>CM053756.1:4745071-4798734 GCA_028658305.1 Pachyuromys duprasi
TTTTTCCTTTCTCAAGTCTGTGTTTTCTGGGTGCCCCCCTCCCCAGAATGCTCAGTCACTCCTGTGTGTGTTCATGCATAAATTCAGGTCAAGTAGAAAACCCTGATTTCTCTATTCATCATAGGAATGGGTAATGTTCTTATCGATACATAATAAGAAATCGCAACTAATTTGGCTCATGACCTTATTCTTTTATCATTAATGGTGGAAATGGTGTTTGCTTAGCCATTAATGCATTCAGCTCAGTAAACTAAAGCTGTTTGAAATTTCCACTAATCCTTTCCCATTGAGGGTTTCCTTGGACCAAATCACTTGTGAATAAAACTAAAAAGTAAATGCATGCACAGGTTTCTAAGATTTTCCAGGATCAAACATAATTTATAGGGCACACCATTTTCAAATGAGATTTCTCTCTTTCTTTCCTTTATATTAAATCTCTGGCCCCAGAGTACTGGAGAGTGAAGGAGCTGTTTGCTGAAAATATGAATTGCATGAACTTACCCCATGAAGTGTTCAAGTACTAAGAGCTTTTTTTTCAATGAAAGAAAATTGAACCAATACACAAGTAGAAAAATAAAGCAGAAAAGTAGTATAACACCTAGCTTTTTTTTAAAGATGTTTTTCGAATGAATCTGTCTCTGCTGTTTAATTTACATTTTGAGGGCTCATTAGGGTGATGAATGACATGGCTGGAGAATAAAACATGCTTCCTGAACAAAAGACAATGTCGGTAGCCTAATAACATTTTATGCTGGCACTTATATCTGTGAGAAGTAGATGCTATTTATCCCTGTGATTATTTAAAAATCATTTTTATTGTCCTTTGTACTGTGTCCTCTTGTGGGAATTTTAATTCAGAGTTTGACACCTACTTATTAACTTTGATGAAGTGTTGAGTACAAAGGCCTACACTTTATAAAGAATTCTACACAGCCGTGTTTATATTCCCTGCAGCTGTACACAAATTAGCTCCGTTTGGATTTGTTTCCATCAGAAATAGAAAGCATGTCGGGATAGCAAGTCACCTCTGCTTCTCCACAGAAGCAAGCACTGTCTGCTGTCTGCCTCTATCCAAAGCAGCCGGACTTACCGAGGAGACAGAAGGGAAATTTTCCTGGTGATGGTAGAGCCCTTACGCATAGATACACAACTTCCATTTCCTTTCCTTCCTCCAACTGCTTGTCCCAGACAGCTTCAGTCATCTGTCCCTGCAGGCTCACGCCCCTCCTTTCTTCTCTGATCCCCTCTCCCGGCCCACATTTCTTCTCCCACACCCTCGCTCTCACTCCAGATTGATTCTTCCCAAAGCCATCTGTCTCCCTGGCTGTGTATTTTCCCCAGCTACTCTATGGGCTTCATTTTTTTCCAGGGTGGGTAGCACCCTTTTGAAATTGAGTGGGAGGCCTATAAAGGTGTGAAGGAGTGCAGCCCTGGGATCCTGGGATGAGGGATTCTCCTGCTGGCATTGTAAAAGAGCCAGCACATGTGGTCTGAGGTGTGTGAGCCTGTGTGTGTGTGTATGTGTGTGCATTTACGTGTGCATGAGCTCTCATCCACAGTGTCATTCCTGCAAGCCTCTGTCTCCACCCACCACCTCAGGATGCCAAGGCATGTCACTTGTGACTCATCCTTGAGGTTTTCTGAAAGGCCAAATGTCTGTCTTTGTCCTCCTAGGAGGAAAAACAGCTCTAGCACTGACTCAGAAACCTGGGTGAGTCACACCCCTGGGAGATGTGTTGGCAAATCCTGGGGTTCAGTGGGCACCCCTAGGCGGGAGGCACAAAACTGCGTCAGTGTGATTCATTCACTTAGTTTAATGTGTTCAGGCATGCGTCCTTCCATAGTCACACCTGCTGGTCTCCAGAGTCTTGTTTTTGTTTATTTGTTTTGTTTTTTTCTTTTTTATAAAGCTGCAGGGGGAAAAAAACCAACAAACACAGACAAAAACGTCAGAGACAAATTCTTGGAAACTAAACTTCTTGTTGCTACTCGTTTAAAGCTCTCTTTAAATGGTATTTGCAGCTGATACTTTCTGTGGAAATTCTGCAGAGGATTGAGTTTTTCCTGGTCTGGCTTCATAGCAACCAAATGGACATCTCAACATCTTCTTGCTTTCAATGTTATTTTTAGATAATACTCATATTCTTACTTGGTCCTTGATGACATTTAATGAAAGTTGCAGCAATAATTAAGGATAGCTCATACCAAAGGAGCATGGAGCCACTTAATTGTTCCTGTGGACATTAAAAATAATTAAAAAGGACATAAAACCCAAGAGAGAGGTCATGGCACTAAGACAAGGGCTTTTTATACTCACAGAAGAACACAGTTCTGGTCCTTGGACATGCTGCAGGATCTAATGACTTATATGACACCACGTGAAATGCAGACCAGTGTCTTTTGCTTCCTTTGACAAAATATGGTCATAGAAAGACCAGTTGTGCCCAGTTGACCTACGTCAACCCACCCAAAAGGTCAGGATTCTCGACCTCTTTTCTGTCCACAAGCTGACAGAGAAATTAGATGTGGGTTGCCAGCTGCCCCTCCAGGAATCAGGCTGGGGGAGGACGGATGTTTCGCTTTTTACACAGCGCATCATCACTGTTATTAATATTGCTGTGATGCGCATTTATGGAACCACTAGGAAGTTGATGAACGTGGCTCAGAATGGAGGAACACAAGCCTGTTCCTGGTCTGAATTTAAATAAGCTGGAAGGTGGATGGCAGAGACCCAGCAGTTCAGGGAAAGGAAATGATTTCAAGAAAGGAATTCCGTGAATCTGCAGAACTCATTATGGACCTCATAGGGACATCACAGACCCTTTTCAGAAGCATAAATAATAGGTATCTTTGTTAAGGAATCCAGTCTGGAAAACAGTTTTAGAACTGTGTGCTCTATGCCTTTGTCACCATGACCAGCGCTGGAATTGTTTTCAGCCCTCTAAGTTATCACTTCATTTCTTCCTCCCAGCAGAGTCCCGGGCCTGCCCCTGAGTGTAGCCTTTAATGCGCATAAAGGCAGCCTGGCAGTCCTCTAAAGTGACCTAATTTTGCAGCCTCTAGGCTGCCCGAGTTTCCTTTTCTTCGGTCTACATTTAATTCAGACAGTAGTGCACCGCAGAGTGGTGTTTTGTTCAGAAAGCACCATCTGAATCCAGGATGATCCGTAAGCTTATAAAAAGTTGAAAAGGCCCTATCACTGAGCGACAGCACTGGGGCTCTCACAGCATCGTGGAGCAGAGCACGGATCTTGGGGTTCCAGTGCTGCTGTGTGTGTGATCTGTCAGCCTGTGGCCACAGAACAGTAGGCCCCTGGCAGTTGTGTCCAGCGCGTATACTTGATTACAATGGTATACAACTGTGCTACTGGTTTACGTATTTGCCGTATCTTTTAATCATCCTTTTGAGTGTACTGTGAAAAATACTGCAAAATAGTGTATTGTGCGGCGGCAGCAGAGGTCTCAGGAAGGGGCTCCCTGTGCCGTGTCTGTGATGGTTAGTGGTGATGGAATTGTCTGAAGACCAGACACATCTCTCAGAATGTTTTGCTGCCATTAAGCACCACACACTTCTGTTTAAAGTTGCTCTCTATTCAAGATGTGAAAGGAGATTAATGTTTAGGCCTTTATAGTTTATTATGGTAGTGTTCTAAATTAGGAACTATAAAATAGATTTTGTTGGCAAGCATTGGCTCTGTCTACCCAGTCTTTGTCTTGAGAGAGGCATCCCATGGTCACACAAGAGCTCAGTGATGGTTCCTTAGGTGACTGATGATTTTATCTGCTCCTAAAGTCTTATTTTTTTATTTTATTAATTTTTAGAGTTCCAGCCCCAAGCATGGTAGCTGCAAGCAATGCAATTAAGATCTATTGACAGAACATCAGAAAACACATTGCCTTTTTTTTTTATTGAAGTCTACAATGCTTGTTGTAAAGTGGCGTGTTTGAGAAATCATGATTTGATGAATGACCTCCGAAGACACTGTGTTTAACAGCCCATCACAAGCGAGTTAAAATGCTTCTAGTGTATTCCAATAAGTAAGTGACCAGAGAGTAGAGTTTTTTCCTAACTCCAGTTGTTTTTGTAAATCTGATTAAATGTAGTCACACAGAGAGAATGTTCCATTGTAAGAACTATTTCATGTTAAAGTGGTAACTTAGCCTCTTGAAATTCAATGGAAAGAATTCTGTCCTTAATCAAACTGCCTTGCCTTGGCTCTCTACTCAACTTTAGCAAAATCCACAGTTGATCTGGAGAATATTGTCCCAAGGCCACAGAAACATTTTCATCTAGTGTTCACCTGCTTCTCATCATCACAAAATCACATTTTATTGGCTGATTTTTCTTTTTTAGCATAGAACTTAATTGCTGAGTGCTTTCCAACATTTGGTAATAAATAACCAAGGCCGGGTGACCTGCAGCTGAGCAAAATTGTGGTAAGGAGTGTGACCTAGAATAGTGACTTCATTTGATTCGTCCATTTGTTATGAACGAAGGCTTTCAGCTCACAGCATCCGTGCTCTCTTTCTCTGTCCCGTCATCTCCCAACACCTAGAATAGATTCTGACCCACAGTGGGGCTTTATAAACATTAGTGACATGAATGGAGATTTTATTCTTTAGTGAATTGCCTTGGTTTAGAATTGAAGGAATTAGTACCTATTGCCTAAACAATGCACTGTCTCTCTGTTTAGCAGCCTTCACATTAGTGGGATGCAAAGAAATATTTGTCAGTAAACTAAGTAGTGTATTACATGGTGATTTGTGCATTTCTGTGGCCGTTTCATCATTTTCCTGAAGTGGCCTGGCGACATGTGTTTGGTGCGTATGCTGTGAATTCTGGAATCCACAGTCTTTAATAAAGAACTGATGACAGTCTCATCGTAAAGGAGATTTCCATCTGAAATGACAACAGTTCTAACAACTCTCCCAAACTCACCCATAGGTCCCTGGGGCCTCTTTCCTCATACTTCTTGTCATCTTCCTGTTTCCCATAGTGCTGATTCTAAGAATTAGTGCTTTCCACAGTCCCCACAGCAGGAGGAAGATATGTTCAGTAATGTCACACTGATACCCCCAAATGTAGGCTCCTGACTAGACTCATTCTTTTCCTTCCTTCCTTCCTTCCTTCTTTCCTTCCTTCCTTCCTTTCTTCCTTCCTACCTCAATTCCAGTGACTCTCCAGCCATCACTTGTGAAGACTAGAAACAGAGAGGGTGCCCTCAGCATTTTTGTTCTGACCACATGCAAATTCTCATTACCATCCTTAAAGATTTGTTAAACATGAGTAGGAAGCAAGAACCTTCTAAGAACTTTGTCTCTCACTGCCTTTAAAATACAGTAGGATTATACCTTTCTATTCTCCGTGTTCAATGTCTTATGTTCCTGTCTTCCACCCATTACTTCACCCCAGGCCTTAGCATCCCCAAATTACTGCCTGCACGTATCTTTACACCATTAGAATGCTTAAGCACTATTTGAAATCTTGCTGTAAAAACCCATTGTTGCTGAGGACTTGCGGGTGACTTAGCTGAAAGGTTTGAGGAAGGGTGTCCTGACTGTGAAATAGCAGGTGCTAATGGCTTAAGACAAGAGCTTTTGTACATCTTATGGAGGCTGATGGAAGATCAGTGTGACCGAGGCTTACTATCCCAAGGCAGGTTAGTTGGGAATGAGGGTGGGGATAGGTCATGTAGAGCCACTTGGGCCATCTTCAGCCTTCGGTTTTTAATGCCTTAGGTCATGGAATCATTGGTATCATGCCAGATTCTCTTGCACAGAATGGCTTAGCTTCTGTGTAAAGAAAGAAGTGGACCAAGAATAGAATCTGGGAAATAAGTTAGAAGAGAGAAGTGATGAGACCTCAGGTCTTGAAAAATCTCAGCATATGCAGGTGTCAAATACCTTTTGGAGATAGAGTCAGTTTGTCTTACGGAATAAGTGAACATGAAAGAAGGACAGCAGGTGAGTTTATAGGGCGGACTTCAGAATGGCAGAGAATGGTAGGCATTTAGCATTGCAGAGCAAGATTTCACTGGCAGGTATGTGGTGTATGGCATACAGATATGGGTTGACATACTCAAGTGGATGTGATAGCCCCCTGGAGAAATGAGCCGGGGCTTCAACAAGAAGTTGAAGGTACACAATCAAGAGTCAGAGGTTTGGCTGATAGCTGAAGCCAGCAGGTCCAGGCCTGGGGCTGAGGATGGAATAACAAATGAAGAAGGCCCTGGACTGGCTCCTTTGTAACATTGAGTTGATGTGATTGAAGGAATGCTAGCAGAGGTAAGAACTAGGTGGGGGGACCCCAAGACCATTAATGTCACGGAAGCCTGAAAGAAGAGGATCTGATCAAGCAAACATTGCTTACAGAGGTGAGAAAGGCAAAGAGCAACCCAGGCCCCTGTACTCAGCAACATCCAGGTTCTGAGTGACTTTCCCCTGAGCTGATCTGTGGAACAAAAGCCACACCAGGACTGCTTAAAGAGGGACTGTCAAAGAGCATGCCCGAATCTCCCGGAATCTAGTCTTTCCGGGAACATTCTCTGACATCCATTTACTTCCATTGTCATTTGGTTACTCCATCTATATGGAGGACTTGCCATACCCAGCACTCCCTGTGGTAAGTCTGAAGGTGAGACATGAGCAGGCTGAGCTTTGAGGCGGGACATAGAAAGAAAGGAGCCCCAGACTCCGAAAGAGCAAGGGCAGTAGGCACAAGGCAGGTCCCCACTGGGCCTGATGGAACATTGGAAGGCGGGATGCTGGCTGCTCTGCTTGGAACAGGATGGGAAGGGTCTGAGAGGAGCAGGGAGCAGACTGCCCTCCCCGGAGCAGTGTCATGGATAAGTGTGCTCAGGAGAGCATCCCGTTACTTTGTATCTTGAAATAATTTTCACATTTACAAGAAGAGTTACAAACAGCCTTTTTTCCCAGGTTCAATAATTTTGCCCCCTTGCTGTGTATAAAGGCATTCCTTGAGTTCCAGAGTCCTGTCTGGATCCTGCTATAAAGTGCTCAGAGCCTCTGTATGTAGTGCCTGTTTTTGCACATGACATCCCCCCCCCCACACACACACCTTCCCACACAGCGTAGCTCCTCTGTAGACGGAGTTGGTACCTTACGGTGTAAACAGTTGATGTAGTGTCTTGTTTTAAAACGTGTGGACATACTTGTACCAAAAATTTGATTCTGTAATTAGTTGAATCTGCAGAGTGAAAAGGCATGTAGTTATGGAAGGCTGACTAAATTGAACGGCTGTCTTTGCCTGTGCTTGCTTGCTCTTGCTCACACTCATTGTCTTGTGCCCCCTCTCCATCCATCCATCTACCTACCTTCCTATCTCTCATGATTCCTAAATAAACAAATGCACTTCCTAAAACCAATAGCCTTCACTTTCATAACTCTCAAGACTGACCATATGACACTCAGGAAATGTAGCGTTGATCTAATGCTGTTATCTATAGTATATATGATGACTTCTCCAACTCTCTGAGGTAAAGGTTCTTACAGCTTCCCATCCCCCATTCACTAGCTCCATGATCCAATCAGTGGATTGCTTTTCTTTGGTTCCAGAAAACTATCACCTTAAGTTTGTATTTTAATCCACAATATATCCGTATTTCATTTAATTGGAATGTTTTAAGATACTGCCAAGAAAGCAAGAGTGACAAGAAAGAGAGCGCTGCAGTTTTTCTGTCTCTAGCTAAAGAAGCAGATGTTTTTGTCCCTGTCACTGTTTCTAAAAACCGGGCTGGTGGCACACATCAGGTGTGGGGCCTAGGGGTCACTCAGCCTTGTCTTGGTGTCACACTTTGAGGGCCCAGATGCGTTTTCCATGGTCGTGTAGATGCAGTTTAAAACCTCCAGTTTTCCTTCAGGATGTGTTTGATGAAGCAACAAAGACTGTTGACTTCATTGTGCCGACGGTTGAGAGCACATCCTCCTGAGGACGGTCTGCCCTGGCCCCTGCTAACAGGCCAGTCGGCCAGCGCGGTTGTCTTGAGAGATGCTAGCCTTTATTTGTTTGTTTCCTCCGCTGAGCCGCTATTTTCCTTTAAAGCGTGCCTGAGAGACAGTCTGCGGTTTTGAACTTTCGTATTTGGGAAACATTTTGTCAGAAACGTTTGGAGTGAAGTTGCTACTTGGAGGGAAATAACCGACAGTGTTTCTGCTAATGATAAAATTTGAGCAAATAAATGATAAAGGTTAGAGTTTTGGAAAACTTATATTTACCAGCAGGAGCTATTTTAACTTAAAAAAGTAGCATACTAAACATGTTCCTGGCAAGTTCGGTGATGGTATTCCCAAATGTGTGTTGGGTTTTGTGTAGCGAAGGATGCTCCCATATGGGAACGCTGCATAACTGAAGGAACCAAAACTTCCGCATGACCCGGGTGGCTTGGCACAGTTGTGCACGTGGAACATGCTCCCTTGAAGCAGAAGATAAAGGGTTTTGATATGGCTTCTAAAGTCACGTGACTATCCTGATCACTTATATCTCAGTACACCTGTTTTCTCTGCTTAGTAAAGAAATCCTCACACATGACTAATTGTTGGTAGAGGCTCAACCTTGAGGGAATGTCCAAAGTTCTCTTCCTGGTCCTGGGGCACAGCAGTTTGCCAGGTTTTTAGTCCATTTACACAAGGGAGAAGCAACCATGCATGGCGACAGTCACAGCTGTTTATGGTTGCAGCGAGTCCCAATCACTCACAGGGTTCTTTACTGTGACCCTTTCATCTAGAAACTCCCTATGAAGAAGAGACAACTTGTGCCCACTTACCAATACACAGGCAAAAGTAAGAACACAAAAAGATTAGCATGCTCCTGTGGAAGGGTAATACAGATTTGCAAAATGTTCAGTTTTTTTGAAAAGGCTTATTAAATATTTTTGAACACTTAAGACTTTAATGATATAACTCTCAAGTGTTATGAAATGTAATAAAGGATATTATCTTATTCTCTGTCTTTATAGTGAATAAACTGGGTAACAAAAAAGCTTAACTCACCATTAAGCGATAAAACTAGTATTGAAACTCACAGAGTCTGATTCCGAAGTCCACAGTTTTTAATTAAATTTCATGGAACTTAATACAACTTAAGGAGTGACTTCTCTGTGTAATTGATAAATCTTCACATATAGTTTCTTAAGGTTTTCTCTAAGATATATTTTGCTAGTGCCACACTTTTGAATGATGAGACTCCAGTGTGACCATGAGGGCCCCTCGGTTCTGGAGTCCCAGGACAGCCCCAGACTTGCCTTTCTCGGGATCTCACCCACCCTGTCTGGTGTCCTGTAGTCTTCAGAAGAACCTTGGGTTTTCACCCGTCTACTTAGTGAGCTTCCCATTTCTTCTCTGACGTAGTTTTCCTGGAGAACCCCCCATGATGGGGCACAAGTGGGAAGATCTAGCAGATCCCATCCAGGACCTCCTCAGGGCCAGGGTCCTCAGATATGACCTCACTTGACTCATCTCCATTGTCCATAGTAGAGGAAGGTGCACGGCCCTGTTCTTTCTTCCTCCTGCCTCAGGAGAAGGGCTTCGTCCTGCAGCTGAAGGTGGCTGACTCCTGTCTCAGCCTTGGAAGAGTAATTCTGGTGGACCTGAGAGCTCAGAGCTGGTCGGCCAACAGGATGGACTTGGGCAGGACAAGCAGAAATGCCCAGGGTGTGGTGCAGAATCCAGTGAGGGCTACGGTCGCTTGGCTCTGCTTACTCCAGCCCTTCTGTTCAGATTGGGAGGACCAGGCACAATCCAGTCTGTCCGTCCACACTCGATGCTGGTGTCCTTGTAGGCGTGCTGAGGAAACTGAGCAGTACCTCCTCCAGCAACTTGGTGCCTTGCTTAGGCTCTCTCTCTGACCTAGTCCTTTACATGATATCAGCGCATTTCACACATTCTGGGTCTCAGGAACAGTGAGCGGTTGACCCCCAGAGGAGCGTTTATCCATCAATGACATTCTTGAGGTAGCCAACTTCACTCTCAAGTTACCCTACAAAAGTAACCCCCTGGGGGTGAGGCTTTGTTGCTACACTTTGACTTTGATGTTTGGCACACCCTGGGTGCTGCTGGCCCTGGGGTACACATGTGTCCCTTTGAGAGGTCATGCAGTTGCCACCCTCCTGGAATGACATAAGTTGGCCATGTTGAATGCTGCTTTCGTACCATTTCCTACAGTAATGGAAAGCCTAAGTATATCAGCAGGACAGTTACCATAAAGTCCAAGTCAAAGCCGTGGATCACCGGCCTCTGTGCAGTAAGGAGTGAGCCCTCCTTATTGTCTATTCCCTCCTTGTACCCCAACTCTAAGCTACTCCTCCCCACACACGTGTCACTGAGGATACCAGGGAAATGGTGCTTGAGGAAGTGTCTTCTTTTATGAAGGGTTCTGGCTGAGGTGTCAGAAGTAGTGTGCTGTCAGTGGAAAGCCATCGCTGATACATTCTCTAGAAGTCTTCTGGAAGGTTTTTAAGCCTGTCTGTCCCAGAGCATGCATTTATGGCTGTTTGGGGTCCACTTGATGTGCTGTCCATGGTTCAAGTGAAACCTCCGAGTTGATGCAGCCAGTAGTTGTGGTAGAGCCCACCTGGAAGTTTAGAACACGGACCTTAAAAACGGCAGCCAACAAGATGGCTCGGTGGGTTCTGTCCCCAGGACCTACCTGGTAGAAGGCAAACTGACTCCTATAAGTTGTGTCTTTCCTTGCACATGGGACACATGGAACCCACTCACCACACACGCATGCAGCTGAAAGAAGCAAAAACTCAAAACCGTGGTGGAACAGAGTGATGATGGCACAGCTCCCCTCTTCCCTTTCATGAGACAGCTTTGTCGCTGGAGGGGTACAGCAAGGGACAGCAGAACAGCCTGAGGTGCCCCCATGTTCCTTTACCACTAGCCAGGGTATCAGAGATTATACTGACCTACAGGCTCATCTGAGAGCCCTCCCATCTTCACCGCCTTGTTTCTTTCATTAAAAAGCAAGCACGCATGAATGTGTTCACACGCACACATACACCCACACACTCACACCCACAGGCACACACACACTAAAAACAATCAAGCAGAGGCAACCCAAACCCTTGTCCAGAACTTTCTAAATGAGCTGAAGAGGCCCCTCCCCAAGACACTGCCTCCCAGAGCAGGACCTGTCCCCTCCAGGCAGCACCTGACAGGCTGCCCTCCAGAGCTGCCTGCTGTCTCCATTTTCCCCCCCTCCCCCGGTGCTGAGCTGAATGTGAGTGGGCTGCAGCTCCTGTCGAATGGGCTTCAGATGTGGGCCTCTCTGTAGACGAGGCATGATTAGCAGAGACAATTAGCCGAGTTGGATTGAAACGGAGAGAGAGAAAAAAAAAAAAACACAAAACCTCAATTTAATTATTGCCTGTTAGTTATCCGTACTTGGAACATTGGCTACTGTAGAAGCTTCTTTGTGATTCCGGAAGAAGGTGGGAAGGGTTAGAAATTAGAATTTTGGATTTTTTTTTTTAACTTCTAAAGGAAAGAAACCCAGCACACTTCCCAAGGCTGTGAAAGCGTTCTCGTGATCTGGTGCGGCCCATCTGTGCGATTTCCAATGACATATTTGAAGTACATGAGCTGTAGTCAAAGGACCTTACAAAAAAGAAAGAGCCGTGGGCGTTAATGTGAGGGCCCAGCTTGACAGCTGTGAGGCAAAGCTAAGCTAAGCATGCTCTCTGCTTGTGCCCACCTGTCCCGGGGGCATGATTAGCATGCATGCACTTCCTGAAGAAGATGTGGCATTCTCAAGTGCCACTCACAATCCAGAGCGTGCTGTTGGCACATCATTCTGTAGAGAGGGAGCACCCTGACTCTGAGCCCTGGACCATCCTTTGAAACTACAGTGGAGTGGCTTGGATGATGGTGAACTCCCCTCTGCCTACACTGCCAAGGGGGGAGCAAACTACTATCAGAGAAGGTTCTACCGGTTACAGTTCTCACGTGTGTTTCAGGAGCAGATGACCTTCTGTCAAGGCTTGCAGGGAAAGGGGATTGTCTGCCACCTTCTCGGATAGTCCAGCCCTGGGAAGATGGGCTGATAACTTCCTGATTCCTGGAGGTTGCTTCCAGGCCTGTGATACCTCTAAGTTATTCTTGGTCACAAAGTCTACTCCAGAATATGAAACGGTTGTACCGAGTTCCCTGATGCAGACTCTGCCACTTGGGGTCACTCTCCTGGGTTCATGTTAGAAGCAGGGGCTTACAAGGGTTAGGTAAAGATGGTGACAGTGATGGCAGTGTCACGAGGTGCTCAGGCTGTTGTTGACTACACATCCTGGTCTGTTGACAGGCCATCCTGGTCTGTTGACAGGCCATCCTGGTCTGTTGACAGGCCATCCTAGACTATTGACAGGCCATCCTAGACTATTGACAGGCCATCCTGGACTGTTGACAGGCCATTCTAGACTATTGACAGGCTATCCTAGACTATTGACAGGCCATCCTGGTCTATTGACAGGCCATCCTAGACTATTGACAGGCCATCCTAGACTGTTGGCCATCATAGTCTACTGACAGGCCATCATAGACTATTGATAGGCTATCATAATCTGTTGATAGGCATGTGAGTTCCCTACGTGTACCAGAGGCATCATACTATGGCTAGCGTTGCCAGGCGTGACTGTGTGCCTTTCCTGAAGACAATGGCTTAAAGCCTGGCTTTTCAAGTCTCCTGAAGACTCTGAAGCCCTCTTGAATAAGTGTTGTTTCTGGTTAAATTGTCCAGTGCTGGTTTCGTCAGCTTCTCTTAAAAACTATGTTGAGTGAAGCTGTGTTTTTCTTAGAGACTGGAAAAGCAAAGTGTGAGGTGTAACTTATGCAAGTGTCTCAAAGGTGAGGAGCTTGAGGCTTCTCTGTTGCATCCATAGCCAGCGTGACTGAGAGTTCAGCTGTTGCCATAATCTATTCAGCAGGTGGCCCTCAGTGTTTCCAGCAGATCTGAACTTTAGTGTCAGGAAAGTTCTGAGTGTTGGTGGAGTTGTCCTTCCCTTGGCGTTCTGCTGCTTCCCGATGCTGACTGATACGGCAGGATTTCAGCAGATGCTTAGGAGCGAAGGACCATGCTGTCCAGGACTGGCAGCATTGCCTGTAGTGTTTTCATAGAACTGTTCTAATCCATTATCCATAGGTGCAGCCCTTCCAGACACAAGAGAATTTTTAGCTCTCACATGCTACAGCAGACAAGTTTTCCATGATGTTTGGTTTCCTTACTGCACACTTCCCTAGTGCCTGGATATTTGGTGCTTTTCTCTTACAGTGACAAAACAATCCATAGAAGCAGCTTAAGGGAAGACGGACTGAATTTGGCTTCTAGTTAAGAGGGGTCACAGGCAGTTAGTCATGGCTGGAGGACGTGGTGCGGGGAGGGCATGGCTGTGGAATGGCAAGGGTAGGAGGGCGTGGAGGGAGGACAGGGCGGTGGGAGCATGAAACAGCCTGCTGGGTTATTTCAGCAGTGTAGAAGCAGAGGCAGTGAATTCTGTGCTTTTGGCTTTCTCTTCTAATTCACCCTGGGACAGTATCACGGGGTTGTCCTACCTACATTCCAGATAAACTCCTCTTGGAAAACACTCTCACAGAAATGAGCAGAAGTGTTGCTCCCTGGTGATTTTAAAACCAGTCAGGCTGATGGTGAAGGTTCGCTAGTTCACTGCCCCTGTTAATGGCACACCCAGACTCTTAGCTCTTCATCATAACCAGTGCACACCACTCTGCTCTCGGTCTGACATAGGCCTGTCCCCCTCATTGTTCTGAATAATTAATTAAAATATTCCACCAACTTTGCTTTACTGCTGGCTTACTGCAGGTGGCCAACCTTAAAATGCATTTTTGGAGTTTCATTCTTGGATGTCAACTCAAGACCCGTTGGCATGTGTCCTGTTTTATTTGGTTGGATTGACGCATCAACTTGGAGAGATCGGAGTTTTGTTCTGTCATCAAATCTATGTGCTATTTACAGCTCATATTGGTAGTGTGAATGCTCATATAAACAAATGAGGATTCTTGGTCCACTCTGCTGTTCACTGAACAAAAACACCCATTGTTTTCCTTGCCCGTTTGAGAGACCCTACTCAGAAGCTGCCCCATTGCAGATGGCTGCTGTGCCTCCCGATTGCTCCCTTCCCAGCAGGGGCGGCCAGGCCTCAGCAGCTGAGCTTCGCCGTTAGGACCTGGAGCGTTTTATCCCTGTGTCCTGCCCTGCTTTCCTTCACTCGGTATTTCACATAGTTGTTGACCCACCGTTCGATTTCTACCAAACCTCGACATGTTCTCTGCAGCCTGGGACCCCCAGATGACTGACCTAATGCTTTAAAACTGGGTATTTCAGAATCTCATCCCTTCCCATGTAATGCTTAGAGCCAATTCATATCACAAGCCTAAGAAGCAACAGGTGACACTCAAGTCACACACACACACCCAAATCTTAAGTGCAGAAAACACATGACTGCCTACTTGATTTGGAGGGTTTTTGGTGTTTTGTTTTGTTTTGTTTTGGTGATGCAGGGTCAGCCATTCTCCCAAGGAATGTGTCAGGCCTTGGGTACTAGTCTGTATCTAGTGAACACTGGGCTGTGAAGCAGAGCTCAGACAGCATTGCCTGATGAATCCCCATTAACTAACACTTAATTAGGTTTCTCCACACTTACTTTTGGCCGGGTGACTACCTATGGAACAGAGCGATTTAGAGTCTAGAGCAGCCATAAGCAAGCAGCCTTGGAACAGGTAGTCCTAAGGCCTTGACAAGTTGTCTGTAGCTTTATGTCAAGGGATTCCCTCAGAGAAGTAGATGCATGGTTGTGCCAGTCCACAAGTCCATTTCTATTCTTTAAAAATCCCTGTCTGTCTATAGACAGACTTACCTGGAGCCCAGAATGTGACAGGCCTGAAAAAGAGACCTCATCTATCCTCTGCCAGTTTTCTGTATGTTGTGCGATTATCAAGCTCCTTGTATTATAAGGTAAAAAGAAGCTAAAGCAATAGTAATTGTGACGTCTCAGTGGGGGTGAGTAGGAAGCAATCCAGTCAGATGCCACCAGCAGAAATGAGCTATGGGCCAGCACTGGGGAAGTACCACTTTCCCTGCCTCCTTCTGGAAGCTGGTTCCATGGAATCGTGGTACCAAGTTGCTAGGCTGATAGTGTTAAAGTTCCTCACATTGTGTCTTGTGTCCATCTTTGTCATCTCCAGGGCAGAGTTGGTTCTGCTGCTATGAAGATGCAGCATCCTTGGAGCGTGTGGGTGTCAGATGGAAATGGAGCATGGACTTTTCCTGCCCCTGGCATCTGTCCTAAGCTGGCATCCTGCTGCTGAGCTGAGTGCGGATTGTCAGCCAGCGCATGCTCATGCCTTCCCCATGCTCAGCCCTGTTGTTTCTGTACACCCTTGCTTAACGAGGGTCTGCTGTGTGTGCAGGCCCCATTAAATCACATTTATTGTGTCTGGAGATCAAAGCACAACAAACACATTAAGAGATAACTTTTTAGTGCTCCCTATAATGTTGTCTGCACAAAACATAAATTACCAATGAGGTTTTAATATTTTTCAGCATACTTAAGTCATATTTATTTAAGATAGTTCATAATAATGGCTAAAGATTTCGAGCTGGAGTTATGTGAAAATTTCTCTGACAATTTAGTTTTTTATAAAAGGAAAATTAAAAATGCACAGGATGATCTGACTTTTGAAGTGTGTGTACATTAAATTGGATACCATTTGGCTTCACATCCTGCTTGAAGGGTTTGCACTTACAGCCCAGAACCGTTACATCTGTCTTGAGTGGTTACCCTTTCAGAAAAGGAAGAGCTTTCAGCTTTCTTTTGCTTTGCTTTGCTCTGCTTTGTTTTGCTTTCAGAAATAGACCATTGCGGAAACCATAGTAAGCAGGGAAACCCCACAATTTAGAAAGCCCACAATTCCCCTCCCAGCCTCTAGATACTATTGGGGGGAAAATCAATGGCCATATGATAAGAACGCTGGTGTCTTTACTGAGCAAGGTGGGTGCTGTCTGGGAGGAAGGCTTGGTTCTGAATTTCTGTCATGCCTTTGGTGCAAAACATCTGCTGAGAGAATTTATTAAGTGTTCCATTTAAAGCTGTATTTATTTTAATAAAAAGCACTTGTGATACTAGTTTGCCAAAATGGGATCATTAAAATGTAGGAAGTGCTTAGAGTAAAGTAGTGTAGAATGACGAAAGGGGTCTTTTTTGGTTTTGTTAATTGCCATTATAGCTGTTTAAAGGAAGGAAGTCAGGAAGGGGAAAGCTCTCAGTATCTGGCACTAGGTTTTAACAGAGAAGAGAGCACGGAATGAGTACAATCACAGCCTCATTTGATATCCTTTTGTGATGTCGTAGCCTTCAGCAGAAGGATGCATCAGTGGATCTGAAAACTCTAGCCAGTGTTTATAAACATTGTTTTATACTGGGCGCTTACACAAGATAGAAAGCATGAAGACCAAGATAGGGTGGTGAGATTCCTGCCTATGTCATTTGGGCCAGCTTCAGGGTTAAGCTGTGGAGTTTAGCTGTTAAGCTGTGGAGCTGGGAGACCGATGGAATGAGGCTGGCCGTGCCTAAGCGGTCCTGAAACATTGGCTGAAGACTGGATCTCAGTAACCTGGGGTTCAAGATGTTCTTCATATGGGATGAGAGGCTTGGGTAGTTATGATTATTTTCTAAAACATGGAACCGAGACCCTATAAAGAGGCTTCCCGGCATATTTTGGCCTCCCTGCCCTAAGTTTTCCATAGGTGTAATACTGACAGCAGAGAACACATTCAGGGGAGTGTCTTCATTTAGGTGAGGTCTAAATGACATCTGCCACTTGATACAGCAACCTAAAAATCAAATGCAGTCACACTCGGCTCTTAGGGAGGAAGTAGAAGGCATAGGAGTTTGTAAAAGGATCCTTAAAAATTGTAAATCATTGATCATCAGTGACCCAGCATTTTAACAGTGGAGTATTTAGGAGTGTGGCAGAAGCTCTTGAGACCAATCAATGGAAGAGAAACAATTTGACCAAGGCAGGGAACAAAACACCTTTCATGATCATCCAGGGGAAGAGAGGGGCGGCAGATGGAGACTGTTAACAAGAAAATGGGTCATAGCATAATTTATGAGCAACTTGGAAAGTTATTTTGATAGTAATAAAAACACGTAGTAAAGCTATGAAGGAAAGCATTGGGGATGGCATGTGCTCCATCTGGGCACGCGAAGGCACGAGGCGATAAACAGGAGCACAGAGGGCCCAATGCTTATTGTTTGAATGCTGCGTCTCAAACTGTTAGGGCATGCAAACATTTATTTTACTGCTCTTAATATGTACACACACATCGTGGGTGATATATTCTGAACTAAAACACTTAAGAGAACAGGGAGCCATTAAATAGGAGCCAGGAATACACTTGAGGATTAAAAAAAAAAAAAGACAGCTTGCAAATCTTGAATTCTGCTGACTCGGGCACTGCCTCAGCACGTCGAAAGGTGTAACTCACCCGATTACAGGTGTACACAGCAGGCCAACATTCCCAGCTTCAGAAGGAGGGTCAGAGAGAGTGTGAGCAGAATGCAAACCCAGGACACTTAGCCAGAGCCCCTGTTCTCGTTCACTCGAGCTGCATACACCGCACCATCCAGTGAGACTCCAGAGCAGCAGACATGGGGGAGTGGCAGTCTGGCTTTTAGAATGCTCCACCCGTACCGGTTCGTCTGACTGTCGGTACTGCTGAAAGTCTGCAGTCTGGCCCCGAAGGAAATGCAAAGGATGCATGTTTGTGGGCAGCTTCTGCATGATGCAACACTGTTGAAGGAGAGAACTATGAACACACAGGTGAGATGCTGCTGAGAGGTACAATACAAACCCCATTATTAACCAGGCAGGTTTGGAGAATCAACGGTCAGTCTAAGTAATAGTCCTGTTTGCCTGGAATTTATGAGCAACACACACTTCCACAAAATGATAATGATAAGTACTGATAAATGTGTTCACTAATTTGTGATAATTATTATACCATATATCAAGTTCGTATTACACACCTCATATATATATATATATATATATATATATACATATATATATACACACAGTTTTAACCAATTAAAATTTCTAAGTAAAAAAGTTAAAATTTTAAACACTTAAAATGCAAGGACAGTACTCTGTGTTTGGTTTCCATGTGAATTCCCTACCTAACCCAAATACATTTTGAAAGACTATATAAATTAAAGATAAAATAGACATTGAGACAACTTAATCCTGTTTTTGGCTTATGGTCACAGTCTAAGACCTATGAGAATAATCTCTTTAAAAGTTACTGTTTCTTACCTATGTGGATAGTGTTTTGCATGCACAGCACATGTGTGATCCACAGAGGTCAGAAAAAGGGATGAAGGGGTCAGAAGAGGGTGTCAGATCCCTCGTCACTGGCATCACAGACAGTTGTGAACCACCATGTTGGTGCTAGGAACTGAGCCCAGGTCCAAGTCCTTCTAGCCACTGAACCATCTCTCCAACTCCCCCTCCCCCATTCCTGTTTTCAGTTGACTTCTTATATCATTAAAAAGGAAGGGAAGAAAAAATAATATGTGAAAGCAGATAGAAAAACAACCATAAAAACAAAACAAAGGGACAAACAAATTCAGAGATGGTGACAGGCCATTATTTAAATCCTGTGGTATCTAGTATTGACTGGGATATGATGAGTTAGCACATGCATACCTGGCTGGTTCCCAGACATTGGGTTAACAGAAGAGTTTCATAGGGAGTTTGTTAAAAATGGAAACCGTCAGCCCTCATCCCAGAGATTTGACTTAGTCGTTCTGGAATAAGCCCAGCAGTGGGTAATTTTAGCAGTTCTAGGTGGTTTTGATCACTCTCAAAGGAGAGAAACAAATTTGGATTGAGAGCCCAGATTCTAGAGGGCAGGTGCACAAGGAAATGCGTGCAGGGGACGTGACGACTCTGAGGCCACATGGAATCATGTAGGTTCTCGTGGGCCCATGGGAAATGCTCAACTAGGCAAGCAGAGGGTGATGATAGCAGAGGAACCTTGTCCAGATTTTCAGATGTGCCTGTGACACAGGAGCAGCGGAGTTGGCTTTCTGTGCTGGATTGTCCAAACTGTGACTGGCTCTGTGTTAATAAAGTTGGTGAATTATTCAGCTCCCACTGAGCTTCAGAACACCCCGACCTTGAGAGGCTTAAAACAGATGATTTACTCTTGCTTCTATCTCTCAGCCTTCCAGTCTAAGCTGGAACTGCTGGGTCCACCTTCTTGTTAAAAAATGTGCTCTGTTCTACAGTTTTCCTTCCTTCACTCACACCTTGCATAAGGCCTATCCCTTTCTCCTGGTGATGGAGGAAATTCTGGTGTCCTGACCACATCTTAATCCTCACTTCCCATCACATTGTCTTACCCTAGGGGCTTCAAAGGAAAGTATTTAACCAACCAGAGTTGAGGGCTAGCTGGGAGGCTATCCCACCCAGTGAGAGAAAGAAGGAGAGGATATTTTTGAAACAATAATGCAGTGTAGCACAATAAGATAGAGGTAAGTTTCTCTGACTTGTTCCAGCGGGGAAACATCAGTATTGAATGCATTTAAGGTCCTGTATTGAATACATTTGAGGAGAGCTTGCCCATGTTAAAAAGAGTGTGGGCAAAAAGCAGGCCAAAATTCTCTGAGTGACCATCAAAAGAGATGGTGATCCATCATTTATAGGACCATCTGAGTAGAGCTCATGGGATGGCTGTGAGCTTTCAGAATCCAAAACAGAAAGTTCAACTGATCTAATCTGGGGTTTGTGTGTGTGTGTGTGTGTGTGTGTGTGTGTGTGTGCGTGTGTGTGTTCCAGTGTTACATTCTTGTATCTTAGTGTTTGTTGCTCCTAAAAATCACAAGGTACATTCACTTCCATTCATTTTCCAATGAGTTCCCAGCGGATGGACTTGGAAGAACCTCTGTATTCTTAGGGGTAGATCAAGAAAAGCCCAGTCACAGTTATCATCTGAGAATTCAATGGTTGTATTAAAACTGTGTGCTACAAAATCATTCGATAATCAGTGTAATTATTTTAGAGTGAAATGTTACTCAGTCTTACAAACTAACTGTGACAATCACAATTACTGCAAATAAGTAGGGTACAATATTATGTTCTGAGTCACTCAGTTATGCCTGTAAATGAGTGACACAATTATAGCAACAGCTTGCAAAAGGGCCCCAAACATAGACACCAATTATGAGTATTCATTTATTTAGACTGAATGATCAGTTTAGCAGATTTTTTTTCATTGAAAAAATAAAAGCTCATTTGAGCAATCTTGAAACCTTTGTGCCTATGCAGATAGTTCAATGAGAAGAAAAGGCACGTCCTTGCTCTATTTCTAGGAAAATAATGGAAAATTTACTAAGTAGAGAAGAGCTAGACCCCTCTCCCCATTTTTATAGGATTTGCTATGTCTCCCAGGATGAGCCCTAGCCTCAAGTGCTCTCCGAGAGCCAACAGTCATGGCCATGGCCAGCAGAGTTTGCTCCTTTCTACTTGTCGTTCTGATGCCAGGTGGAGACTTCTGCTGCGTGCCCTTCGTCACAACAGCAGAATTATCATGTGGGTATTTCCCTAATTCCAGCCCTTCCCTGAATATGCCATCTCCAGAGCCCTGTGGGAGGAACCTGTGTGTGATCTAGTACCCGAGTGATCAGAGTCACGTTAGTCATGGGACTAACATGGGATCTAGAAAAGGGATTATGGATAGATTTCTCAAGTACTGATAGAGTGAATAATCCCCAAATGCTCCATAGAACTTATTGTAACACTACATAAAAAATAATCCCAATATAATATTTTAACAATGTCTTGATCTCCTTTAAGGCTTTTATTCTTGTTTTGCTATCTTTTGGGGACAGCATAATAATATGTGTAGTAACAGAATCCACTAAGTTTAAAAACACTTATTTTTATGTATCTGGTGTTTTGCGTTTGCTTGTTTCTATGCTCCACATGTGTATAGTGCCTAGGAAGGCCAGAAGGAGCTGTCAGATGCCCCTGAGTCTGGAGTTTCAGACAGATCAGAGCTGCCAGAAAGGGTTCTGGGACTCAAACCCAGGTCATCTGGAAGAGCAGCCAATGCTCCTAATTGCTGAGCCTTCCACTCCCAGAATCCATTCATTTCAAAGACAGTGTTTTGGCATCTGTTGTCTTTCCCTCCAGGAGCAAAGATTTTCGTTGCTCTTCAGCTACTTCGAATATTGTATATAAATGTAACTAATACTGTGTTGTGTATATCATGTGTTAGTATGGTGTGTTCTCCAGGAGAATGGGTTCATCCCTTCTATAACCACACTAACGCGTTATTCAGATTACTTGTTTTGCGTGCGACTTTTTTGTATCCTAACATTCCACCCAGGGTACTGTACATTTCACAGTAACATCTCCTTAGACTGCTATAAATTGTGATGGCTTCTCAAATTTTTCCCGATTTTAATGGCGTTGGTAGTTTCTAAAGTGCACCAGGAGTTTGTAGAAAAGTCTCCAGTTTGCTCTTGTCTGGTGTTTTGCTGACAGTCAGACTGGGGTTACAAATTTGGAAGACCACAGAAGGAAAGCATCCTTCGGATCTTGTCTGATCAAGGATGGATGCATCAGTATGACTTATCCTTGCTGATTCTGACCTTGTTCACTGGGAGATGGGGGTTGCCTTTTATCTCCATGGTGAAGTTTTTTTTTTTCCTCCTGTGCTGTTCTTTTTGGAAAGAAACAATTCTGTGAAGCTCATACTTAAAGATGGAGGGCATACTCAGCCTCTTTAAAGACAGAAAAGCCACACAAAATATTTTAGTTTTATTCTTTCCCCACTTATTTATTCAACTGTTTATTTTATCAAGATGGGATCAGTGATACTTTGATTAAGTCCCGGCACTGCTGCAATTATTATTCCAGCTCTGACCATTTGCCATTTTACTCTACATGTCTTCACTATCTCTTTTGTGTCTATGTTCTATATCTGTGTCTCTTCCACGTGCCCCATTACTGTGTCTTTGCCCATGTTCTGTTAAGCTGTTGAGTCTTTTAGTCTTCTCACAAATGTATAATATATTCTTGAAAGATCTTTTTCTCGTATGTGTATGTATGTTTGTGTGTTTGTGCGTGTGTGTGTGTGTGTGTGCAGGCAGGCATGGAGGCCAGAGGTCAATATTTGGTGACTTTCTAGAGCTTTCTGATATTTTAAGCCAGAATCCCTCACTGAACCTGGAACTTCCCTCTTTGACTAGGTTTGTTCTCCATCAGTCCCCAAGGATTCTCCTCCTTTGCCTCTGCTCACACACTGGGATTACAGGCATACAATGCTGCACCCAGGTTTTTACATGGATGTTAGGGATCTGAACCCAGGTCCTTATGCCTGAGAAACAAGCACTATCCCTGCTGGTCCATTCCCTAACTCTCCTACATATTGTTTGAAGAGGGAAAAAAATACTTTCAGTAGAATTTGTTGTTCCTCTTGTGATTCTTTGGGGCTGGGGAGGTGGTTCAGTGGTTAGGGTTGAGCTGCACTCTGCTTGCTGCTGCTCCAACGGTTTCCCAGCTCCCACATGACAGCTCACAGCCACTGTAGATCTGATGTTCTCTGGGGAACACAGGGGATGTTCACACAGGGGATCTGATTTCTCTCTGGCCTCCTCGAGTGTAACAGGGTACCCACGCAGATATACAGAACATGTACATAAATAAAAAGAAAATAGATTTTTGAAAAAAAAAACTGGTATTTCAACCCAAAGTCATTAGAGTTTTACCTCTGTTTGTTTCTGGAAATTATGAACTATGGTTTTTAAACTTAGATCTAAGACCTATCTATTTCCTCAATGTGAGTCAGAATTCAAGCTTGGTTCATGTCTGTATATCCAGTTGTTCTAGAACCATTTTGAAAAGATTGTCTTTACTCATCAAATTAACCTCTGCAAATCTACATTTATCAAAACATAACTTGATCATTATATTCGACTGTATCTCTTCATTTTTATTCAATATCTTTGGGTCAAAAGATGAAATTATTCTCTATCAGTTTCTGAAACCTTTTTAAAGCAAATATTTGTATTAATTCTTTGAGAATTTCAGACTGAATATGTTGTGTGTTGATTATATTCTCCTCTCTCTGTTTTTCCTAATCCATCCAGATCCATCCCTGTCCCCTTCCAAATGATGTATATGTATATGTGTGTATATGTCTGTCTGTTCGTCCATGTACTCTCTTTCCCAGCCTCTGGCTTTTAAAGTCCTTCTCAGTTTCCCTTGATGTTCCCTGAACCTTAGGAATGGAGGGCCAAAGAAGGAAGAAAGATTTTAAGAGGAAAGATAGTATACACAGGTGGTAGGGATGGGAAAGAGCAGTGATGGAAAGGGAGGTTTAAGAGAGATAATAGATGTAAGGGTAGAGCGAAGAACAAGGCAGAGAGGGATAACCAAAACTAAGGATCTTTGAAAGAGCCACATGGAAACCCACTTTATAAACTATATACACATTATATATACATACATATATTTATTTCATATAAAAATTTCATTAGTTACCATATAAAAAAAGCACTCCTCCCAGAACTGTAGGTAACCAAGTAAAAAGCCCAGTGCCGTGTATGGGACACCTCCCCTCAACTTGTTGGTCATAAGTATTCCAGAGACACCCCCCCCCAACAGCAAAACGTCTATTGTCATTGCCTTGGGCTACCCACCAGTACATGATGGTACTAGTCAGTTTCTAAAGACAGCGTTCGCTTTGGTCACTGCACATGGAGAAATCAAGCTAGTACTGACTAGGGATCGTCCTCCCTGCTGGCCAGCTTTTGTAGAACTGAAAGGTGCTATGGAGGATGTTGGAGAAGAAAACTTTCCAACAGTCCTACCTGAATGTGAACCCTGAGAGCGACAATAATGGCCAGAATGGCAGGATATGCCCGTAGGTACCGTAGTGTTGCAAATGCTGTTGGCTAACCACTATGTTCTAGTTGGACTCAAGGCCCAGTGCACAGAAGGAAATGTGTGCCCACTGTTGTAGCTTTGATTACAGTACCCCCATGGCTGGGGAGTTCCTAGGCCCTGCTGTGAATCCCCTGGAGAATTTACCTGTATAGACACAGTATCAAACTGGCCTCTGAATCTGTGTCTTTGTGCCCATAGATATGTGAAGTTCTCTGACCTCATCAGAAAAGTTTGTGTGTAATGCAGAAACTCACAACCAGTTCAAATGTAGAGAATAATTGGCCGAGGCGTGGTCAGCCATAGGTAAAACTTATTTTTAAAGTTTAAACAGTGATGCAACCGGTAGGTACTAAGATGCTGTTTACTGCAATTGTTGAAGTATTTATTTCAAACTCCCTGATTAGTTTGCCATATTGGCTGGCATCTCTCGGTGCTGCTCTGGTTATTTGGCAGGTGTAACTGGTCTGTCCCTGAAGAGAAGCTGCAGTTTTCCTCCAGAGCAGCTCTATGTCTAGAACTGATGGTGTGTCTTCTTGTGGTGTAGGTGCTGTAGGTTTTGTGATGGGACATGTCATCCTTAATGACTACCTAAATGGCAGCTTTAGAAATGTCTGACCTCTTTATAACAACTAACCTAGGGAACCAACCTGAGTTTCCAACAACAAAGGAGTAGATTTAAAATAAAACAAAAGTTTTCATTTTTGAGTCAAAAGGAAGAAAGTTACATTGTTTTATAGGAAAAAATATAAATGGAAATTGTCATATTAAACAAAGTAAGCCAGCCCTAATCATATTAAGGCAATTGCTTATCATTTAGGACTCCTAGGTTACATAGAGATATACACAATCATGTATTTATATGAATGTCACACACATATATGACATGGAAGTAAAAGAAAAATTGTCTCTGGGAACAAAGGGGTATTAGGACAGGAGGGGAAGAATATAGGAGTGTGTGGGTGGAATATGTTCAGTGTACATTATGATTTGCCAAAAAGTTATCAGCACATATAACACACATACATACATATATATAATACTATTAAATATTAACATAATTGAAAAAATCAGTCTGAGCTTTCAGGTTTATGACTGACTATAGGAGAAGAATGGGATTTTCTTTTTAGACTTGAAGATAGATTTTTATGCGATATATTCTTACTGCCATTTCCTCCTTCCCATCTCCTCCCCACATCCCCATCACCCAAATCCACAAGCTTTCTCTGTCGGTAATAATAGCAGTAATAATAGAACAACAATAATATAAAAACAGAACAAAATAGGATAAAACAAAGACCAAAAAGAAAACCACAGAACAAGTACAAGAAACGCATAAAACTCTGAGACACACACATGTGTACATCAGAAAATCCATAAAAGTAAAATTGGTCTTAATAGCAAACATACACATATTAGTAAATACATACTGTTTGGATTACCTCACTCAACATAATTTTTTTTTTCTGGCCTCATCCATTTGCCTGCGAATTTCATGATGTCTTTTTGTAATGGCTGGCTAATATTTCATTTAGGGAATGTATCACATTTTCTTTCTACGGTCATTCTCTGATGGGCGTCCAGGCTGTTTCCAGCTTTCCTGCAGTTCAGAGCAGAGTATCTGTGAGCGTGGCTGAGCAAGCGCCTCTGTGCCAGGATGATGCATCCTTTGGGGACAGCTACACCAAGAGTGGTACAGCTGGATCCTTCTTCCTGAGAGGAGTCCTCATGAGGAACCACCACACATTGTTCCACAGTAGCCACAAGCTTGCTCTTTCAGCAGCAATGGAGGAGTGCCCCCTCTCCTCACATCCTCACCAGCAGGAGCTGGCATTTGTTTTACTGATCTTGGCCATTCTGATATGCGTAAGATAAAATCTCAGAGCAGTTTTGATGTGTTTCCCTGATGTCGAAGGACGCTGAACCTCTCTCTCTCTCTCTCTCTCTCTCTCTCTCTCTCTCTCTCTCTCTTTCTCCTTACTCCTTTTACAAATTTTTAAATTTTTATTAATTTCACTTTATTCACTTTGTATCCCCGCTGTAGCCCCCTCCCTCATCCCCTCCTAATCTGTCCCTCCCTCCTCCTTCTCTACCCATGCCCCTCCCCCAGTCCACTGATAGGGAGGTCTTCCCCCCCTTTCTTCCGATCCTAGTCTATTAGGTCTCATCAGGAGTAGCTGCATTGTTTCCCTCTGTGGCCTGGTAAGGCTGTTCCCCCCTGAAGGGGAGGTGATCAAAGAGCAGGCCAATCAGTTCATGTCAAAGACAGTCCCTGTTCCCCTTACTAGGGAACCCACTTGTACATTGAACTGCCATGGGCTACATCTGAGCAGGGGTTCTAGGTTGAACATCTCTTTTAAGCACTTCTGAGCCATATGTGATTCCTCTTTTGAGAACTCCTTTTCTGATCTAGTGTTCTGTAACTATGACGGGTGTCGTTTCCTCCGTTGGCCTTTAGTCTTCTGAACGTTGTAACTCTTGGTGTGTCTTCTATCTCTGGGAAGGCATTTTCTTTAGACCACTACTTGGTTCTTTGGAGTTGGACTAAAGTCACTTCTTCCTGCTTTCTTTCTTGATTAGACAAGGGAGATCTACCCTTAGATGCCCATTGTGTTTTTAACCTTGAAAATCCTTTTCATCTTGAAACTCTTATGAACCTTGAGAAATCAACACAGATCTGTCCCCACAATCACTGACATGTATAATTGTGGGTGAAGGCATAGATGTGGTCCCTGAAATTATGCTCACGTGGTTGGCCCTGCTACACATATGACCTTGAGGAAGAAGTTCCTGCACAAATGCGGGTGATAATAGGATATGCTTTACAAAAGCGTGTGACCGAACGGCAAGTGCAAGCACTTAGCATTGTGCCTGCGAAGTTATGTCCTTTTGTGGATTTAGCAGCTACGACTGTGGCTGTAATCAGTCTCCTAGGTCAGAGGTAAAGCCAGACCTGAACACTTCTGTCTCCAGCGTTGCTGTCCGTCTTCTGAAGCAGCTGACTCCATCCACCACACGGTATCATCTCCTACTTCAGAAAAGGTGAAATGATTACTGTATTCAAGAGTAGTTCAAGAAAGTGTAAACACCAAGGAGTTAAATAAGGGGGGGAAAGTGTTCAGATGGAAACCCAAGCATGCCTTAGTAACCACTGGGTCAAATAGGAATTACAAGCAGGGTGATTTTTTTTTTTAACCTGCTGTAGGGCCATATGGTTGCTGAATGTGTTGATGCTGCTTCTAAGATCCTTGAGTATTTTAAACTTGACATGTTATTTTTTTTTAATGATTTCAAACATCATTTCTTTCAGAGCCTTTCCCAGTGTTGCCGTAATACTGAGCAGATGGCTCGGCAGCGTTTACATTTGCATTTTGCAATACTGCCATGTTATTTGCAAAATTTCCTTTCAGAAACCTGTGATTTGTTCCCTACCTTTTCAGAATGGCTGCGACAAAATTATAAATAGGGTCTTGGGCACGTAGAAATGGAGATTGCATATTGAGTAGCATTTCAATTGTGTATTGTTTTGGTTTGTTTGTTTGTTTAACACCCATTATTATTAGTGCGTGTTCTCATTTTAGGACTTCCGCTCAGGAGCTAAGTCCTCCTCATTCTTTCTCTGAGAGACGCATTAGTGTTGAGAGGAGCCGTAATGACTGTACCAGCACTTCCAGCCTACTCTTTCATACAGGCAGATCACATTTTCTAGAGTAGCCCTGTTTATTTATTTATTGTCTGGCCACTCAGAAATGTCAGCTCCTCGAAAGGTAGAGCCTGCTTCGTTCAGTCCTTAACCACCTGTACCAACACGGCACCAGTTCTCTGTGGATCAGTGGGCACGGGAACTAGAAAGAATAGCCAACTTTCTAGGAACGAGGGCAGCCAGTTCTCTGGCATGGCTACTTTCTTCCCTCTTTTGACTTTTGTCTCATTCCGGTGTGTTTTCAAGGGAGCTTTTCTGCCAGCTTTCTTCCAATCTTCTTTCTCCCTTAGTCCTGTCTTATTCCATTTTTGTTGTTGTTATTATTCTAAAACCAACAGTGTATTATTAAATAGCCTCTTGGGGCATCTTTTTCTTCTTTGGTGCCAATGCAAAGGCATTTTCTTGCTTAACAGATTGAAAGCAGGAAGCAGGACAGGCTGTGCTGATCAGCCCTGACTCCAGGCCTTTCTTTTAAAGGCCTGTGATAATGAAACTAAGCCCACCAGTGTCCCTATTAAGAAGTGTTCTTCTAAATGAGAGCCAGGGACTGCTGAGGTCTCTCTCATCTCACAGGGTAGTTAATGTAGCAGGCCAGCCTGCTGCATGCCTGGCTGCTGCCTTGCCGCCTCGTCTCCATGTGGTCCACCCTTGATCACCGTTGCTTCAGCTCGTGACTGGCATAGAAGGCCTTTCGTCAACTGTCTTCATGACTTCAGGCAGATGGAGAAGGAAAGTTCATACTGAAGCTTGCACTCTGCCCAGTCTAGAAAAGGACCACTTGCTCTAATTGTTGGAAGCATTACAGGTTGTTTATTAGCAGGATAGCAAACCCTGTCTCTCGGCTCAGAAGTACAGTGGCAGTGGAAGATATCAGTTTATTGCTGCAGCCGTGTGTCCGGAATGTTCTAGGCTCCACTGGGTAATGTCATAGCTGCTACAATTTTCTTGGAGAGTAAAAGGGGTGCCAGCTTGGCTGAATGAAAACTTTGATTTCTCTACAAAAGGAGCCAAAAAGTGAGTCTTCTGTGTTTTGGGTTGGTGTTTCTCTTCCCTGAGCCTCAGTGTTACCAACGGTGAGTCCACGAAAGCCTCAAACAGTGCTTAGTAGGGGATAACGGTATAAAAGGCAAGACAGATACAGAAATAAAAAAAATAATAATAATTCTGGGGTTTTTCTGTAGTGCAACATTTTTCGAAAAACAAAATAACAGGCAAGCATTGGGAAACTCAGAAAAGTGGAAGGGTACGAAAGGGGGCAGGAGTTCAGCTGTGCGCACAGCGGATGTCAAGCTTGGCAATGCTTGGAACACCACGGACCCCCAGCGCCTGCTGCTTCACACCGGAAGGGACCCCCAGCGCCTGCTGCTTCATACCGGAAGGGCCCCCCAGCGCCTGCTGCTTCACACCAGAAGGGACCCCCAGCGCCTGCTGCTTCACACCAGAAGGGACCCCCAGCGTCTATTGCTTCACATCGGAAGGCCTCGTGTCTTATGGGAACCACCATTCACTTTCCTAGGTTCCACCTGTGTTTCAGTCCATTCTGTTATCCGAATTCTTGAGATGGATACTTTATAAAGTATGATCTCATGGTGGCTGGTGGGTCCCCACACCTGGTGCTGCTGTCCTCAGAAGGGGCGCTGGGCAGAGAAGCAGAAAGGGACACAGCTTCCTTGAGGAGAGAACAGCCACGTGGCATGGACTTGGTGTTTAACAACCCAGTCACACACAAATGCTGACCCCCTCCCCTGGACACTGCTCAGAGATCTGCTCACTTTCCAGTACTGGCATAACTGTCCAGTGTACACACCTTTAAGGAATGTACCTTTTGAACCATATTTATACCATAGGCACCCAGCGGGGATTAATAACATGATAAATTTTGTCCAAGTATAGTATTGTGAATATCGACTTTAACCATTTGTTTGCTTCAAGTTGTTCCTTTCTGTGTATTGGAGGAAATATTGTGCCCCTATGGGCACATATGTTGCTTAACACATAGCTGAAATACTCAAATTAAAAGCTGTGAGCAGGATTGTTACAGATTGCCATGTTTATAATAAGAATGCATATATGTCATGTCTCAAATATCTACCTAACTCAACTAATTGTTTGGAGCGCTGTGATAACTTTGTACCCCATGTTGATCCTACTAGAACAGCTTTCGTGTTCTCGAGGGGGCTTTACAGGTAATTCATCCCAGGCTGTATGGCAATTGGCCTTTCAACCTTTCGTTAAATAAAAACTGATAGGAAATAACCAGAATTATCCATTCTGGTTTTGTTTGACGTTGGGGCTCCAGTGTGGGCCCTGGCATGCAATGGTAGGTTTTCTAACCCTGAGCTGTGGTCTGAAGCTCCATGAGTATGTCTGTAAAGCTAGAACAGATCTTGCACTTTGAAGTGTGAGTTTGTAACTGATTTCTACTCATTCAACTTCTGGTTGGAACCTGCAAGTCAGTCAGAGTCGCTGCCATTTTGGAAAGTTCTAATTGTGGATAAAGAACTTAGAGGAAGCTGAGATGAGCCAGGTGCTGGCCCCACATTCATTCAGAATCCTTCGTCTATAATGTCCCAAGAAAGGTTTGAGTGCTTACTGGTATCAGTACCCTTTGCCTGTGTAAGACATTCTGCATGACACTGTTCTGTTCTGTGATGGGGGTCCCTACTCTCTTGGTCTGTCTCTTGGATGCTCAGGCCCTACTTAGTCTTGACTTCTTTCTACACTCCTGGCATTCTCATCAGAGTAACGAACAGAGGCAAAGCACATGGGGCTCACAGGGCTGAGGCTTTCACAGTGGAGAAGGAAGAGGAGTGGGGAGCATGAAGGGACATGGGGAACAAGGCAGATCCGTGCACACTCCATCTTCAGCCTTATCTCAGGGTTTCTATTGATGTGATAAAAACAGCTTGGGGAGGAAAGGGCTCATATCACCTTACACGTCCCCATCCCGATCTCTTATGGAGGGAACTTAGGGCAGGAACCCAGAGGCAGGGGCTGAAACAGGGACAGTGAAGGAAAGCTGCCCACTGGCTTACTCCTCATGGCGTGCTCAGCTTGCTTTCTTACACACCTTAGGCGCACCTGCCTAGGGTTAGTGCCGTCCACAGTGAGCTGGATCCATTCACACAAATCACTAATCAAGAAAATGCCCTACAGGCTGGCCTACAGCTGGGTCGTAAGGAGGCGTTTTTTCCAGTTGAGGTTTTCTCCTCTCAGGTGACTCTGGCTTGTGTCATGTTGTCAAACCAGAAACGCAAACCTTGTCTTGCATGTTGGAAGCAGTATTTTCCTCGTTCGTCCTTGACATTCACTTGGTTCCCCGTATGCTGCAACATTATAATTTTTTTTCTTTATTGCTTTCCTGGATTCCATTATTAAAAATATAAGCCTACAGTGGCAGGGATTTTTATCTCTGTAATTCACTTAAGAGTCAAACATCTAAATCACACTAGGTAAGAAATGTTAAGGGAGGTTATCAATTAGCTACCAGTCTGTCTAAGTATAGGAAAACCTGATTTAGTCATCTCCATCTGCCCTCTAGGAGAGCTCTAAGACCTTGACAGATACTTTACAGACACCCGGAAGGCTCATGGCAGTTTAGGAGCAGGGGAAACCTTAGCGTCAACATCACCTGGTCTTTATGAAGTCAGTTGGGCCTGCTAGTAACTATGGCTTTCCTAGGTGCTTAAGGTGAAGTCTGCAGCATTCTAAAATCTGGAATTATTTCTAGTCATTGATGAGCTGTTGTGTGGAAGGCACCTGCCCAATGTTTTGTATGCATTCCCTCGTTTAGTCCTCATGTGTGCTTGGTACTATTATTATTCCCATTTTCAGAGTGATAAAGATGGGCCTGGTGAGCTCCCTCAGTCAGTAAGAGCCCTTGCTGCCAAGCCTGATGATTTCAGCCTGATCCCCTAGACCAACACGGTAGTAAAAAAAAAAACTGCTACCACAAAACATATGCCGTGCCATGCCCACACCCGTGTACTTAGATACAGTCACAAAACAAGTGAACAAATACAATCTCCACCTTCTGGAGGCTGGAAAGACGACTAGGTAATTAAGAGCACTTGCTGCTCTTTCAGAGGACTGGAGTTTGGTTCACAGCACCCACATTTAGTGGCTCAAGACCACCTGTTACCCCAGCTTCCGGGGATCTGACAGCCCTTTCTGGCCTTCCTAGCCATCTGCATACACATGTGCTTGCAGGTGTGTGCACCCATGCACACACACACACTAAAATTAAAAAAATAAAAAAACAGAATGAGGACGTTGATGTATATAGCAAAGTGAGCAACAGTCCAGGGATCATGTAAGAAGACTGAGTTTGCAAAAGTCCTCTCTCACTCCTTAGGCTTCCTTGCAGGCTTCTCCAGTGCCCCCTGTGGCTGTGTGTTATTCTAGACAGTCCTCGCCATATACTGTTACTGCCTCTGAGCTTCTTGGTGTCTGTATTCAGCCTTAAGCAAAACTCTTTCTTAAATTCGTTTATTTTCCCAGTGCTAAAAATCAAGTCCAAAAATCAAACATTTCATCTTATTTGGTGTTTATTGTGTTGAGAGGAAGTTGACAGATAACAGAATTACTTTCTTTTCTCTAAGCATCTAAGCCATGCTGTTAGAGAGAGAAGGACCTTGGCCGTTTTCATTTACACTTTCTGACTTAATTTGACTGCTCTCGATTGTTTTATCACAAGCCAATTATTTCTTGTTAAATTGTCTCGACATAGTCTTGGGGTTACAACGATTAGATTTCAGGCCTGCTTGTGTTTGGTAAATGCAGTTGCCATTTTCACCATTAGTGATGGAAGGCATCCTGCTGCAGAGAGAGAGAGAGAGAGAGAGCCAAAGACTAGGGGGAAGATTACAGGTGTTATAAGGAGCTGACCGTGTAGTGGTGGGAGTTGTTAAGGAGGGATGTCCACATTGCACATGGAAATTGTCACGGTGTTCGGGTGTTACACAGGTGATGTTTGTGTCTTTACCAACTATTGGTTTGATCAAGGTAACTTCCTCCCATCGAATATGAGCTGATTGGTGGTAAGGATCTGAGAGGGTGGGATACAGGGACTGCCTTCTCACGAGCCTCACCCAGAGGCTTGACTGGAAGGACTTCCTAGAGAGGAAAGTGACTACCCAGTGTCTTGGCCCCATGATGGCCTCATGGACACCTAGTGAACAGCAGTCACTTCCTGGGGCTTTCCGAGGCCCGTCCTGATAGAGGGACAGTATTTAAACCTAAAGTTGGGGTCATGGTTTTAAAGGTTTTGGAAGAGGGGTTTCAGCCTGTATTGTCAAATGCTCAGTATCGCAGTGCCATTTCCATTCTTGGTTGAAAGAGAATTGATTATATGTCTAACCTGGAGACACAAATTAGAGCAGTCCTAAGTTTCTTTAATTGGTTAATTTCATCAGCCACATTGGATTACTCTTTCCATCTTACAAGCATCTGTGTTCAGAATTTCATGATTAGAAGGAGAGCACAATTGGGATGATACTTGATAACAAAATGTGATTTTCCTGTGTATTTTTCTTTATCCTTTAAGAGGATGCGTTTTAGGGATATCCTATCAGCAAACCTTCTGCTGCTCACAAAGAACATATTATTTGCTCTTTATTAGATTAGGAGTCAGAAAGATAATTGGGGGCAGGAAGAAATTCAGGAAGAGACTAAAAAGGAAATGGTGCATTTCAGTTGTCTCCCTGAAGGCTTGCCTCATGACTGAGTGTTTAACTGCTTGCTCTTGTCACTCGTCTTGAACCTGCTGGTCTACCTCTTCCTGGGAGGAGTGATTCGAGATGAAGGACCGGTGAGGTCTTGCCATGTTCTTGTCAATGTCAATTACCAGTGTTCGTTTATGACTGTCTGTGGTTTCTTTTCTCCGTGTTGACAGGGCAGTGAGGAAGATGACCCTGACTCCCAGCACTGGGCACTTCATTGAGACATGACCCCACAGAGGAGCACTCGATATAAATTAGTGACTAAGATGTAAAGTCACTGTCTCTGATTCTAATTTCTTCACCGCATCAATAAGCTTCTGACAAGGCCAGCTCACCGATAGACCTCTAAACTTGCTGACAACCATATGCGCTTTTAACCCAGAGCTCTGATTGAGATCACTGGCTTCCATTATCATAATATAACTGGGTGACCATACCCTGTTGCAGAGAATCCGATAGGGTTACTAAATCTGTAATAGCTGATTTTTCTATCAAAAAATTTCCAGGACAAATATTTGTTTTTTAAAATATTTGGAATATTTTTGTATGTCTAATGAGGTTGCATGAGATGAGACTGAAATCTAAATGAAGTCCACTTGTGGTTGATATGTGCTTTACACACAAAGACTGTAGAAAACTTTGTGGCGTGTTTACGAACCCTAATTTTGACCATGATGCACTGTTTGAGACGAGATGTGGTGGGCCCCAGTTGTGACATTCTTTGCACACTCAAGGTATTTCAAATTGAGGTTTTCATGAGAGGGATGCTCAGCCACCGAGCCTTTCCTAATATTGTCCACTCATGAAAGGCTTGATTTATGGGTGCCAGTGTGGGAATTGGGGAGTCAAGCGGCCAGTGAGTAGTGGAACCAATAGGCATAAGTTTAATTTTAATGAAGTTAATAAATGTTGATGCTCTACGATTTGGGTTTTAAGGCAACCATTATTTGTTACTGTTTTAGGGGAAACAAAGACCTCTCCTCTGATGTAGGTGACTGCCCTGGTCATTAATTTTTAATTGTAATTTTTAATTATTACTTTACTTGAGCACATAGAGCGTTTGTGCGAGTACATGTTTATATGTGCAAGCAGGTGTATGCACACACATGTAGAGAATGGAGTTTGGCATCTGGTATATTTTTCTGTCACTTTCCACTTAATTTACTTAAGACGGGGTGACTAACTGAGCCTATTGCTCACTGATGGGCTACACCGTGACTAGTGTGAGTTCTGGGGATTACACACACACACACACTCCCTGCACGGGGCTACCGATTGCGCCACTGTGCCTGACTCTTTGCATGTTGTTGGGGATCCAAACTGAGGTCTTCACTAACTGAGTCAGCTCCAAGAACTTTTGATTTTCTTTCTTAAATCTAGTTTTCTTTATATTGGCTACTCATTCTGTCATTCAGCACATACCACATAGTAAGTACCCTTGAGTTGTACCACATCCTCTGCTGGGACCTGGTCATGAACATATACACGAGAGGGTCACATGTCTACTATAAACTGCTAAAGAAGCCAGTGGCCCCCAGCACAGATTCTTGTTTTATTCTTTCCATTGAAGGTTGGTCCAGGTCGATTCTCCCATACTCAAGATGTAGCAGGCCAGAGGCGCTTCAGAGTTCAGATTTTTAAAAATCTGTAGTGTTTGCAAATGCCTACCTAACAAGATATTTGGGGGATGGTTCCCAAGTCATTGAGCCTTTTTCTTTTAAAAAAAATTATTTTACAGATAATATATTCTGGTCATATTTTCCCTCCCCCAATGCCTCCCACATCTTTCCGCTTACCAGGCTTCATGTTCAGGGCTCACCATCTTTATCTCTCCTCTCTCCAGACAAATTCTGAAACACAAACAGAGCTCAGCAAGACAAAAACAAATGACAGAACAGGTTTCATGTTGTCTTGGAGTGTAGCTGGTACATCCAGTGTCACTGCGTTGGAGAAAGCATTCCCAGCAGCAGCAGTCGCGAATAGCTTCTTGGCTGTGGGTGGGACTCATGGCCACTTGCCCTCCTCCTTGCTGGGATTTGGTATCGCTTGAATGCATGCAGGCCTTGTGTGCGCTGCTCCAGTCTCTGAGCAATGTGTGCGTCAGCCTTGCTGTGTCTTCCGGAAGACACTGTTTCCTTGAAGTCAGCCACTGCTTCTGGCTCTCATAATCTTTCCTCATCCCCTTCCACATCGGTCCCTGCGCCTTGAGGGAATGGTTTTGGTAAAGACATCTCACTTAGGTCTCAGTCTCTCAGTGTCTGCGCCGCGGTGTTAAGTACTATCTCCTGCCAGGCAGCTGCTCTGATGAGGGTTTAGCAACGCACTGACCTGTGGGTGCGTTGACATGTTGCTGGAGTCCTTTTACTGTTGTGTTCATTTAGCAGAATAGTAGCGGTAGGTGGTTTGTTTTGCTTTGCCGTGTTCTGTTTTCCTTGAGCCCACGGCCTCTCTAGTTTCAGGTTCTTGACCTTGTTAACAGTGTCAGGTACGGGTTATACTCGTGGAGCGTGCTCTGAATCCAATCAAAAGGTTGGCCACCCTCATGGCAGTATTTTGGATCTTGCGGTCCGGTCACTGCTGTAGGTATCAGTTTGTAGCTGGATGATATTGGTGGTTACATCACAGAACCTTGCCACACCACCAGCGCTAACCAGTAGAGGTGCAATGTCTAGGTGGTCACCAGCTTGATTTCTCCGTGTTGGATGACAGAGCGTGTAGTGCCCTGAGCATGGGGTCTCACTGGCAGGCTGTGAGGGGTGGCCAGCCCCGGACGGCAGCCCGGACGGCAGCTTCAAGTTCTGGGAAAGGTCTGCAGGAGCCTTTGGCCAGTGGCTCAGCAGGTGTCACCCACCCCTGGCTCTGCGGGTTCTACTTGGTGTCGTAAGATGTCTGGTAGGAGCATCCTCTCCTCCATTGTTTAAATTCCTGTCATACATGTATATATCCTAGAAAGCTTCCACAGTAGAAGGTTTTCATATGGTTTTTCAAATGCCTTTGAAGTCATTTGCCTCTTCCCACATTCCCTCCTTTATTCTGCCCTTTCATCCCCCTCTGCATTTAATCTTCTGCATCTATTTTCCCTTTATCTTTTTTTATAATCCTGTGTTCTATTTCCTCTTTCTTGGAAAGTTCCCCTCCTTCTCATCTTCCTTCTTCTCCTCATCTTCCTCCTTCCTCCCATCCTCCTCCTTCTCCTCCTCCCTCTCCTCCTCCTCCCCCCTATCTAAACTCCATGGTTGTCCTAATTGAGACTCAACATGTAAATGTCGACATTAAAGAGAACAGGTGCAATATTTGGGTTTTTTTTGGAGGGGGGGGGGTCTGGGTTACCTCACTCAGGATAATTATTTCTAGCTCTATCCGCTTAGCTGCAAGCTTTATGATTTTATTTTTCTAAACAACTGAGTGATACTCTAGTGTGTAAATGTTCATTGGTTGATGGATGTCTGTTATTCCTAAGTCCTGCTGTCGTGAATTGAGCAGTCACGGGCATGGACGAGCGAGTGTCACTGTAGTAAGTGTGTTGCTGTTCTTCGGGCGTGTGTCCAAGAGTTGTGTACTTGGATCTACACAGAGTTGTGTGTAGATCAGTTTCAGCTTTTTGAGGAACCTCCACACTGATTTGCATTCTGCTAATTGAAAAATCATGTACATTTTACCAAGTATATGATAAAAAAAATTCAGGAAGATGAGCTGACCTCAGTTTTGCTTATTTCCTCTGTGGTATAGTACTTTTAGAGGTCCCTAAAATTGAATGCTAAACCACTGCTGCATTCCTAGAGCAAATCCATTAATTCTGATATTTTACTGAATGATACGTATTGCGAATGTGATAAGGGTTTTACATTTATTTTTATGTGGTGTATTGCTTGAGATTTCCCTTTTCTCTTAATTTAATAAAAATTGAATTGTTTTCCACAAATTTATATTATAAAGGATAAAATAAATGAGGATTATTTCTTCCTCAAGTCTTTGATACACTTTAGTCATCTGGCTGAAATCTCTATGTAAAGGTGATTTTTTTTTTTATTTGTTGCTTCGGGGTTCTAAGTCCAAGCTCTTATTTCACATATCAGGGGTTTTTTTCCCCCAAAATATTTCCAATTTCGTGTGTTTTTATTAACACTGTGTTCTAAGTGCATTGTAAATTTCATCTTAGTCTTACGTAATTTTTTTAAAAATATATTCTATTTCTTTCCAAAAGAGTCTTTTTTGGTTGGTACCCTTGGTGTGTTAGGAAAGGGGGTGGGTTAAGGATCTCTAACTGTGACAGGCTTGTTTCTATCCCCCTTTCCTTGACCATCTACTCTACCTGTACCCTGCCTCCTCCTCCTTCTGCAGCGTACCCCCTCCCCGAGCTCTGTAATCTTGCCCTCAGTTGCTACTGACGTTTCCATGGCCGCTCATTGCCCTTTATATCCTGTCTCTCTTATTTTGCCTTTGCTTGTTGTCTCTGAATGTCTGAATGCCTTGCTGCTGGTGCTCACAGTAGGATTGCAGAGGCAGAGCTGGGTGGGAACAGCAGGAGGTCTGTGGATGAGCAGGGCAGGTAAAGCTGGGGTGGCTGATGAGCAGAGATGAAATGCGTCCTCCAGCTTCACACGGGGAAGCAGAGTGCAGCCCTTCAATGGTGGCGTGTCAAGATAGGTGGGGAGAAGCAGAATTGGGAGAGCACCGTCCTTTGCTTGGTTGCTGACAGTCATCCTGTGCTCAGGCAGAAGGCCTAGGGCCTGATCATGGATCGGGGCCTCCCACAGAGTTGTAGCTGTTCCTGGTGTTAGCGTAGATCTCCAGGCACTGTTTTCACCGTGTTGATAGAACACCTCATCTGTTTGTCTCAGGTTTCCTGTAGATGAAAAACAGTAAGACTTGTTTAAAAATAGTCCTGTAGGGAATATTTAGGTGTATGCATGGGATAAACAGTTCCTAAATGCCTGAGGGCTTCTGAGGATTTGCTGACAAAGACGTTGTGACTTTAGCATTGTTTGGGAATGAAAGTTTTCCTGAAATGCGTCTGATGAAGAGTTAAACTGTTTTCAAAATGTGTCCCATGTGCCACTCATCTGCTCTGCCATGAAATGCCATTTCACCCTGATTTGATGGAGCCTTTTTTCCTTAAGCCTTGCATTTCCAGGGTGCTGTGCTCAGCATGGTAATTAGGGGCTGTCGGGGACGTGATGCTCCTGGCTGCCTCTTGAGCTCTCCTTTCCCGGAACTTCATTACTCACATGTCCCTGGCAGGCAGTGTTAGACGTAGGATTTGGGGAAAGCACGTAACAACCAAGGCTGTGGAAGTGGGCCGGCCAGGGACGCTAGCTTTTTAATTCAAGTTTGAGTGGAGTCGGAGTTGCAGTGAGGTGAGACTATTGTGACAGGTTTCAAAATGTAATGATAGAAAAATGAGGAGGTTCATCAGCGTCGCAGTAAATAGCAGAACAGCAGCTCAGCAACTCAGCATGAGACAGCAGCCACAAGCGCTCAAAAAAGAAAAAAAAAAGAATACCCCGTAATTAAAATTTACATTGTTCAACCTCCTTCTGAGTGGGTACCTTTCCGAGGGAGGCAGTGATTTTATTGTGAAAAATATAAACACAAATTTGGAGATGTAAATTGCACGCACGTTTTAGCATTACTCATAAACACAGAAAGTTACGGAGTGTAAATATAATCAAATCACACAACTCTAGCACAGATCAGACTCGAGGAAGATCCCCCAAAGCAGAGGGCTCCCCCAGTCCCTTCCCTTCTCTCTCACCCGCTGACTTAACAGGTGGAACCCTATGCTTCCCATTTCTGAGGACATAGACCCTTCCCGTTTGTCTCATTAGTTAGAAAGAATAATGGTTTGACTGGCTCTCTCTTCACCCGTCCCCCCCCCTTCTCTCTGTGTGATATGGAGGTGACTGGGCTGAGAGGCCAGGACTAAGTGCTGAACACTGTGCAATGTCAGAAAGATGAAGAGACTCACCTCAATGTCCCCAGAATCTTCTCATTTCCCCCTTAGAACATGAGTGTCAGCTCCACCAGAGGCAGCCCCGAGGATGAGCACAGGGCGTTTGCCTGAAGTAGAAGTCACCAGAGGACGGCTAAAAACAAACAAACAAAGCCGGTATGGCCCTGCCCTGGCTACCACTGCTGCCACAGTGATTTTGGATAGAGCCCTTTATTTCTTCAGGCCACAATTTTCCTGTCAGTCAAAAGTCTTGGTTTTTGTTTGAAGGAGCTCCTTGGGGCCTTCTGAACCAGACTTCCTTCAGTGTTGTGCACCATGGATCCAGCCAGAGCAGCTGGAGGCCTGGAGATCCAAGCCAGTATGGCCCTCCTTCTTGAGTCCCCAGGAGAATTGTTGCAGAGAAGACCCGGGGGCCACTCTGTCCCACTTATTCAGGCCGATTCAAGCATGAGATGTCCTGACGTTGTCCTGGCCTTGCTTTGCTGCTTTCTCTTGGTGGTGTGCTGTCTGTCTGTCCCAGCCATGAGGTTTGCAGTGCCATCACGGTCACCCATCAAGGTGGGGACAAAAGCGTTTCCCGGTGCTTCTGCCACACACTTCTCTGCATGCTCTTACTGAAGTAAGGTAGTAGGAGCTTACTGGTCGTAGGGAACGTCACTGGAAGAGCACTGTCCCGTACATACAGCACACCAAGGGAATATAAAGTTTTGTTTTCAAGGGAGGCATAACTTTTAAACCTTTTCTTTTAAATTAAAATAGTTTTATCATTTCCTCCTTTTCTTTTCTACCTCTAACCCATTCCTTGCTCCCCTTTTCTCTCTCTCTCTGTCAAATCCCTGCCCTTTAATTGTTGTTACACACACACACACACACACACACACACACTCCTAAATATATACTTACAGTCTGCTCAGTCCATGTAGTGGAACTTGTGTGTAAGTGCTCAGGGCTGACCATTGGTACTGGAGTAGGTGTGCTCTTCCTGGAGAAGACTGTTTCTCCTGCTCTCAGCGTGCCTTAGTTGCCTGTTGTTCTCTGTCTAGGGCTGAGGCCCCGTGAGATTTCCTCTTCTGTGTTCGGATGTCTGTCACTGTTGCCCTCATTCGGGTCTTGTTTAGACAGTCATGTTGATGAGACTTCATAGATGTAGCTTCTCTGACATTTGCAGAAAATAAACTCTCGAAACAAACCTTCTGCTCTTCTGACTCTCACACTGTTTCTGCCCCCAGAGGAAGCTTATGTAAGGGCTTAAACCTAGTGTAATATGAAGCATTTTTAGTAAGTTGTTGTACCTGGGTAATGTGAGGTCACGTTTTTCCTTCTAAATGTTTCTCAGGTAGAAAATAGGAAGTATATTGAGAGTTTAGCGTTTGCTTAGTCAGCATGCCGTCTCCTAAGAATGGTTGGGGACTTGAAAGTAAGAGAAATCGTTGTGGGTTTGAAGAGAAATGTTCCAGCTGAGACCAATAATTCTTCCCACTAAACACTAGAAGGGCCATTCCACAGGACCATGAAACCCTAGCCCAGCTGAGACTTTTCTATGTAGCCTTTGGGACAGTTGCTCCAGGCTTCCCTTTCGCAAACAAATTAGGTCAGGCCTGCTATGAGAGAGGCCGTATTTCAAGGACAGTGTTTACGGTCGGGGAACATCCATGGAAGAGGAAATTTCCACTGTCGGGCATCAGGCAGTCCAGTCCAGTGTGCGCTGTGGTAGGATGTGGCCTTTCCCAAAGTTAGGTCAACTTCTGGGTCCAGAGATGACAGAGGCTAACAAAGGGCAATCCTATGGCAGAGAAAGTTGGGGTCACACATGTGGCTTCTGCAAATGTAATATTGTCTTCCTTCACGCCAGGGCAGGGGTGAGGAGCATACCTTGGGTGGGGGGGGGGGAGAGGGGGGGAAGCGGGCTCTGACAGCTTTTGAACATCTGAGTTGATTCTCATCAGCTTTCTATACCACAAAATACCAGGAAGTGCCTGGTGTGGGAATGTATATAATCCCAGAACTCAGGAGGTTGAGGCAGGGGGATGACAGGTTTCAGATAGCCTAGGCTGTGTCCGAAGAAGGCAAGCTGAAACGAGAGAAGCACAGAAAAGAAATGCACTAGTTACTTTCCTTTCCATCAGCTGACATGCACATTGTACACCGTACATACAGTGTGAAGCACATCTCAGAATGACACAGAGCCTTTGCACACGGAGTGCATTCTAAACGGAGGGATATTTTGGGGTGGCGATTTGAAGTTGTGGGGAGGCTAGGGTGGGGAGGGGGATACTGCTGAGAACACCAGAGCCAAGCATTGCCACTGTGAGGAAACTGGGTGTGCTGTGACCCAAAGGATGCCCTGGAATTGGCTAGAAGACTACGGAAGACACAGGTGGCATTCCTGCGGGAAGAGTTGTGAAGAGAAGGCGGTGAATTTGACTATCAGAGCACAAAAACGTCCCGTTCTGGTACGGCCACTGCGCTGTGGTCAGCACCCGCGAATTACAGGACCTCAAGGCAACCTCCCTGGGGCCATAGGCAGCATCCCAACAGTAAACCACGTCCTCTGCTCCTGGCCCTGGAACCAGCAGTAACTGAACGGTGTCTGTGGAGTCTGTCAGCTGTGCTCTGAGGCCACCACACCTCAGAGCTGCCTACAGTGCGAGGCAGCCAGGCTGGCTGCAGAACGAGTGGCTGTGGTGGGGTCTGACACCAGGGTACTCGGCCATGCACAGAGCATCACAGCTGCTTGTCCTTGGTGTTTAGGTTTAGATCCACCCTGCCACTCAGTGTGGCATTTGGGCATTGGTACCTAGTGTTTATTTAAGCTGTGGTAACCACCATATCATCTGGTCCGTGGCACGTTCCCACGGGTAGACCAGATCTGCTTTTCAGTAAAGTCAGTGGTTTCCCCATTCAGGTGAATTCCAACGTGGATGGACTTCAGAACTGTGGAACTTTTTCTGTGTTTCTAGAAATTTCCCCACTTACATTAGCCAAGTGACAGAGCTCTGGGCTGAGTCTATGGGCACATGTATGTGGCTCTGCAGGCTAGGAAAGGGGAAACAGCTACAATAAGAACTGACCACTGAGAGCTGGCCATCAGGGGCTTCTGCTCATCAGCATCTATGTTAACACATTCCCTTAGGCCAGCTCTGCTTCACCCTCCCCACTCATTTGGAAATGTGGTTGTCATCCTCTCTTTGTGACCACAAGTCAGTTTGAGCACGCCTAATTTGTTTTTTCCTTTGCTTTCAGGAGAGTAGATCTGGAGAAAGCAACAGCTGTGTCGAAGAAATAATTCGGGTAAGGATGCTCTCTAAAGTGTCATCAATGTGTTGTTCATACACAGATTTCCCAGAAGAAGGAAAGCCTGTGGCCACATTATCAAAGGGATCCGTCATGTTTTGCTGTATGATGCTCACCTGTCCTGAGTGTGGGCATCCAAGTCATCAAAGTGACAGTTAATGAAGCGGCCCTGCTTCTCAGGAGCTCCCAGGGCCCTCGGGCACACTGAGGTGACACTGTTGAAGCAGTCAGCTAGAGGGCCAAGGCAACAGACATTAGGTGAAAAATGCAGCAGGACTTCATCTGCATGTATCACCATTTATCACCTGAGCGTCCTTTAATACTCTGCTTTCTGAGTCAGGCAGGGCTGCTCTGTGATTTCTCTCCTAAACTTAATTAGAATCAGAAGCTCCTGACAGAGACAGTGCTTGAGCCTGAAATTTATTTCTGTGTTGTGTTGCGGGTTATTAATTTCCTTGGTGTCTGTTTGCCCTTCCCTCCCACTGCCTTCCCTCTACATGCACTCTCACACACAAAAGGCTGAGTTGGGCTCCTGCTCAGCGTTAGTGTTTTCCTGAGCGTCTCAATTTATCCTCAAGAACTCATCACCGACCCAGAGCTTTCTTCACTCAGAGTCTTCTCAAGGAGATAGCCTGAAAATTACAGTTCTCAAAACACTGATATCACACTGGGCAAAACTCCTAAGGAAATGACACCAGATGGTGTGGCCATTCCCTGTGACGAGGAAAACCTTAACATGTTTCCACCTTTTGAACCCCCTGCATGCTTTCATATGAATTACCAACACATTACATAGTATTATATAATTACTTGAATTAAAATTTTTACCTGCACAAACTGTTTTCAAAAACAGGATATTTTTCTTCCTTGAAAGTGTTATTTCACTAATCTGTTTGAACAAGTTGGTCAGAATAACTAAAGTTAGATTTTTTTTTAAATTCGTAATGACTTTTTTTTTCCTTCTGAAGAAAACTGATCAAAGCACAAAGGTTCATTTTTGACCTTTAATTATGTTGAGTCCATATTTTATTCAAGAAAATCTATCCTATCTATTTTGTTTCACATTAAACAGTAGAGAGTACATGATGCTGATAAACTTTTCCTAGTTGCATCTTCCAGCATCTTTCATGTCAGGGCTAAATCCTTCATTTTTATGCCACTTTCCTTTGGTTGGTTGGATGCCTGTGTTCGTATGCCACTCTCTCTTTCTGTGATTAAACTTGTCTCTTTATACCATCTTGTATCTATTCTGAAGACATTTGGCATTTGAGATACCCTCTCCTTTTGCTCCTGACTGGGTCTCCCAGGCCAGCCTGGAACCCACAGTTCTGCCCCACTGCCCACTTGCTAGGATTCTCCTTGTCTCCCATCTGCCATGCTCAGCCCTGGCCTTTTAGTTTTTCTCTGTAGAGAGGGCTTGAAGTTGAAAGAAGGACTTGAATAATTTATACATCAAAAGTTGTACTTTAAGGAAATTGAAAGTCATTGAAGTAAGGCAGATTCCTTCAGCCCAGTTTGAAGCTTTCACGAGAGCCTCGTGCCCTTGGCTACCAAGCTTGTACCTTCCTACATCACTGATGCACAGCCTCAGCCCTCCTCCTGTCAGGTGTGAGAGAGAAGAGCGGGGGCTGTGGAGCCGGTGGGTCGGTGCCCAAGGATGAGGCTGAGGTTCCCGTACGTGTGCTCACTGGGCGTGGACATGGGGACCACGTGAGAAGATGGTGAACTACTTAAGCTCTCCTCCTCTCGGAGCCCTTATGTCCGGTGCTAGAGGAGGTGGCCAGTGGACCAGACCTGGGGGGCAGGGTGTTTTTTATACCAACCCCACAGCCTACAGGTATCCTTAGCGAGCTGATAATGGAGGAGTCACAGGGATGTTTTCCAGGAGAGGGGCTGGGAACCCACAGCCAGAGCGTAAAAGGCGGTGCCTGGGTTTTCCTGCTGTCCCTTGCCTCACTCGGTTGGCGATTCTCTACCGTCATCTTGCCCTCTCCGGACATGTACCGTCTCCCCCAGACATAAGCGCCAGGCTCCTTTTGACTCACAGCCTCCAATACTTCCCATGTATCTGTCCCCTCGAGGCCCCAGTTCACAGTCCATGAGCAAGGGAATGAGTGAGGGAAGGATTCCTCCAAAGGAGAAGCCCAAGAGCCATTGTAGTGTGGTCACTGTGCCTCATGGATGTGGTTGGTGGGTCTTTTGATGTCTGGTTTCCCAATTTTCCTCATAACTTCTCTGCTGTGTGACTCACCCAGGGAAACTGGATGTGGCCAAGGTCATTGGGAGCACTAGTTTGAGGCCATGCTGTTTAATGGGTGATGCTCTCTTGTGCAGGAAGCAGAGGGCCCCGAAAATGTCTCAGAATAATGACAGAGTTCTCATGTCTTTTCTGTGTGGAAAGGCAACTAGGCAAATGGTAGGCTGAGTAGACATGGCCTCTGGCCCTCGTAGGACCATCTGTCTAGTGGGCAGTGCCGATACTGATATTTCCAAGGTCTACTTAGGAAGTATGTAAAATTTCTGTGAACCTACCATATGCTCTATGACCTTTCTTGTGGTTAAGGCTGGTCTCACTAAGGAAGCAATTGGTAGGTAGGAGTGAAACAGGACATTGACTGAGGAATGATGAGGGCCGCCAAGCAAAGGAAGTAGCAGAGTCTGTCAGAGCCCAGTGAGGACAAGGTAGGCGAAGTGACCAGAGAATGGGCAGATGGAGGTAGGAGGAACCAGACAGTGCTGGCCTCTCGGGCATGTTGAGGCCCTGTGGAAGGGAGCCAGGGGGTTGGTGCAGAGGGTGAGCTGGTCACATTGGTCATTTCAGTTCCATATTCTGGCAGCCATGGAGGATGGAGTGAAGGGATAAAGAGGGGGCAGGAAAGATGGAGGCTTTCGGAAGCATGTGGAGGAGAGCCGTCTGGAGGCGCAGTCTCAGAGGCAGGTCACAGCAGCACTTAGCTCCTGCCTCAGGGTCAGAGGAGGAAGACGGATCCACTGCCAGACATGGCGAGTTGAAGGCAGAGACCAGCACGTAGGTGGGGGCAGCTCTCAGCAGACAACTGGGCTAACTGGTACTAATGCCACCTATACGGCCCATGTTTTCCAGGAGAGGGGCTGGGAACCCACAGCCAGAGCGTAAAAGGCGCAGGACAGGACGGTCCACCTGTAAACGGGAGTGAGGAGTGGACATCCAGCCGTGAGGATCTTAGAAAGACAGGGCATCAGGGCCAGTTCTCAGCGCTCAGAAGAAGGAAGCTGGGGTAGTAAAAGTGCAGCCCCGTGCGTCCGCGCATCACACACACAGGTTTACGGCTCGCACCGCCAATGGCGCCTTTAACTTCTGCTTCTTCTTCCTTCTCTCTCTCTCTTTTTTTTTTTTTTTTTGCTGAGGTGGCTGTTTTCACATCATTTGAATATTACAATGCATTCTAAGGTATAATTACTTTTTATTCTTATTCAGAGAATTTTAATCCTGGGACCTAATAAATCTGTGTATAATTACAGAATTCTCTTATCCGAGAGTGAAATTATCACGGAATTCTGTGGAGATGGGCCACAAGGCCTTGAGGCCCTCCTGGCTGATGCAGGCACGTGGTACACAATTGTGCAAGTGGTCGTATTTTCACCCCCCTGAAGGTTCAAGGGGTACGATACCTCAGTGCCTTTCATAGCATCATCCATCAACACACAATGGCATTTACATTTGTTCATCCAATAAAAGCCGTTTACAACATAATGGAAGGAGCTCAGGGCTGGGATCCAGGATACACAAGTTTTATGCAAGGTTTTAGGTTGCATTCTGCTGAAGGCACCCCACAAAGTGCTGAGCCGTAAGGACTCCCGAGGAGCGGGCACTGGAGGCTTGGCTTGCCCTTAGAGAGCATCTGAGTGCAGCGCTGGGACACAGCCCCTTCTTGAAGGTCACCTATACCCACTGACTTAGCTCCAGGGCGAGGTGTGTGCCGTATGGTTTGCATAGGCTTGGGTACTGCTGTTTACAAGAAAGGAGTAAGTGCTGCTTGTTTAAACTCGATATCCTTTTCCAGAGATTATAATGGAACCGCCTCCAGACGGGGAAGCCATTTTCCCCTTAGCTCCCCCCAAACTGAAAGCCGGCGCTATGCAGCCTCTCTGGAGAGGTTTGTGCATGGTAAGCCGTGTCATATGGCTTGCCCGTCATTACAGCCTGTCCCATAGCCAGGCTCTGCCTGGTGGGACAAGAGAGGCCTTGTGCTCAGACGTCTCCGTGCCCCTCGCCCCAAATGAAAACATGTTAGCTGCTCTGTGCTGGAACGTGGGAAACAAAGAGATGGCTTGTTGGGTCACTTGGAGAGCTGGCTCAGGTCACATCTCTTCCTCTGCAGGCCAGAGCGGCTTTTTATAAAAGCCTGTACTGTTTCTCTTACAGTTATTTATCATTTGTTTCCAACAGTAAAGATTTGGTTCATGACAAACTGAAGCCCACCAATGATGAAAAAAAAAATCAACCCAAGGAAAGCTGTCCAGTAATAACATTTCATTACTTATTATAGGAAAATAAGCCAAAAGAAGCCTGATGCTAATAGAGTTTACCCCACAAAACCTATAATCTTATCCAAGAATACATTAGGCCTTTTCATAGTGTTGTGTTTTATGCTTTCTTCTTGCTTTTGGCTATCTGAATGTTAAGGACAGAAATTGCACGCGTTTATATTTCCCTTTACATCTATAGATAAATTCTTAAAAAAAAGAAATACCACAGTTAGTCCATTGAGTAGAAACCAGAAGCTCCGTAGAAAGGGCTACGTTCCTACCTGCCAAGCGTGCCAGGTGACTTGTTACAGGTCCATCTGGCCACGCTCCTCATGCTGTGCCGTGAGTCCGAAGGAGTTTCGTCTTTATAAGAAAGGTGGGTCTGACCCCGTAGGCTCTGGGGTGACAGCCACAGGACCCTACGGTACAGAAGCTCCTTCTGAGAATACTCCTGCATCAGCGCTCAGTGTTCTTTCTTGTCCGCTACACAGTTAGGAGTTGTGCGGTCCTTTGCAGGATGGTAGAGTCAGTGAGAAGACCAGGAAAATGTGGGCAGTGAGGTTTTAGTTTCTGTCCTAGCAGGGGAAGGAACCTCAGCCTGTTTGTGAGTGTCAGCGTTTACAGTGGTGGTGTGCAGCTGTTATGACATGCTTTGGGAGCCTCAGTACTTCAGACACACAGCAGTATCAAAAGTCCTCCATTCATACATGTGATGTATGTGAGAGGCAGAAGCTGCAGAAGTGTCAGTGTGCACAGGGCCCAGGGTACCTGTGCACAGGGCTCAGTGGCTAGAGAAGCAATTTAGTGGAAGACAGCTGGAGGGGAAACTGGCTCCTTTCAGAATCGGCACTCTTGACGGGCAGCTTGCCCAGTCCAGCCCCAGCAGCACAGGACAAGAGGGCAGGAGCGGGGGTGCGGCTGTGAGGTGGTGGCCTCGCTGGCCTCCTCTGTCCAGTCCAGGACTACACATCGCTGGCCACATTTTCCTGCTGGGGAACCCAGGGCCTTGTACCCGCCACCCAGCTGCCCTGCTGCCCCACACTCTGTTCTCATTGTGGGGTACGCTCTCCTCCAGTGTGACTTCTAAGGTGCTGGGGCTGACACCCAGGGCCTCGCAGATGCCAGGCAAGCATCCCGCCACTCAGCCACTTCCGTAGTTCCTAGTTTCATTTTTTTTCATGATTTCTGTATTTAATAAAGATCATGAATATGTTTAATGACTATATATGTCCATGAGACTTTGAAAATATTATAACAGGGGCTAGAGAGGTGGTTCAAAATAGTTAACAGCATTCTTAACATGCTTTTCTGAGGGCCTGAGTGCAATGCTCAGCACCCACATGGCAGCTCAGTAACTCCATCCCAAGAGATCAGATGCCCTCTTCTGGTCTCCATGGGTACCAGGCACACACGTGGCACACAGACATACACGCATATAAACACTCATATAATTAAAAAGTGAATAAACAAACAATTATGTAAATAAAGAAAGGGTTTTTTAAAGCTTACAACATAGAAAATTATTTTTAGTTACTGTGTTTTAAGTCATTAAAAGGTTTAGGTTCCTAATGAAGAAGCTTCTACACACACACACACACACAAAAAATGTGTGCCAAAGTGACGTCCCTCAAATGTGGAGGCAGATAAGATCACACTTGCTTGCAAAAGTATCTGGGGAGTGTCTGTGTGTGAGTAAACTGATGTCAGGCAACCCCCAACATGAAGAGCCCCCACCTGTGGCCTACTCTGTCTTCGCCTGGCATGTTCAGTTCTGACCTAGACATCCCACCAAACAGCTGGTCCTTCCAAATAGGTCTTCAAGTACAGGTCACCCAACCCTGTCCTGGTACCATTACTGCCCACATCCCTGCGAGTGTCGGGTTCTTTACCCCCAGAATCACTGCCTGTGTGAGTGTGTAGACCTGTAGACTGTGTGGCCGCAGGAAGGCAGGCCATTTTCTCAGGCAGGTCCTGCTGCAAGCTGGACCAGCGTGCTCGATCCACGTCCCTGCCGGCCTTTTCTGCCCTGGGTTACTTCAGGTCTGTGGACGGAGCAGTAGCCTGTCCAGCAGCTACAGTGCAGGCTGCACTGTGGGCTTTATGCCAGGCAGCAGGAAGTGGTCTCCTGGCTTATACTGGACCTGGCTTCCGGGCCGGGTTATTGCAGCCTCTCAGTGTTCTCTTCCTTCGAGTAACTCGACTAGAGCTCACTGACAGCGTGATAGTCACAGCACCTGGTGGTCTTACCTTGTCCTCATCAGCATTTTCTCAACCTTTGTCCTCCATTCTCCGAAGGATCTGTTCTGGAGCAAGGGTGTTTGAGAACCCAGGGACCTACACAGGCTAAAGAGCAATCTACTGCTGACTTTACCCCCAGTTCCCAAGGAAACCCTTTAGAAACATTTTTCTTGTCACGGAAGATGCTCTGTATCTCTTTAGATGCTGCACCCTTAACTGCCATGCTCTCTGTGTTTGGATAGCTTTTCACGCTGAAGAACTGTGCAGTGTGGCCAGCTTTGGCAACGCCTGGTCGGGTTGGGGCCATCTCTGCTTGCTGTGCCCACCCGCACTTTCGTAAGTGATTCACATTCCCCGTACTTGGCCAACTGGTGTTTCCCTCGGGTGTCCTGCGACTGGCTGGCTTCAGCTTCACATGGTTCTGGGCACCAGGACAGCTGTGAGTGAACCTGGCAGAGACCCCACCTTCCTGGAGCGCTGTAATCCAGCCTGCTGGTGCTAGACACTTACACTCATCTGTTTCACCCCTTCTTCGCCACACTCTTTCCTCACTTGCGACCAGCCCTTTCCTGTCTCCCCGGTCCTATCCTCTCCTGAAGATGACTCAAGGGCGAGCAAGTGTTTCCACTGTCTGGTAACCACTGTCTCTCTACTAGTGTTCTGTACTCAGAGTACACATGGACACGTTCCAAAATATTTCCATCCTCCAACAACAGTACCGCCATAGAGAAGAAGCAGGCTTTCTCCAGAGCTACACTCCCCGGGGCTCCTCCTTCCCTCTTGAGTAGGCCAGTCTGTCGTCAGCCTCACCTCCATTTTGCCTTCACCCCTCTGCTGCCTGGCTTTCACCTACTGTAGCTGTAAATCACCTTGTCCTGAAAAGGTCACGCCCCTGAACGTGCTCACCAGGAGGCACAGGGGTGATGTTCTCCACAACACAGAGAGTGCTTGTCTGGCATCTCTCCCCGCTGTACCCTCTAGGGGGCCTCCTAGCTGTGTGGTCCTCCCTTCCTGTATCTGTCTGGGATGTTGGCGTCCTTAGGTTATCTCCTCCCGCTCTTCTCTGAAGTTCTTTCTTGCATGCTGTTATTCCTTGGCTTCTGATAAAAGCTTCCAGAGTGCTGGTATGTGTCAGATGCATGCCTTGAACCCAGTTCTGTTTCCTGAATTTTATGTTCACCTGTCCAGCTGCCCTTATTTCCACGTGTCTACCATATTTTCCTCCAGTGTGAATTCTTGCTGTCATGTGGCTGCTGAGGCTGTTGACTTCTCTCTTCTCTCTCAACATTATCCTTGCCATCCAGTTCTTCCCCAAGCCTGTCAACTCTTACTTCCTCAGACAGGCCTGTTCTCTCTATCATCCACGTCAGCACCGTCCTTTCCTCCCTGGATTATTCCAGAAGGCTGTCCACCGACCTTTGCCATCCATCCCCCCTACAGCTAGCTCTCCACAGTGCAGACACAGCCGGCTTTCCAAAGCATACATTTTACAGCCTCTCCCAAGCTCAGGACGGTCAGATTCCTGTATGTGATCTGCAGTTCCCCTGCGTGTTGTTCTAGCCATGTTTCCCCAGCCTGTACTCCAAACTTTAACTCCCCTCTGCAAGAGTGTCACCACCTCTGGTCCTGCTTTGCTTACTTACCTTTAGGCCACAAATTTAGTGACTGACTCCTTTTTAATTGACATAGGACTCTTTCTTGTTCCCCAGGTCTGAGATAGAGGTTCTTAGTCTGTGTTCCCAGGAACCTGCTTTCATACTATAATACTAGTTACATGGTGGTCTTTTATCTCTCATTGGGCCATCTATCTTGAAGGGCTAGCCCAATGAGCAGCCCATAAGAGATACTTAATAAATGCTGAATGGATGGATGGATAGGTGGATGAACGAATGAATGAATGAATGAATGAATGAATGAATGAATGAATGAATGAATGAATGAATGAATGAATGACTTCACCCTAGTTTGGTACTTGTTCCTGTTCTTCACTTTGTTGTTTTCCAGCACTATAGCAAAGGCATTTGAGGTGAATATTTTTTTCCCTTAAAAGATTGCTCCTGCATGGGCAAGCAATACCACTGTATGTAGTAGAAGAATCAACATAAAACATACAGTGAACAGTAATGCGAGAGAGATGAAAATTTACCTGTCAGTGGTCAGAAATGGAAAGGAATCTAGCTGTTCCTGAGGCACACGGCACGTCAGGGAAAGCCCAGGCCCCTTTTGTATCTGCCGCTTGTGTCTTGATTGTCTTTTATGAGATGAGGTTTTTCATTTTGATAGATAATGAATTTTACAAGTTGAAAAAATTCAAGATAATAAGTTTGCAAGGATAATTTGGTTAATTAGCATGTTGCTACTATGGAATCAGGGGCTGCAAGTCAAAGCGATTTCACTGCTAATGTGGTCTATGCAAAGCATCTCTTGGAAAAATTAAAACATCTACCCAGAGCCATCAGCTCAAGGCACACATTTAAAACTTGTATTTATTATGAAAACCACACACAGTGTTCTCCATTACTTTTTTTTTCCAAATTGAGAGTTGTAGAATTACATTGATTTGCTGCAAATTACCATTGTATGCACACAGATCTCTGAAAAATAATTTCTAACACAGATAATGATAGCTTGAAGATAGAAGAGATAGGGGAATTGAAAATTGAGAGCTTCTATCCTAGTAACTATTATATATTCTAAATAAGGCATAATTCTTTACCTGTCCAATCTTAGGGGTATTTAGCTCATTTGAACCTACAAACTTAGAAAACTAATTCTTCCTTTGTCCTTATATTCATGCGCTTCTGTAAGTTCTGCTAATTTTGACTTGATGTATGATATATTCTTTTTGTGTTCATTGGACTCTGGGAGGTGGAAATGCTAAGCAAACCATGATCAGAACTCCCATGCCTAGCACCTCTGCACACTCTTTTGTTCTGAGTTTCTAAGATGCTGTTATCACAGACCCTGGTTTCCAAACAGGTAGCACTGTGCTGGGTTTATTTAACATTCTGAATTAAATGCTTTATTGAACATGAAGCCTTTTTCTTTTCATTTGCTCATGGCTCTATTTCTGGTCCTATTTGTGCCTTAGAACTTCGAGAAAACTGTTGTGCTCAGCACCTCTGTTTTTCTGGCCGATATCTCTCAGTAAATTTACCTTCCTCAAAGCCTTTGGTTGCTGGGGATCAATCAGTGAACTTCCTATGCCTCAGGTAGTTGGTTTGGAAAGGATTTTCTCTCCGGGGAATTTTCTAGGAAGTGATGGGCAGTTTCTTGTTTATAGTGACAGAATTTTTTATTAACAAAATTTTCATCATTATGTCTTGAGCTTTTTATGGTAACTCTAAATGAGTAGAGATTTGTGGTTCCACTAAATTAATAAATAAGGAGCTGTATTTTCCCACATTCAAGTGTCTGTCTACAAATATTGATTAGGCTTCTGAGATTGCCAGAGGGGGCAGGGATGCAGCTCACTCCTGGCCTCACATGCACAAGGCCCTGTGTGTAAAACAAAGACAAAAAACTTCAGATCAACATGCTGTTGGCGATCCAGGTCGTAACTACTTGTAAATATTTCCAAACACAGATTTAGTGTACATACTTTAAATCATCCTGGCATTTGATCCTATTGAGCATTTTCAGAATACACATTCAGTACACATGCCTGCTCTCTGGGGTTAGCGTTCCCCTCTCCAGGATTAACTAGTATGTTGGGTCATTTCTTAAAACATGCTTCTAAAACTCATGTTAGCAGTCTATGCCAGTAAGAGGACAAAACAGATGTTTTTTTTAAAGGTTTAAAGTTAGCTGAGATTGCTATTGAACACTTCTTTTAAAACACCCAGCTTCCCCTCCCCGCAAGCCTGCCTCAGTTATGTCTCAGGAAACCAAATTAGAGATTAGGAACCTGGGGAGGCCAAGGCTGTACTTCATGGAATACAGAGCATCTCTAGACTGTTGAAGCTCACCAGAGGAAAGAGGGAAAGGGAGAAAAGAAACCACCGGCCTCATGGGACATGAGAATGGTAATGTCCAGAAACCAAGCAGCAACAGGTCCTCTTCAGGCAGGGCGATTAGAAAACTCCCCTCTGCTCTACAAAACAAGCCTGATCATCTTGGGTTTTTTATTTTGTTTTGTTTTGTATTTAACTTTCCATTTCCTTGTTTGCTCATTGAAGTCATCGCTACCCCCTGCACACAATGAGCTGTGAATTCTAAGGGGGAAAATAAAGACAAAAGATAAAAATGGAGCTAGTTATTGTTTT
>CM053756.1:4799234-4870118 GCA_028658305.1 Pachyuromys duprasi
TTACCGGTTTAGAGGATAAGGATTACTTCCTCAGGCACAAAGTTATAATGACTCATTATTGCATTTTCAAGGAAAAAGTTTCCAAAAGCCCTTGCTGCCCGTGTCCTCTGTGTATTGTTTACTGCCCTCGTGTCCGCATCAGCAGCACACACTCCGTCCCACCTCTGTCCTTGACAGCTTCACGGGTTCGGGCACAGGATTTGTGTTTGTATATGACTGTGTTCACCCTGAGTTCTCTTTCATTCCTGACCCTGGAACTTTTCTTCTGCCTTTCCTCATCCGTGTTAGAAGAGAATAATCTTGGTGTTGCACAAAGCAATGAAGAAATCAGAAGTAATTCCACAAGGTGTTTTTTGTTGTTGTTGTTTTCATTTTGTCAAAATGGTGCACCAGAACCAAAATCAGCCAGTGATCACCCTCGGCCAGAACGGCCCGTCTCTCCTGACCTCGGTGTCTCGTCCCATTGTTGGGGGCTGACATGATTGTCTCATGGCACAAAGGTGAAGGTTCTGGGAATAAAGGGCCTCTCAGGCTACCTACCTTTGATGGAGAAAAGGCAGTTTCCTGGCCCCCTTTCCGACCTTCTCGCCTTTTCTGTGTGTGACTCGCTCAGTTCATTAGTGTTGCTTGCTCAGACATGGGTGGGAGGTTGTTTTCAGGAGCGTGGGACACTTTACCCATGGCTACATGGCTGAAGGAAGCGGCATCCCTCCCCCAGCAAACACCAGCTTCAGGAGCCCCTCAAGGAGCTCAGCCTGCTGCCATCTTCAGCCCCGTGGAGACGCTCCCATGACATTGCTGCGTTTCAAATGCAGAAAGGCAGGCCGTTTTCTCACCATGAAGGGGACATGTAGTCGGCATTTATTTTTAAGAGTGACCTTCTGCCTCTGAGACCAACCAAGCATGGATTTTGAGGGGCAGAAGTGATTTCACTGTTTCCTGGGTTACCGTCTGGGTAGTAACATTTGTGCAAGTCTCTGCCACTCACTGTTTGATATTAAGGGAACTATTACTCTATGTGGGAGGACATCCCATGTACACTTCATAAAAGATGCTTTCTTGCACCTCTTTTTAAAATCCAGTAGCATTTTTAAAAAGATTTTCAACACCCCTGTAACATAATAGAGTTGACTTGCTTTTAAAAGATGCATTTGTTTATTTATCTATTTATTATTTATCTAACGTGCACGTATGTGCATGGCTGTGTGACTGCTCATGCACTTTGTGCATGCAGGAGCCCACGAAGGCCAGAGAGCATTGGATGCCCCGGAACTAGAATTACAGGTGGTTGGTGTGGGTGCTGGTAACCAAACGTGGGTCCTCTGCAAGAGCAGTTTAAGTGCTCTGAGGAGCTGAACAACGTCTCCGGACCCTTTACTGGCCTTTCAGTTGTGTTTCTAGTTAAAATTATTTTTTTTCAAGGCCTGGGTAGCAAATTTTAAAAGTTGCCTGTTCATGCATGCATTATTCATTTAAAAATAATTTCCATAACTTTTAAACTTGGTAATTACATGTTTTAATTATATAATTACACATTCTAATTATGCCGTTAAATCCGATTATGGTAATTATGTAATTATATGATAATTGGTACATAATACACATGTGGAAACCTGCATGAGCGTGAATTTAACAAAGGAAATGGTTCCGCAGAAGGTGACTGTGGGAAGGTGGCAAAGGAATTGTCTTAGAGGAGACAAAGGAGTTGGACTAATGAATGACTTGGTGTGAGGTGGAGACCCACACACAGTCCTATAGAACCCACACCCAGCACTGGGTTCCTGTTTCTACTGTCAGAAGTAAGTGATGACCCAAGGAGCTGGGGCTTGGGGTGCTGAGCAAGGAGGGGCACCCCTAGAAGTGGATGTCAGCTGCTGATGGCAGTTGGAGAAAACTTTGTAGCAGCCAAGCTCTCCTGGAGGAAGCTAGGGCCAAGTCCTTCCTCCAGAGGAACTTCTGGCCTCTCAGAAAGGGGGAGGTGCCTGCAGTTTAATTGTCTTCATTTTCTTGACTCTATAAATATCTCTAATGACAACAACAAAAACAAAGATGACATTAACAGAAACACACCAGAATACTGTGTAATACATTTGGACAAAAGTCACAGAAGAAAATTAAAACATGGAATAACAGGTTGAAGTTAACATACTTTGAAATGATACTTTCAAAATTACGCGGCTGATTTTGATGAGTTTGAATTTCTGGGGGGAAGCGTACAGCATACAAACATGAAATCTATGTTACAGAGACTCAAACTGAAGTAGATGGGTTTTTTTGCCATTTTTATTTTTTATTTTTTTTACTGATGTAGAATTGACATTTAATGAGCTTCACATCTTTAGACAGACATGATGTGTTTTTTCTTGGTGTTTTCCGAGGGATATTGACCATAGGCAACTTGAAGAACATATATTCATTGTTTTCAACTCTTCCTCTGGGCCCCTTTGTGATTCTTCCCTTGTGTCCTCTGCTCGTAATCACTCAGATGAGTGCTGCATCAGCTGGCGGCATTCTCAATCTTAATGTAAACAGAACCATACAGTGCATACTCTCTTCTTTGGTTTGGTTTCTTTCATGCCAAATCAATACTGTACTGTTCACCGAAATTGTCACGTGTATCAGGAGTAATTATTTTTTTGTATAACTATTTTATTTACCAACAGGTAAATTTTCTACTGCTTCAGCATTTTCCTCCCAGACAAAAGCACAAAAGTTTTATAACTGTATCAGTTAGCCCTTCTCTTCTGATCTCCTCCCAGTTCAAAATACTTCTATCTCTTGATGCCCAGAGCCCTCTGAGATCTTCAGGTAGGCTCAGCATATTCAGACAGGAACACACACGTAGTGGTTCTGGCCTGGTCTCAGGTGGGCTGTGCCTGTCCACCATACCCTCTGTTTCTGGTCACAGCACCACCGTCCTTGTCTGTATTAGGCACTTTGTGAGCCTGGTACTTGCCATACTTCCTTCGGGAAGCCCTTGCACTCTTCGGCACATTGGTCACCTTGGTAGTAGAAGTATTTGTACAGTAAAAATGGGAGGCCTGGCGTTCATGGTTGCTGTATGAAACTGCTCAGGCTGAGCAGGAAAAGACAAAGAGCTGCCAATTTTTATCCCTAAGAAGTATGGCGTTGTGTGGTTACATTATCTTTTTTGTCCATTGCCTGTGTAAGGACGTTTGGGCTGTTTCCGTTTGAAGGCTATTAAAAATAAAACTATTAAAAAGTGTGCACATGTTTACAGGATAAAAAGCCTGTGTGTGCACACATGCTTTCTTTTCTCTGGGGTTGATGCCCAGGACTGAGATGATCGGATTAAATTTAATATTTTTAAAAATTCTGCAAAACTGTTAGGCAAAGCCTTTATAGCATTTCCACCTTCGGGATAAGAAAACCCACTTCTCTGTGTCTTTGCAAACACGTGGTCTTTATTTATTTTTTTTTTTAATTTTGTGTTTTCTCTGGCTGCTTTTAATGTTTTGTCTCTCAGTTACTCTGAGTGACTTTACTATGTTCTCACGTAGCTTTCTTCATACCTCATATGCTTAGAACGCTTGAATCTAACGTACCTGGGGGTCTGTAATTTTCATCAAAAACCAAAACCAGGAGGTTTTCTTTCATCATTTCTTAAAATTTATATTTCTGCCTCCCCTCATTCTTTATGGAGTACAGTTTCATACCCTTGGGACATACACGAATTCATTCCACAGCTTATTGGCACTTTTTAAAACTTTTTTTTTTCTGTTTCATTTCGCTCAATTCCTTTTGCTGTGCCTTGAAGTTCACTGGTCTTTCAGCCGTCTCTGCTCTTCTATTAGCTGCATTTCCAGGAATAGTCTCATTTGGTATGTGATGTTGGATCAGGGTCTTTTACATATTCACTCCCACGTGTCTCTGTTTAGCCTTTGTAGAAGTGTAGCTTGTACTTGTTAAAGCCACTGAGCTAACATAATCATGTCTAATAGTTCAGATCTCTATATTAGTTCTAGGTTGGTTTGCCTTTGTGAATATTTTTTCCCATGTCTGCTGACCCTTGTTTGGATGCTCAGTACAACTTTGCTTTTTCTTATTTCTACAAGTCTTAAGCCTTGTTCTGAGTACAATTATAAGGTACATGGTAATGTTTGGTTCTGCTGAGCTTTGTTTCCACATCTTGCTGGGTGTAAAAGGGTGTAATTTAATCTAAGGCTAGGTATTGTCTATTGTTAAAACAAGGTTTTTGGGTTTTTGTTGTTTTGGGCTGTACTTGGTCTTGTTATCATATATTGCTTTGAGTTTCATAGAAACAGTTTTTAAGTAGATCACAATCTTCGACCACGCCCACTTCTCCCATTCCTTATCTTTAGTCCCGCCCACTTCTTTTATCCAGCTCATCTCTTCCCTGCCCATAGAAAACACGCGCACACACACACACACACACACACACACACACTTTATATTAGCTTATTTATTTCTGAAGAATTCTGTGGTCCACAAGTGAGAGAAAATGTGATATTCATTTTCCCATTGTTTGACTTGATTTGCTTAACAGGATCTGTAGCTGCATCCACCCAGCAGTGATATAATTTCATTCTTTGTGTGATCAGATAAACTCCATTGTGCACATTATGTCTTCTGCCATCCATCTGCTGTTGGGCTGATTTCATGCTGTGGCTGTTAGGAATATGGCTGCGCTATACATGGACATACAAGTATGTCTGTGCTACCTAGTGCAACTTTGTCCAGTGTTCCGATAATTAGGAAGTATTTCCTGTCTTCTTGGTAAGAACAATTACTTTCTGACCTCAGTGAACACCTGCTGCTATTTTTATCTCTGAGGTTTTTTTTTTAACTGTTTACTTTTATAACTGTTTTTCCCTGCATTTTACACACTTGTGGGCCAGGACTTGGGGGGAGGTCCTTCTGCAGATACCGTTTCCAACTGCAGAACTTTCCTCCTGTTGCCCTATTTTGCAAACTTGAGTTAGCTTTTTTTTTTTTGTCCCAGATGGTCAGCACAGAGTATCTAAGGGGGTTTCATCTCCTTGTGCCTTAGCCCCGACATTCCCTTCATGCAGGAAACCAGAACAGTAACACACCTTAGCCCATTTGTCTGCCATTTCCCCAAAACTCAGTGCCATTGATTTTCTGTGTCCACTGCCCCCAAAGCCTTTGTTGTATTTACTTTTTCTAAATAAAAACAAAAACAAAAAAAACAACCTTTAGTCAGATTCTATTGTGCAACTACAGAAACATATTTATGATGTGAAGTGATGTGGTGAATTCCAGACAGCTATACATTTTGATTGGTTATAGTTTTCTGTGGTGGTCTCTCTTTGTTGCAAAGAGAAGTTTCCTTGATGCGAGATGAAGACTGAACTTACTTGTGAGTATACAGACAAATGCCTGTAGACTAATGTTTGAGGTTATGCTGGTGATGCTGGTACGTCAGCGACCGTCAGTTTTCCTCCAGTAACCACCATCTCACTAGCACTGAAAACTCACCCAGGCCTGGTGCTCCTCTTGCTGAGAGGGCCGTGAGTCCAATGAAAGAGCTGCTGGTTGGCAGCAACATATGTGCACCACTAGTGTTCCCTCAGGGTCACGGCGCCGTGCTGGCAGGTTGTGTGGTTCCCAGTGTCACGGCTGAGTAGGACTGTCAGGTGCCTCTTTTCGAAGCTTGCATGGTGTCCTCTGGAGGTGTTCAGTTCATTTCCAGCTCAGGGGTCTTCGGGCCATGTTTCTGAGATTCATGGTCATCTTCAGCAATAGGACTTTGAGATCATAGAGGTTGGCATTTTAAGATTACGATTTTCTGAGTGGGTTCTGGATGGGCTTGAGAATGCCTCAGTGTGTTGGGCAGCAGTTAGTACAGACAGGATCCTGTGAAGGGATAAACCATCCGACCCCAGCAATCGCCTCAGTTGGGCTTGCTTGGCACCAACCGTCAATACTAAATAAGAGCGTAGGAGCTGAGCTGTCCTGAGTAGCTGCTGTCTCTTCTGTGTTCCCAGCTTTACAAATGTTCCATCTAGATTACATTTTCTACAACACATATCTTATTTGTTTTTCCCCTCAGTTGCTTACAAATGTAAACAACCAATAAGGTCATAGGATCCCCTGAGATACAAACATGACATGGACAATATTTGTACCTGGAGGGCAAATGGGTTGCGTGTGTTAGTGAATAACAGAAAGGAAGTGCCATGAGCAAGTGAAATGGCATTGTAGAGGCATTAAAGTTGAAGGACTTAAATTTGGTAGGGAATGAGGAGGGGAGAGTTGCTTTTCAGACATCCGTTCTCAACATTTTGGCATCTTAGCACCAATCTCAGTGCAGACAATAGAACATATAGTCTTCTTGGATGGACTCCATGCTGGGATTGACTGACATTGTCTGCTTTACACTATTCAGTAATTATTCTGGTTCCTCTAACAATGTAACGAGTGGCATAGGGCTTACCCTCCTGCCACAACTAGGAAAAGGTGCAAAACCTTGAAATTACTAGTTTCAGTTACTGGGCAGCAGTCAGTACAGACTCAGGAGCTCATGGACAGAAGTGAACTAGTTGACTCCCACAGTCGCCTTCAATGTATCTGGACTGCAGTGCACAGGAGCAGGCCTGAGCAGAGCCTTGACGTCTGTCTGAATTGGAGGGAAATAGAACAGAGTTTGGAAAGGCCTAGGTAGCTAGAATTGCTGACAGGAGACAAAGTGACAGCATTCACAGGAAGAGCCCAGAAATCTACACGAGGGGGGGGAAGGGGGGCTCCTTCTGTCTTTGTCTGAATGCTAATCTTTGCATGCATAATATAAAACTCCATAGGCCCTGCAAATAAAAATTGTCATGAGTCTATGAGCTAAGTAATCCCCAGTACTCAAGTACAGCAGAGGTACATTTAAATTTTCACAAGCTGTAATGGAGAGACCTCATTAAGAACCTACGACACTGACTGCAGAAGAGCCCTGTCTTGTAAGGAAGCTAGAACACCCCATCCTAACAAACTCAAGTATAAGATCTCAGATAACAAGTGGATATGTGTATCTGAAGATGCCAAAACAAAAGCATTATTTTTATATGATACAAGAAAATCATCAAAAATGTTAAAAGATCATCCTACTCCACAAAAACTAATTTTCACATAGACCCAACTTCATCAATACCCAAAGAAAGAAAGATAAAGGATTATCAGCATGGCACCCATGAAGCCAAAAAGTGTGCAGTCCAAATGCTGACAGACAAGAATGCCAAGCTTGTGACCTACAGCAATAAGAGAACTGGCCAATGAGAACATTAAGGGAACCAAAAATTTATCAGATAACACCTCACAGTGAACGAGACTAGCACCAGGAATATAAAGGGATAAAGGAACAAGCAGTTAAAGACATTAAATAAATAAATATATATATATGTATATATATATATATATACACACACACACACAGTAGAGCTTTCAAACCTAAGAATATACATTGTTTGGCATTCTAAATTTACTACATGTATGTACTAATAAACTGACATGTGTTAGTACCATTCACCTAAGAAGGAAGAGGGGAATGGTTTGCAGACTCAAAACAAAACAAAAAAACAACAAAGAATGAGGAGAATAGAAAACACGTATCAAAGAAGTAAACTTAAACTATATAATTTTATAACTTCTTTAAAAAAAAAGTGATCTAAGCACTACTTAAAAGTTTAAGGCTCTTAGAGTAGATGTGACAAAGCAGGGATGCCTGGCACCCTGCCTGCATGCCTTGGAGATAAATCAAGATAGCCAAAGCAAAAGACTCAAAACTGTATGCACATACTAATCTAAGGAAAACAGTGATGAGAGGCCTTGTTTTCACAATAGAATCCAAGACAAATACTTTCAGGGATTCAGGGGACAAGTTTAAAATAATAAAAATTGCGTAACCACCATTGGAGTTATGTAACAACCTTTATATACCCTTGCATATAATAAAATAACTTTTTATTACAATGCATAAACTCTATAAATATCAGGGGGAAACTACGTGACAATTTCAGTTGGATATTTCAATATTCTTTTCTCATTCTTGACAGAAAATTGGTGGGATCATAGAAGACCTTAAAACTTGAGCGGACAGTTGATATGATAGGCCATGCACCCGGTAGCAGCAGGCTAATGGTGTCATCGGGTGGTGTTCCTGTACCCACGCCCAGTAGGCCTGCACACAGTATTCTTTGTCAGGGCATATGGCACATTTGGTATAATAGACTATGTTCGGACTCTAAAACACACCTTTACAGACCAGAAAGTTCCAAAGAATGGAAAATATGTGCTCTGGTCAAAATAAAATTAACTTAAAAATAAAAAGGAGGAAAACTATACCCAGAAAATTCCCAGTACTGCAAGGTTCAATCCTGTGATTCTTCATAACTCAAAACCAAAGCCACAAGGAGTTGGAGCGAATGCGGGGCTTGCTGAAGATGTACCTGTCAGATGCGGCTCACACAAAGCTTAGGGGAAAGCCTGTAGGCTCAAGTGTTCAGAACAGGAAAGAAGGAAGGTGGAAAAGAGGAACCTCAGTCTTTGCTGCCCTCGTTGACGTGATTGCTATCTTATGCTCTCAGCATAGGCAAGTTTTTCTGTCTAGGTTTAGACAAGATGTAATCTTTGTGCCTTGCGTACTTGTGTGTTTTCATTTATCTAAGCTAAACAGAATTGCTGGCTTATGTATGCATATCAGGGTTTTAGCCCTGACACTAATCACACTTTGAGCCAGGTACTTTCTTGCCATGTACTGTAAGGTAGTGGCACACCTTTGACCTTTACCCACTAAGCTCCAGTAGTATCTCTTTAGCTGTGTCTACCAGAAAGTTTTCCAGCAAGCCCCTGGTTGAGATGCTCTGTCAAATTCAGTAGCTACTTAATGGATGTCATTGCTGCAATTATGAAAGCAAACAGTGCTCCATTAGAGCAAGCGTTGCAGCCTCAGATCATGGATATGCCTTTGAATTCCCTCGCTAGCTAAAGGGAAATCAGAGCTCATTCATCACTGAGGTTCTATTTATTTCATTCAGAACTCCAGAGCACTAGGCCTCTGTGTGTCGGGTAGGGCAAGGTAGCCTTGTTAGCAGATTGGTTGCTTTGGTGTGTGTGTGCTGCAACAGTATCATTACTGTGTTAGCCCAGATCTCCAACCTGCTTTAAAAGTTCCGGAGTCCTTGCCTTTACTGTACTAGCCTTTCAGAGAATCAAGACTCTGATGTTGCAGTAAAATTTCTTCCTTATCTGTGCTGTGGACATATTTTCAGATGAGAAACATCAACTTGCAGTTTTTCGAGGGCAGTTGGTAAATGCTTGAGTAGTCATTTTGATGGAAGAATTTATCACAGGCAGGAGAGGTTTGCACGGGAACGTATGGGTTTTCTGATGAGCAATCACTTCACATTTCTTTCTGCAGGAGCCGCCATCCACGGTCTAATTTTAGGTTTCATCACCAGAGTCCATGCATGTGTAATTCCGACTGGCTCTACATTGCCTTCATTGTTGGAAGTAGTTGAACGACTCTGTAATCTGCTTTAAAATGCAAAGGACATCATTTTGTAGCTCTCTCTTCTAATTTGCTTCTGCCACGGATGTTTATTTTTCCAACGAGACTTGAGCAAGTGTGGGAGAGATTCCATTAGCCCGGAACATGCCATGGAGGCAGCAACAGTCTCCCTGAACAGTATGGCCTAGGGCTTCTCCTGAAACGACCTGCCTATGCTCACGGTCAGATTTCGAAAGCAGAGTTTCTCTTGATGCCAGGTAGTCTTTGCACATGCAGGCTCCCCCAGCACGTAGTCAGGCCAGCCTGTTTCCGGTCCTGAGGGAAGACAGCCATTTTATTCTGCCATCATTTGCATGGTTTCTAAGGTCCGTAGAAATGAGGACAGGACCAGTCACCTAATTGTCAACAACGTCTTACAGAAATCATGACAAGCCGTCTGTAAGACATTTCATACATGCAGTCTAGTGGTGCTAACTTCTGATTACTGAGGAGCTGGAATGAGTCCAGGGGGCAGCTTATAGACAAGGGAACAGACTCTGGGGCTGCCAGGAGCTTGGCCCAGAGCTGGCCTGTAACGGCGTCAACAAGCCTGTTCTCCCACTGAACCCCAAGGCTGTCTCCGGCCAGCTTTCAGGCAGCCTAATGGTGCCCGGCCAGCACTGCGTAGTCTTCCTCTGCAGAGTGCACGTCACAGAGGGTTACTGACTGGGCAGCTAAGACGACAACACGCTTCTGCATCAGGAATATGTGACCTGTCTGTGGGCACAAGAGAAAGCAGGAGCCGTGTGAGCAAGACAGGCTTCGATAAAACCCTAAGAGGGAAGGAGCAAAGCCCGGGCGTTCTCTGCAGACATTACACAATGTTTCCTTCCCGCTGCATGTTCAGGCGAGACCCAGTGTCAGGGCCTCAAGATGGAGGGTGGCCATGCAGGCAAGGTGGCCTCAGGAGAACCTTGAACCATCACGTTCGCTTGATTTTTACCCTCTGTCCTTCATCCTGGCACTTGCCGGTCTCTGATTTAAAGGGCCGAGTTTGCAAGCATTTCACTAATTATGACCCAACAAAGCACTTCTGGCTTCGGTCAGAGTGAGTTGGGGTGTGAGCCAGCGCGCGGCCGTGGCCTCTCATTGCCATCTGTGATTTAGAGCGAAATCTTTGAGAGAAGTATAACTGTCTGAATTACTGCTCTTTTATATGTTTTTAAATGAGAATGTAAAGGCCAAGGGCACTTTTTTTCTCGTTTAATACTGTTAAATCATCATTAAATCTCATCGTGAACACTGGCTGATTTTAATGATGCCCTCAAGTGCCCATCCTGGCACTTGACTGTGTTAATATTGTTGTATATATGGATACCATAAATAATGCCTAGCTAAGATTGTATGAGCAGCATTGCTGTGTGTACCAATAAAAGCAGCCGCCCTAATGAGACCAAGTGTCAGGAACAGATGGCGTGGCGGGAACCCAGCCACCTCGGTTCAGGTTCGACAGAGTTCCATGGCAGGCTGAGTCTAACCCTGAAACTAGCCTGAGCCCTCTGAACATTTCACAGCAAATTGGCATGGAAGGATTAATTTGAAGTTCTAGTTTATTTCTTCATTATCTGCCTTCATAGCACCGTGGAGTGAAGCCAGGACAGCAGTTCAGTGTCTGTTCCATTTAGTGACTGCATGCCCCTGGCATCTGGGCAGCCACGGTTATCGGGTGCCCGGTTCCTCAGCACAGCGCTCAGTTGAACTTGCCTCTTTATCATACAGAACAAAGAGAAAGACTGTGGGAAATGCTGAGCTTCAGAACCGTTCTTTGCTTTAAGGCGGCCTGTTCTTTTATGTGAATTCTCCGTATTCTGTCCTTTGCTTTAGGATTTTGTCAACCTATAATCACTGTAATAATCACAGCTAATATTAGGAGCTACTTTAGTGCCCTGTTATTCATATGGGATGTCTTCCAAGACTTTGCCTAAGAGCTTCAAACCCTGGACATGCTGTTTTTATCCTGCACAGCCATACCTAAGGTAAATTGTGGTTTACAAATTAGGCACAACAAAAAGATTAACATAAAAATAGAACAGTTGTGCTATGATAAAATTTAGGAAGAACTTATGAATCATTTCTTTTTAGAATTTTCTGTTGCTGTGTTCAGACTGTGGCTGGCTGTGATCACTGGACTCAGCGGCCAGGGTGGGCCTGAGCAGCGGACTCCCGTGCTGCCTGCAGCTCCAGGACTGTTAGACCTGACCCTCAGTCTCGTGAATCATATACAAACTGCACAATTAGCAGTGTGCGATACCATTTCAGGAGAGCTCCTGCAGCCTCTGTTATCAGTCCCCATTGACATGTGAGGAAACAGAGCCTCAGACAGGAAACAACGTTTCCAAAGGCACAGAGCAAAACTGGCAGGTCAGTTAAGGAGATCAAGTTCCATACCTAACCCCTCTACCCCCGCTTACCTTTGCACACCCACCTGAGTTGTGCAAAGAGTATAAAGCTGGAATGGAAATCCCTGAGGAATATTTGTGGGATGCTGGGCAGAGACTGCAAATGAGGTGCGTTGTACTAAAACCTGAGTTCCTCGTAAGTAACTTGAAGGCTTAAATAGATTCAGTCCCCAAGAATTACTGGAGCACATGGGAAGACTTTGGAAGCCTCCTGTCAAGTTGAAGTTTTCTGTGGATTTAGGGAAGAAGAGAGCAGAAAAGCCATCCCTCTACTCTGCTTTGTGTAACTTTTAAATATCTGCTGGAAAACGGAAGAGCATTAAAAATATCCTCATTTAACTGCCCCTTCCCGGGGACTTCTGATGGGACTCCCCTCTGAAAAGAAGAGAGAATGGGGCTGTGATCACCCCATGTTTAGGAATTTGAACCTTCTCAGCTAATTTTTGGAAGTTTGGAAGATAGTGTTTGGACCAGTGCTGTCCCCATAAACGCAGGCTGAATCCACCTCAATGCCGTGGCTTAGCCTGAGAGCTGGCCACTCAATTTGAACATAGTCCCAGCATATCCCGTGAGCTCTCATCGCAACTCCATTGCTATGATTCCCTGTCACACAGCTTCTTACCACAGAGTCTCTTGTGGATTAGAAGTAAGAGTGCGAAAGCCCATACCCAAGAAAAGCAGGGATGCCAGTACAGGGCCTGGCGTCAATCTCCCTGTTCCTTCTCTTTTCGCTGCTCTGGCTATATTAATATTTTCATGGACATACATATCTATGAAAAAGTGTAATTTACAAGTGGGCACAGCATGTGGTTAGCAGCAGGGAGGAACATGAATGGGAATAAGATGCTTAAACCTCAGAAGAGTCCCAGTAACAACACTGCACAAACACTTACAAGACAGCCCAGGAAACTACATTTCAGGTTGTCTTAGTATATAACTGCAGACCTGAACCAAGGAATAAAGAAAATTTATTTTCTTGTCACCGTACTGCAAATATTTAAACTCTGTTATCTCAGACAAACAAGAAGGGCAAGTTGAAGAACATGGACTCAGTTTTAGGACAGTTACATCTATTTTGTTGTTCTTATCTGAGATCCCCAAACAAGAAGTGTTGGAGAGGATTGAAGCCCACATCATTCAACAGAAGAGTGTTGCTCCTTTGTTAAAATTCCTATACATCTTGCTCCCCCAGCTGCTATAGCATGAGCTTGTAAAGCTGAGGAAGAGCACCTCTTCCTCCCACCCAAACTTTGCCATTCAAGAAGTCACCCTAGTACACAGTGTGCAGTGATAGATGAGCATGTGCCACTTCCTTTGCTAGCTCCAGGCACCCTTTGCTCTAGTCTTGTTCTGGTTCCTGTGGGGATGAATTCCCAGGCCTGTCTCTCGGCCCTTTACATGGCCCCTTTGTATGCTCCTCCAAATCTGGAGCCTGTGTTAGTTTGACAGGGTTTTGTCATCCAGAGATAGACACACAGAGATCCTAGGAACCAAAGAATGCTCCAGGGTGACTGACCTTGGTGCTGGACAGCAAGGCAGAGGCCGCCCATTCAGCTTATTTTGGGGAGGAATGTGGAAGGAAGTAAAGCCCAGGGCATTCTGGGTCGTGTGGGCTCGGTTCTCATTGGGAGATACTTTGTTCAGTTCTCTGAGGGTCTTGGAGCTTAAATGACCCTCCAAGCCAGGGCAGCTGGTGAGATGAAAGTTTCTTCCCTGCTGGGTACCTGAAGCAGCCCCTGGGTGTCTTCCTTGAGTACCTTCAATGCACCTTGGCAGCATCTGTTGTCAATCAATGACATGGCTGAGAAAGCGCAGTGTCTGGGGTTGAAACATAGTACATAGTCACTTGAGCATCCTTCCCTGGCCGTAGCAGCCATTGGAGACCTTCTTGAATCACTCTTCTTTCCTGAGGGCCCTGTGATGTGCTACCGGAGCAAGAAGAGAAGAGTGGAGAGGCATGGCTAGACCTCTGCTCATTCTTCCCTTTTCTGGCTGCTTAACTGAAACACAGCCCCAAGTCAGGACTCGTGCCTGCATTCAGAATGAGTGGCAGCCTAGATGCCGTGTTAAAGATGATTTTAAGAGTGATTCTTGTGCCTGAGAGAGCTCGGCTTGGTCCTTAGGACAGTGTAAGTCTAGGGGAGCCCTCTAACATTGTGTAGTCCTCTGGTCTTCCATCAGTAGCCTTCAATGTACTTTTCAGGAAGAGGCCTGAGTTGCTTACTGTGAATGAGGGTGTGTTTGCTCACGTAGTGAGGAAGCTGGAGAACAGAACTGTGGAGTTGACTCTGCCCTCCCATGGGCATTGTCTGACATACCCTCCTGATGCTTCTGAAAAGGAGGTTCAGAAGGGTTTCCACTGTGAGACTGAAGGATGGAGGGATTCCCACCCCTTAGCTTGAGAGGAGACTACTGAAGACCACCAAGAGGTGATATTAGCAATGCATGGAATGAAGAAAAGCTTTTATTTTATTTATTATTATTATTATTATTATTATTGCCATTTTGAAGCTGGGTAAACAGTGACATTTTCTCATCTTAATTTCTGCTCCTCACCTTGCCAGCCTGGGCTTGAGTTCCTCATGGTGCTCATTAAATCCCATGAATCTCTAGGAATGTCTCTAAACAGGAAGTCAAGGCAGACTTTGACGGCATTTCAAGTTAGCTGTCTGGAAACTACCCAAACTCAGGACATAGATCTTTGCTGCTCATGGGCCAAAGGAAGTATTTGTGCCCACACCTTGTGTTCTGGGTCTCTGAATGCCGGTTAAGGATAGACAGAGACTGCTTATAAGAGTCTGAAACATTAGTAGTACCTTCTGAAGGCCTGGCTCTGAATTCTCCCTAAACGGCCTGGATATTCACATGTGAGACATGGAGGTACTTGTCTGCAGGTCATCAACCAAATGTCCAGCGTCCGGTCAGGCCTGGGCCTTTGATGTGATAATGAAGGAAAAGCATGAGAGAAGCAGTGAATACTCCCAAGCCGGCTCTGCTGACATCTCAAGGCAAGCTGCATGGGGTTGTTGGAGGTCCCTGGTCCCAGAATTAATGCTGCAGCTTGGCCAGGGAAGCCTGTGGGTGCTCAGTAGAGCTTTGTGTCATCTTTCAAAGCTCAGATTTTATTTTCACCATTTCCATTTTGCTCTCGTTCCCGATTGTCCCTACCTTAGCAGAATTATGGTCTTTAAAATGATGCCATACAAGGGAGGAGCTCTGTTTCCGTTTTCAGTGTGTACCAACCTTCGGGTGAATTCCCGGCTGGACTTTTGCCAGCATCTATGGGACACCTCCTTCTCCCAGGCCTCTCCGATCATCCCTGTTAAGTCCTAGTCCAAAAGACTAAGACTCATATGGCTCCAGGATGTGGTCCAAAGGGAGGTGGCTAACCAATGATGGCTTGTGCTTCTGTAGCACCAGCTTTGGGTGTGCACGTGCTTGTCTGCTCAGACTGAAGTGACCCAAGTAGTCAAGGTCACATATGCCCACACTGTCCATCTCAGGACTTCCCTCACATCACACAAAAGAAAACACTCCATTCTCAGCTCTCCAGAAGCAGAAATGTACCTCTTTGTGTTAGCTCTACCATAGGGTACTTCTAGCTATGCACAACTGCTGGCTGTATCACTGAAGAAATCAGTGTATCATGGGAGATAGCTACACACCCGTGTTACCTCAGTGCTACTCACCACAGCCAAGATAGCAGCCTCGATACCTATGAGCAGACAGAGGGACGAAGACGATATGGTCTATAATATAAGCGATGGAGTTTTGTTCAGCTGTGAAGAGTAAAACTACGTCAACTGCAGTAAATGTGGTTAGGCATACAGAGCAGGATAAGCAAGACTCAGACAAACATTGTGTGCTTTCTCTCCTATGCCGAGTCTAGAACTTAGGATCATGAGAGGGAGGGGTTAGGGAGCGCATCTGAAAGCAGAGAGGACACAATTTAGGAAGGAGAATGGGGACTGTCAAGAGGTGATGGAAGAGACTGTTGTGGGGAAGTGAGTAAGACCAGAGTACAACATATGACCTCCATGAATGAGACTATCGCAGTGAAACAGAGACAGGGTTCACAGGACCGTGACTTAGGACATAGCAGTGAACCAAACCAGGAGTGCTCCTCATTCTCAGGAAGTTTTCATATCATTGAAGAAAACAAGAAACAGATAATCTGATAAATATTCTATACTGTTGGCAATAAGTGGTAGAAAAAAAAGTAAGGCATGGTGAGAGAGAGTCACTAGGCAAGTATTGTTTAAGACTGGGAAGCCAGCCCCCAGCCTCTTACCTGAAGTGATAGCAGAGCAGAGATCTCAGAAATAAGCCGGGGTTGGGGCCGAGTGGACACGCTCAGGGAATAGCAAGTACCGAGCCCTGAGGTAGCAACATGGTTTGCTAGTTTGGCAAAATATCAGCCCGTTGTAGCTAGAAAACACTAAGCAAAAGGAAGTCACAAGAACCAAGGCACCAAGAGAAACAAAAGACAGGCCATGTGACTGCTCACAGGCTGCAGCAAGGACCTTGGGTCTGTTCTCTCCAAGAAGCCATGGAGTGTGCTTGACAGAACAAGGTGATCCATTTTGTTTTTAGATGACAGCCCTGGTTGTTCTAGGGAGGAGAGACTTGAGTGGAACAAGAGTGTAAACAAAGAGACCATCCATGGAAGTCAAGTGAGCGGCCCTTGCTTGTACTGAGGTGCTGGCTGTGGAGGCAGCAGGTGCTCCAGGATCACGTTAAAGGTGGAGATGACAGGATTCAGGGATGTGGGCACGTTCACAGAGGAGGAACGGAACTGTAATATGCCACAACTATAACGTAAGGGACAAAAGCTCTCAGTGCTCCTTATGGATACATAGAAACAGTTTTGAGAAAACCTAACACTTTTTACGGTGAAAATACTCAATAAGCTGTGAATCTAGTTAATCTTCCTTAATCTATAAAGAGTATCATATATATATTATGGTGCAGATTTTACAATTTATTATATAGATACATATATAAATATATATATAGAGAGAGATTACAGAAAACCCACAACCAGTGTCATACTTGATGGTAAATATATAAAAATATAAACAACAAAAGGAAAATCAGCAGGAACCTAGACTGAAAGGCGTAAGATCTTTTGTGCAAAAGACAGTGTCAAGAACGTGAAAAAGAAAATTCATGGAATGTGAAGAAGCATTTTCAAGTCACAAGTCTGATAGGGGACTGTTGTCCATTCCATTGAGAGTCCAGGGGGAGCTGTGTCAGGGCCTCTTGTTCTCCGAGCCGCAGAGGGCTGTGTTTGGGTGAAGGTCTTGTCTGGTTACTGACGGCGTCCTCATTTAGAGGCTCCGCTGCACTACACTGTGTGCCTGCTGTGGAGCCGCTCCTCGGCTTTGGTGCCGCTCATTTCCTGGTTAGAGTGCTGAAGCTGCACGTCCCACAGAATCTGTGCATCACAGCAGTATCTGTGCACGGAACCGCTGCAGGAGACACTGTTTAAATGCAGGTGGCTTTCCTGAACTACCTTCCGCCCCCTGTGTCTATCAGTGTGTGTACACTTAAGTATGAATTACACACACAGAGATCCCATCACAGGAAGCTCACAGTAAGGCAGCAAGCTGGTAAACGGGGATCTAGACAGAAAGTATTGATACACACATAGAGGCGGTGGGAGCACGGAGAGGCAGGCCGCCGTTGCCCTGGCCCATTGTTGGGTGGAATTATGTTGGTATGCATGCATGTGTTATTATGTTCTCTGTATTATTTATATCTTCAGTTACCTTACATTTTCATCCAACCATCGCTTTTCCTTTTTTCAAGTCAGTTACTTATTCCTTTATTTCAACACAATAGCTGAGCTTCACTCAGTGCCAGGAACTGTGTAAGATGCTGACAATTGTCACTCACCTGTAAGAAAGAGGCAAGAATAAAGGATGCACAAAAACAGTGCATGTGCAGAGAATAAGGGACCATGCAGTGTTCATCTCTAAAAGGGACATCTGTGTCACACTGTCTTCTCACGAGGCCCAGGGGTCATCTCAGACAGGGGTATAGAAGGACAGAGGCTGTGAGTGTGTGCGTAAGACCTGCATAGAACAAAGCCAGCCAGAATCCCAGCACTGAAGTCTCACACTAGCTGAGGAGCTGTCGGCAGCTGGCACTTGCTGAAGGTGGACACAGTCACTTTTCTTAAGGATATGGCCGCTAGCCAGAAACCTGTGCTCTAGGAGATAGTTCTACACCCATGGCATCCAGGTTGACCTAAGTGGACTCAGTGCAGCTAAGACACTATCAAATATAATTTGGAGGGGAAGGTGGTTGGGGGCTGGAGACTTATGGGGGAGCAAGTTTGATCAAACTGTAGTGTGTGTGTGTGTGTGTGTGTGTGAGAGAGAGAGACATTCCCAAATGAAAATAACTCTTTTAAGTTGTATTTTACGTGTTTGGGTATTTTGCCTGTATGTGTGTTTGTGCACCACTTGCATGTCTGGTATCTGCCAATGCCAGAGAGGGCATTGGATCCCCTAGAACTGGATTTACGGACAGTTGTAAACTATTATGTGTGTGCTGGGAATAGAACCTGGGTCCTCTATATGAGCAGGCTTAACCACTGAGCTATCTCTCCAGTCGCTCAAACAAACTTTTTTTTTTTAATAAAAAGAATGAAGACTAAGGGAAAGAGAAAGTGGAAATGGGAGGGCCCAGGGGAATGCAGAGCTCACAGACGGAGCTACAAGCTGTGGTCTGTCTGTTTTCCCTCTTCAGAGACTGCTTGGTCTTTGGGTCTTAACCTGGAACAAATCAGCTGAGGCCTGACCCTATTGCCCGCTGAGGCCAGGCCAGGTAGACACGCATATCACCCGCTGCAGATAGATATGCCGACAGTAAATTCCCCAGGTTTGGGCTTTTTATTTCTACAACGTGGTGCACGATGAGCTTGTGTTCCCAGAGCCAGACTGGGCAGGACACAGCTGTACCAGGCTACCAGAGCTGGTACAAGGTGTGTTCGCGTCTAACTTTAGAGGCTGCCGGGAAGTCACCTGGCCAACACCTGCTCTTCGGAGCATTTTCATGGGTTCAGAAAACAGAAGAACTGAAGGGAAAGCCAGATGGAGGATGAAGGAAGAGGGTAGCTTTAGAAAGTTGTGAATGAAGAGAAGTGTGCATGGCCAGGCGGATCCTTACACCAGTGTGGCAGTTCTGGGTCTTGAGCGCCGAGGCGGTATCTTTCCTTCTTGGGGAAAAGCCAGGAGACCACTGACTTCTCAGGGATTGGCCAGCTCGGCATAGCGCGTGCGCAGTTCACTGATGCCCTAGGACTAGGGCTTGGGCCTTGGAACAGAGAGAACCCTTGCGCTTGTACTCTCTCCCGCCAGCTGGTTCGCGCCTCGAGGAGGTGGGAGAAAGCAGCGCTTTTCATGGATGAGGGCTGTGCTCTGTGTAGAAGTGCTGGCAGCTCCCGGTGAGCATTCTCCCAAGGGTGCTCCTGGGTCACAGGCAGGTGAGGAGAAGGACCCCTACAGGAACTTGGCACGGACGCTCAGGCTCCGTGTTCACGCCCTTTCAGGTGTCCCCGACTGATGTGTTCACAGCAAGCTCCGGTGTTCTGTTCTGCCAGTGGCCACCCACCGCGGCATTTGCGTTTGCAGCTTGTAGCGGAGGGCTTTACATCTGCACACGAGTGTTTGTAGGTTCCTCTCTGCCCACCTGCTGCTGTACGCTCATTCAGAGAAGAGCCCGTCGTTCGTGTTTTCTGTGTCCTGTGACGCGCTTAGCACAGAGCCAGCTGGTGGTGGCCCCGGCCCACCCTCAGGCAGGGCAGCCATCATAGGCCTCAGAGCTGGGCCCACTCAGATTTTGGCTGGAGGCGACCACTGAGCTCCAGCTGGAACGGTGTGCTGCACAGATTAGAATAATAAAAAGTTATTTTGTTGTTGTTGTACCAACAGCCCTTTGTCTGTGAGTCCAGGGCCCAGCGCGGGCCTGGCGGGAAGGGCCAGCTCCCTCTGCTAGAATTAGTCAGGGTGAAGTGCATTGCCACAGGTGCGGGCTTCATGCTCGGCAGGTGATTGTGTTTTGAGTTTTTATCATTGCTTATAAAAACAGAACGAGGAGGGAGATTTCAACAGGCCATAAAGCATCCCCCACTACAAATGAGATATTAGTGTTAAAAATTCTTGCATGTTGCTAAATATTTACCCAATACAGGGTGTCTGCCTTCTGCCAACCTGAAGCATTTTCTTGGCAAATGTGCCTCATCTGGAACTCTGGAATCTCTCTGTATTGCTCTTCCACGCACACAAACCCAACCATCTGTCTATACTAGGTAACAGCCTGACCCCTGTTCTTTAAAAAAAAAAAAAAATCCAAAAATCCTTTGTTTTAAATTTCTTGCAAATTTCCCAAAATAAGCCTGACTGTCGGCCATTTGCAGCCAAAGTGAACAGTTGTGAGAGGGAGAGGCCGCGGCAACACGGATGCGTTCGTTTTCTCCCTGTGTGGTTCTGAGAATTGTACTTGCCCTCCGTCTTGCTCTCCCATCTCCTGCTGGCGCGTTATTTTATTGTCCGTCTATGGGAGCTTGATATTTTCAAAGCGTCAGATTCGTTTTGAACCGTGTGCTGCATGGAGCCAGAGTAATGAAGTCCGGTCAGTAGACAATAGTTAAATTCCTTCTAGGTGTTAGCTGGTCAGTTCATTTTAGGGGCAAATATGTTTGGAATGTTTTAATGCCTTCGAGGAAACACTTGTCCTTTGGAAACCAAATACCCGAATGTGTTCTCAGCACTCCCCCGTTTTCACAACCTGAGAGAAGGAAGATGGGCAGTGAGGACCCTGCACTCACCCAAGTCCAGAACAGTTCTCTCCCTCCTCCCTCTCCTTCAGTCTCCCGGTCCTCCTTCCTCCCTCTCTCCTTCCCCTCTCCCCCTCTTCCTCCCTCCCCTCCTCCTTTCCCATTTCCTCTCGCCCCCCTCCCCTCTCTCATTCCCTCAGCTCTTTAATTACAGGGCTTTTGACTCAATTCTGTTCCATTCTGACCTCTGAGATCTCCCACACCTGCGTGCATCCTTGTGTCATGGTGTAGTACACAAAAAGAAGAATGGCGACGAAAACGCACTGTTGAAATCCAGCACTGAACTGTTAGGTATCCAAAAGTAGGTTCCAGAGTTCTCTAAGGAGCACATCACAAAGACAGACCCTGGGGCACAGCCACGCACAAGGCAGGAGTTCTCCTCTCAGGGAGCTTTGCTGTGCCCCACTCACTGGAGTGAGTGCTGCAAACTGCAAAGTGCTTTAGTCACTGAGAAAAGGGGGCTCTAAAGCCATGTTACCCCAAACCTGCCTGATCTGTACCTGAGTATTCGCAAAAGGAGGCAGAGAGAAGTGTGGCACTTGCCAGGTGGGCACACATCTGAGAAAAGCCTACAGGTGGGATCGCTGCGTCCTTCTCCCCCAAGAACCCTGTAGAGGCTCCCGCAAGGGGCAGCATGCGGGGTAGGGGGAACGAAAGCTTCAACCATTTGATTCAGGGATTCCTTCAAATTAAACTGACACAGGACAGCAGGCTGGGCAAAGCTGGCTGTCAAAGTTTACCCTGAATCAGGACTGTTGGTCTTTCTCTACCCTACCATGCCTGTATACCGCACCCTTTGTGACATCTGGTTCAGAAATGACTTGGAAACTGAGACCTTACCCTTTTTTTTAAAGATTTATTTATTAATTATTTATACAGTATTCTGCAGGCAAGATGAGGGCACCAGATCTCATTATAGATGGTTATGAGCCACCATGTGGTTGCTGGGAATTGAACTCGGGTCCTCTGGAAGAACAGCCAGTGAGCCTCTGAGCCATCTCTCCAACCTTACCCTGTTCAGGCGAAGAATAATTTAAAACTTAAGGCTGAATGTGAAGTAAAATGCCATTAAACTTAACAACATCACTTCCAACCTGTTAGAACACATCTTTAAATTGGCGCTTTGCCTCCTAAATAGAGCAGAAAACAGGTGTCAAAGGGAGGATGATGTAAACGCGACATAATGTGACAACATGAAGACTTTGGTGACGTGCCTTAGGTTTACAGAGTAAATACTCACTAGCACTTAGTGAAGCTGCCTACCCAATCTTTTCCTTTTCATAAATACTTTGTGCATCCTCTCTTCATGGAACTCACAGATGAGAAGCCAGATATCCAATAAGACAAGTGCATCGTCTGGCCAGGACAGAACAGGGTATCCTGGCTCCAGCTGTACATCCATGCCCCTGCCACCAGGCCCACATGTAGAGACTACTCCTGTCTTCCTGTCTTTTTATCCTAGTCATGTTTCTCTGAGGAGAAGAGAGCCTAGCCCACCAGTGAGAGAATCAGAATACTGGGAATCACCTGATTATGTGTGTGCGATTCTACTGGAGTGAATTTGTTCTACATTCAGAACAATATTTATAGTAGTTACACAGACTTTTATGTCCCACAAAGCGTATTAGGTATTCTTATTCTTATCAATCTTTTACAAACCGAAGGAAGATGAAATAGTCTGCATTCAGATGTTCTGCAGAGCAACTCTATAACTGAGGTAGCCAACCTAAGTCTTCTACAATCAGGCATCCTTATTTGAAAAGCTGGAAACACGTCACCTCCCCTGGGGGCCTTACCTGTAGGCTCCATGACTCTCCATAGCTCTGGGACCAGAATCAAGGTGCCCTCATTCCAAACCCAGTGTTGTTGTTGCTTGACCATGGTGTGTGGTTGTCTCTCTGAGGCCTTTGAAGTATTTAGAAGAGGCACAATATTAAGATATAAATATTATATGGAGCAGGTAAAACTTAACTTTGCTGCCTTGGAAATTTAGCTGCTCTGGAATTTGTTGGTGTGCTTTCACCTGGATCAAACATCTTACCTTTCAGAGATGCTCTGGCCAGGAGAGCAGACCTAAGTTGCCCTGTTGCTCACTGCTAAATCTGAATAGCAGTTTCTCAGCCTGTCCATGGCCTGGGCACTCCTTTTCTGCTCCTGTTTTATCTGCCTGGGCCCCACTGTGCCTCCTCCAAATGCAGTGTGCACATAATCATGGGATCACACTGTGGATTCTCAACCTCCCCCATGCCTGCTGCACCTTCTCTACCTGCTGCTTGCCCAGCTTTCTGCCATAACCTTTCTGCTCTCACCTGCAGTATAGAATTCCACTCCAGGTAATCATTCCTTTTCCACAGCTTTACCAAGGTTTTTCTGAGCCAGAACACAACCTGTTTCTAACATGTGACTCAATTATAATATTAGAAGATATATCTTTCATGTTGTTGTTTGGGGGGAATACTGTGGGAATTTAGAAAATGGGTCATTGTGTATTTTCCATATAACGCGTGTATCAAAGGAACTCACAATGTAAAAATAAACAATAAGGTTGCAAGAAAAAATTTAGAGCAGTTTGGTAGATGCACAGTATTGTGAAACCATCACTGTGGTAGAGTTGCGGAACACTTTGCCACCCCTTAAGGTCAGCCACATGCTGTGCGTGTGCACACATGTGTGGAGGTTTGGAGGTTTGGTCTGTCTTGTTTCCTATCTTTGAACAGTTTAAGAACAAGAGTCCCGCCATTTTTGGTCTCTGCTGTTTGTCCCTCGGTGGCCAGCAGTATGCTGAATCTCTGGAGACAGTCACCTCACGTTAACATTTCTCAGGGCTCAACCACAGGCGCCCTGCTGTGCTGACCAATTTAAGCTTTTATTACACCAAATATGCTTAGGAATCACTTTCTTTGGTTCAACATTAAGTTTGCCACTAGGCAATGAAGTGTGCTTGCCACATACTTTTATAACTATGCAACACAGAAAAGCATTCAACCTTCCTTTCAGCAGTAAAATTTTATGACTCACCATTTTTTTCTCAAAGGTTATTTTTTTCTTCCAAATTTCTTATTTATTTTTATATCAGGAGTTCCTTCTGTAAGTGCATAATATGGAAAATACCTAATATAAAACAGGCCAATAACCTCCTGTGTTCCATTGTATTCTTTAAGCAACCATATGAAAATAGGTATTCATACATCAAAACAGGCATGGGGTATGAATAAATATTTCATAAATATGAAGTGAATATACAATAAATATGGCATATTGATAATCAAAGGTAAAGTTAAAATGACAGCTAAGTGATCTTTTTCCTGTAAGATTAGCAAAACGGTAAAAGAAAAAATATTTTCAAGGAGGTTTTAGATCTCTCATTCCCTGTCTTTCTCTGTCATTTCTTCTCTGTCTCTGTCTCTCTCTCTCTCTCTCCCTCATTCTGTCTTGTTCTTTCTCTGTCTGTCTGTGCCATCTCTCCCTCATGCCCCTACTTCTAGATAGCCTTTTGTTCTCCTTACTCCCCCAATAAACGTCTTATAATAATAAAAAAGAAAGCATTAGTATGATCATTAGTATGGAATTTTGCGAAGATGTACAGTGTTGAGGAGATATAAATTGATAAAGGAACGCTTTGATACTATCCTTGATAAGTATTTATGCCATTTGGATTAGAAATCTGCTCAAGGCATTAATCCTGCTGAAGAATACAGAACTGCAAATATATGCAGGCACGGGGATTTGCCAAAGCATCATTTGTAGTCATGAAGAAGTAGCCGCAACACAAGTGTATCACCTGAATAAACAACTCTCCCCCCCCCCCGAGAGTATGGTGGTCTTTGCAGCCCCGAAGAAGGAGATAGATCTATCTATGATACTGTGAAGTAAAGACATTCAGGAGTATGCCACCCAACAGCATGGCCCCGTTAAAAGGCGAGGGGGGAGGGGAGTTGGGAAAGCTTGCTGGGCAACCTTGGGACCAAAGCTTGGATCCCAGCACCCACATAACAAGACAGGCATTAGACACACGGCTCCAGCCCGGTCCTTGGAGGCAGAGGGATCACTGGGTTAGGGATTGGCTAGCCTCTGGTCTAGCTGAGGAAATGCAAGCTCTGTGGTGTTTCGGGAGAGACCCTGTCTCAAGGAACAGGTGGAGAGTGATAGCAGAGGACACCCAGTACCCTCTTCTGGCCCCACGTGCGGGCTCCAGCACCAGCGTACACGTGTCCACACTCCCCCCCATACAAATAGTACACCAGTCTGTATGAGTATAAAGAGCCTCATATTCGTATATTACAGCAGTTGGGTCAGTACCCAGGGTTTAACACTGCTCACGGTGCACTTCATGGATGCTAGTATTCAGAGGCTTCCACACTCTTAAGCTTAACACTTCTTCAATTTTTAACTTACAAATAAAAAGCATAATTTATTCAAGTGGGAAAAAATGCCATAAAGACACTGTTTAATTATATTGGAAGGTAAAATGAAATCATGTGATCTAAGCAGATCAGGTATTTCCTGTGAAATTAGCGACGACCTCAAGTCAGGAATAGAGACAAATACACACAGAAATGTTAAGTCAGGAGCCCCTTGGCGCTACCAAAGTCGGAGGTGGGCACGCTCCAGAGCTGCCGTCCCGAGAGCATCTAAGAAGGCCTGGGAACCCACACACGTGCTGTTAACGTTGTCTTCCCTGCCCCTCATACGAGCGACGCATGGCATCGCATGAACACTTTGCTAGGTTTTCACCCGAGGCCTCCTTGGCCTCCTGCCCTCCAGCCTGCTTTCTCTGAATTCTGATAATTCCCTTCTGCTTTCATGTCTATGTGTACGTGTGTTAGACCTCGAGTCTGTATATGTAAGAAAATGCCGTGTGTTTATCTTTCTTCTTCCTCTGTTCTATTATTTCTCTTGCTTTATTGCTTTGGCTAACACTGCATTGAATAAGAGTGGAGAGCATCTGGCTCCTGACTTCAGGAGAAACATATACATTTGTCACATACATCAATTATTATGTTGGAGTATGTTCCGCCTTCCTGGTTTCCTTGGAGCTTGTATAATGAAAGAGCGTTGAACGTTGCCAGAGGCATTTTCTGCATCTAAGATGACCCCGTGATCTCTGTTTACTTATGACATTACATTCGTTGGCTTTCATGTGTTGCCCACACTCTGAGGCAGTTTTAACGGTTACAATGTCATTGCACAGTATGCAGACTACCTTGGGCTATATTACAAAACACTATATAGTGGAATATTATGCACACTGTCTCACCCTTTTGGCATTTATGCTTCCTAAGAGTGGGAAGCATTTGTGTTGCATCGTAGTTACGCTCTAACCCGGCTTACAGTGAGTACTCCGTGTGCAGGCCCTTGAATGCAGACTCAGGTCACCCTTAGAGACTGCGCTGATGGGCTCTGCTAAGTGTCCCTCCTGGCCACAGGCTTTATCTCAGGATAGAAGCTGCTGCCGTCTGTGAGGAGCTCTGATCTCTGCACACTCCGTCTGCTCTCATAGCTTGGCGCGTCCTTCTGGCCCTCTTCTGTAGGACGGTCTCTGAGGTCATCGTGGTCACTGAGTCCCTAAAGCGGTCTTCTTTTGTGGTTCTCCAGCAGCTCAGGCACTCATGGTCTTTTGCCTTCATTTGTTTTCAGTAGGTCGCTCCTATGACATTGCAAATTCAGTCTTCTCTACAGAGGAGTTGGTGACAGGGCATGCCTGTAAATCCCAGCACTCAGGAGGAGGAAGATGGAAGGATCACAGCATAGTGAGCCTTCGGAAAGACGGGCAGGCGACTCACTGTCACTCTCTTTGTATTTGAGCCTGACATCTTGTTTCAAATATATTATCTTTTTGAGAGGCATCATTTGGAGCCTTTTCTTCTCCTTTTTAAGGATGTTGACCTCATGCTTAAAAAATAAAAAACGGAAAAGGAGCATGGATCTTATGAAAGCTAAACAGCTGCTCCCTTGAGGTTGGATGGCTGCTGGTACTTGGTGTACTTTCTTCCATGTTTCCTGTTTCCTAGGAAGCCATCCCGCCTTTACTCTTCATCCTTGAGACCAGCAGACATTCCTGTTGAACTAAACCACCTGTGCTGTTCCATGATACGGTCACTTCTCCACCTAATATTGGAATAAAATTAATATACTGAGGTCCCCCACCCCCACATCACCCTGCATCTGCAGTTTTATCTTTGGCAGTTTCACCAAGGCCCAGAAATACTAAATGAATTACTAGGTAAACTATTTGAATTGTGCCCCATCCTGAATCCGTGTGTTAAAATCTCTCCTGCTGTGCTCTGTGTCACCTGGGACATGACTTCTCACTGCATGCACTATCTGGCTGATGTCTACTTAATGCCCTGTTGGTTACCACAGCCCACCACCACCCTGTCATGAGGCTTGTATCCAGGAGATTACTTAATAACGTCCCAAAGCATACTAAGATGGCAAGTTGTTAAACTTGTGAGTGTACACATGGGAATAAACACACCTATGTGTAAGATCGCAGGCATCTTCAAGAGCATCTCCCATGAGCACTGGAGTCTCTTATAGACAGAAGCCAGACTAGTGAAAGGGAATGTAGCTGGATGCTGTTTTCCCCGGGCAGGACTGGCCTCACCTTCCCTCATTGAGTGAGACATCTACCATGCCTGGGGCTTTTCTCCCGGTGCTGATGATTCAGGTTTGCTTTTGTCCAGTCTTGCCTGGACCTTGCTCTGTCCTCACAGCCTGCCCAACGTAGGCCCGTGCACCTCCTCACAGCCCCTCAGTGTTGTGCCGGTTCCTGTCCTTAGGGCTAATAGTGATGCCTCTGGGCCCCTTTAAACCATAAACCAGCTCTTAAAAAATGGTGGACCCTGCTTACTCTCCCTTATCTCTTTGAAGAAACGCTCCAGACACAAAGGCACATTTTCCCTTCTGTTTGTGCAGCAGACTTTAGTGAGGAGGGAGCAGGGAAGCAAATTATTGTTTAATAAGCATACTTTTATTATGCCTTTTATTTGACCATGAATAATTTACCAGTTAAATATTAAATAATTAACTGAGTAAAATAGATTAAAAAACAAACTCATAAATGCCTTCTTTATTTATCCTTTCCCCTCACAAGGCCCAAGCCAAAGCTGCCAACAGTAATTATAAAGTTGGTATTATAGCAGTAAATCTTACTGAGTCAGCACCTACTGTGTGCCAGACATTCTAGATGCCTTGCATACGTATCACTATTTCTATTAATGCTCTAGCTATGGTTAATATCGTTTTGTATGACAACAGTAATAGTTGGGAAAAAATAACTGTCCACACAAGATCATTCTGTTGGTTTGTGTCAGGGCCAGTATCACACCAGGTTTCATACACTGCCCCTGGTCCTGCTCCACTATTCTGCTTCTCTGCAACTGACTGACACAGGATTTTCCCAGCATGCCTATAGAAAGGGGTTTGGGGATAGATTACATGGAACACATGGCCAAAATCATACTTAACATTCTCTTCCCCCTTTTGTCCCCATGATCTTTCTGTCTGTTCAGAGTAATGCTGTTTTTCCTTTAGCTGTGTTATGAAAGAGCAATTTGGTCGCTGCAAGCCACAGTTCAAAGATTAATTATAAGCTCCATGTGTCTATCAGGAGGCTAATTTCTGGGTGTTTATGCTACTACTGAAAGGTATCATGTGAGTCAAAAATAAGGTGATCGCATTACAATTAATGCTGTGACCTCTTCCCCCACATTTGCCCACCCGGATCTAATACGGTTCTCAGAAGTGGCAGAGAAGAACCAAGCCTATGTTTAGAATTTGGGATATGCCCCCAAACTTCCTCAAATGCTTATTATTTTGATTTTAAAAGAATTTTAAATTTAAAATTAGGCCAATTACCGCATCTCATCAGGAGCGCCAGTTGGAGACTAACAGGTGTGTGGGCTGCAGCCAGAAGTGGAGATTTTGTCACCTGGCTTTAACAGGGCTCATTCAGCCCAGCAGCTGTGCACTGCATGGCAAGCGGCTGCTTTAAATTCTGAGAACCCGATTCAAATTCTTCTACTTTCACATTTCAATCCACTAAGAGTTATAAAAACAACCCCTGGACTAAGGAATGGGGATTCTAGTATGTTTTAAACACAAGCCTTAAAATTACATAGAGTGCCAGGTGAATTTAAAAATAAAGGTTAAAAATGTATTGGGGCTTTTTAAGAAATTATCCCGAAAGGCTCTGAGTAAGTCTAAGGACTCCTTTAACCCGGGGTGCTGGAGAGTAACGAGGGCCTCTCCCTTCTTCCCACGCCACAAAAACTCAACCGCGCCAGTGACGTGGTATCTTCCAGAAGGTCCTAAACTAGTATCTAAGATGAAAATCAAATTGGAGGGTCATGTCTTTGGAGAATCCCGAGTTTCCAGGGGCAGCTCAAGTCCAAGAGACGAAAAGTAGGGGCTTTTCCTCTTGCGGCCTCAGCTTTTCAGTAAGTGGGTCTCCTACAATCAGAGAACAGGCTGCTGCGCATTTCCAAGGGACCCTCCGTGTTTCCTGTTTGCAGGCCTTCTGGATTTTTGCCTTTGTCCATCTGTGGAAACTGCATGGCACGTTCTTTCCGAAACCCACTCCAGGGAGCCTGGCTGACTTTCGTCCCATAGTGAGTCACGTCTTTGAGGGCAGAGTCCTGGCACTGCAGTTAACTGGCTGCATTCAGGATCCTGTCTCTGAGATCCCACCACAAGGATCCTACATGAAACCAAGAAACATATCTGTCATGTCACTGGGCACTCCATCCATGAATGCAGCCAGCCACTGCTCAAGCATGCTCAGAGAAAAGACTGCATCTGGGTGAGCAGGTAAAGCCCACTTTCTCTCAGTGCAGATGATTGAAAGTGCAGAGGCTTGATGTCACTGTGACATTTTCCGTGAGCAAGATTGTGCAGATCTGTGGGTCTCAGGACGGTTTCCCATTAGTACCAAAGGATGCGAGCGGGACTCCTGGGAATCCCTGTCTTGGTTATTTCTCGTTCATGTTGGCTCTATTCTCATTTTGCACTTAAAGAAGTAAAAATTTGCTCTGGCCTTTGCTAATTCTGTATTTAAACTATCATCAGTCATTTGTTTATCCATAATCCACATATAAATCAGTTGCAATTGTAGTTTCTGGCATTTTAGCTGCCTACACTTTAGAATTTTTTTTAAAGCAAGTATTTTTAGAAGGTATGCTTTTCTCCAGCGTGTACTGCTATTTGTCCAAGAGCTTTCTATGAGTAGTATTTCCATTAAAAAATGTTGATTTTATTATTTTTGTCAGTCTTTGAAATTTGAGCTGAATGCTGTTTCTTAGACTGATTCCACTGGGCCTCCCCATTTTACCCCTTGATCTCCAACCAAGTTCACTATAGACAGAGCTTGCAACAAGTTCAGACGCCCTGGCACGGTGCTGTTTGTTGTCTGCCAAGCCCTAGGCCCTTCTACTACAGAGCAGTAGATGAAGGATGTCATTGAATTCTTGTTCTTGGCCATGACTCCCTTGGCATGAGCAAAGCCAGCTAGCCTTGATGGCTGGCCCTGGAGACTGTATGTAGAGGCCGATGCTGGCGTTTTCCTCAGGCACCACAAGTAGGTTGGTGGTTAGGACATACCCTTCACATACAGCAGGGAAAGAGCCTCTTTTTCCTCTCTCATGCCCAGACTGGCAGTAGGCCCTCCAAGTTCAAAGTTTGGAGAAACACTGTCCCTTCTGCAGAGGGCAGTGCTCCTGTGAGCCACCTGCACAGGGGACATTGGCAGGGTAATGAGAGCTACCCAGTTCCGAAGTCACACTTTCCTGATAGGAGCACCATAACACGAATGATGCCTGTGAGGTAACTGACGATAGGGGTGGTTATTCTGGTACGGAAACTGAAAGTGAAGCCCGGCTCTGGTCTGCAGCCATCAGGATCACACATAAATAACCAGCTTCAGCCTTTAAACTCTATTCCAGAATGGCAGAGTTAATTCGTGGTCCTACTTAGAAAAAGAGTATGCTTCTGAGAACAAAGCTGTAGTTAGTTGCTCACCCTGAGAAGATGGGTAGCCCTTACCAACAGACCTCTCCCTCCTACCCCTGCTATCCCCCCCCCTCCATCCTATGTTCCCTTTTCCACATTCCTGGCTTGTGTGTGTGTGTGTGTGTGAGAGAGAGAGAGAGAGAGAGAGAGAGAGAGAGAGAGAGAGAGAGAGAGAGAGAGAGACCAGGCTGTAATTATCAGGGTTGTCTGAGTAACCATGACTGTGAAACTAGCCAGGGGAGGTATACATATGAAAATAATGCCTCTCCCATCCCAGGATCCATAGGTTGCCTCAGGTTTGGCAGGGGGAGAGAAGGCTGCATAGAAGAGCTCCTTGCCACAAAACTACATTTTTCTCTACAAAGAAGGTAATATGAGGCAAGCTGAAGGAAAATTGGACAAGGGTCAGAAATCATACCTTTGTCCATACTTTATTTGTTGTTTTATTTCTTAATTTTTTACAGTAGATTTTGATCATATTCTTTTACCTCCCCAAACTTCTCCTAGATTTTCCTCCCGACTTGTGTTCTTTTTTCTCTTAAAAACAAAAAAAAGAGCGTGCACACACACAAATCCATGAGGTCTATTTTGTGCTGGTTAATTATTCCTGAGCATGAGGCATGCATGCCCTGGAGTATGATTGATAAAAGCTAGTTCCACTCCATTGAAGAAAACGGATTCTCTCTCAGCAGCTATCAATTATATGCAGCTTCTGGTGAGGGCTGGAACTTTGGGCCCAATTTCCCTTCTCCGTGTCTTGATTTTATCTTGTCGGAACCTTTGCTGGTCTTGTCTGTGCTGCCACAGTCTCTGAACTCACATATGCAGTAGCCCCATTCTGTCTGGAAAACGCTGTTTTCTTGGAATTCTACACCGCCTCTGAGTCTTACAATATTTCAGCTCCACCTCCACGGAGATCCCCAAGCCTCAAGGGGAGGGGTTGATAAGGACGCCTCATTTGGGCTGAGTGCTCCAAAGTCTCTCACTTGTGTACCTTGTCCAGTTGTTTGTCTTCATGTTAACTGTTTCCCGAAAGAAGAAGAGTCAGCTCTGATTAGGGTCTGTCACTAGGAGTCATTTCATTGATATGTTCACTTAGCAGAATCACAGTCACAACCCTAGGGCCTGTGGTCCATCTAGTCTGAAGCCCTTGGCCTCATCATCAGTGTCGGGTGTGGGTCCGTCTCGTGGAGCCTTAAGTTCAGTCAAAAGATGGCTGGTCACCCCCCTAACATCTGTGCTGCTGTCACACCAGTGGCTCTGTCTTGCTGGCAGGTCACCATTATGGGGAGAAGACTTGTAGGTAGATGAGACTGACGATCACTTTTCTCCTCTGCTACTTTGTACAGTGCCTCCTGGTACCACGAGCACCATTAGTAATGGTAAAGCTTCTGTTTGAGCACCAGCTTGATTTCTTGATATAAGTATATGGTGTCTTTGGCAATGGGGTCACGTAGAATAACCAGTAGCAATGAAAAGATCCTGTAATGTATGTGGGGTGGGGGTTGCTTTGCTCGCACTTTGAATCTGTCCCAGGAATACATTTCAAATGAAAGCTTTTCTATCAAGTCTTAATTACTCCACCAGCTGCTATTCTTTTGTCACAGATATATTCATTTCAGCAAACCTAGAGACCTTTTCCCAAAGATAAAGTGCAAACCACCCTTATAAATCATAATTTTTAAAATAAGTTCAGTCTCGTAACATACAATTTGTATAAATATTTAATAACTAAACTATAGATTGCATATGCATGATACCTTATTTTGTTATTTTTAAAACAAACACACTTTGACATATGTTCTTAAAGCTCAGAAATAAATTACATTTCTGATATTAGAGGGAAGGATTCAGAAACAGCATGATACTGTTCAGTGCTGTCCTTGATGAATGCTTAGACGTGAGACACTGTGCCGTGTTATCGTGAGCATTATCTCATTTAATATGTGTGCGTGACTCATGGAATGGTGTCCCCATTCCCTCTGCGTCTAAGATATCACATGCTCAAATCCAACTGATACTAAACTTTAAAACCCGAAATTACTGTAGTATACCGGAGCTTGACTTAAGTATGCTTGCTGAGCCAGTAAGTGACAAGAGAAAAATCGCAGTGTCTGTTTGTCCCTGGTTCTCCTACATGACCCTAGTGAGTAATTGCAATAAAATACAAAGTATGTCTCATAAAGCCATTGCACAGTATACATACATAACATTTTATAACTTACGTTACATTAGAAACTTACTTAAATAGTCCATAAAAAATTCATGGTTTTGGAAATTATGATGTACCTGGTTGTTTCGTGCAACAATATCCATCTTCGCTACTCATGTATATGTTTGATAAGCTTTCTTAGGAGATAAATCCCATTGAGATGCTGAATAGTACTTAAATCAATATTAGCAAGGAAGTTTGCATTGACATGTGGATATTCGGCTCAATTCACTGAGTTTCTGTGGAGCATTGTCTGTGTAAAGGACTCTAGCCTACACACACACACACACACATACACACATACACACACACACACACACACACACACACGCTCCTTTGCCTCAAGGGAACTTCCAGCAGGATTCCCACTTGTTAATTCTTCTAAGGCTGGATACTCTTAAGGTGTTACTATCTCCTCAGCATGATTTGTATTCAACAGGGAAGGAAAATATCAGAAGAGGGGAAGCCTAGGTAGAGATGGAGATGTGCATTTATAAAAAAAAAAATACAGCCCAGAACAGTTCCTGAGAGTTGAAGGAATAAAAGGTGAATGCTTTGGAAGAGCCTGAGAATGGAGCTCTCATGAGGTGTTGGAATAAGGGGTGTGTCGGCAGAGGCGCATGGCTGTCACGGAGGTGGGAAGTGCAGCAGCATGTGGGAATGGGCTCTCATCCAAAGCGGGCACTTCATAAAGAGACTCACTTTGCCGTGTCTGTGACAGAGCAGTAAGTGCGATGAGACTGGCCCAGGTCCCTTTATGTAGCTCTCACATGCGAGGGCTGGGGCTCTGAAGGCAAGGGCATGAGAATGAAAATCAAATTCTGTAGTGGAAGTGAGGGGACACAGGGCCACACTTCAGCTGTGACATTTAGGAGCCCAAGTGAATAAATAAAGTTTGGTGCTCTCTCTTCCTTACCTCTAAGGTGAAATAGAAGTTAAGTTAGATGGGTGGGCATGTGTAAGGCAGTTAATAATGGAGAAAGAGAACCAGGTCAAGTATCTGTAATTGATCACTGGCTTCCTCTGTAAAAGATTTGACGGCGCTTCATCCTAGCCAGTGACTGAAATAAAAGAGAAAGTTGAGAAACCTCGTGGAAAAGGGAGAGATTTTGCTACAGAATTGCTGAGTGTTGGGGGCAGAGAAGGAAACCCATCTTATCCTCAGAGCATTCTTACCTGGGAAGCAAAACTCTAGGTGAGATCGTATTAGTTACCTTATAAGTGGTGCACTCACGAATGGGATGAGCCAATCCTTGCTCCCAGGGACAGGTCCCAGGCCACCCTGAGTACAAGCCCAGTGCTCCCACTTCCTCGCAGGAGAGGTGCGAGGAGAGAGGTCCCTGGGTCCCTCTTTGACGAGTGCTCACTGCTAAACCCTCCTGCCTGTGGCTCATGTGTCATGAGGGGAGACAGTGCAGGTCCATCAGCTCCTCACCGTTCCTTAGCTCTTACATGAGCTCTGCTGCATCTGAGGCTCTGCAGGAGTACTCACAGAAAGAAGACACAGGCCATCCTTTGATTTTCCAAACCCTGAGGAGCCTTTCTCAACACCTTGCCTACCAAAGGGTGGTGAGGGCACAGCCTCCCTCTGACAGAGATAATGTCTCTTTTCTAAGGAAGGAAGGAGGGAGGGAGGGAGGGAGAAAAGGAAAGAAGGAAGGAAGAAAGGGAAAAAAATCAACCATGGTTCATTTTTGCTCATATTTGAAATTGCAGGGTAATTAGAAAGCAAGGTTCAGAACCTGTTTTCAAAGTGCATTGATTCCCTTGGTCATCAGAAGTTAGTTTAATCCCCTAATAAGTTATTGATGGCAGCTGTCTTCCAGGAGTTGAAACTGAAGGAAACTACTGAGTGTGAACAATACAGACTTCTCCCTCTCCTATAGCTCAGGGAACAGAGTCTTTCAAAGAGTATGTGACGGGTTACTGTACACAGAGCTGAAGTTATGTTCCTAATACTAACGTCCTTTCTCTCTTCACTGCATGTATGCGGCTAGTCTCTCTCATTTCCCTCCATTTCTTATGAAGGCTGCAGCGATATATAGAACTGGCTGGGAATTTCTTTTATCTTTACTTAGTTCACAGAGTTCATCCAATAAAGAGCACTAAGGCTTCATCTGTCTTAAACACGTCTTCGGGAGCATCCTGTGAATTCTGTGTGGTAGCCCGAGCCTCTCTTTGAATGGTGTGGAAATGGGACAGCCTCCTCTTTAAAGATGTTACCCTCCCTTGGGGGGAGGGGTGAAGGGGCCTGGGATTCTGTCACTGTAGAGAACAGTTCATAAAAATGAGCCACGGGTCCGTGTTTTTAAATTCCCCTGAAGCTTTTATCTATTGCTGTCATTTTCATGCCCTTATAGTGCCCTCTCAGTGCTGTCCGTGTTGAAAACACTGCCTGAAAATACTGTTTGTATTCCCCCTTTAGGAGATGACCTGGCTTCCTCCCCTTTCTGCTGTTCAAGCTCCCAGCAAAGCAGAACCCAGCAAGTTCCCATTCCCAAATAAGGTGAGCGTCTGTGGCACTGGAGGGCCCCCGGCTTTGTGTGGGCGGTTGCTATGGGTGGCCTGTGGCCTTCCTCTTCTCCCTGTAAACTTTTTTGACAGAAGCACATGACTCTGGCCTTCAGGAGTGTGTAAACATGTATGTGTGCACCGAAGTAGGCATCAGGCTTGTGATTAGGCTTCTACATCCTGCAAGTTGTTGTTTTGTCTGAGCCAGTGGCCTTTAATACAGTACCCTTTAATACAGCTCCTCCTGTTCTGGTGAACCCCAACCATAAAACTATCTCTTTGCTACTTCGTAACTGTAATCTTTGCTACTACTGTGAATCATAATGTAAATATCTGTGTTTTCCTATGGTGTTAGGCATGTGTGAAAGGGCCATGTGACCCCCAAAGGGGTCATGACCCACAGGTTGAGAATCACTGATCTAAGTGTTAGTGAGACTGGAAAACATCTTGCAATCATTTCATACGTCCAGTGAGACCCAGTGTCCCCACAAACACCCCCAGAAAGCAGTTTCTAATGGTTCATCTTAAGATGGATGCCTTAGAACCGCAGGCATGCAGTGTTTAACTTCTGGCTAGCCTTTCACAACATATACTTTCCTAAGATTTAAAAGGGACGTCTCTATTGTCTAAAGAAACTCAAGACACAGGATATTCTTAAAGCATTCCTGTGTCCAGTGAGCTTTCCATGACTTTGCCTACACGCAGCTGAGGACTTTCTATCAAAGAGAATATTGTATGGGTAGAAACTAGGAAGGAGAGTAGGGAACTCATGGATACCCTGGGAGATAGCACAGCCTTCTAGAGTGAATCAGTGAAGTAACTGATCAGGTCTGCTGTAAGAGCTGGGCTTTTGCCACTCTCTTTCTCCCCCAACTCACCCTCGCATATTCTTTTTACATGCAAAGAATCAACCCCAGGGCCTCCCTCACATCTGCTGGGCCAGTGCTCCCACTGAGCCACACCACAGCCTCCCAAGAATTGATCCAAGAGTTCTTGGAAGACCTTCTGAGTGGCTGTGGACAGTCCCGAAGTAGTGGGTAGTGTGGATTTGCCTTGATTTATTTCCTCCACTCATATGGGTAGACAGATTGTTTATGATCTGTTACTATAAACACCAGCATCACAAGCACTCCTTGTGAGTGTCCCTTTGTGTGCCTGTCACTGCCTGTCCCCAGTAAGGGCAGAAATTATGATATGGAGCCACTGGAAACTACATTTATGCTTGGCTGTGTTTCAAGAACTCTTTTCATGTATCCTAGCCAGTGATTAATACTATCTAGGGCTTTATCATCATGCCTGTGTGATGGATGAAAAGTTGATGTCTCATTGTTTTAATCTGCATTCCCCCAATTACTTCTAGCGTGAGCAATCACTATTTTTCCTTTGCAGATTGCCCCATTCACATCCATTGCCACTTCATGAAAATGATTTGTAGTAACTTCTTTTATCTTCATTTGTCTAGTGTATATAATGGAGTCATTTTATAACCTTATTTATGTGGCTTTTGTCTTTTAAAAAAGTGTTATTTTTAACAGAAGGAAGTAAAATCTCTTTTCCAACATCCTAACAATAGCCTTTTTTCTAATTTTAATATGTTTTTAGCTTTAAAAAATGTGGATGTTGGGAGTTTTCATCTTTGTTGCGGTTAGTGTACTGTTGTTGCGCTGGTAACACATTAGCCCTTTTCCTCCCAGGAATTTGAAATTTCTTGTGTGTCAGCATTTGAACTTACTCTAGTCCTCACTCTTCAGACATATGTGCAGAAACATTCATGTACACATACATACCTGCACATACATTTCACAATAACTTAGGTAAATCAGGCCATCGAAGCTGGGCGTGGTGACACACCTATAGTCTCAGTCGCTATGAAAAGGTGAAGCAGAAGGATCTCCTGACCTCAGGACTTCAAAGACTAGCTTCGACAACATGGTCAGAGTTTCCATCAAAAACAGATGAGTGGGGTTGGGGAGGAAGGGAGAAAACTCGGAGGTTTAGAGTTCTTCAGTCAAGAGCTGGAGAACAAACAGTCAACATCTTCACTGACAACACTGATAGAGCAGCAGGTCATGGGTGGGGTCTAAGCCTTTGAAATGCTCAGGCTTCGAGCTGGACGGCTTCTGCCTTCTCAGCAAATTTTAAGTGTAACATAAAGTCAATATAAATATTAACTGCAGTCGTGTTTCTGATATATTGTGCTACTTACCATTCATAGATATCACATCTACGACATGTACACATGTATGTTATATATATCAGATACATGATGCCTCTATATAAGGTCTATTACGTAGATGTATGTGTGTGTGCATGGGTGCATGGGTGTGTGCTATGTGAATGGGTGAGTCTGTGAGTATGTCTTACTAATGCTGTCTCTCAAGCAGCTTCACTGAGAACACTGACCATTACCTTGTATGGAGAGAGGAGGCTGTTTCATCTCTTGCTTCAGCTGTAACATTGCTACACATTTAGTGTCTGAGGACAACAATGCACATTTGTTGTCTCCATACTTGACGTGAGGTTCACTGACTAAGATCAGGCTCTGGGCAGGCCTCTGCTCTTCAGGGAGTCTCCCTTTGCTGGCTACAGGAAGCATCCTTGCTAGGGGCGCCTTTCACACTGACCTCTGCTTGTTCTCTGGCTCCCTCTGACCTTTGTCTCATCAGGAGCCTTGAAGTTATCCTGGGCTCCCCTGAATAAGCTCCCACTTTAGAACCATTAGCTGAGTTACATCTGTAACTGCGTTTTCCCCATTCGAGGTGGCATATGCTTGGAATTTACAGCAACAATGTCTTTGAGGTGCCAGGATTCTGCCTGCTGCAAAGATAGTTATTAGCGTTTACAGTAGAGTGTGCAGCCTCTGTGTGGGGAGCTGGGCTGGAGGCCGCAGGCTCACGGAGGCTCCTGCTTCCCCGTGGGCGGTGCCGGCTCCAGGTCCCGGTGCTTCTCTCTCGGCTAATCAATAGGCTGGACAGTGCAGCTGATTGATTACACTATTAATGTTTAGATTATTGAGCTAGAACTGTTTATGGAATTTGAGGGGCAAAAAAAATCCTCAAAATGACTAATAAATAATGGAATTAGGACCTTACTAAGATTGAGGGTGTCATTTGCTTTCACAAAAGGAAAAGTCAATTTTACTGCACATTCTGAGTTTCCGCTGTCACTTAATTTAATTAGCTAAACACTTCTGAGAATTTCTTCATTTTGTCCAAGTATTAAAAGATATATACCAAAGCGAAGTCAGTTGATAATGGGCTTGGCTTTAGTTTCGGTCCTCTGAAGACCTGATTTGGAGTCACAGTTCCCTAGACAAACACTGCCCGGCATTCTGCCTCATTCTTCAGATCTCAAAAGTAATTGGATTTGGTAGAGAAAACAATGCGTGACTCCTATAAATCGGCTGCCGTGCATTACCAGGTATTTCAGCCAAGAGAGAAGGAAATGAATTCACCCTGCCCCTTTCCCCCCTCGTTTTGCAGCAATCTCATAAGTTAAAATGCAAATGAAGAACTGAGAAGCGCAGTATGCGCTCCATCCTGGGGAGGGGTGTACATCCAAACCGAGGGAGCTGTTCACATGGTCGGGAGTGATGGATCTGGTGGACTAGCCCTCACCTGGAACTATTCTTCCTGAGTGGTTTTCAAAGCCTTGTACAGAATTCTAACATCACAGATATGAGAATTGACAGCCTCCTTCTTAATTCAGTAGAAGGGCATGAGAGCTGGCAAGTGTGAAGGGAAGTGCCTTCAGTTGAAAACTTCATCACACATGCCCTCTGGGTTGCTGGCGTGCCTCAGTACTCCAAATGAGTATTCACACTAAAGCTTCATGACTCACTTCAGAATGAAACATTCGAATGAACCATAAACTATATTTGGTCAACTTGAGCCTTAAACATGCAGAATGAAACAAAACAGAAAGCTTGGGGCCTGCAAAGATGCCTCAGCAGGCAAAGGCACCTGCTGCTGAACCCGAGGACCTAAGTTCTAGCCCCATGATTCACATGGTAGAGGCAGGAAACCAGTTCTTAGAAGTCATCCTCTGACCTTAGCACACATGCCCTGATAGTATGCACACACACACACACAGCCAAATGACTGAATGAACGAATGAATATCAATCTGGTGCTTTCTCAGAAAATTAGGAATAGGGCTACCTCAAGATCCAGCTATATCACTCCTGGGCATATATCCTAAAGATGCCATTCAACAAGACATTTACTCAACTATGTTCATAGCATCTTTATTCATAATAGCCAGAATCTGGAAACAACCTAGATGTCCCTCAATGGAGGAATAGATACAGAAATTGTGGTACATTTACACAATGGAATACTACTCAGCTATTAAAGTCAAGGAAATCATAAAATTTGCAGGCAAATGGTAGGAACTAGATCATCCTGAGCGAAGTAACCCAAAAGCAGAAAGACATATGTGGTATATACTCACTTATAAGTAGGTATTAGATATATAATATAGGATAAACATACTAAAATCTGTACACCTAAAGAAGCTAAACAAGAAGGAGGACCCTAGGGAAGATGTTCAATCCTCATTCAGAAAGGCAAACAGTATACACATCGGAAGTAGGAGAAGACAGGAAGCAGGACAGGAGCCTTCCACAGAGGACCTCTGAAAGACTCTACCCAGCAGGGTATCGAAACAGATGCTGAAACTCACAGCCAAACTTTGGGCAGAGTGCAGGGAAGCTTATTGAAGAAGGGGGAGATAGACCTGGAAGGGAACAGGAGCTCCACAAGGAGATCAACAGAGCCAAAAAGCCTGTGCCCAGGGTGACCTGCAGGAGGTGATACTCCAACCAAGGACCATGCATAGAGAGGACCTAGTCCTTCTATTCAGATGAAGTCCATAGGCTGCTCAGATCCTAAGTGGGTCTCTAGTAAGGGAATCAGGGGCTGTCTCTGACATGAACTCAGTGGCTGGCTCTTTGATCACCTCTTGGGGTGTAGCCTTACCAGGCTACAGAGGTGATGCAGCCAGTCTTGATGGGACCTGATAGGCTTGGGTCAGATAAAAGGGGAGGAAGTCCTCCCCTATCAGTGGACTAGGGGAGGGGAATGGGAGGACATGAAGGAGGGAGGGTGGGTTTGGGAGGAGAAGAGGGGTTCCCTACAGCTGGGATACAAAGTGAATAGACTGTAATAAATAAATAAGTGGAAGTATTTTTAAAAAAAGAAATTTAAAATGACTGCTGAAATTGGACAGTTATGATTCCTGTGGTAATTAGCTTCAGGAGCTATCTGAAAATATTTTTAAAAATTATTCTAGCTTTTGGTAATTGCAGTGATGAACTGATAAACACAGGAAGAGAAACATAGCGGCATCATCTTCAAACAGTTCAACAAAGCTGTTATTTTTGAGAAGGACCCTCACAAAGGGCTGGAGAGATGGTACAGCATGAAGCGCACCTGCTGCTCTGGCAGAGAGAGGTCTTCCCACATCACAGCTCCGGAGCATCCGGTCCCATCCTCCATTCTCCATTGGCACCTGCATTTCCATACACAAACCCCCCACACAGACACTTCATTTCTTAAAATGATAAACATAAAATGTTCAAAGAAAGAAATGCCCTCACCAGTATGAGTACTTCCTTCTTCCAAAGCTATACTTGAAAGACTTTGCATTTCATTGCTCTACAGCTCACTTTAGGAGGCCCGAAGTTGGCTTTTACTTTACAGGCGTTGGCATCTTACAGATAATTACAACAGCTTCTTTTCCTGGTGGTTGGATCAGTTCTTTTCTCAACACTGTGACTGCAAGTTGAGGAGGGGAGGCTCACGTAGACTCACATCATCAGAGAGTGCAGGCCTCAGAGGGAAGGAGGGACCTGCTGAGCAGAGGAAAAAGGTGGTCCAAAGGATGTGCCCAGTGACTTACTTCCTGCAGCTAGACCTTACCCTTTGCCCCCTTTGCCGTTTCACAGTAACTCTGCCTCATTGTACACCTAACAAGGAATTAATCCCTCCGTAAGTCAGAGCACCCTGATCTAAAGACCCTTGGAAATGCCTCAGAGACACAATCAGCAATTAGTTTTTACTGTTCTCTTAGGCGCTTCTCAGCCCAGTCAGGTTGATAGTTAAGACTGACTATCACAGTGGTACATGAGATGAGGAAGCCACAGTTGATTTGGGTGATATGGTACATTTTATGAAATGTGGTATTTATTACAAAACTTCATTGAGAGGGCTCTCTTGGACACCAGTGTGCCTAGTTACTTCTATCTTGACTTACACTTCTTGTAATTTATGAGTTAAATACCATGTTTAAGGGGTTTTAGGAATTCAGGATTCCCAAGATGTTGGAACTTCAAAATTAGTCCCAAGCTATAGTCATTGGTTAGAGTTAGCAAGGGCTGATTCTCCCCTTCATGTACTTGACCATCAGGCTAACACATTGGAGGTGTGACCCTGGCAAACTAGAAACAACGCATGAACTTGAGGAATGTCCTGATACGAGATGGCAGCAAATTTGTTCCTTCTGGTTCTCTGAACTCTCCTTACTAATTATTACAGAGCCATACTTGGATTAAAACAGTCATAAAAGTAAGATTTTTATGACATTATATTGTCTTCTATTTACATATGTGTGTTCATAATTCAATATAGTTTTCTCTTAAATCTCGTGCTTGAAAACAAAGAAGCAAGCAGTTTCCCCAAGAGTTGCGAGCCGCTGAGAGTTACAGAAAAGAGTGAGACATGTGCCCTCGAGTGAACAAGAACCCAGTGCCCAGACTGCACAGACATACCCTCTGCACATCACTTTCAGGCAGAGTGAGAATCTGTTGTACATACCCTTCACTCTTAGCTTGCTGGGCTCATTGGTATGGCCCTTATGTAGCCTAACAAAGGTCAAGGAGGAGGAAGAGTGAGTCACCAGGCATCTGTTAGTGGAGGACGTCACAGGGGGGAAGACACCATTTGAGGTAGAAGCTACAAGCACGTTGGTGCCTGGATAGTTGGCATGGACACAAGAATGGAAAGGACTTCAGCGTCTGGGCCCTTTGGAAGAAGCGGTTACCTCCCTATGCTGTGACCCAATGTAGCTCTGGCCTCCTGAAGAAGGAACAGTCTGCACATTGTAGAAGCCTCTGGGATTCCATAGTCAGATGGACAGGGAAGCCTGGCACATCCTTTATCAGGGTCACGGCAGTGCCTCGTGTCTTCTTGGAGAAGCTAATGCCTCCGAGAACAGACCAGTGGCATGTGGGGCCAGCTGTCATTAAGAGCGATGGTGATGGCCAGGCAGATGGCTCTAGGTAAAAGTGCTTGCTGTGCAGGTCCGATGGCCGGAGTTTAAACCTGCAGACCCCACGGGAAAAGCCAGGTTAGTGTCAAGCATCTGCAGCCCTAGCAGCCTACAGCGAGACAGGAAGCAGGGGTCAGGCTGGTCAGCCGGAAGCTCCAGCCTGGACGTGTACACAGATACAAACAAGAGACACCCTGCCTCCTGAAACAACGCTGAAGGTGGAACCGACTCTGAGGAATTGTTGCCTGACCCCCCCCCACACACACACACACACCGGGAAAAAATAAAATTAAAGAGTAATCAGATAGTCATTTCTACCCAGAGAGCAGCAGTCTGGGAATATTGGAGTTTAATGAGTTAGTATTTTTTCAGCTAACATCTGGTGGTCTGTGCACCACCCAGAAGACATCAGCGCAGTAGGAACAAAGTCTGAGTCTATTCGCATCTTTTCTACAGAAGACTTCTGCAGCGTCTTTTTTTTTTCTAGCAATTATTTTAAGCTGATTCTGCTTCTCTTGCCCTCCGCATGCAAAATAAAATAAGTCATTAGTTTTCTACCTCAAATGTTATCTTCTAGGATGTAGAAATGATGGCTCAGGCCTCCCTCGTACTCCACTTGAGGAGAGTGGGTGCCAGCGGTTGGTATATGAGTTGTAGGATGTATCAGCAGACAGACACTCTGTTCCCAGAAAAGGCCTTACCGCTCTGCTTTTAGAAGACTGAGCTGAGCGCTGGAATGAGTGTCCATTGACGGGGAGCCGCCCCCTGCCTGGAGCCGCAGCCTACGCACAGCACAGAGAAGCTGAGCGGCCGGGGCTCCAAATGTTTCCTGCAAATTAAAGCTAAGACAAACTCATGCCCATACATAAACTCTAAATTAACTGGAGAAGTACGTCAGCCCGTCTGGAGTCTCTTCACTGCCGAGTCTATCCAAAGCAGGCCAGAGTCAGACTGCAGAGAAAGTTTCAGCATGTCACATCAAGAGCAGTGTATTTATTTTATCTTCACATGATAGTTTTCCAAAAACTAGGTTTCAGAGTAAGGACTGGACCTGTTCCTCAGCTGAAGAGAACTAGCTCATTACCAGTGAGAAAGGTCCCTCACACCTCTGTGTGTGACTCAGGCTACGCAGAGCCTACCCAACAGACTGAATCAGTTTATGCTAGTCCAGAGGGGTTCCTTTGTAAAACAGACATTACCTGGCCTTGAATATCACCGGCCCTATTAAATGACCCCCCCCCCTTCTGCATAGCAACTGCATTCCTAGAGCAAAATTCTGTTGAAACACATCAAAGTATATAGTAGTAGCTAATTCCATTTTACAAGATTTTTATTCCACATATCAGAATTATATAGGAGTCGTAGATTTTGTGTACTGATACACATTTTATTTACATTCTCACCATCTCCATTCACGCTTCTGTAACTCACTCTTACATTTTATATTAAGAAAAAACAATTTTGGAAAGAAAGAATATTTACATTCTCAAGACAGAAGTGCACATTTCATTTTAATACAAATAAAATCTGATTTGCTGTATATTTGCCTGAGTACTAACTAATTAGGTTACTAACTAGTTAGTACTAACTAACCCTAATGTTCAGTAGTACTGGGTGTATGCCTGTGCAGGTAAATGGTAACGCATGATAATCATAGTGTCCGTCACAGCGAGACAGCCACAGGTGCTCAGTAGAGTGTGTCCTGCCAAGACGTGGCTGGCAACCTCGTCTGTAGATGTAATAGAAGCAGGGCAAATTCAGAACGAATTAGTGAGGCTCGAAGACATTAGTGTAATGTATCCATGACCAAATCCGGGAACTAAAATCGTAACTTCCGTAGAAGGAAACACAAGGTTAAACCTCCATAACCTTGGATTCTGAGATGCAACCCCCAAAGTATCAGCAACAAAAGAAAAATTAAATAAATATAATAAAAATATAAAAGATTTGTGCGTCAGAGAAAATTGTCAGTGATAGGGAAAAGATGAGAAAATGAGAGCAAGTATTGGCAGACCATATACCTGATACAGGCATAGAATCAACTGTCTGAGGAACTGTTCAGCTCAGTAACAAGAGGTGAGAACTACATTACAGCGATAAATTACTTGAGTAGGTATTTCTTAAAAATAAAAATAGCCATCTGCTGTGGAGAGTAATGCTTCCCACTTTAGTTTTTAGTGAAATACAAATCAATAGCACAATGAGCCACCACTCGGGTCACATAAGGATGACTACAAAACAATTGAAAATAGCAAGTGCTGGCAAGGAAGTGTCTCTGCCACGGAAACGGTTTACACGCTTCCCAGAACGTTCACTGTAGAGTCACACGAGACCCCACATTCTACCTCTATATGTACAGACATGGATTGGACGCAGGACCTTTATGTTTCTGTATACGCATGTCAGCAGTGTGCCTCACAAAATATGGACACCATGCACACGTGTTGGCAGTCACAGGCGTACGGTATCGTTTTATATTTCCAGTAGTATTCATCTGTAAAAGTGGATGGTAGCACATACTTATCATCCTAGCCCTCAGAAGCCTGAATCAGGAGAATTGTGGGTTCCAGGCCAGCCATGACTGGAGGCCTTGCTAAAGAAAGAAAAGAAGACGGAAGGAAGACGGGGGAGGAGCAGAGAAGGGGAGAGAAGAGATGGAAACTGACACCAGCTCTGAAAAGAACGAACTTCCAATCAGCGCTCTGATGAAAGAAGCCTCACCCAAAAGGTCACATGTTGTATGTGATTCTGTGAATATGAGAGATGCAGAAGAGAAAGGTCTGGAAGCACAGATGGAAATTGGTGGCTGCTAGGGCTGAGGAGTCAGGGAACAGGCACTTGGGGAGACTCCTTAAATGCTTGCATGATAGCGATGTGTTGCGCCCCGGTGGAGGTAGGAGTCGAACGACTCCGTGGAAGTATTACAAGACACTGAAATGTCTGTTTCCTAATGTTATTTTGTATAGTATGCATTACCATCTCAATGAAACATCAGAAAGGTTCAATGATAAAAACCGGCCATGATTGTCCGCTCTATTCAGAACTTCTTAACGAGCACAAATGTTTCCCATGGTGGAGCTGGAGGGCTCAGGAGTGGAGACGTGGTTCTATATAATGAGTGATATATCATGTGTTCAGCTTCGGTTTGGAAAACAAAAATAAGAGAATTAATTGGTATTTCTTTTTTTTTCCTCAGGACTCCCAACTTGTTTCCTCTGGACACAATAATCCAAGTAAGAATGTTTCTCTAAAGCTTTCTGGGCTCAGGGGAGGGAAAGATGAGCAGTAGGTTTCAGAGAAGCCACTGGGAGGCAAAACCAAGTGAGGAAGAGAGCCTTTTATATAGAGTATTTCAGGGAGAGGAGGACCAAACAGAAAGCAGTGCATTTCGGAAGGAGTCCAGAAGAAAAGAGCATTGTGTTCTGCTGGGCCCTGGTATGTGTGAAGGGAACAAATGAAGTAACAAGATGCCTAAATTACAAGAAAATGAACACGCGGAGAAATCCAGTCAGGAGCATCACAGTAAATTACCTTAGGCCCCATGAAGGAAGCCTACGCTTGCTAAACATATGGTGCCTTCTTCCAGAAATAGGCAGACTAGACTGGGCAGGAAGTCGTCTCCTTATTGAATCAGTGGCTAATGAAGCGCATGAGCTCTGCCATCCAAGAGGGGAGAGCTCTGTGGAGAAGAGGTTTAATTCTCCTCCTTGGCCCTACAGATTGGTATTAATGTTGTCTGGGGCATTAAAAATGCATAAGCTGTCCTGTTCATGTCCTAAAAGCAGTCGTAAAGACCAGGCTGTGTTGGCTTCATGGGCAGCCAGTGAGCTGGGAACAGCATTTGCTACTTACAAAGCTCATTTGGAATATAAAAATCACTCTGAGTGGCTAGGTGTGTCTGCGGAACTGAGACCCATCCACCGGACATCTGTGAGGCAGGAGACTCTGAGAGAAAAGATGTCCATGTAGTACACTAGGAAGCTCCATAAAAACTCATGCACAGGTTTAAAAAAACAAAAAAGGTCAGGTGGGAGAATGACACCATGGTGTGTAGTGTCACTTTCCCACCCTCGGTTTGGCTTTCTGGGGGAGCAGGGGTCTTTGTAAGACTTCGGTGACAAGATACTCAATCTCGGATAAGCTTCTATTTTATAATATTAAGATACTAAATATGACACTGCGCGCTCACATTTGAGAACGCATTTTGTGTGTCTGCATTTTGTAAGTTAACGGAAGGCCTGCTTGGTGGTGGGGAGGGTGGATCCTAAGTGCTTTCTCCTCTGCCGTTCGGAATCCTCACTCAGTGACCACAGTGCTATAAAAATGGGACTAGATCAACAGCAGCCCTGAGCACAGGAGAGAGGGACATCTGAAAAATAGCCTGAGCAGTAAAATTATGACTCACACAGAAAAAGAATCAGCAAAGTGTGTGTGTGTCAGTATGGGGAAAGAGCCCTTGGGAGCTTGTAGGCAGGCTCTGTGTCACCATTGAATCCCAAGAGAGCAGGTGGATTATCATGATGGACATTGGGACCTTTCCACACTAGTCACTCTGAGTTCCCCATCCTAGCTAGTGCACACTAGAACTTTGATTTCATTGTCCTTTTGAAAAGTTAAAAGAAAAAACAAACACAAAACCACGGTAATGTTTGCTTAAAAGATGAACAGTTGACTAGATTACCTACAGAGAAATAGAACAGCCTCTAAAATAGGCTTAATTCAGTGATGGGAAGAGCCAACTTTTCTCAGCAAGATGCCTAACCAAACCTTCTGCACACCAAACATAAAGTATCTCCCATTTTTGTTAGGGAACAAAACAAGGAATTGGGCACACAGCTCTCTTGCTTGTGAAGTTCCAGACGACGTACCCTGTCCTCTTGCAGATCAGCCCATCTCTCCCCACAAGGTGTTCTAGAAAACCCCATCAGTGTTCTGATGCAGAAACTGACACCTCTCTTGAGATGACCAAAGAAAATCAGAGGTGCAAGCGTCAGCAAGTCTGCAGAAAGACCTGTAATTAACTGTAATGGGATCTGATGCCCTCTCCTGTCATGCAGGCATACATGTAAATAGAGCACTCATATACATAAATAGATAAATCATTTTAAAAAAGAAAGCTGAGCTTGAGAAATTATGAAGAACACCGCATAGGAAACCAAAAGCAGAAAATTGAAGTCTACCTTATGCCTGCCGGGAATTCCCAAAACAAGTGTCAGTGGGGGCAGCAGCGAAGGACGAGGCAGCTGAGAATTATCCACGTGGGATTCTAACCCAAAGGTACCTGGTACCTGAGAGACTAACAGGATAAACGGAAAGAAGCCCACATCTGTACTTTACCATAAGACGCACAGGAGAGAGCTTGAAAATGCCCTTGAGTTAATGCTGTTGACAAGAAAGACAGAGACCCTCCAAAGTCAGCAGGCAGCGGCAGACCAGCTGTAGCCGAGGGGACACAATTATTGATTGAAAATCTAGGTGGCAATAGAGATGGCTCACAGTTAAGGGTGGGTGCCACCCTTGTAGAGTCAGGCTTGGGTCCCAGCTCACAACCCCACGGAAGCCCAGATCCTGGAGACGCAGCACCCTCCTCTGGCGTCTTTGTGTGACTCTACACAGGTATTTAAATTATGTTATTTTAAAACTAGGTAGTTGTTCCAGCACTCAGGGAGGCAGAGACAGGTGGTCTCTGTGAGTTTGAGGCCAACGTGAGCTGCAAAGTGGGTCCAGAACAGCCAAGGCTACACAGAGAAACCCTGTCTCAAAAAACAACAACAAAACACACACACACACACACACACACACAAAGAACCAACAACCAAAAAAACTAGGTAATTGAAGGCAAAATTAATGCTATAGTGTATGTGTATATTTAATTGTCTAATTTTAGAAATTACTTTTCTGCAAAATTTTCACATACATAACCTGAGTAATCCTACAACCATGTGTTTAAAAAAAACTGGCTCAGTCATTTTGTACGTGGTAAAGCTGGTTGCTTTTCACTGAGAATTCCACCGAACACAAGAAGACACAATTTGAGCTGGACCTTCTTTAAGAGAGTCCAGTCAGGAGGGCAGCCATGCCCTACTCACTCGAGCCAGCATAACCATGATAACATACGAGAGAAAACTTGTAAACCGATTTCGTAATGACCCCAATGCACAAGCACCCTAAGAAGATGTTTGCTAGTTAAATCTAGCAAAGTTTAAAATACATTCCAACGTGTAATTATTAAGAAATCCTGTTCTAGTAATTCAAAATCAGACTGTTCAAATACAGTGTAACTCATGATAGTAATTATAAGAAGCGAAAATATGATCCAAGACACTGAGAAAACACTTGATAGAATTCTGTATATGTGATTCAGAGGAAAATGCCCTAGCAAGCAGCGAGTAGAAGACAGCTCCCTCCTGTGAGCAGGAACTGGAGGCTGAAAGGGCAGAGCTGTATGGAAGCCAGTGGCGTTCTCTTCAGATGCTTCCAGCACCCTCTGAAGCTGAGGCAGAGGCAGACCCCAGATAAAACAGACCCAGCAGGACAGAATCCTTAGTCACAGCCATAAACTAGGAAAAGGGAACTCGTAGTGTTCATTAGGGTGGAAATGCCAGAACTCTGCTCCCCAAATGATGTGATCATCAATATATTGATAGAGCACTTCAAAACTCTACTGGTGAATTATTAGAATTAATAAGAAATTTTAACACTGCTGTGTTCACAGTTGCATTCTCTTGATTTAAAAAGAAGAAAAACTGCAGCTGAAAATATCTGACATTGGCCTAAAAAACATAACTTATTAAGCAATGAATCTGACAAATGTGTAAAAGAATGTGATAGAAAAAATTGCAAACTATTGAGAAATATTACAGATGACCTAAATAAATAGAGACTAATATCAGGTACGGGCATCAGAAGGTGCAGTGTTGTAAAGATTGACGCTCTGTACACATTGAACTTCAGATTCAGTAGAATGCCAATCAAAATTCAGACTTTAGTATCTAAGGAAGTTGGCCAGCTGGGCCTCAGGTTTACAGGATGGAGCAGAAGATAAACACTTGGTAAACACGTCCATGAAGAGGAACAAAGTCTGAGCCATGTCTCAGCAGTGTTGAAAGCATCCAGAGCTACGTAGGGAAGGCAGCCGCGGACGAGCGGAAGGAGCACAGACACGTGGAAACTGGGCGCCCAGTGAGGCTAATGCTGAAGGCCAGTGAGGAGAAGCAGGTGCCCTGGGCCACAGTCCCTGGGGTGGGAATCAGTGGAATTCCCTCTCACCTTCACCATTTGCAAGTACATCTAAGAGACCAGAAAAACTATGAACTGAAGATGGTAATGGAGAGTCTTATTTGTGTCTTCAGTAAATATGTAGACATCAAAGAGACTATTTGGAAATATCAATTTTTTTAAAGTTAAAAGCATAGTTCAGTCAAAAATAGCAGGTAAAGGCTCGTAATTTGTGTTTATGGCAATGGATCACTCTGTTGAATACAAACTGCATTTCAGGGCATGGCACAAAAGAGCCAGCACAAAGTTTGTGTTTCAGTAATTCTAAGAGACATGCAGCCATCATAGTGAGACCTCATTCCACACTTCCATCTTCCCTGAAGGGCTGTAAATTTGGATATACTAGTTTGGGACATAGGGCAGCCCTGTAGTCCCGAACTCCTGATATTCTATGACGAAAGGTGTTCATCAGTGTGTGCAAATTCATCATTCATGTGGAGAAAATCTACATGCCCATGACACGCAGTGCGCATGACACTCAGTCCCCTCAGTGCATACTTACGCAGCAGCAGGCTGCCAGCAGCAGGGCTGAAGCAGAGCAGGGCTGCGTACATCCATACAGCTGAGTCCGAGTGCCTTGTCCAAACGAGTCTCACCATATGGCAGTGCCGTTCCATCCGTATGAAGTGTAGAATCACAGTGACTACGGAATATACACCTGGGTGGGACCATCTGTCCAGAAAAGAAAGGGAAGGTTTAACTGGAATGGGCTTCCAGCTAGCTGGCCAAAGGGCAGAGAGAGGATGCAGACCACAGGAGACTCTCACAGCTCATCAGCATTGCTTTTCCTGCCTGGGAGGTGTTTTCAGAGTCGTTCATCTTCATTTTTAAAGAACTTTTCTGTACACAAATCATTTACATATACATTTTATGTGCATTAAATTTGCACTCTGTTTAGCAATCTTTTAGGAAAGGCCTGGCCTTTCCTTGAGAAAAGCTAAGCCATGGAGTGGTGGGATGTAAGAACGAGAACCGTTTGGCAGAAGCGCGGAAGCCGTTGCCTCTTGGCATGAGGAGTGTCTCCTCCGGCACAGGCCCTGCTCCTGTGTTCATTACCGTCTAACACTTGCGTTGTACTGTAAGTGCTCATTATTGGTTTGTAACTTCTCTGACTGACCTATCAGCAAATCCAGTGGTCAGTTCGTTAACTAAATTAATATTTATGATGGTGGCTCATTCGTATTTATGATTGAGCGGGACGTAACTTTTAAAATCTGACAGTGTAAAAGGAAAGTTACAGCTGCTTTGAGTTGTGAGAGAATGGATGGGAGGAACAAACCTGTGGCTGAGCCTGAGCCTTCTGGCTTCACATGGCATAAAAACAGAAGCCCAGGGGCTATAGAGATGGCACTTAGCCCCCTCCCAGCACCCACCTGGCAGCTAACACCTATCTGTGGTCCAGCACCAAGGAGGACAGACGATGCGCTCTTCTGGTCTCCATGGGTGCCACACTGCTGTGGCGTACAGATGTACAAGCAGGCGAAACGTCCACACACATTAAATGCACAGTTATTTTTTTAAAGCAGCTGATTAGTCAAGAATAAAAGGTTATGCTCTGTTTTTTCTTCAGAGCATGTAAGTCTTTGACTTCTTTTTAATGTGAGAAACAAAAGATGAAATACACTCCAGGTTGTAAATGCATGCTAGAAATGCTAAAAGTAACCATTAAACCAGTGAAAATTATGGAGGGACAGTTTATTACATTAATGAAAATAGGCATTACCTAAAGTAGATACATCTAAAAATAAAAAAAATATCAATATTGCTTAGAGTAGTGATTGAAGGGTAACAGAATTAAAAACATGCAAGTGAAGTCACTGGCATTTTCTGTGCTGGAATTCTTTTTGACCCTAAGTGTGAATTTCCTGTGATACCATTGAGAAGAAAAGTGGTAACGCAGCCAAATTTTCTTTTGCAGAAAACTCAGCACAACGCATGTCTCTCTGGGGGACTTCTAGTATCTTAGTGATTTTGATAACATTTCAGTTAAAAATTTGAAAACAAGGCATAGTTCCTCATAATCTTATTAGAGACTGCTTATCTCCCAGTATCTTTAAAAGAATGGGAATTAGATTCTCTTTTCTTTTCTCTTTTCTTTGCTTTTCTCTACCTCCATCAGGCCAAATAGCAGGTACAATGGGGTCCTCAGTCTGTGTAATCAGTGACAAAGGAGGTCATTATAATGATCCAAGTGGCCTCCAACTGTGTCCATCTCAGTGGTGACTGCACCTTAAAAATCTAAGCTACCTTCAGCCCAGAGGTCTTCTACTTTCCATGTTAGTGACTGGGCATCAGGAGATGCATGTGAAACTGAAAACACATGTGTCATCATATACACACACATAGGTGGATAGGTGGGTCAATGGAGGAAGAAAGGAAGGAAGGGTGAGTGGGAAGAAAAAAGGGAGAGAGAGAAAGAAAGAGAAAAGAGCAGAAGGAAGGATGGATGGATAGATGGATGGTAGGTAGATAGATAGATGGGTAGAGTAGATGGATAGACGGTAGATGGCTGGCTGGATGACTCAGTGAATAAAAGTGCTTGTTACCAAGCCTGATGGCCTGTACCCAATCCCTGAGATCTGCCATAGAGCCCACATGATACAAGAAGAGAACCAACTCCCACAGATTGTCCTTTGAAATGGATGCCCCTCCCTCACATATACACACGCAAAATAAATAAATAAAATGCTAAAATATAGATTAATATTTTCATAGACATTTACATATTTGCATACATGTTCACAGATCTGTACAATCCTTTCTATGGTTTACTTTCCCCTTTCCTCTCTGCAATTCTATTTCCACATGCAAAATGAGCACCCTGTCCCTCTTCTGCCGTGCATTTCAATGAGCAGTATAGATGCCCTCCCAATGAGACCTGAACAGTGGCTTCTGAGAGCCAGCTGTAAGGTGACTCCTGGTTGTCCTTGTGAGGTGCAGGCTGCCACCTGCAAACTCTTGGTCCTGTGACTGTCACTTTCCCTGGAGGCCAGGTGAAGCAGTGATGGTTCTCAACAGCTCATACCCTTGAACGTTTCAACTTAACATCAGAAATTGCATCACCTAAATTTTCAGACATGCAGGAGCTTTAATTTGCTTGTGTTTTCTTTCTGAAAGACAAAAAGAAAAAAAGGAAAAGAAATGGTAATCCCTGTGTCAGCCCTGGCTTGGCTTTTCCCGAGAAAGTGGCCCCCCTTTCAGCGCTGAGGTTGCTGTGAGCACCTGCCATCAGACTGCTCCTGCAAATGTCCCATTTGGCCCGCATTACCCCTCCTGTTCACCAGAACCTGTTCTGTTTTTCCTGTTGCCACAACATTAGTGCTGCTAAGAGCAGAGATAATCAGCTGCAGTGCTGTCCCCATTCTCAAGCCAGCACAGGACACCTGCAACCCCCTGATCCCATGTGCAATCCAACCTGGGCCCTCCCAGCCTCTGGGCCACTTGGCAGCATTATTGGTCAAGGTAAAACATTTACTCAGATGTCCAAACATCATCTTCCTTTAGCTTGTAACGATTCTTGTTTTCTGATGTGAACTGTTGGAAATGTTTACTGTCTCCAGAGCCTGTTTGATATCCTCCATTGTAATGGTGCCTTGGTGTAACTGTTGACAGCTGTTCCCTGGGAAAAATAACCCATTTCTCCAAACTCAGGGGAGGGGGAGGAGAGTCGATGTGTATGAGAAGAATTAAACCCTCATTTAATTCTGTCTCACACAGCACAGGTGCTATGCCTGTACTTGGGATTATGGCAGGGCCGGTGCTTGCTCTGGAACTATGGTTCTGGAAGGTTCTAAATTAGGTTATTTTCTAATGCAGGCCCCTTAACCAGGCCTTACATGTCTCCTCAACGAAAATACCATAGCTCTGCCCAGAAGATCCAACCTAACATAAACTCAGAGTATTAGAGTAAGCATCTATTGTGTTGGCTTTTATCCAAACATAGTTTCACCTGGGTCAGGCACCAACTAATCAAGTTAGTGTTGACATGGGTGTTGTGGCTTTTTCTTTCTTTCCCCTTAATGAATGGGTTTAGTACTGAGCAGATGTCTCGTGGTCTTGCACAGTATAGGCTCATAGCATAGAGTTATATCTGAGATAGAGGTCTATCATTGTCCTCCCTTACTCACAACTGTTTAATCTCCTGCAAGAAAATACATAGTGGGCTTTTGAGCTCAGCTTGGCCAGTTTCTTCAGGATATGTTCATTGTATATCCCAGGAGGTCAATCCTAAAATGAAATGATCACAAGACAGTGTTGGACAAGGACACATGAAACTTCCTATCATAGTCCATTGTTTGGGGAGGAGGAGCCAAGTAGAAGCAGAGGATTCTGGGAGGTGTCATGCTGATGTGGATGCAGAGCTGCTGCCACCAGGCCCATCTCCTGCAACTCAAAACTTCCCATTAGATTTGCTGAAGGTTAGCGTTGCAGAGCCGTTTGTAACCATAGCATCAACAGCCTCTCCCGTCCATTGCCACAGGAGTCCTTTACAGAATGAGGGTGCACATTTCAAACCACCAGTTGGTCCAGGATTAAGTATTACCTTATGCCTGTTGTGAAAAGAATTTGGACTGCTTCCAGACTTCTTAAACTAAATCTCCAAGAGCCACGTCGCATAGAAATGTTCCTTTCCTTGCCTCTCTGATGGTCAAAGGGATTTCTGGTTTATATCTTATTCTGCTTTTATTGGGAGCCCCGAAATCTGCTGCCAGAGTTCTCCATGGCGTAAAATTGTTGAACATCTCACAACTATGGCTTCAGTGTTCTGTGAAATTCTCTCCAAGTTCCAATTCAGACTGACCCCATTTGGCTTGTGTTAGCAGAAGGAATCAAAGTTCAGCGTGCCTTGGATGTACAACGCTAATGAGTTTATTTCCTTAAACTTTCTGTAAAATGTAGTGGAGAGAAACTGATTCCATCTGTAAGATACTCATCTCCTGGCAAGGTCTGAACTCCATGTCTCTGCTTGTTTGCAAATAGCTCCTTGGTACCTACTCAGGGCCCTGTGCCTGGGCAATTGTATTGCCAAAGTGAAATTATTTTTCACATTCGGTTCTCAAACAATAAAAGATGTTTTAAAAGCCTCCCGCTGCACATTTTGAAAGCTTGTTAATAGGAGCATAGAAATATGTTTAATCTTAAATCTTAAGGGCTGTGGGACTCATGTTGGTGTTTTTTTTTTTTCCCTCCACTTCCTTTTTAAGAGAAAGCTGACGCGGAGCCAGAGAGTCCAGACAATGGTACATCGAATACCTCGTAAGTGTCTTTCTCATTTCTCTCTGAGATGACTATTCTTTAATATGCCTTATAAAACGAAACAGTGCAAGTATCTCGTAACAGTGGTAATCATAGCGGAAGGAGGCCCATAGTTCTCTTTTTTTCATGATAATGTCTTTTTAAATGCTTTTGGGTACAGACGCATTTTGAGGTTTTATGCTTTAGCACAGAAAAAGGGATCTTGCAAATGCAAATGTTCTTCTTTATAAGGTAGAAATATAATTAGGCTAGGGAGTGTGTACTAAGGGGGAATGGAGATAAGCCCTTTAAAACTTGGCTGGAGACTTTTAACACTGACAGAAGATTTTGCAGAACTTTCTGTGCATACCGGAGACATTCTGTCCCACGTGCCCGTGAGTACCCAAGTCATTTCAAAAGCCTGCCTGCCATCTGCAGTCCCCCTGCCCCGAAATACATGACAAAACAACTATAAATATCTCAGATCTCAAGCGTTCACTGATGTTTTTACATAAAGCAGTTTTTAAAGATGAGAAAAGACGCTTAGAAGGCTCATGCCCCCTTGTCCTTACGTACTCTTTTCTTTCTCAGGATTGAAAGACTGTAAGTATGTTCTTAGTGATTAATATGAGATGAAATTGAGGTGCCGGAGCTATGGAAACAGCCCGTTGGTAAAAGGCCTTGCTGAGGCGCGTGGAGCATGCTCAGATTCCAGCGCTGGGCAGGCAGCGATTGGCAGACCCACAGGGCTCCCCAGGAAGCCAGTCTAGACTGCTTGGTGAGCTCCAGGCCAGTGAGTCCAGGCCCAATGTCAACTAATAATTATGTTTGTTATTGTTGTTATTATTACTGTCTGATACAACAGTGCTCAGTTGCAGTGAAGCAGAAACTGACAAACAAATGGCTTCCATTAATGGTGTCCTCCTTTAAAAGGTTTGTTTTGGTCGCCTCTGGGGAACAACGCATGTTTTGTTATGGAAATGACTTTGTGGCCGTGTCTCTGGGTCCGTGCTCACTACTAGCACCTGAAGTGTGCTGCCCTCCATTAGCAGTCATGGACTGTGGCGTGCTGTCATGTTCTTATTTTGCCCAAGATCTCTTTCCATCTAGAGAGCTCCTCTGGCTTGTGTGAAGTGGACAGATGTTTCATAATCCATATCTCTATAGGTTGTCTTTCTCGAGGTATTACCCTAAAGGTTCTAATGAGTTTCATTGTATTTTCTCAGAAATAATAAATATAACAGTTCTAAATGGTTAAAATATTGACAGTTTTAAATTGTGCTCTAGAATGTACTGGAAAAAGAGTTTGAATGCCATCTGGAGGCATTCTAAAGAACTGAAAAGAGTAGAGTCACTGGAAAATGTAGTCATTTTGAGTGCCACTTGGATGACATAAAAACGTATACAACTGGAGTGTAAGCTATTGGTATAAGTTAGCTGTGTTTTATTCAATATCTGATAAGAGCATTGATTATTATGAAAGCATCAGCCTTTGAAATTCTTAACAAAATTGTTTTTACAGACGGACAAAAGAACATCAAAACTACGTTATAAAACTGTCAGCATATTATACTTAACTTTACATATTTTAAACTCCTGTTCACCAGACACCAATTTGACTCATGCCATTTGATGCGCTGTTAATGACTCCTTCATCCACTCATTATGCCTTTCTATAACATCCACTCCCAAAAATAAGTAGGTTATGCAGGGAGTTAAGTTTAAACCCTCTGGTGATATCAGATCCTTTACCCTTCCCTTCCTTTCTGTCACCTGCTTCATGGCTGACACTCAAATCACAGGAAACATGAGCAGAGCCGAGTTTGCCAGAGTCTCTTAGAGTAGGGCACTGTGGGCCTGGAGTCTCTTGGAACCCTTCCGTAGTCCTTGTGTTACAGTCAGACAAGAGGAGCATTGATTCATGCCTCACACATGGGCAGCATGGACATTCTTGTACATGATGTATGCCTACTTACATATGTGTATATACTTACATACACACACAACACAGAAATGTACACATACACCCTTCGCTTGAGTTTTACCTTGATAGCTATAGCGGGGACAGTCTACCCATGTTACACATGGGGACTCTGAAGATCAAAAAGGTTGTCCAATTTAAATGATAATTAGAGCATAAGTGGGCCTGCCCGCCATACTTAGGAATGTACAGTCTTGAGACAAAGTCCGGCCGTGAACTGGAGGGAAACTTAAAAATTTGAACTATTTTTGGTTGGAGACATGTATCCATTATGGGCTACTGTTTACAAATTATCACAGACCAGGCTTAAACAAAGGGGATATATTCCACAGTTTTGGAGACTGCCAGTCCCAAATGAAAGGCTTGGGGAGTGTCTTCTGAGAGCTGGAAGGGAAGGCTCCCTGTGCCCAGACCTCAGACCTTCACTGACCGCAGCACATGGCCTCCTCTCCCCGCGTCCTCACACCGTGTCCTCTCCCCGCATCCTCACTCCGCGTCCCCACTGTGTCTTTCTCTGGGTCCTTTCATAAGGACACCAGCCATGTTGGCTAAGGCCTACCCTGTTAACTTTAGACCTCACCCTGACAGTTTCATTTTAACGTGATTACTTCCATAAAGGGTCTATCTCAAAATGAGGTCACATTCTGAGACATTAGTTATGGTCTGAAAAGAAAGTATCCCCCAGGGGTTCTGGTTTAAGTGCATGGTTACCTCAGCTGGTAGCACTGTTTGGAAAGGTTTTGGAGATGTTAGCTCTGGGGCTTAGACGCTCACATGGGAGGAAATCCTTGAGAGTATCTTGTTCTTGGTCCCTTCTGCCCCTTCCTCTACTTTCCATCCACCATGAGGTGAGAAGCTTCTCTGCCACGTGTCCCCACTGTCATGACTTACTGCCAAAGCTCGTGGGGCCAAAATGTGGGCTGGGCCCTCCGAATTGTACACCAGGATAAGCATTTTCCTTCTTTAAATGTTTGTTTTGGCTGTTTTTTCCGCAGCTACATAAAAATAGCCAGTGTGGTACTAAAGTTAAATTTTCATCATGCTGGGGAGACGCTGTCTCAACCCTCTTAGGGAAGGGGGTGCTTAGGAACCAGAAATTAACAAAAGCAGGATGTACACGTGTCAGTGGAAGGGCCAGAGGAGGAGAGCATGGATAAAGCAGGTGGAAAGTTGTGGACTCCATGGAGGCTGAGTGGATGTAAGCTGGGGCCTCCAAGTGGGCAAGCCGTAGTGGGGCACGCCCGCAGTCCCAGCGCTCGGGAGGCAGGAGCACCAGGCCAGTGCTAATCGGAGGCCGGTCCTGCTCTGCAGGCTGAGCTCCAGCGCAGCTGCAAGCCACAGACGCGCAGCCCATGGTGTCTTGGGAAATGTATAGTGTTGGGAGGCCAAACGCAATTTCTGCAGGTGCTTATGCGCCTTCTCCCAATGTTAATCATGAGGAGCTTTAGGCGTGCCTCCAATGGTAGGATAGAGGGATGGAGGAAATACCTGAGATTTCCTTCAGGATTAATGATCCAAGAATTTGAGAAGATGAAAGGAGCGATTTAATGTTTAGGCCCAAACAAAACCACAAATATCTGTGAAAGAGTTTCAGTTACATTTAACAACGGAAAAACTCATGTTAGACGAATTCTCCTCCTCTGAGCATTTGCAAGACTGTTTGAAGTCTAACTTTTTAAGGCAAAGTATGGCAAATGTGATCCTGGGAAGAAGTGAAGAGGATGGAGTGAGAAGTGGGCAGGCTTAGCCCCTTCCCTGGGGGAATGCAGCCATCTGCAAGGAGCAGAAGTCAGGGACGGAAAACACACTTGCAATGGATGAAGTCTGCAGTTGTAAAATTGTTTGGCAATGAGGGGAAGACATTTCATAAGGGAAAAAGCCACAAGAAAGAGACCCCTCCCCCCAGTCCCCACGAACGCTGTAATGGCTGCTAATTTGCATAGGTGTGGGGAGGGTACTGGTGAGCCCAGCACAGTCTTAACCGGAAGGCTGAAAGGGAGCAGCGGAGACTTCAGACACCGCCCGGACCTGGGAGTTCAAATCTCACCCAAGACGCAGGCACTGAGTGAAACTTGAGGTTTCCGAAGCCCAGAAGAACCCAGCTTTGAGAGTCGAGTCGCCTTGAGGCTGAGAGACCGTTCTGTGGGGAAAAGCACACACTGCCCTTGCACCTACTAACCGCCTGTGACTCTGGCTCCAAGGGAGCCGGCGCCATGCTGGCTCAGAGTGTGTCTTCGGAGAGGGGAGGACCCCAACTGAGGCCCCAGTATTCATGGTGCAGTGCCCAGAGACATTCCCGGAAACAAGGCGGACCAGAGCTTATCTAGGCAAAAAAGTGATGCAGATGTTTTAAAAACAGGTGAACACAAGCACCGGCAGAACAAAAAGAGCAGAAACCAAGGGGGGGTGGGGGAGACACCAGCAGGAAGCCGGTAAATCTCCGCCTAGCTGCAGAGGCTGTGTTAAATGTAAACAGTGAAAACTCTGCTCCAAAGAGCAAACGCCAAGCTGGCTACGGAGTCAAGGGGCCTTAGTGTCTGCAGGTCCCACCCTTCAAGCAGAAGAGGACAAACGGAAGCCTTGAAACAAAATGAACACGTGAGTAAGTGAACCGTTTACATAACAAGCGCAAGAAAGCTGGAGGGAAGGTCTTCCTGCTCCCCTCAGATCGTGTCTGAGGCAAAGGACATGGTAATTATAAGGCATCGAAGAAAGGACATTTCCTAGTGCTACTGAGGAAGATGTGATATTCATAGGTCCGTTTATGCCGACCGACTCAAAAGTCAGGACAAAGCTGACTAGGCTAGATCAGAGTTACATTAACTCTGTCTATAGTGATTGGGAATTGCACCTTTCTGTAGTGATTGGGAGTGTGCATACAACTTGTCACCCAAGAAGTGCAAATACAGAATCTTTGCAGAGGCACAGAAACACCAGTCAAGGCTGGCCTGATTGTGAGCACTGGAATTGACATATCAATAAACTTTTGAGTATGAAAATACCACAGCTCATGCTCCATGACCACACAAAGTAATTGTATTGTAAGTCAGTAGCAATAAAGTATAATTTAACTCTCACCATTGAGAAGTTAAATAACATTTCTAAACAATCTTCACATTAAAAAAATACATCACAAGTGAAGTTACAATGTACTTGTCACTGAGCAGTAATGAAAATTCAGTTGATGAAAAATATCTGAAGCTCAGTCATGTGAGGACAATAAGAAATGTATCACTTTACTTCCTCATATGGGGAGAGACCAAGGTTAAGACAGGTGACTTGTTTCTATATTTCCAAGGTAGGAAAAGGATGGTTAAGAACACACTACTGCTCTTTCAGAAGATCCAGGTTCAGCTCTTAGCACCCACATCAAGCAACTCAAGCACCTGTAACTCAAATTCTAGGGGAAATTCAACTCTTCTGGCCCCTGTGGGCACACAGGCATGTACAGACACACACACATCAGAAAATTAAATAGGATTTGGAAATGAAGATAAAGCCAAGTGTGGTTGCACACACCTTTAACCCCAGCACTCTGGGAGGCAGTGGAAGGTAGATCTCTGTGAGTTCAAGGCCAGCCTGGTCTACAAATGGAGTCTAGGACAACCAAGGCTACACAGAGAAACTAAATCTCAAAAAAAAAAAAACCAAACAAACAAAAAATGAAGATAGAAAAATTATGAAATACATTCATTATCTTATATGCTAACCAAAAAAGTGATAAAATTTTCAAAAAAGAAAAAACTATGCCTAAGATAGAGTAAAACATATAAAAGTAATAGAAATCACCACACAGTAGGAATAATTAATGAAAAGTTTTTAAAGGGTTAGCAAAATTAACATTGGTAAGATTGATCTAGAAAAAAGAGAGAGAGAAACACCAATTGCCAAGATAAGCCATGAGAGGAGATAGCTCATATCTCCTATGAATCTTTAATTAGCAATAAATAGATATTATGAGCTGCTCCTTGGGAATTAATTTGACAATTTATATCAAATAGTTTCCTTGAAAGGGAATTAGAATTATCATAATTGTCTCAAAAATCTGAATGCTGCGTTGGTATTATTAAATAATTGAATTCATAATCAAACCTTTGTAAACAGAAAATCCTTCCAGGGTTGGATGGCTTCACTGCTAATTGTCATATTTTTAAATAAAATAAAAAAAGTTTATCGCCAGTGAAATACCATCAGTAAATTACCACCATCGCACAGACTCAGGAAATAAAAGAGGAAGGAAAATCCAGTTCCCTGTCGTAGACCAATATAACCCTAACCCCGGAAGCTGACTTCTGAACCTCAGAGAGAAAGTTATAATCTAGTACACCTCATAAAACGCTTACACAAGATGCTTAAAATATTAGCATATCTAACCTAGTGTTTAGGAAAAAGATAGAGCCTACTGTGCGTAGGTAAGATTTGCTACAAAAGGAGATGGTTGTTTTAACGTTAAAAATAAAGTAATATCCCAGGCAGTGGTGGCACACGCCTTTAATCCCAGCACTCAGGAGGCAGAGGCAGGTGGATCTCTTGAGTTTGAGGTCAGCCTGGTATACAGAGGGAGTTCCAGGATGTTCAGGGCTCAGAAGCCCTGTTTTGAAAAACCATTATCATTATTATTATATAAAATAATATGATTAAGTATATTGATAAAATTAATAAAAATCAGTGTTAAGTGGGTACAGCAAAGTACATGACAAAAAAATGCCATCTCCCATAAATTAATTTTTTAAAAATATGAGCTAACTAGGACTAATGGGAAACACTTAATCTGATGATGGGGATATATAAAAACATTAAGACCTGCTTCTAGTCGCACTTTTAAAAGTAGTGGTGTAGACACTTTCCTTCTAAATCAGAAAAACAGCCATGCCACCTGTTCAGCCTTCTGAGGTCCTCGTCAGTTCTACAGGACAAGAAAAGGAAATGAAGGATGTAAATATTAAAATGAAACTAGCACAAAAGCGGAGAACCTAGATCGATAGCCGTAAGAACCTTGAGGAAGAGCCAGGGCATCAGCCTATGAATACCCGATTTCAACACCGCGCAGCACTGACTTAGACAAGGCCATAGAAGAACACAAGAGCCTGAAGCCCTGCGCAGCTACCTTTCTACACGGGTAGCAAAGCAGGCCAGCCGGAGAGGCAAGCCTTTCACCAGCCACAGCCAGACAGCAAGTCAGTAGGAAATGACTCCTACTACGAGCAACAGAGATGGGCTACAGACCTCAGTATAAAACCGAAATGACAGAACTTCTATGCGAAGTTACATGACAGTGCCTTCTCAGCCTGAAACAGGAGTTCTCGACAGAAATCATAAAACTGGACAATAGAAGGAAGAATCCTAATAAACTTACCTATACTAAAAGGAAACTACTTCTTCGGAAAGAAAGAACAAGCCAGGAGGCAGAATGATGCCTTTGCAGTCTATAACCTGGCAAAGAACATATCCAGAATATATAAGGAACTCTGGAAAAGTATAAAAATTAATAAAACAACAAACATTTTTAAGTGGACAAAATCCTCAAAGATGCCAGAGAAGACATGCAAATGGCCACAAAGCAAATGAAAGGGTGCATTCACTAATTGTGCTCATCCTAGGAAAATACAAATTAAAGCCGCGATGAAACACTAGTAGTCGTCATCTCTGAGTTGAATTAAAATGGCCGGACAGTGGAGCAAACATGGAGCAACAACGGAAACGGTCTTACTTCCCTATGTGTAAATAAAGTGATAGAGATGGGACTTGAACCCAAGAATCCAATCCTAGGAGCAGAGTTCTTGGCCAGTGTCCCATTGCTGCTGCCTCAAATCCGCATCGCTCCTGAGATGGTAACTATCACGGAAGAACAAGTCTTAGCATCGTGCCTGAAGAAGAAGGACTAGGCCGAAGTGCCACTAGACATCACAGCTAGAGAAGCCTTAGGACTAAGGAGCAGATGGAGGTTTCTGAGACCCTACAAAGCCGACAGTCAGGAAGATCGCCAAGGTGGCTTTTACAGAGGACTGCCAGCCACGAAGAAAGTGCACTCAAGTCAAAGACCACGGCTAAGACCAGGGGACAAAACTCCAAGACAACGATGCCCTTTTACATTTGTAGCTGTCCCTCATTTGGCCAAAGTAAGTGTGTCTGGAAAGAATGAAGATTATAAATGGCCTTCATAAATCAAGATGATAAGATTAAACACAAGGGTCAGACTCCTAAGAGGGGGGAGAAAACCAAATGAAGCCGAAGGAAAATGTCCCATCCAGGTGCCTACATCGCACAGTAAAAGAGCTGAAGTTATCATAAGCTAGACTAAATTACAGCAACCCATGAAATGCTCCTTCAAAAGGTAATGTGTGGAAAGTGCCCATTACCAAGCTGGTACCCAGTCAGTCAGTGTTATCACAGTATTCATGGTATAGAAGAACTTGAAAACAGCAGTGATGCTGGCTGCTCGGAGCTTTATTAGAAGCTTAATTTGTACTTTAAAACAAGTGGAGAACTTAGAAAGAATGAAAGGTGTTCAAGACAAACTAGTAGAAAGTCTTTTTAAAGGCCTTCCAGTGAGGTCAGGGCTGAGAAAAGAAAGCGCCAGTATGGGTCTACTCCAAAGATAGCGACCAGAACCAAATCCTCCCTGAGCCTTTGCAGGGCAGGGCCGCACGCAAAAGCCATGGCTCTGCCTCTCTGCAGAGAGAATGTGCGGCTGGAAGGAGGCTGAAGAGTAGCTGCACCCCTGACTCCTTCTCTGAAGCATCTTGCCAGCGTGGGCATCACTGACTACAGAAGAGTGGGTTTGGGTGAGCCTTCCCTGGATTGCAGCATGCTCTAGAGCCACGACCGACCGCTTGTTCATAGGGGTGGAAAGTACTCATTTGAAGTTTCCACACTCATGGCAAAATTACTTTAAAAATGTTAAGTATGGAGGAAATGGTTGCTAAACATCTGAAGAAACATGCCATTTACACATGTGCGTTTAATAGGCAGGTTGCACAAACTGGTCAGCTAGCAGAATCTGGAAGTTGATCAAAGTCTACCAGAGAATGGTTCCCTCTCAAAAAAAAAAACAAAAAACAAAAAACAAAAAAAACAGGAAACAGGAAACCATGGTGATATTTATTTTGGCTGTAGCAACCTGTGTGTGAAATGATGAATTGTGGCTGATCTTTCAGCTTATTAGGTATCTGTCCCTGGAGCCCTCCTTTCTGTGTCTGTGTAAGTGATTTGCCAGGGTCCCGTTAGCCAGAGAGCCGAGAAAGCTAACAAAACAGTCCTTGCTGGGAAAGGTTGGCCAGATCCTGTTTCTCCCACTCTCGGGCACCAAGGATGAAAAATCAGCGCCCCAGTCCCGCTCAGACCACTCATCACATAGATGCCCACAGTGGATGCGGGTCTGTAAAGGAGTGAGGGCCACGCCATGGCGCCACGAGCAGCCTGCCTTTACCAAAGCAGCAGCAGGGCTGGCCCCAAGGGAGGGGAAGACATTCGAAAGCTGTCCACCTTGCCTAGGGGGAAGGTCGGGTGTTGGGTCTTCCTGCTTGGACCTACGGCTCAGCAGAGAGAAGCCTCTAGCAAAATTCAGGAGTCCACTCTCCGGTTCCTTGCCTGCTTCTCTCGGCGCTCACCCTGGGCTCCATCACACACGCTGCCTTTGATCCTTGAGTGACCTAGGCTCCTCAAGGTCTTTTGTCTGCTTGTTTCTCTTCCAGATTTGGTGACGTGATTTTTAAGAGTGTGTTGAGATACAACATAAGATAGAAGATTGTTGTCCTAACTGGTTTTAAGTGTGGTAGCGTGAGGTGCGTTCCCAGGGCCTCGCTCCCAGGCCCGTTGTCTTCACCCAGAACTCAGCACGCATGCTGGTTAACCTGCGGCTTCCCATCTCACTGCTCCCAGACTCGACCCAGTTCACCTGTGGCCCCACATTTGCTGTCCTGGTTACTGTAGATTTCGTAGAAAACCTGCAGTCCCTTTTGTTTTTATAGCTGATAACCCCAAGTTCTCTTCATGCCACGTCATGCGGCAGAACTTCCTTCCTTCTCAAGCCTGGGTGATTTTTCATGGCGTGGTACAGACTATCCCTGACTTCGAATTGGAATTTGTATTTTTTTTAATCTTGGAGTTGGGGCGCAGTGTGCACATGCCGGGGTGCACACATCAGCGGACCACTTCTGGTGGGGACCTTGCCTCCCGCCACGGCGTTTGCCTCTGCATGTGCAAGGCTGGCCCGTCTGGGACTCCCAGGCAATCTCCTGGTTGGACCTCTCAGGCACCAGATGCTCTGGGATTCTAGATGATGCTTCTGCGCCCAGCTTCGTGTGAGTTTGGGGGACCAGAACTTTGTCTCTTACTTTATCCACCGGGCCATCTCCCGAGCCCTTGCTCTATGCCTCACAGCTGGGACAGGACCGGCCTGGATACACCCATGAAGTACTCCCCAGGGGATCCAAGAGCATCTTCGTGGGACCTCCAAAAGTTTTAGCTAAAAGAACTGAAACCCAGACAATTGTAGGACCCAGTCCCAGGCTTGTGATGCAGCCGTGAGGGGCCTGTCTGATGGGAGGAAGTTCCTCGTGACCCCTCCAGGGACACACACAGCTGGAGACGGGCCTGTGATTACAGTGGACAGTCTCTAGGACAGTGGTTCTCCGCCTCCCTGACACTGAGAGGCTTTAGCACAGCTCCTTGGGTTGTGGTGACACCTCCCCCAACCATAAAACTATTTTCGTTGCTACTTCATAACTGTAAGTTTTACTACTGTTATGAATCATAATATACACATCTGTTTTCTAGTGGTCTAGGGGACCCCTGTGCAAGGGTGTGCAGCTACTAAAGGGGTTGCGACCCACAAGTCGAGAACCCCTGCTCAAGAAGTTCTGCACCTTTGCAGTGAGCCTTTTCAGTCCCCAGAGGCTGTCTGGGCCATCTTGAGGTGCTCTGTGTTCTCAGTGACCTTAGCAGATGGTAGCATTTCCCCCCTTTTCATGGAGGAGACCCTTGGCTGTGTTAGAGTCTGTTTCTTGTTACCACGCTCATCGACAGTTGTAGACAATAAATATTGCCTGACGTTAATGGATTGGTTATTTTCTCCAGGCACAGTGTTGCCTTCTCTGCAGCTTCTTCTTCTTCCTGCTCTTTTGTAGGGGCCTCTCCCCCAAGAGCCCCCCTCCAGCCTTCAGAGCACTTACACAGTGCCGGAGTACCATGTGAGTAAGCACGGGGATTCGAGAACACGGGGATGATTGGGACACATTCACCCTGCATTTTGGGCACTCTCTCAGAAACACTATGGCCTGTTCTCTCTTCTACAAACCGACTTCACCGTGGCCCGTATCGCTCTCTGCACACTGCTACCTGAGACATCTCCCACGGATTAAACACCTACTTTGGGCCATGCACTCAACCGGACACATTGTTTGGTTTAATTCACGGGACAATGTGATGAGGTGTGTTGTTACACTTTATCTCCAGGCAGTGAGCTGGCTCCCTGAGACTTCACAGTTGGCAGCTGGGAATCTGGCTGGCTGCCTGGCACTGCCTTAGGTCTGTGGCCTGGCACAGAGACCCTCTAAAGAGAAGAGCAGTTGTTAAGGAAGAAACCCCATCCCTAAACAAAGGGCTGATAGTTCCCTAAAAAGCTCTTCCAGCCTGCCTCTCCCACCCTACGAGAGCGGCCTCCCTTGGAGAGCCCCTGAGGATACAGCAGGCTCCGGGCCTGACTGCCTGCCCTGTGCGATCCCGCACAGTGGTGGAAATAGCCAAGCAGGAGTCTGGACTGCTCACCTCAGAGGGCCTCAGTGAAGCTGTGCCCACAGGATCTCACCATGGAATGTGATGCGTTGGCATCTGCAGCTAAGGTTCTGCCATAGAGAATCACCCCCTTCTGCCTTCAGTCTGACATGAGTGAAGCAGCCACAGAACAAAAAAAATACATGGTTAGGATGGATGGCTAGAACTTTACACGCATGCCCACCCTCACCTTTTCATGTTGTTTTTTAAACTGCTTTGGAGTTTTAAAAATAAGGAGTCTGGAATTTCAAGTATTCCGACAATGAAAGTGGGTATATCGTGACCACTAGGTGGCATGCTCCATGGGCCCTGTGATGTAGATGCGTGTTATTTGAGGTAGTGTGATTGTGCCTAGTCGCCCTTTCGGTGAGTCGGCTCAAAACTCAGCAGACAACAGCACCTCCATGTTTTAGATGAAGAAATAGAGGCCGGAGAGCACATGAACACAGGTGCAAAAGACAGGCCAATGTTGTTGGTTTTTGTTTCCGTTATGTGGATGGTATTTTGTCTCTGCACCATGTGCATGCAGTGCCCAAAGAGACCAGAAGAGGGAATCAGATCCCCCGGAGCCACAGTGTGTGTACTGGGAATCGAACCTCTGGAGGAGCAGCCAGGGTTCTTGTCTACTGAGCTGGCCCTAGCCCCCAGGCCAGAGTATTAAAACCCGAAAGTACTTCAGTCTACAGACACTGAATTACATTAAGAACACAAACAAGAAGTGGCGTCTGGGGTGCGCAAGGCTTGTGCACTGTTTTAGTTGAGGTTTGTGCCAGAGAGTCCAAGCTGGTGCGGTGAGATGCAAATGAGTGAAGGTATATTAGCCTAAGAGGCGGGGCCTGGTAGAGTCTTCAGTTCCTTGGGGCTGCTGGTTTCTCAGGCTTTCTAGACCCTGAGCCTGACCTCTGGATCTGTCTGGACCTTAGTTTTGTGATGTGAACTCACTCATCCTTGCCTTCCTGCTCTTACTGCCTTCTGCCTCAAGGTCCTCGCCAAAACTAAGCTGACCCTACAGCCCTAGAGAACTTAGAGCCAAGCAGGCCTCTTAGCTTTGCGAAGTTACCAGTGTTGGGTATTTCCTTATGGTGACAGAAAAGGAACGGATGCAGGAGGAAGATGGGCCACTGAGTAATCTCACTTGGAAATGTATTTGACACAAAAATTAAAAAGATTGATTACACCTATTAGATTAATTACATGTAAGGAGTGTGAGCGGGAAGGAGTATTGGGTTTTGTTTCTGTTTTTTATGTGTTTGTTTGTTTTGAGTTTCCAGGAGTAAATAAAAGTAAAACAAGAAAAAATAGCCAATAATTGGGTATAAATAATAACCATAAACCTTTGCTCCCTAGACCAATATACTGAAAATTTTAGAAGCTATGTACTTTGAAAATATTATTAATTTACTATATATAAAACATATATACAGAAACTATTTATAGATTTGAGGAAAAGCCATTCATTTGACCATAAAACAAAATTGTTTTTTATGAGTGAGATGTGAAAATGGTGAGTTTTCCCAATTTTGTGCATTATCCCTCCTTTTTAGTTGGGCAGTCTGACCCCCACAACCCAGCATTACAGATCACTGTTCTGAGGCTCTTGGGGTTGAGGACCTTCTCAGAAAAGGTGTCTGTACGTGAGAGGTTTCTGATGCAGCTAGGATTTGAACAAGTTTGACTCCTGGGCCCATTCTTCTCAGGATGCTTTTATACTATCTTCAACATATTTCCAAGACAATAAATATTAATGTGTCCCTAAATAACCAAGCAGGACTTCTAAATTTTGTGCTGCTGTGGATTTTCTCAAGTGTTTAAGCATCAGGTAATGATAAATGTCAAGTGTCTAAATTCCTCTCACATGTTTATCTTTGTTCTCAATGTCTGAAACATGCCAATTTTTATCTTTTCTTTCAAATACCTGAAAAATGATCATTTTATACCAGTCTAAAGAGCACTCTATTGTTGTGTTTTATAAACGCCTCTGAACAAATGCTGAGCAGAGCAAACTGTGCACTGTCCTTTAAAGTACTAAATTGGTGCTCAGTGTTGGAAGAAAAATAATGAGCTCAGACCCAAGCTTGCCAGGGTTAGGAGCTGCAGTGAGAGGTTCCCTATTGCCTGGGGAACATTTGTGCTGATGTGGGGTGGTGCTAAGAGAGACCCTTACAACACACTGGGCGTTGTCCATGTCACAGTGTCCCATGTTCTGAGGAGCTTGTGTTGTAACGTGGAAGGTCAAGTTAAAATACAGGGATGTGGTGGAGAGCACCTGAGGCCAAGAGCATGCAGAAGGGTGGCTGGAAAGGTCTCCTCCAGAGGCTGAAAATGACACCTCTGTTGTTTTTTCATACCCTCTTCAACCTCTAAATAGAGATGCCAGATAAAATACAGAACTTAAATTTGAATTTCAGATAAACAAGGAATAATTTCAGTGTGTGTCCTGTGCAATATTTAGGGCATACATATGCAAAAATATTATTTGTTGTTTCTATAAAATTCCGATTTAGTGGGGAGCCCCATTAGTTTCATTTACTAATTCTAACACCCTGCGGCCACCAATTAGACTCTAGACTCAAATGCCTTAAAAGTATTAATGAATAAAGAATAAAAGATGTGTGGAGAAGGAGGAGAGAGAAGAGGCGGGAGGGAAGAGTGGACGCTGGGTACCAGCCAAGTAAAATAACTAAATGCTGAAAAAAAAAATCCTAAAACTGAGGTCATAGGATGGAAAATGTCTGTTTCCTGGAGTCTTGAGCTTGAATATTGGCAGAGAGAGGAGAGAGGGAGATCCTGTTCTTTGCGTCCGGGCAGCTCTGCTCATCCAGGAAGGGAAGAATTGGAATGTGAAGATCCTTAAGCTTTGGGACTCGGTTGGAAGACCATAGCAGTTTATTAATTGCAGGTCTTGTTTTTCCTGCGAGCTGCTTTGGCAGTTGGATAGCAGGGAAAGGTACCTAATTTCGGCTCTTGTTTCTAAGACGCCCTTGAAACTTCTATTTGTCTTGTGCTAAAAAGCAGAAAACTATCTGACACCTGATACGGAGAGAAATTTTCCCTGGTTGAAAAAAACAGATCGGTTGTGAAGCATGAAGATGCTTTTCTCTTTCTTTCAAGTTAGAAATATTAACTCACAGCTCAAGACTCTTTGTTTTTTCCTTTGTCTGTAACCAGACAAATTACTCTAACCAGGAAACCCCTTGCCTTCCTTCTGGACATGTCACAGACGTGACACTGTTCCCAGGAGATGAATTTAACTGTGCATGGGGGTGAGTCGTGGTTGGAATGTTTAGCGTGTTATTTCAGGCACGTGTGCTGGGTTTTGGCCTGCTGAGCGACAGCCGGATCAAGCCTTACACAGGGTAAGAGTTGTTCCCTGATACTGGTTTATCTTCAGAAGATGGGTGGCTGTGGGGGGCAGGGTCTGCAGATTGTACTGGCTGTTGCTCATGCTAAAGGGAAGGTGGATGGTTTCTGTCCGTGCTGTGAGGTACAGCCTAACACATGGCTGCGTTGGGACTATAAGGTCAGCGCTGGATCACATTTTATTTAGTGTAAAAGACAAGAATTTGCACTTTTGTAGTGATTCCCTACAGCCAAACAGCTGTGTAGGAGCATCCTCTTTTTTCCTTCTCTCTGTCTCTTTTTCCCTCCCAGACAGGTTTCTCTGTATAGTCCTGGCTGTCCTAGACTGCTTTGTAGGCCCGGCTGGCCTCCAACTCACAGAGATCCTCCTGCCTCTGCCTCCCTGAGTGCTGGGATCACAGGCCTGCACCACCCTGAGCCTCCTCTTTCTAAGAGTTGGTTTTGGTTTTGGTTCCATTTTTGCTGGAAGAAAAAAAAA
>CM053756.1:4870218-4913933 GCA_028658305.1 Pachyuromys duprasi
GCTTACCTGTGCCGGGTGATGGTGACACATACACCGGGACAGCACCACAGCCCTAACCCGGGGGATTCTTGTCTGTTGCAGACAGCTGTGCTTTCCATCCTTCCGGTACACTTGGAGTTTAGGCTCCTCTGAGCTTGACCCACACCATTTTCCCTCCCATCTCAAAAGAGGGCATGTCTGGTCACCTCTGGAGCTCCTGACCTCATCCCTTCCTTCCCTCCCAGACTTCCCTCTTGTTGTTCTGGAAACTCTTCTTTTATGGATGTAGACTTTCCCCCAAACCAAATATAAACAGCCACGTCGGTCAACCACTGTGTATTGGTCAACTTTTCCTTCCTACAAGAGAGCTCGTAGGAGACTTGGTATGTTTAGCTGTACCTTGAGGGCTTGTTCTTGACAACCGCCCAGCTCTGGGCAGAGTCACTGCAGCAAGTATACACAGAGGGAGCTTCAGGGATCTGGCTCAGATTCTCCCTGCTGCACTCACTCCCAGAGACTGGCATTTCCTTCCAGGGACAGCTTCACCCCCACCCCCACATCCACCCCCACCCCCACCTAAGCTTTTCCCAGCAGGCCTCACTTCTTTCTCAAACAGTACTGTTCTGAGGACAGGACAAGTGAACACACGGTGGGCCGGGGGCAAGGAGCAGCCCACCAACGCTCCAGCAGTCCTTCAGGGATGTGCTCCAGGATCCTTGCCGCGTGCCTGAATCCACGGGTCCTTCTACGTGTGTTACGTCATCTTTCCTGTACTACCGGTGGCAAAATTTAATTCTGATGTTTTGCAAGTAAGAGCTTAGCAGCAATAGCCAGTGATGAAGTAAGAACGGCTGTGACAGTGTGCCGGCCACGGTGTGAGCTAGAGAGCAATGTCAGTCCCCTCTGCCACCAAATGCAGCAGGGCGCTGTGCTCTGTGCCTCCCTCGTGTCTGGTGGCCAAGGTGGCTGTGAGATAAGTAAAGGACAAGCAGCGTGTACAGCACGGACACCCAGAGCAAAAGGAAGTAAGAGCACGCTCAACACCGCTTAAACATCTGTGGATTGTATCTGAAATTTTCTGTTTCATGCTTTGGGACTTTGACTAACCGTGAGCAACTGCCGCTGACCCTTCAGCCCTCCACTGAGACATCACCCAATCCGTCTCACACCCTTCTCCGTGTCACCCAACTCACTCACCCCCAGGTCTTCTCATATTGCCTTCATTGTCCAACAACACCACCCGTGCTGGTGTGAAAACAACTGGCCTCCACGGGCTCGTGGTTTTGAATATTTAGTCACCAAGGAGTGAACTCTGGTGGAATTAGAAGGGTTAAAAGGGGTGGCCTTGTTGGATGTCAGTAAGTGTGTCAGTGGGGATGAGCTTTGAGGTTTCAGAAGGCCACAGCAGGCTCAGCCCCTCTCTTTCTCTGCCTGTAGATCAGGATGTAGCCCTCAGCTACTGCCCCACACCTGCCTGCCTTCATGCCCCTGCCGCCACGCCTGCCCCTGACGACACGACCCTGCCATAACAGTGATAGACCAAGCCTCTGAGACTCTAAGCCAGCCCCCAGTTGATTGCTCCCTTTATAAGAACTGCCTTTGTGCGGTGTCTCTTCACAGCCATAGAACAGTGACTAAAACATGACCCCGAATCAAAACTCTTGGTACGCGCTTCCTGAGACCCAGCGGCCAGCTCTCTCTCTCACACAGTTCTGTTCCTTTTGCCTTCCTTGGCCGCTGGCTAGGTAGGACTTTCCTGTGTCATCCTTCGCCCCCCCCCCCCACCAAGACACTGATGTCCTACCACCAGCTTCTCAATTCTTTCTGTGTGTAATCCTGGTGAGATGCGCCTGGGTGCATCTGGGGTGGGAAGGTTGTTGCCCCAAATTAACTTCTATAAGGAGCGTTGTGAGCATACTGCTCTCTCCTCCACAAAGTCTGGTAACTGAACTCCTAAACTTCACCTCCGGATTTCTAGCCAGGCTTCTGGGATCTTTGTTCTCTTCCTTGGTTGTTTACTTCATCATTTCCTTTTACAGTACTGGGAGTTTTGAATCCTGGAATTTGCTTGTGCTAGACAAGTGCTCTACCACTAAGCTATTCCCCTGGCTCCTTATTTGTTCTTTCTGATCTCATTTACCACTTCCTGCCCTTACCCCAACCCCACATACAAACACCAAACAAATTAATAAGCTGTTACTCATAGTGTGTCCACAAATACACCTCCTCTGCTCTTTCGTGTGTGCCATTCTTTGTATCCAGCATGGCCTCTCTTGATTTGCCTTTGATATTTTCTCTTGTTTCTCACATGAAATTCTATGCCATTTCTCCGTAGCAGTGCTTACCTGCATTCCACAGACCAACTCAGTCTCTCTCTCTCCCCACATTGCATGAAATGTTTACTCTCCGTAAAATGAAGGTGTAGTCACCCCATTGACTTTGGAGACAAAGTGGTTCCAGGCCCCATGGAGGATATCACAATTCCTTAAACTGCACAGTATTTGTGTGTAAGCTGTGTGTCTGCTCCCATGCACCTTAACCTATTTTTACCCAGTAAAGTTACAAGTACCAGTATACACAGAGAACTCCCAGGCACTTTAGCATAAAGAAGCAAGCCTGCAAGCTACACAGATGGGCAAAAGGCATGTAAATATTTTCCTAAGACAGACAGATATGCAGGTGGTGGAGATTTCTGGGGAAAGACAGGAACATCCCTGAGCCTTGGACAAAGTGCAGCTTAAATGAGATATTGCTACACCTATTGCATTGGCTAAAACAAAGAACACACCAACCTCAAAAGCTGGCAAGGACTTGGAGAACCTGAATCACTAAGCACAGCATTTTCTGCAAATGTAAACCGCTGCAGCCATGCCAAAACACAGTTTGGCAATCCTTTCCATGGCTAAAAATGGACCAGAAGTCATACTCTCGGGCATACATCCCAGAGAAATGAAATTTTATTTTCGCACAACTTGTACATGAAGGTTCATAGCAGTTTTATGTGTAAAAGTCCCAAACTGGAAACTAACTCTATGTTCACAACATCGTATATTACTCAGCAGTAAGAAGTCTGAACTGTTGAAACACATGGTAAGTTGGACGTGTCTCAAGGAACGTGGGCAGAGTGAGGGAAAGGACGGTTTCTAAAGAATCACTCAGTAATTTGTGCATATACTGTCTGTGCAATGCCTGATTATGAAGGCTTAGAAAGGGTGAAGGCTGCTGTGGGCTAGGGATAAGGATGGCTGCCAAGTGTGGCGGAAAGGACCTTGTAGAGATGGTGAGACCAGGTGTCTTAAGGGTAGTGGATTGTTGCACAGTGCCCACATGTGTGGTCACCCACACGTGTGCAACTGCTGGCACCTGAGGGAGCCCTATCCAGGGACTGGGTGGCAGTTTCCTGGTTTCGGCGTGTACAGTGGAGACAGGCGCTGACAGCGGCTGCCGGAAGGGTAGCTCAGTGATAGAGCGCGTCCGTAGCATATCTGCGGCCGAGGTCAAAGACATTCACCTTGGCAGAGTCTGGGGAAGGGTGCTCAGGGCATCCCTGCACACCCTGTGACAGCTCTGTACGAATCTGAGTCATGAAACATACCCGTGAACCTGAAGGAGTGGCTGTTCTGTCTCTGCGTGTTTTCTTCTCGTCTTGGTCTGTGAGATAATCGAAGGAACAAGTGGGAATGTCGCAGAATCCTCCATTCTCCCCGGTGTTTCAGACTTCAGGGAGTCGTTCAGTTGTCAGGTGCTTCCTGAAATTCAGACACACATCCTGTCTTTGCTTCAGTCCCTGCTCCCCCTTGCCTGTCCCAGATGGGCTGTCAGTCAGCGCCTGTTATCCCTTCATCCTCAGCGTGGTTGTAAAATGGCCCCAGGAGCTTTGAAATGCCCTGGGTCCCTCAAGCTTTGAAAGCATGCGGCTGATGTTTTTAAGATCAGGAAACTTTCTCTTGCTGAAATTAAGGCCCATCTCAGCAGACAGACAAACACTGTTGGCAACACAGTTCTAAGTATCCTTAGAGCATTACCTTAGGTCCTGGCATTTCCCAGATCCTGATATTTTATTCACTCTGCCTTGTGTTCTGTTCAGTCAGGACACCTCCTCTTAAATCAAGCTGACAAATGGATTTGAATGAAATTACAATAACTAATAAAAGTGTGACTGTGTTCTAAGGTTATAACCCCCAGGGGCTAGAGAGATGGCTCGGTTTAGAGCCTTACTGCTCTTCCTGTCAGCTACCTCACAGCCGCCTGTAAGTCCAGCTCCAAGAGAGCCAATTCCTTCTTCTGGCCTCTGAGGATGCCTGCGCGTACTCACACATAGATACACACATATACACATAAGTAAAAGTAAAGTAGTGTTAATGTGCGTATGCATATGTGTACGTATGTTCTGAGTCTCATTTTCTTTTCTCCATACCTTCATCTTGCCATCACTGCCACCTTCACGGAGGTTTTGAATGAATATCTTAACCTAGAATGCACCAAGGACAAGGCGGTAAGGTTGATACTTGAAGCAGGCCCTCCGGCTTGGTGGTTGCTCTGAACATATTCTCACTGTCTGGGTTGCCAGGGCAGGTACATGTTTGGAAGCCATGAAGGTTATTGACAAAAGCCAGCTGCTTCCATATCCAAACCAAGTAGGTGCTCCTTGCAGGAAGGCCGGTGCCCTCGGAATCCCATAAGGAGCACAGTGGAGCTGACTAGAATCCTGTCTGTCCTGCTTCTCATCTGTTGCCTGGGAACAGAAAGAAGGATGTCCCCGTGAAGGCTAGCACTGCTGTGTGTGACAGTCCTGTCTACCTGGCTCTTACCCATGTTTATGGGGTAGGGAACGGAGAGCAGAGGTCCCCATTGACACAGAGCCCAGGCTAATGGAAGCCTGTCACTGTCTCTCACCGCTGTGGGTCTTGTAACTGAGACACAAGCTTAATATCAGTTTAAAATCTCAGTGTTTTCCCCCTAAAAGCTGACTCCATAATTAATGCAGATCTGGGGAAAAGATCATTCGCATTCATTAGAAGGTCACACACTTTCCCCCTCATTTTTAATAACCCCAGGTAATAAAAGAGTTTCGATGCTGTTTCTGAATGTGCCTGGCTTAAGCAAGCACATGGCCCCTTCCTTACGTGTCCATGTTCCATCTGTGACTTGGTAGCCTGACAAAGAACCATTTATAGTTTACAGTCCAAATTCATTATTTTGGTTCTCTCAATTAACTAGTGCGATAACTAGGTGCCAGGTGTTTACCAGGATTCTCCAAGCTCAGAATCATAATTAAGTTATGCCTACTTGGAGGTTGCTGATGTGAATCTATCAGCGCTACAGAACGGTTTCTCCTTGGAAATAACGCTGTGAGCTGTGGGAACTGGGTAGATTGCTGGGTAAACATGTAAGTGATCAGGTGTGTAAACAGATAAAAAAATGTTGGCAGCTCCTATACTAAGCCAAAAGTTTTCCACTGTCTCATTTGCAGACACCCAGGCATGTTGGGTCTTCCAGATGAGACAGAGACCTCAGACCTTTTTTTTTTTTTTTGCTAGAGTAGTTAGCCAGAATCGACAGCCTTGAGGTCAACTTGAGGAAGAATTTCCAGATTCTGCCAGTGTTATGGCAGTAACCAGCACCCTGATACTTAGTTTTCCTAAAGCATGAGTCAGCAGACCCTCAGTCAGTGTTCTGGGGACGCCCTGCTGGTCCCAAGCCTCCCACAGAGCGAGAGGTCCAGAGATGAAGAGTGAACCTGAATGCTGAGGCATGAACACTAAAAAACTCACGTCAGCCACTGAAAAATAGGAGTGCCTGGGAATGATGCAGGGCCTTTGGCTAGATGCAGTTGTTGTGTAGATGAGATTGAAACTTCATACTGAGAAAAAGTGTTCCAGGGATCCAATTCTTGGAAGTTCCAGTCAGGGTCAGGAGAGGCATAGCACTTCACCACAGTCCACGTCCTCAGAAGACACGTACACTTAAAACTGGGTTTTGCTGAGACTTTATGATACAGGCAGTCCCTTTGCTGACAGTGTGTAAATTCACAGTGTCATTTCTTTTTAAAACTCACATTCACACAACAGTGCTCTTAAAAACTTCTCCATTCTTTCACATTGTCTGAAGCTATATGCTGGGAGGTGTAGCTGGGTTTATTGTTCACTGTGAAGAAACCACAGGGAGGCCTGTGGGCCCCTAACAAGCAGAACTTGGAGAACTCAGATCCTCTGACTCTAAACTAGTAACAGCCGTCAGGGATGAGAGGCCCTAAAAGGTGTTCCGAGGACCTGCATCTTTAGCAGTACCCATCATCCTCTTGTTCGGAGGCCCAGAGCCTTTTAAAAACAGGGTGTATTACCTGTTTGAAATAAACAGTTAGGCTGGGAGACAGCTCAGTCAGCTCCTGAGTGACAGCCTAGAGCCAGAGGTGATGGCGCCTTCGTGTAATCCCACCTGCTTGATGAGGTCCTAGGCCAGTGAGAGACCCCGTCTCAAAAAGGAAGAAAGAAGAGGGGGAAGGAAAGAGGTCAGTGCCTAATGAACACTACCAGAGGCTGTTCTTATGCACATGTCTACAAACACACCAGAAAAGGGTGGAGCACAGAGGATGAATATGAGCACCCGTTAGCTTTAACCCAAGAGGCATGTACAGAAATCCAAAGTCAGGATTTTAGTGCCTAGACCGGAAACTTGTGTTAATTTTCTTTGTCTGTAAAAAGTGTGGAATTCGACAGGTTAGAAAGCCTTGTTCACAGCAGAGGATCTGCAGTCTCAGCCCTGTACGAGCTCCCTCAAGCCCAGTGCCCAAGGTGGACAGGGACAGGGGATGACCATCATCTACCTGCACATCACCCAGCTGAGTAGGTAGCAGGGCTTCATGTGGCATAGAAGGTGCTCAGATCTGGGGCATTTAAGGGCATATGCTGCCATTGCGAAGACAAGAGTTCGGTTCCCAGGACCCACATCAGGTGACTCAGAACTGTATGTAAAGCCTGATCCAAGGTATCCCATGCATTCTTCTGGTACACACATGCTTATATCTGCTCACCGATACTCATACATTGCCGTAATTAAAAACCGAAACAAGTCCATCTCAAATGTGTCTTCTCCAGCTTCCCTTCTTCCTCTAGTCTCTACTTATTAAGGGGCAGATGGCCTTTTCCCCCTTGAAGCCAAATCTGTATGGGTAGGAGGTGTTGGGCAGAGATACCTGGTGCCTTCAGAACTGCCAAGCATCAACAGAAATGCATGGTGGAGCCAAGAGCACGGGGGAATAGCTGTGAACTGGATCGTGTACCGTGGCTGGTGGAACTGCCGCTGCATTGTGTGCTGAGTCTAAATGTCTAGAGCCCACGTGTCTAGTGTAGGAAGAAGCAAGGTGGTCAGTATGATAAAAGATACAATGAGACACCTCCATTTTGTAAGAACCATACTGATTAAGTGGTGCAGACAGACCCTGGATTGTACTTTCATGGGTTAATGCAATTAGGGGCTGGGGTACTGACTCAGGTACTCACGTGCCTTCTCTGTAAGCATGAGGACCCAGATCCCCAGCGGCCACACAAAAGCTAGGCACAGTGGCACATGTCTGTGAACCCAGCACTAGCAGTTAGGGTCAGAGGCAGGCAGATCTCTGTAGCTCACTGGCCAACCAGCCTGCCTGACTTGATGAGAGCAGCTCAATTCAGGAGCTTAAAAAAAATCAATTGATGTGGACCCAAGGCCTCCGCATGCGTGTACTTCAGCACACACATCTGCACTTGAATATACACACAAATGCATTGTGAAGGTATGTAATGTGCACGAAGGACAGATATCCCCCATATTGCATCCTATTGATATAAAGTCCAGTGACTGCAGCTTTCTGCATGTGGACGCTGCAGCAATCACAGAGCGTGTTTGAGGAGCGAGATGGGAATGGAGTATTATGTTAATGAAGCTTTCTCCAGTTCTTCTAGGCAGCAAAGGCTTTATGAGCTATTCTGTCAGGCTGACTTTGCAGGCAATTCATTTATGCTTTGATCCATACGCTTCATCAGAAATAATAGTCAGTTTTCTCTGGAGGGGTTTAGACAGCTGACTGTGGTCTGAGGCTGTCAGGCCAAGGGGTAACTAGTATCTACTAAAGCCTTGCTTGGTGGCTTGCAATGCTCCTCCAAGTCATTTTCCCTAAGGTTCTGAGAGTTCTCTGGCCTAGAAAAAACAACATGGCAGCTGATCATCTTTATTCTCACAGATACCTTATTACGCTGTCTTTGTTTTTTCCCTCCTTATATGCCATTAAAATGCCCATAAGTGCCTGCAAGTCCTCACATGCAGATATTACAAATGAAGAGAAAGAAAGTATAAATGGTAGTCTGGACTACAGGGCTCCGAGTTTAAGAAATCTATTTGTTAACACTGTTGGGACTAGCATGTTCATTTACAACAAAGAAACGGGTGCGGAGGCATCCCTGCCTCCTCCATCTTGTGCCTTGACAGCACGCTGGCAGCTGCGGGCACGCACACAAAATCAGAAAGACATTCCCCAGGTTATTTTCCCTTGCAGTTTAAGAGTACACGCACAGGCTGTCTCAGGAGACCTGATTAAGAAGAATGTGTGTCTGCCCATGGATGGAGGTCCCTGGCAGGACGCGCCTGCTCATTGGGAGGCTAATGAAGGAAATGAATCAAGCTGTCAGCAACTGAAGGCGTTAGTGTGATACTCGCCTAGTGACGAGTGGAATTTGGGACCTGAGAACCCAAGAGAGGAAGGCCTCTAGCTGGGCACACGAGAGCCATGCTGTCTACTAAGGAGCCACCTTGTATTAACATGTGGCTGGTAAGCACCGATAACACACAGCCTACAGATGGAGCTCAGTTGGTAGAAAGCCAGCCCAGCTTGCAGTAAGGCCTGGGCCCCGTCTCCAGCACTTCCTCACCTGAGGCATTGGCACATAGGCCTGGAACCCCAGAAACCCAGATGGAAGCAGAAGCAACAGAAGCTGCATGTCACCCTGAGAGTCAGCCAGTTCTTGGCTAACCTGGGCTACCCAAGATCCTGTTTTAAGTTGGCAGTCTGAACTGAGATCAGCTGTGAGATGTAAAACATGTCATATGAAAAGGTAGAAACAATAACACTGGTAGCTTTATGACATGTTAAAGTGATAGTATGTGCTACATGAGGTTAAATAAAATAATACAGGTGCCTTATTGTCAGTGGTGATTGGCTCTATGACACCAAAACCCACACATGCTCAAGTGTTTATAGAAAACAGTATTGTGTTTCCATAGAGTGTATCTAGAGCCTCCTGTATATTTCAGCTACCTAATGCAGTGTGAATACTGCATAGTGTTGTATAATACTGTGTAGGGAGTGTGGACATACGGGGAAAGCCAATCCATGTTTAGTACAGATGCATTTTTTTTTATAATTTTCCATCCATGGTAGGTCAAATCATCAGATCTGGAACCCATAGACTCAGCTGGCTTTCTTCAAATTAACATCACTTCTCTCTCTCTCTTTTTAGCATGCCTTCTAAAAATGTAAAACTGCATAGGAAGCTCACATTATCATTCTACTAGCATTGTTCTCAAAAAATTGGTCAGCATGTGAATGGACAGAGAAGGGACTATGGAGGGCGGTACATACTACTTCCAAGTGATTACCAGACACCCCTGTGGATGTCTGTCTGTCTGTTTCCTCTGGAAACTGTATCTCACACATCCCAAGCTGCCTCTAGAGCTCCATATGTATCCAAAGATGGCTCTCCCTCCCAAGCGCTGGGACTGTAAACATGTACTGCCATGCCTGCTTCCTGCGGTGCTACAGCTAGGGACAGACAACGTCATGCATACTGGGCACGCGCTGTACCAACTGAACCACATCACAGCCCACACCCTGTTCCTCGGAGCCTCACAGCCTTTCCACCGTGGGGCTTCTCTTGGCTTGCTTTGATGAGCTCCAGGCTAATACTCAGCATAGTAAATTTCTCTGCCGCTGCTCGTGACACACCAAATGTGTGCATCTGCTGTCCAATTAGTGAAGTAAGCATGTCGTTTAGTCAGAATTCTATTCTGAGTCCCCAAAATCCTTTGACAGTCCAAAATATCCCTCTATACTTTCTTGGCTAGAATGTTATAACAAACTGCTCGGGAGTGAAAAATGTGAATTTAACATGGGCAAGGCTGGAGAGATATATATGATAATGATTTAGCCAAAACTGAAATGTGTGGGAAATAAAAGGGACTGTGTAGGTACTTTTCTTCATTGCCAACCTATGAGCATAAATAAGGAAGGCAAAATAATCACCTTAGTCCTTTTATTATCTAAAGTGTTTTTGATGATGTTACTTTTTGGTGATGAGGGAGGCTAAAGCACCCTGGCTCACTGTGTCATGACTGGGACATGGGTTAGCCATTTGCCTGGATTTCACAGTGCCTGGAAGGATGTGCCTTGCACATGCGCTTCCGCTGAGCCATGTGCACTGCCTCCATTCCCCGTTACCAAGGAGACACAGACTGATGAAATGTCTGATGTAAGCAGTAGCACTTTCTATCATACCTAGAGCCTTTTCACTTTTCCTTGGTTAATATTACCTTGACTTCTAAAAACTTAGGTTTTTAACAAAAAATATTTTAGTTCCTATAAGTAGTAAATGGATTAAAATTTTAGTGTGCGAACCATTTCCATATGACATTTAGATTTGGCCACATTCTGCTTATTTTTTTTGACACCTTACTGTCATTATTTTTCAGCACATGGATATAGAAAAAAAAGTTGAATCCAACTGAAACCTGCACAGAGACAGATAGTTGCCTTGCACAAATGCATTTCAGATTGTATACTCAGGGTAGCTTTGTCACAGTTAATCCTGGGATTCTCGCTTCTGCTTTTGTCTCTTATTTCACTCATTTTCTCTCTGTGCGGATTCACAGCAGTCTGTGAATTTCCGATGATGTGGTTGGGAATTAGCCCAGCTGTTGAGTTCCTACTCTGTCTGGGGCCCGTGCTAAACCCTGAAAAACAAAACCAATAATAGGCTGACATCATTGCCTGCTTAAAAGAGATGCACCCAACAGAGGATGAGGCTGAAGCATGAACGTGGGTTCCCTGTAAATTAGCCGGAGCTATGATAGAAGTGTTCATTAAAATGGGCTCAGTGCATGCCAGAGCCACCTTCCAGAGCCTGGTGTAGCTCAGAACTATGACACGGAGCCACCTCATCATTGAACTGACACATGATACCCTGCCACTCTGAAGGACTGGGCCATTTAAGACATCATCTCAATCCTGAGGAAGGCTGAGGAAGAAAGATATCAGGGACCAGCCTGATAGGGTTGGGGGCAGAGGGGAAGCTGGAGGTGCCTGGTGAATGCACAGCACAGAAGAGGCTGTGGGGGCTGAGCCCCCGGGATGTATCATCAAACTGGAGTCAGCAGAGAAATCCCCGCACACAGAACTGTGGAGTTAGGTTCCTCTTCTCTCCTCTCCTGGAGAACTCCCCAAACTCTTTTTTAGCTCATTCCTGTATACATCTGTAAAAGGAACTTGTATTTGACTGTTTCAGTTGTTGTCTTCGAGGTTTACTGCCTCCATCTGCTAACCTAGGCCTAGTCCTGGAAGCTTCTAGCCTGCATACAATCTTACGTAGGCCTAGAATGTTTTCAGCCTCTGAAACTTAATAAGCTCTTAATAAGTGCTTAGTGAACTCACCTTTTCTAGTTCTTACTGAGCTCTTGGCTGGCTGGTTCAATTGAGCTGTTCTGGCTCAAGCTTCTCTTCCAGCTGACTATTCAATCTGGTTCTTCTCTCGGCTCAGAATTGTTCTAATTGGCCTCAAACTAACTCCAGCAATCTGCTGTAATCTCTCCTGGCTCCTTCTCATTCTCTGGCTCATTCAGTCTTCACCTGAGTTCTCTCCCTCTGCAACCTGTCACTCTATTACTGTCCCAGTAAAACCTGACTCCTCCTCTCTTTCTGCATTGCCCCTTAAATAGCTTCCCTTTCCTCCCTCTTCTCATGAGAGTCGGACATATCCTACTGTCAAGTCTTTCTCTGATTCATCGCTGTTTCTGCCACTCAACTGGACATCCTTTTGAAACATGGGTGCTTTCTTCAACACATTAACTTTACGTTTATTATTTGGGATTAAAGGCATACACCTCCACGCCTGGACCTAAGCTTTTCTTTACCTGAAACTTGCTCTAATCCAGGCTGGCCTTGAACTCAGATCTGCTTGCCTCTGTCTCCTGAATTAAAGATGTGTTTTTATTCCAAATGGATCACAGACCTAGAAGGTCTTTGGATATAATCTCTTGCCAGAACAGCCATGTTCTGAATTAACACTCCTCTACATACATCATTCCTAGGTCACCCACACAGCCCCCATCTCCTTCTCCCACAAACCTGAAACCTCTTCTAACTAGGAGATGCAAGTGTAAGAATAAAGAGCATGCTGCTGGGTAAGGGGGCAAAGCCAAGAGGCAGCAGAATGCACCATCGTGTGTGTGTGTGTGTCTATGTGTGTGTGCACGTGTGTGTGTGTGTGTGTGTCTGCACATAGTAGGGCACCATGCCCACAGTGAAGCTCATTAAGGTCTCGAGCCGAGCTTGGCAGCTAGAGTTGGGCCTGGGAAAGGGACCCTCAGGAAGGTAGTGAATGGTCCTCTTTGATGTGAACAGGAGGAGGCCTTGCTCCATAGGAAGGTCACAGGTCAGGGCAGCCAGGGTGGCTGCACTCAGCTGTGCTGGGGCCAGGCTGTGCTGACCTCACTGCCTCAGCCTCACTGCTGCCTCCTGAGGCTGAGAACAGCCACTGCCTGCAGGACCTTCTTGGAAGGAACCCTGAGAAAGTCCCTGAGAACTTCCGTAAGGCCTTCCACATTGCAGAGCCTGTTAGGCAATGGCAGGAACAGAGTCCTCCCCGAACACTCTGAATTAAATATAAATAGCCTTGTGAAACAGTGGTTCCCATGCAACGAATCTCCTTCTCGCCCCCTCATCACTCCTGAGAAAGAAGAAAGGAAACCCCACCATAAAGTTTCAAAAACTAAACTTCTTTCTATAAAATCTTACATTGTGCTAGGAGCGTTTTAATCAGAATACACTGTATTTTTTTATAAATTTATTTATTTTTATATCAATCACAGGTTAGGTTTTTTGCATCCCATGCATAGCCCCCTCCCTCATTCCCTCCCACCCTCCCCAACCCTCCCTCATCTCCTCCCCCCCCCCCAAGTCCACCAATGGGGGAGGATCTCCTCCCCTTCTATCTGATCATCTTGTCTCCTCAGGGCTGGTTGCAATGTCCTCCCCTGGGATCTAGCCAGGCTGTTACTCCCTGGCGTGTATGGGGGAGGGTCGAAGAGTCAGCCATCAAGTTCAAGACTGAAACAGTCCCTGTTTCCCTTACTAGGGTCTTCAGTTCGACAATGAGTTATCATGGGCCACATCTGAGCGGGGGTTCTAGGCCATATCCATATATGGTCCTTGGTTGGAGAAACTGTCTCATATAAGATCCCTGTGTCCTGCTCAGTTTGATCTTTGTGGATCTCTTGTTCTCCCCAAGTCTTACTAACTTCCCCTATTTTTATTATTACTTCCCGCCCTCTGCCAAGGGCTTAATTGTGAGTCTTAATATCTGCTTTGATACATTGCTATACTGAAGAATACACTGTATTAAAGTCAGATTTCTCTATGTGCCCAGCTCGTTCTGTGATGCGCTCTTATGTAGTGCACAGCCCCTCAGTCTTGGGGAAGTTACTTTACAAGATCTGCCCAGGCCACAGAGGCCTGGGGTTCTCGGCAGTTTCTGGAAAGCCCTTCATCAGCGTGATTCCACCGTAGACAGATTTGTTCAACCACTGGATATTTTTTAAGTTGATATAGCTGATAAGTTTCTTCTTAGTAACAATCAGCAAAACCATCCTAGTGAAACACTCCCATAGCCCTTTAGATAGGCTTGGGTGACTTACTGCCATTGTTTCTAGTTCACTGAGGTGGATTTTAACTGTATTCCATTCCACTTGCAATCTTTGGTCAAGACCCATTAGAGGTCTTGTCTGCTATTCTTAAGGTACATGAGGCAGTATAGAGGGGGTACCATAAATTACGTAGTATACATGTATGAATTTTAACAGAATAAATATTATTTTTAAATGCTGGTGCCCTCTTGAAATCAAACACCCATAAGAGTCAAATCTACAGTGAAGGTGTTTGCATTCCAGAATAAAGACTAAAAATGGAATCCGGGATATACAGGCAAAGGCCAGGACATGTCTAGGAGATGTCAAATTGCGCTGAAAATTCATTGGCCCTTTGGGTGCTTCAGGGAGATGACTCTCTCTGATGGATGAGGGGTGGCATTAACTGCATAAATTTAATTCTAAGGTCATATTTGGCAAATTTATTGATAGTTACTAAGTAGAAATAGCCTCAGAGTAGAGTACGTGCTTTCATGGGGTCAGTTCTGGCTCCTGAAGTATGTGTCTATGACCTGAGTTTTCCTTTCTCTCACATGGCTCCTCAGCTCCGTTTTCTTAGTGTGTGCCAGGATAAGCTACCAAGCACCAGAGATACAGAAAGGAGGAGGGCATGGGCAGTGTGGCTCATCGGACTAGAAGACAAATAATTACAGTATAGGTTGGCAAGCGCACTACCAGACATGTGTGCCACAGAGGGGGATTAATTCAGGTTGCTGAGCAGGGAGATGTGCCCTTTGGGCATCCTCTGAATAATAGATGAGGAGACGGAGGAGATGACCTCCAGACAGGAGGAGCACCTGATCAGATCCCGAGGAGGGAGCCATGAAAAGCTTGCAACAGTTCCAGTGTGGGTGACGGTTGGGGACACCATTACAGCTGTGATGGGCTGAGGCCGGGCCAGAGGGATCTGTGCTCTTTCAGAAAGCCAAGCGACGTGACGTTAAATTACACATGGAGTGCAGGAGGATAGGACCTAGACCCCAAAGCTTCGAAGGCCTGAGAGCCAGGAGGAAGGAAGCTGTCACAGTGAGAGGCGACATGTGCACTCCTGCCGTATCTCATGGAGAAGGGGAGGGTTCCAGAGAGAGCTGGAGAAATGGGACAGACAGCATGAGTTGTGTGACTGCAGGGAGGAGAGAGGGTAGGTCGCAGATGCAGATGGCCAGGTGGGTGGCAGCGCTGCTAGGCGCAGCATTCAGGAGCAGCCGTTGAGTTTTAAGTACAAAGGTAAGGGATTCCAATATCAGGAAAATCAAGGGGGAGACACATCTAAGTACAGGTTAACTGTGCAGTCGATAAACGTTGGTTGAGTGCTTATTCTACGCCAGGCATTTTTCAGAGGGCGCCTCCCCCTACTATAAAATTGAGGCGAGAGCTAGAGCTGCCAGTCCGGTTGGCCATGTGGAGTTGGCACTTGGAGAAGTGCTCATGCATGTTGTACCTGGGGCGTGAAGGTGCAGAAGAGGTGAAAAATGACAGCAAGCCCCTCCAGTGATGGACACTTCTGGGAAGTGGCCCAAAAGAGTAGACACACAGAGGGAAATGGGAAGTCACAGATAAGGAGAAGAGACTGCTGGGAGAGTGACAGAAACAGGAGGAGCATGATGAGTAAAGAGTGTGCACATGGCCAAGTAGGATCAGCACGTGTCCATCTGCTGTGACAGTTGAGTGTTCTTGACAGCCTAAGTGTATGTGGACAGGTAGATAACTATAATTTGGAAAGAAATCTGCTTTTATGGTCAAAAGCCCAAAGGCTTTGCTAGGTCCATTTAGCCATAATTTTTTAGCACTTTTGTACCGAATATGACAGCGTTTTTATTTGTATGGATAATGGCAGCGTTTCTCTTTGTACATGTTGCAACTGTTTGTAACACACACCAGCTCTGCTCCTTCACGCCCCTTGCCTGCATCCACCAGAGGAGGAGAGACTGGTTGCCCTGGTACTTTTTAAACTAATGTTTTGACGGATTCCTCAAAGCTGTCATACAGTGAATCTCTATCATGGTCCCGCCTCTCAGTTGCTCTGATATCGACTCCATACCTACCCAACTTTGAATTTTCTTCTTTCCTCTCTCCTACCTCGTTCTTTGTGTCGCCCATGCACTCTCCTGAGTGAGGCCTGCCCTGGTGCTGTCAGCCGACCAGAGATGGGTTACATCACTAAGGAAAACTGACTCCCCTTCTCCCAACAGCTATAAAATGCTCCTCAGCTAGTTGTGGGATTTTGTGCCACATTCTCCCATCCCCTCATCACTGAAATTTTGCCTGACTTGAGCTTGCAGAGGTCTTGTGTGTGCAGCCACAAGTGTCTGGAAAACACTGTTCCCTTAAAGTTATCTACTGCCTCTGGCTTTTACAGTCTTTCTACGCCCTCTCCTGGGAATATCCCTACGCCTTAGGCCCCCAGAGAGGTGTTTGTGTCATTTGGGCTGAGTACTCCTTAGTTGAATGGTCTGCACTTTGACTGGTTCAGGCATCTGGAATGTCCTCATGTGATGTTTGGAAACAACTGTACTAGTGCTGGCTTGAGAGCTAACAGAGAAATTAAATATGGAAGAGGCTGGGGAATGGTTTCAGCGGCAGAGTATCTGCCAAGCACGTATGATGCTCTGGGTCCCTCTTGACCACTGGGAAAACAAACAAACACACATACAAGAGGCCATATTGATATAGGAGCAACAGGGGAAGGGGGGATTGAAATAGACAAATATCCTAGAAGAATTCCAAATAACTTGTGTAGGGTGTGATGCATTACTGTCTCCTATATGAATCTTGCTCGGTGCCTTCCATGTGTGGTCTTGAGGAAGGAGGAAAAGCGCAGCTTTAAGGTGGTGAAAAGCCCTGGCTGACTCCCACTCTGCTGTGTGGTGAAGCCACGCCAGCAACATGCACCCTGGGCAGGACCTGGGAGGAATGGCGTGGTTACCTCCGAGGTCACCTTCCTAAACTGTCACCTGAATCGAACCAGGGGAAAAACAATGGTCAAAATGTTACAAGCCAGACACGTCTAAGAAGCCATCACAATTCAGAAGAGCCTACCCAGATATGATGACTAAATACACCACTCTGTCTATGGGAGGCTAGGGACAGAAAGGAAACATTGGAGCCAGAGGCATGGATTACGTGTGTAATCCCAGAATTTAGGAGGCGTAGGCAGGATGAGCTTGAGGACAGTGCAGTTAAAGAGAAACACCGATCATCCCTCTCCCAAAGCAGGGAAAGAAGGTAAAGGACCATTAGGCTCCAAGTAAAGAAACTGGGATTAGGTATGGACTGAAGCCCTGTCGTGCTGAGTCATGCTCCCAGCTCCATCAAAAACCTGTAAAGAGTTCCTTGAGTGTTCTGAGGCACGCACTTGGGAGTGCTGGCCTACTGTGTGCAGGCCCTGGGTTCAGTCTGCAGTACCAGAGAGAAGGAAATAGCACACTTAGCGATTGCCTGTTCCTATCCACTTAGCTATTTAGTTAAAATGTAAAAGTGGATGACGATGAGGAAATCACAACAGGAAGTAAAGTCATGTTAAGAGTGCCTGTCTTTGCCCTACAATTATTGTATTACAGGGTCTCCTAGAGCCTTCTGCTTATTCTGAGTTTGATATTCCACACTTAGAACAGTCAAGGAACTCTTTAAATGTTCTTGGTGGAGCTGGGGACATGGCTCAGCGGGCAAAGTGCTGGCCACACAAGCATGGGGCAAGAGGTCAGATTTCCAGCCTCCGTGTGAAGCTTCCCCTGCAGGCTCAGAGCTCAGGAGGCAGAGACAAAGAATCCCCAGAACAAGGCAGGGGGCAGACAGGCTGAATCTGTGAGCCTAAGATTGACTTATCCTGCCTCAGTGTACCAGGTGGAGAAAAATCAAGGTTGACGCTGACGTCAGCTGGAAGCTGCTATTATGCCCTCAGCAAGCCAGGCTCCTGTGCCAAGGACCCACGGGTGGCAGTGCTGTCTGGTGTCACTTGGGCACGCCTATCTCTGCATTCCCATCAGGCCCCTGGAGTCATAGTTAAGAGTGTCTGCTGCAGTGAGCTAGGATGAAGGTTCAGTTGCCTACCTGAGGAGTTCACCTGTAACTGAAAACATCATTCCTTAGCATCATTGTTGCTGGTGTTAGGGTTTTGGCTTTTTTGCATTTCATACAATTATAGGCTGTAAATGAGTACAGAGCTATTAGAATGCAGCAGAATGTGAGGAGGGGTACCTCAAGCTGAAATGTGGTTTCTCACAGCCAGTGCCAACAGTGTGGGGTACAGAAAAACGTGGTACAGTGGGCAGGAAGGAGGCCCATGCCACGCCACAGGACTCTACACTCACTCAGAAAGGAGTAAACTAGCAGGAGGCCTTAAGTAGCAGAGGGTGAGAAGTGTGCCTGAAATAGAGTGTTTTCAAAGATGAGCTTTGCCCATAGATAGTACTCAATGTTGATCTTCAAGCAATTGATTTCTGCCATTTTAATCAAAATGTATAAACAGGAAAATGAGCATTTTGAACTGTGGTCTTGTCTGTTTTCACTCCCTTGCCTCCTGTCCTCCGTCGGTGAACAGACCCACTTGGGCAGGGTTCATGCTGTGCCCTCCAGGAATATCACTGTGTTCCTCAGGACTGCCCGAATCCTTTCCTAAGCAGCAGATAGCTTCAGTGTTTCTCGGCAGCCAGAATCTGTCCAAAGATGTGCATGCCCACTGAAAATGTCCTGCCTGATTTGTTTTCTTGGCACTTGAGATTTTTTTTTATGAACTCTAGAAGTCCAACAGATGAATATATAAATAAGTGGGATGGGTAGCAAATGGCTAGTGCTGCAGCTGGGCTCTGCTTAGCCCTCCAATATAGCCAGTGCAGAACGCTGAGGTGCGATTTAAGGAGGCTTTAACTTATCGCGGACCCTGCTTCCAGCCCTGCAATGAGATGTGACAGGGCTTAATTTACACAGATTGTCTGATATGTTCTCTTTTACCACAAGCTAACACCCACCCCCAAAGGTGCTCTTGTTGACTGAGCGATCATCCTTCCCTTGGCAAAAGGCAGCTGTACATATCTGATAATGGGTTTAGGACATTTAATATACACGACCTAATTTTTGAGTCTATTCACTTTTTTTTAAGTGCTGAATTAGTCCTTCCATATATGAGCACTTTTTTTTTCCAAATTGTAGTTTTATATATTCAGGCCACCTGGATTACTTTTATAATGAAAAAGTCTGGAACTATCAGACATAATATGCAACATATTATAGAAGTGTTAGCATTAAAGCCGAATTCATGAGAATGCCTTAGTTAGAGGATCATACACCAATCTCCAGGTCCAATGAATGGCTAATAGGATGCGTTTTCTTTCATATGAGGCATGAAGGTCTTTTTCTCCTCTTTACATTTAAATGACAAGCTTATTCTGTTTGCAGCACAAAGGGTTAGTGGGGCCTGTAAAAGCTTCCAAGTTGCAAGAGAGCGCCGCAGGTCTGTATTCTGGGACCCAGACACTTGAGGGGTGTGTTTCAGCGGAACCCAGGTCCAGACCCGTCTCCAGCACAGACTCCCCCCAGCACTGGACAGTGTTGTTACATTGCCTCACGGGATCTTTGGCTGGTTGATATTTTGAGACAGTATCTCATGTAGCCCAAGCTGCTGTGAGATGTGCCTGAAAGCAAAGGATTTCCTTAAGCTCCTCATCCTCCTGTCTGGTGCCTGCCCCCGGCCCTCTGTCTCTACGCCTGTCCCTGCCTCTACCAAGTGTTGGGATTACAGATCTGTGTCACCACAGTGGGCTCTTTGATTAATTTTAAATGGCCTCAGGAATATCCAAAACAAGGAGGTAGATGGCTTTTTATCCTCAAGATAAATAGTTGAGGAAGGTACAAATTAAGTGGGTTCAGGTATTAGAAAACCTTAATTCTATAATCTTAGGCCTTAGTTTTCAGAACTTTCTTCACAAAATGGGTGTACTACTTACTTTCTTGTGATTATGACAAAAATCCTGTAAAAAAAAAAAGTGTATCTTACCTCATGGTTTCAAAGAATACACTGTATCATAGGAAAGAGTACAGTGAATGAATGGCTTGGTCCAGGGCAGTGGGAGCTTGATGCTCTTGTTTCTTCACATCTTGAAAATCAAGAAGCAAAGAGGGAACCAGAAGCAGGGTTGAGCTAACAATCCCCAGGCCCGCTCTAAAGGCCTTCTGCTAGCTTGTCCCAAGAGTTCCACAGCCTCGCAGGGCACCACCAGCCAGGGACCAAGTATTTCTTTACACCACCTACAGGGAACATTTCTGATCAAAAACACTAGAGCTAGTAACTGTCCCACTAGAGTTAATATTGATAAAGTCTGTATGCTGAGTAGGCTGTGTCCTACTGTGACTCTACAAAGGAGGACCAGAAATTCACGGATCTCCTCTGCTACATGGCTAGTTTCAGGGCAGCTTAAAAGGATACCAAAGAAATTGTCACAGACAGAGAGGAGGACTACAGAATGCTGAAGGCTTACAAGCCAGAGAATAAGCCTTCATAGAGAGAGAACAGAGCATGATTGCCTGCCAAGGAAAGAAGATACGGCCCTGTGACATGATATTTATCATCTCACAAGGTTTCTTTTCTGCCTATCCCCAGTCAACAGTGAACTGTTTCGAAACAGAGACTTCTGCAACTTCATGTTTTTAGCTCCTAAAATGTGCTCTTTGGAAATGGTGACTAAATTAGCAGTTTGATCTATGCTAGAAACAATAAAAGGGACCCAAATTGTAGCACAGTTACAGTGACAATATGGAATGGGTAACAAAATGCCTGTCTTAATATCAGATGCTTCTGAGTGGTTACTGTGTGCATTCTGCACTGCGGTGCGCTTCATTTGTTTCCCCATGTAATTCTCACTGCATTTCTAGAAGGCAGGCATTTCCGGTTTTCCATCTTATAGAGCAGGAAACTGAGGTAGAGCAGTTTTCAGTTCTTTGGACAAGGACACATGACTAGTGTGAGATAGGGTGAGGATATGAAACAGTGTACATTAAGCTTCCTGGTTCTAAACCTCTTTCTGTTTACTGTACACACAGGTCAGAGGTTAACCTGGACAAGAGAAGCCACAGTAGGCATTCCAAGTAGAAAGACACTAGCATAAAGACTTCGGTAGCTTCCGAACTCATTAGGAGGAAATCTTAGGTCTGGGAACCACTGGGGCGAAGTTGGTAATCAAAAAAGTCATCTCAGAGAAGCAATAAATGCAAGAACTGCAGAAAACTGCTAACGGTAACCACGCCTGCAAGCATTTTCCACAGAGCGATGCCGGGGACCTCCTCGGAAGTCATGGCAGCCCTGTGCTGGAGCTGGCCCAGCTGCTTCTCTGCACGGGAGCGATGGCGGGTGTCACCCTCTGGCCTTCCGAGCACCCTGCCAGTGCCTCTCAGTTGCTGACAGCCAAAGGAAGACGGTGCCGGTGGCAGTCCCAAGGCCTCTAGCCCTGTGACAGAGAGGAATGCTGTTGTCTCCACATGCCTGAAATGCTAAAGGCACACTATTCCAGATAATCCCAGTGTCCTCCCGAAAGCTCCAGAGCAGGCCAGGAGAAGGTGCAGACCCTCCCTGTCCTGCCCATGGTCTCTGAAAACCCAGAACCCTGTGGAATTCTAGATTGCATCACAATCCCCAAACTAATTAGTTGATAATGATGATGTCATGCTTTATCCCGTGCACTGAGAAAATGGCACAGCTTCACTTAGAGCATTGTCTACTGTCCTTTTTTTTTTTCCTTTAAAGTATAAGAGGAATGGAACAGAAGGGCTGGTGTGCTAAGCAGGTTCCCCTCCATTAAGGCTACACCCCAAGCCTTAATGCATGCTCATTCGAATATTCTATTATTCAAATAGAAGGTGAGGGAAGATAAGGCCAGGTGAGTCTAGTATGGTGTACCAGTCAAACACAGAATTAGCTACAGAGCAAGTCATAGTGTCCTGTCTGTATTAGCAGTAGCTTTCAGAAGTGAGATGGTTACCCGTGAGTGTGTAACTGCTGACTTATTTAGGATGCTTGCGCTCAGTCCATTTTATGACAAAATATCTCAGAAAGTGACTTAGGCTGACTGTCTTATAAACAGAGGCTAGGAAGTCAACGGCCAAGATGCTGGATTGACCATCTGCTGAGGGTGCATTTTCTAGTTCATAGGTAGCACCTGTTAGTTGAGTCCTCACATGGTTGGTCTCTTTGGGCACTTTGGTTGGTTCTGTGCTTCTGAGAATGGGAGACTGAACCTAGGGTCTTGTACATGATATGCAAGCAGTCACCACTGTGACGCGTGCCCACCCCTGGGGATCCTGTGGAAAGGGCAGAAGTCCCGTTCGTGATAGCCACGTTCTCATTCCTAACCTGATCAGCTCCCAGTGGTCTTCCGTCTCCAAACCACAACACTGGTGACTAGGTTTCGACAACTGTGTTGACCATCGTAATTTATCAGAAAGATGCCTGCGGCCAGTCCAGTGAAACTGGCCCCTTTGGGATAAGGCCCTCACATCAGTCTGTGTAGAAGCGCCGCAGGCTGGACTGCACCCGCACTGAGCAGCCCTGCAATGCTGTGGAGATGACGTACATTCTTACCTAAATTGTCTCTTCTGAGTCTTCACCATCATCCATCCCATTTTGTTAATGGGCCAATTAAATGGCAAGGGCTTTATTGAAGGTCAGGAGCTGTCCTTTTGTTCTTCTGGAGAGTGGTTCTTAACCCTTTCCGCAGTCAGGAATCAGCGAGGGAGCATTGGAAAGCCTGGACCCCCAGACTACACTCCAAACCTATTAAATCAGAACATGTGAGAAGAGTAGAAGCCAGTGTCAGTACTTTTATAAACCCCCAATGATTGCAGTGTGCGGTAAAGCTTAGTAACGACTGTATTCTGGCGTTCTCCAGTGCTGTGGAATAGCTTAAAGTGCATGAATTTGTTAATTGAAAGATTATGTTTTGTCCTCCTCCCTAGTTCTAACAGTTTACCTGTTCAAACGACTCCCTTAAATAGGGGGTCCATTCACAATTAACATGTCAATAACAGCAGCCACAAAACACAGAAGAAGCTGGTACTTCAAACCCAAAGAACAAATCTTACCCCAAGTTTATATGACCCTCCTAATGTTAGCACACACTTCGCAGCAGGAGTTACCAACTAAGCAGATCATTAGTCAGCAGAACAGGCACCAAGCTTATTCATTAACTGATGGTAGTTCATATTCCAGATAACAGGCTTGAGCTAGGTGAATATGTGTAAACGCCCTCTGACTGAGTACAGATTGCTCTTCAGCGAGGATCCAGTAGAGCCGAGCACATCTTATGATCCCCTCCTGGACCCTCTGAGCTCTGCTGTATTGTCTGCCCTGGAAAGGATCCGATTCTGACCCAAAAATGTGTTCGCATTCATGTGCGCTTAGACACTCAGCCCTTTAATACCAGGAACACCGAGTTCAGAGACTCATTTTCCAGAAATCTGTATAACAAAGGTAGGAATTTAGAAATCATCCTGGAGAGAAAGCATTTCCTGTTAAAGTGCTGCTTCCGAGCCTCTGTTGTCTTTTGAGCGAAATGATAGCATGCATTCAGCTCCTCTTTTCCTGTAATTCTTTCAGGAAGACATAATTTTAAAGTCTGATGTGTTGCGTGGGGCGGGGGGATGCAGCCTCATCACAGTGTTCTGTCTGCATTGCCCTTGATGGAAAAGGCAGAAAATCTTCCGTGTTCTCACAAGCACACAGCTCGTGGCACTTGTGGGGTTTGGTTTGGTTTGGTTTTAGGTGGAAGAATTACGGGATGCTCAAGGAAAGCCCTCCACCCCAATCTCCCTGTCCTCTTCTCAAACTGATTCTTTTCGGGCTGCCAGCTCCACTAGCTAGAATTCTAATCCCAAGAGAAAAAGAACAACTGGTGTACTTGAAAATATACAGGAAAAAAAAAGCTAAGAATTTCCTATAATCTCAGTCCTTCACTGTGTGCCGATATTACACCCAAGAAAAACAGGCTCGGGCACAGGGAGCAAGTGTGCACACTCCCTTTTGCCAGGTGGTCAGATTTTCCAAGATGTTACAGGGTCACCCGCTACTGCTTTCCTGGGATGTGACCCCTAAATCTGTAGCCCAAAGCCTGCACCTCCCGAGGGCCACTTTTAGTAATCTCAGTTTCCATTTCTGGGCGCTTCTGTGATGTCAGAGTTTACAGGTACATTGTGGTGTGTCACTCACCGACTCCTTGAATTGATAGCAAGATGGGTCAGTGACACACTTGACTGATACGCCATGAGCCGCTAGGATGCCGAGGGAATAGTCAGTGGAAATGGATCTTCTCTCTCAGCCACTACACAGTTTGAAAGTTGCCACCTCCACAGACTTGTCCCCTGCACCCTATCAGGCAATGTAAGAGATCTGAAAGACAGAGGGCATGCCAGGAATTTGAATACCCTCACCTTCTGACAAAATAAGAAAAGAAAAAGAAAAATGAAAGTGTTACCTAATAGCCACGCGTATGTGTTGAGCACTTGAAATATGTATGTCATGATACAGAAATACCACATTGGGGTAGATAAAAATGTATCAGTCTCACCTACTTATTGTTAATATCGCTATTAGAAAATGTCTCACAATATGTCTTCCGTTGGATGGCTTGAATGATGGCTACAAAAGTTCACCTCAGGTCACAGGTGACAGTGCTCAAGAAGACACATACTAAATACATACCATCTGCCCACAGACCAGCCATTTATTGATGCTTAACAAATTATTCCTCAACTTAGTAGCTCAAGGCAACACCTATAATGTTATTGTTTCATGGGTGAAAAAATGTGAGTGTGACTTAGCTGGGTCCTCTGGCTCAGGGTCTGTCATGGGCCGCAAACAGTGCCAGCCAGGAGGGGAGCCATCCCAGGGCTTGCCTGGAGAAAGACGCACCTTCAGAGTCACCACTGTGGAGACTGGCAGGTTGCAGTTCCTTGTAGGCTGTTGGGCTGAGAGTCTTGGTTGCTCGTTGGCATCAACCAGAGGCAGCGATCCTCTACAGAGCATTCGTACCATGACACCCTGTCCTGTCAGAGCAAGCAACAAGATGAACAAAGCAGCCTACAGGAGTCACTAGTGTCCGGATGCTTTCCTATCGCTTTTGTCCTCTGGCCTCCAAGAGTCTCTCTTTCCTGGCACCAAAACCTCAGTGTTAGAACCCCTGGAGTGCTGTTTCTGTCTCCTGCTAACTAGATGCTGTCTTTCTTCAGCAGTCTGCCTGACCTGTGATAAGGGGACGGAGCCAGCATCTTCAGAACAATAAAAGGAGGCAGAGGCCATCCTACCCAGCTGTTTTGTTATTGTTTTAGCAGTGTGGCAACTGTATCTCAAGAGAGTAAATGACTTCCCAGCATTCAGAGAGCTAGTCAGTGACAGAAATCAAACTGAAATGCAGGCCAGCCTGGCAGCTGCCTTAAGACCCAGCCTTCAACAGCAACTCTGACTGTGTAGTCTTGATCCTCATCAACTTTGACTTCTCCTCACTAATGACATGTAGATGAAGACGCTCTCAGGAAAGGCAGCTGACTGAGCCAGTGTCTTCCTGGGGACTCTCACCTTTCCAAGTGAGACTGGCCTTTGTGAGGATCATTTGGGGGTGGAAATGAAAAGCAGTTCCTGTGAGAGGGTGGGCCTCCATAGCTGGTGCACTAGGTAAGGAGGGAAGAGGCCATCGGATGCCATTGTCTCTAGGCAGCAACAAGCACGTGAACAGAAGCAGTTACTTGTCTACTCCGAGGTGGCCCCATCGGGAGCAGAGCATAGTGAGCTCACTGGCAGCCAGGACAGGTTGGGCGGGGGGCGGGGGAGATGGAGGTTTGTGTGAGCAAACACTGCCTCACTATGAACCGTGTCAGGTCAAGCAATGTAGAGAGCTGTGACACAGAATACATCCTGTCCGGACATTGCCAGGTCACCTGGACCGCCCTGTCTTGACCCTGTGGTCTCCGCTTGCCCTCAGGCTAAGCCACCTCATCCATCGTCACCTGGGAAGAACTTGGTCCTCACTGGCCTCCTCAGTTCCTAGTTCCCAGGGTGTTGTAGGCAGAGTTGTTCCAAATAACTGCAGGTGGGAAGACGGCCACCTGTTAGTGAAAATTGTCTAACAAGAGCGTGGGACTTCAGAAAGAATAAAATGAGATGGCTGCGGTTCCCTGCAGTGTTCTAAGGCACGGAGTATGCTGCTGAGGAACGCCTGCAGAGGCTTAGGCTGGCTAGTTGGGGTTTTTTTTTTCATATATTTTGATCATATTCTGTCCCCTCTTTCACTTCCCTACCTGCCCAGCTTTCTCTCTTCTCCTTCCTCCCTCTCTCTCCCTCCCTTCCTGCCTCCTTCTCTCTAAAACAAAAAGGAGAAATTAAAACCTGGAAGAGAAAGCCATAACAAAACAAAAATAAAATTACACTCTCACAAATGGAGTTCTTGTTGTGTTGGTCACCTCCTCTTGGACATGTTGCCTTCCCTGAAGTGTATTGATATACCAAATGGCATTCCATCAGAGAAAGCGGATTCTCTCTCTCCCATCAGGTATCAATTGCAAGTTGTACTAGCTGGTTTTCTGTCAACTTGACACAAGTTAAAATCCTTTAGGAAGAAGAAATCTCCATTGAGAAAATACCCTACCTGATTGGCCTGTGAAAAAGTCTGTTGGGCATTTTCTTAATTGACAATCATGTGGGAGGGCCTAGGTCACTGTAGGAGCTACCATCCCTGGGCTGTTAATCCTGGATGGTACTTGAAAGTGCACTGAGCAAGCCTTGGGAAGCAAGCTAGTAAGCCTCACTCTTCATGGCCTCTGCATCAGCTCCTGCCTCCACGTTCCTACCTTGACTTTCTGCCCGGACTTCTCTGCATGATGGACTACAAGCTGTAAGATGAAATAAACCCTTTCCTCTTCAAGTTGCTTTTAATCATAGTGTTTTATCACCATCATGGTAAATCTAAGGAATAGGCCATTGTGAAATACTAATTGCTAGAATGGATATTTGCATATGTGAATATAGTTAAGGAAGATTCATACACATTGTCATACACATGAACTCACAGACAAATCTCAGGTTGGTGGAGGCAGTGGCAGTGAGTGCTGCTATCTGAAAAACAGCTCAATTAAAACTCAGATTTGTCTTAAAGCCATTAAAATATGGCAAAATGAAACAAACTATAAATAAAAGACTGAAGCATCGTCGGAGAGCCTGAAATGAAAAGTAACACAAGGAAATCCCGTCAATAAAGAACCCTGCTCCACAGAGCAGCTTCATCACCCCCTGAGGTGAGGCCCCTACTGTGCTGGTCAGCAGCTCCTCAGTGGGGATGCGATGGGCACCTGTTACAGGCTGTTGTTTCTGCTCCAGGAGACACAAGGTCCCAGAAAAGTAGGCACCAGCTGTGGTAAAGCTGTTCCTCTCATGCTTCTTAAAGAAAATAATTCTTGTGGGAAGTTAGGTAGTCAGATGTTAAGTTCCAGAGCCTGCAGCCAAGTCCTTCTTGTCAGAGGACTGAAGTTGCCCAGAAACAGGGTAGCTGACTGTGCTGGGATTATGTAGCCAGAGCATAAAGATTTTGAAGCGCTGAGAAATGGGTATAATGGCCTTTTTTTTTTTTTTACTACAACATAAGGCTGAAAAATCCAGTTTCACAGCCCCTCTAGTTAGACCTCCACTCTGGCCTCAATTTTTAAGTATAATCTTACCGTGTATTTTTATATCAACATCTTTGCTGTCATTAAAGTGTACTTCAGTGACTTCTGCCAACCAGTGACCAGCTGCTGACTCCCAAGGGCAGACCTCCCTAGATGCTGGGCTGACCGGCTTATTTTCTGGGCCCTGTACACCTAAATCAACTTTTAGAAGCTAAAACATATTTCTTCCACTGTACTCACAAGGTTATATCATTCCAGAAAGGCCTGAATGGAGAGGACTCGGCCTGGTATGCAGGCTTGGTCGGGACATCTTTGTTCCCATGTTGTTTACCTATATGAGTTTCCTTATTGACTCATCGTCAGCACCCCCTTGATACCCACAGGGGTATCAAGGACCTTCCTCAGATACCAGAATCTGTGGACACTTCAGACCCTTCTGTAAAATGGACTTGCATGGGACCAACACCCATCTTCCCTTAGCTTTAAATCTTGCCTAGAGCACTTAGAACCCCTGCTGCAACGTGAATGCTCTGCTCTGCTCTGTGGATAGGAAATGACAGCCCAGGTGTGCACATGTTCAGTTGCCGGTGTTCTTCCAAATGATTTTGATCCAATAGAAAAGTTTTGTTTTTGTTTTTTCTTCTCTATGAGATGGGAGCAACAATTTTATTCCTTAGACTCAGGATCTCAAGGCATAGCCTTCCACAGGGTGAACAAGGGACCATACGTCACCCTGTCCCCAAAGCTTACACATTTCAGGGAGAGCAGAGTCCCCCCGTTTACTCCCTAAGTCACTGACATGACATTGAAACCCAGTATCTGTCTCTGATCGGCCTGTAACTGACCTTTATGGTCATAAGCACATTTGGTAGCAGTCTTCAGAAGTTGACTTCAAGGAAGACATGGAGGTCTTTAGACACAAGAACTCAACAGCTTGCAGACCAGTGTCTGGGGGACTCTTCGTTCTCCCAGGCAGAACAGCTCTGTGTGCACAGAGCATATTTGAGAGAGTGCGCTTCTGAGCAATGGGCAGATCTGAAAACAGCTGCACTATAGAGAAATCAACTGCAGAGATGTCAAAAAGAACAGTTTTCATTACCAAGAATAGCAGGGTGTGAAGTGGCATTGCTTTGTCCACTGTCTGACTTTATGGACCTGCTCCGTATGTCAGGACGCATGGGAATGGCTGTTGGCCTGAGGAAGGAGCCCTCGCAGACTCTTCAGAAGTGTCCTGCTATTCATTGCCTTCTGCTCAGCACATCATAGAGTAGATAACTTCTCCAGTTCTTGGGCTGTCAGGGGGCCTATAGAAATGTCACATGACTCAGAGACTATGGCTGCATGATCCTCAGCAGAATTCTCTTTCTTTACCATGAGTACCCCCCGAGTTGGGCCTAAGGACACAAGCCAGTTCTTAGGCCTGGAAAACATGGAACAAACAAGTGTAAAATTTAGGCTTGCCAGGGATCAACCCCTGTTTCCTAACACTGCCAGCTCTGGAGGAGCCCCATCACACTCTGTGATGGGCATGAGGGTTGGTTTTCATGCTGTAACAGTCTGTTCTCTCCTAAGTACATCCAAGGAAAAGCACTTACAATATGCGGTGGGAGGGAGAGCATGGGCAGGTGTTGTCTCTAAGGACGTGCTTCTTTCTGTTCCTTCCCGCAGGATGCTGGAAGATGACCTGAAGCTGAGCAGTGATGACGAAGACAGCGAGCAGGTAAGGTCGCCTTTTGTGTTGCTGTCTTGTAGATGAGGCACACACGAAGGTAAACCGAGTTACAGAGGCACTGGAACCACACTGTCCAGTCTGCGGTACCGGACATTGTGCTGCCACTCATGAGCCCCTTTGCAGTTGGGCCAGTCTGTTGAAATGTCTTGAACTTGGTCCCCATTAAAAGCTTTCATTCTGTGATTTTTTTTTAATGACACAGAGGCCAACAATTATGTTTCTACCAAAACTAATAGAGTCAGGCTTGCTTCCCTAGAAATAGATCTCTCCTTTTTTTCTTCTTCTTCTGGCAAAGATAACTGGCCTTCTTGAGATCAAGCATGTGACCTTGCTCCCATCAGCATGCGGCAGAGGCTGTACCATTAAATATTGAGAAGCCTTATACAGATATTATTAACAGTGAGAAGGCGCGGACTCAGAGGTGAGCGGAGATGATGAATAAAAAATAATCACACGCCGTCTTGGCTGTTTGTCTTCAATGATAAATGTGCTTGAAATAGTCTCTTTTGCTGTTGATTTACCAGCTTGAGACATCAGTCAGGGGGCTATAAATAGTCTTGTGATCAGTCTGTTAAGGTGAAAAAATACCCACTTAACATTCATCACATTCGCTTCGGCATCTCGGGAAACGTTTTTATTTTAAAGCAGATTTCAAAACACTGGAGACAGATTTTCCTACATCTCTTTCATTTGCCCCATCACCTATATTGCATTTTGAGGGATTTGGATGAACAGGATGGGTTAGGGAGGCAGTTTAGAGGGTTCTCTTTCTTATGCCATCTTTGTATGGTAGGGTAAATGCATGCGCCACTCAATTGATTTTGAAATACTAAAGTCCATTCAAAGATATCGTGAAATGTGTACATGGTTTGCTGTCTAGGCGTGCAAACAAACATAATGTTTATAGGCAGCAAGCAAAGGAGAGACAGAAGTCAGAGGCATATGGCTAACAAGTGTTGCTCAGCAGAGCGTGGGCACGGACGGGGTCAGCGGAGGCTTGCTCCTCTCTTTGTGAGACAAACTAAGGCCCGAGGATAAGAGAGGACTCTGTGAATCTCAGAACCTGCTGGGCAGACAGAGAGCAGCCCAGGAGGGGAAGGTTAGCTGGGCAGAAAGGTCCTCAGGCTTCGAGAGCTTTAGAGATGGAGTGATTTGTTTCTAGATGTCTATCCCAGGCAGACACCCACAGCTCAGCAGTCAGAGTAGAAATTTACCTCTAATTCAGTTTTCTCATCTACATGACCAGAAGAAAATGGTTTCATCTCTCTATTTTACACCACCGAGCAGTTCAGCTAGGTACCAAATGGGTTAAGCCTTCTCAAGCGTGATATTTGTTTATAGTTTATATTAGAAAAAGGCATTAACAGGCTAAACGGTTCCTAGAACTGTTTGCAGGAAATACTCCCAGTGAAAACACAACTTAAGAAACTTGTTATTAATGTTGTGCTATGACATTCTGTAAAACCTACTTTCCAGTGTACAGCCATTGGTAACCCTGTACAGTGAATACACAGGGTTTATTTGGGCTCAAAGTTTGAAGGCACACAAGCCAGATACCATGGCAGTGGGATCCTGAGGCCACTGGCCGCATTGCTTCCACAGGCAGAAAAGATGAAGCTATGTGGAGAATGATTCTCTGGCCTACACAACACACACAGACATACCATGTTAATAGCCTTCTATGGTGCATTATATAGACGTGGTGCTGCTGTTTTATACTTTTTCTCCATCAATATCCTATAATTACTTCCATCACAACTTGACAAACATGGACAGTATGGACTCTAATTTTTCTGACATCTGGTGTTTTGTGGGATTAGGGGAGAGTGTCTCCCACATTAACCCAGGCAGATGAGCTTTTGACAGCCATGGTCCCTCAGCTTCTCCAGAACTCAGGCTTCCTGGAAAGAGTTGAGTCCTGTCCTCTATCTTTGTCTCCACACTGGCTCATCTGTACCCTGGCTCATCTGCCTGCCACATCCTGCTCTCCTTTTCCCCCTGTGTCAACCTCCTTCCATCCTGCTACAAGAGGGTGCTGCCCTGGTCCTACCAAAGGTTTGTCCCATTTCCTCTGCCTCTGTGGAACTTGCTCTTCGCCCCTGCCATTTCCATTAAGGATAACTCTTCTATCACAGCTGCTCCTTGTGAGTAACAGATACCTGTCTCTTCACCCCTTGCCTTACCAGAAAAGTGACATTGTCGACCACTCTTGCTCACCGCTACCCCTCCCCTCCGCCTCTCCCCTCTGCCCCTCCTCTCTGCCTGCCCCTTCTCCCAGTGCGCTCTGCTGACTACCTATTCTCTGCATGCTGTTAGCAGCTGACAGTATTCATTTCTGCCTCTTTTTTTTCTAGTTCTACTTCTTTTTTGGTATCCTCTTCCCCCATCATGATCTTCCATTTTTATATAATGGCAATTTCTATGTAGCCTCAACTCAGAGCACTGTCCTGAACCACAGACATGCTTGGTTGTCTCTGTTTGTCTCACAGGCATTCCAGACTCCAGCCATGCCAAACAACTTCCGGCTTACTCTTACCCAAATATGTTTGTCTTGTGATTGTTCCCGTTTCCAGAGCTAGCATGGCCGGATGCCCATTGTTCGAGACTAAAGTCACAGGAGTCAAGTCTTGATAACTCCTTGTTCCTCATGCAAATGCTCCTTCTCTAATTTCTATAATTTAACTTCAAAAATTAAATATTAGTCTACCCACCTCTTCCCATCCTAGCTTAAACCAGCTCATATGAACTGTTAACCTTTCTGCTCTCGGACATCTGTAATACCATTTGTCCTCAGTGATCTCTTAAAATTTTATATCAGAGCAAACCATTTGTTTTAAGTTTTATTTATGGCTATATATTGATGTTTGTGTGTGCACCTCATGCATGCCGTATCCATGGAAGCCAGGAGAGGGCATCATATCCCTAACAGGCACTTGTGTGCCGCCCAGTGTGCGTGCTGGTAACCAAACATCAGTCCTGTGCAGGAGCAGCAAGTTGTGCTTAACTCTGAGGTCAACTCTCTAGCTCACAATTCATTTTTGATCTAAACTCCGAAAAGAGTTTCCTCTCCCACCTGGAGAAAAATGGAGCTCTCACAGCATGGCCTCCATTAGCCTGCGGCCTGGCCGTGTCCACACCTTCCCTTCCTCTTGAGCTTTTTCCAGCACTTCAGCTTCATGGGCCCTCCTTCAGCTCCTCACCAAGCCCTACTCAGCCACCTGGAGGATTCCACAGCCTCTGCTCTGTTAACACCTGTGCATGCTCAGGGAGCATTCTCAGAGAGCCCCTGGTATGTCCTCTTCCTCTTCTCCTGGATCTCATCCTGGTTTTAGTTACATTATATGTGTTTCCTTTTGACAGTAACTATTTCTGTCAACAAAGCCATAAGGTCGGTGAGGCCAGAGACTGTCTGGTTTAGTAGAGTCGCTTTCTGGTGACTGGATCTGTAAATGAACCCAGGTTGCTATCTTAGACAGGACTCTTCCCTGTGGACTCGTATCCAGAAAGGAGGAGGACCTCTGTCTTGCCCTTTATTCCTCTTACTAAACACTGATTTGTTGTTGTTGTTGTTGTTGTTGTTGTTCAAATCCTAAACATGCTGAGTAACAGGAGAAAAATTTAAGACCCAAGATCATAAAACAGCTATATATGAATTCACAGACAACTTGCCTAGGCAAGGAAAAAAGTGTTTATTCTAGCTGCGTGGAAATCCTGTACCCATTTCCTACACCCACTCATCTTAGGCCAAGCAAAGCTAAGCTTGCAATTTTTGTAAGTTATCTCAAACTGGAGACCCGAAAGCCTAGAGGGTGGGACCCCTCATTGTCCCTCTCAAAGGCGGCAGAATTTTAATTGTTAACTTGATCGGGTTTACCGGGCAGGTTGGCTCTGACTTTGAAATGACAGCTGTCATGGTGGCTCTCAGATTTTGTGATGAAGTTTGAGCAGATCTGAGAATTAAGTTCCTTGTTTGTATGTAACAGATTCCAACGGCTAAGGAATCAGGAAAGCACATGAAAGGATTCCTGAAGGCAATAAAGCCTTACAGGAATTATATGATGGATTTGGAAGGGAGGGAGGAATTGTAGTGCGTGTGTCTTACCATTTGGTCAAAAACATATCTCTACCTCTTGAGTTTGGCAAAGCTTAGGAAGTGAGACAGAACAGATCTCTAGACAGAATCATTGTAGCCGAGACATGAGGAAAGGGACACATGGCTGAGACTTTTGGCAAGCTGTAGCTGAAATGGTGTCAGTCGTAAGTAGGGTTTCCGCGATGAAAATCCATCGCTCATGGAGACCAAGGGAGCCGCAATCCACACGGAATGTCAGCATCTGTGCCTGAAGCTCTGAGTAATCCCATTATCCACACAGATTGGGCAGCCTTTTCGCTTAATTATATAAGTGCATTTTTCTTTTTAAATGAGTGTAGTTTATCCACTTAAACTGACTGTTTTAATTTTACAGGCAGCGATCATTGGATTTAATCTGTAGAGGGGAATTTCTCTATTGGCCTAATTGATTTCTCAACACAATGAAAGGAAAGTTACCTTTTAATCCCCAATCAATATTTGGAGAGCATACAATTAATTTAATAGATATCTATGTCATTAACATAAATCTGCAAGCTAAAGAGGCAATTATTTTCTTATTTATAATGCAGAGGGTAATAACCTTGTCTGTGAGGGAGACTCTAAAGCCTCAAGTGTCTAGCGTGTCCAGACTGTAGGTGAGGCCTTGCTGAGCCCCGACAGGAGATAAGAGCCATTGTGTTTTATTTGGTATCTGATGTAGGGGCAAAGAAATAGTCCTGTCTCAGTTCTCAGCTCCAGCCTGTAGAGACCACTGATGACTCATCCCAGTGTGGGGTAAACTATTAAAAGCAGATTTCTACCTATCACCCCCGGGGGGGGGGCTTCTTTTTAATATGACAACTACATAACAGAAAGCAGAGCTTTGAAAACTTTCAAGGCATTGACAGCGCATGTCCATCAGTGAGCACATGATGGAGAAACTGAATGAAATGCAGCCAGCAAGTAGAGGTCTGCTCTGCCCAGTTCCACTAGGTGCGTTTTTCTTCTCAGTGTCAGCCTGGTTGATGTGGAGGCTCTTGGCCTGTGAAAATTTATTACACACAGAGTCGATCTGCATTCAGTCGGCCAAGTCTGAATAAATAGAGTCATTGTGCATGTCTGGGATTTGTGGCCAGAGTTCATCCAGTCAGCGTGACATTCACATCCCAGGAGATTCATAAGAGCCAACACCCTGGTATGTGCTCTTGAATCCTGCCAAAAACTGTGTGGAATTATATAAACAGGAGTTGAAGCAGTAATCAGGACCAGGTTTTGGGGGGCAAGGCTCCAAAATCAAGTTTCTCTTCCATGAGAAACGAAGTGCATTAGAGATGTTATTTGTATGCAAACAAGAGCTAGACAACTTTTGCATAAATCATTCCCAGAATAGTCTTAAATGCCTACTAAGCCCCACATGTCCATGCAAGCTGCCGGCTTATTGCTGAAGATGAATTACACATTAGTAATATTTGCTGTAATAACTTAACCACACAAACATTAAGTAAATTTTCAGTGCCAGAAGAGCCTCATTGCTGAAGGACTGTGCAAAAGCCCATACTACTATACTACTCTTGTCCATACTATGAAATTCCATAGTTTAAAGCCATTAGGAACACAGGAGTCGGAGGAAGAGAGGCCTGTATCAGGGTTTGTTTCTAGTCTTGTAATCACATACCTGATTAAACACTCAATTTGATAGCACTGCTGAGTTAGTTTCCCCTCTGTATGGAAATATAGTAACTACAGTTGGAGACTCCTGCCTATCAGAGCCCTCTCATACCTGTCTAGGAATGGCATCTGAACTGTCAGTCACAATCAAGGACGAAAATAGAAGAGTGCAGCCTTGCTTATCAGCCCTAAAGCTCACTCAGGTCATTCCATCTTGTAAATAAAATTTTACTCTCACCCAAAGTAAGTGAAAATTTCATTATCAGATTATGGAAACCTGTGTAAGCATTTATGAAAGCTACACATCGGCCGGGGGAGAGGAGAAGCCGAATTCCTCTCTTTCCTTCCGTTCTAATCGGCTGTAATTTCCAAACTTGAAATAGCTCCCTTAACGTCACTGCCCAGGAATGTGCGAAGCCCTGGGTGCTGTTCCCTGATGTTTTAGAGACTTTGGGGCTCAGGCAGGGTTTGTGCAAGCCCAGGGTGAAGAATATGGCTCAGCAAATGAAAATCTGAAAAGTGAGAAAATTATGCAAACTTTATAAAAATTAGAAGATGGTGCAGTGGATGCACAAAAACAAGTGATTATCCCAGACAGGAAGCCATGGTCTTTGCTAAAATTGTAGAAGTCACACAAGGAACTTCTATTTTTTTTAAACTAAGGCAAGGTTTCTTTAATAACAGATGTCAGTACCACCCCACCCCCCAGACCTCCACTCTGAGAGCTCAGCGAGACAGAACCGATGGATGGTTTCCTCTCCAACCTAGCTTTCAGCAGGACTGTTAGTTGGCAACAAAAGTGCAATTCTCCGCTTAACTGGAAGGAATGACCCTTTGTCCTGTGACCTGGATGATGTGGAGTTGGGGTTTTTGTTGTGGTGGTTTTCTTCATTAGTTGGTTGGGAAGTGTCAGGGTTCGGGGTGCCTGCTGTCTGTCTGTGCTGTCACGTCTCTCCAGGTATGGCTGATGCCCTGCAGCAAAGGAGTTACCTACAGTTAGGCATTCAGGTGCTTGGTCCAGATAAGCATTTGGAAAGTTTTGTTTTCATTTTGTTGTCCTGGTTTTTCTTCATGTGTGTGTGGAGCCGGTTATCTCCTAAGCACAGCTTCTTCTAGGGCGACTCTTAGCCTGTAGAAGCACAGAGACAAAGCATTTTTGTCACTCATGGGCTCTTGGTATCTTCAAGTTCTATCCAGACCAGCTCTGCAGCCCCACAGGTTGTATTGAATGGAATAAACCATCTCTAAGAAATAGATCAAACAGTTGTTAGAACTGGTCCAAGGCACTCCCTCAGGTGAGCTAGGTCCCCAGACAGACCCTCAAAGTTATAGAAATTGTTTGGGTGCAAAGAAAGAGGCCACCATTCCAACTGAAGGGCCTGGACACAGCAAGCTTGATCAAGAGGGCATGCTTGGAAGGCTGAGCACACCATGGAACAGAAAATGAATTTGATTTTTATTCTCACTCAGTTAGTGGCTGGGCTCAGACCTCACAATCTTATTCACTTAGAATCAGCTAATAAGACATGAAGGGCTACAGCCCTAAGGAGAAAAGCGTTACTGTCCAAGGTCATTAAATTTCCAGAACAGAGTCCTGGACCTTTTTGTAAACAAATGTCTCACTGACCGAGGGTGATTAAAACAGTTGTATAAAAGTCCTACCAGCTGAGGATATAAAAAGATTTTAATTCCTTGTGCTAAACCCAAGTTCTATAGTATTTGATTTTAAAAGTCATGTTTGGTATTTCTGACCACATGGGAGGTCCTGGTGAGCCAGGCTTTCTCCCTGGGGAGGGCGGGTGAGCACTGGCCCTGGGTTTACCTTCCCTCAGGCTAGACTTTGCTTTTAGAAGTGCAAGGGCAGTTCTAAGAAGAGTGTGCACACTTGTGGCTGCGCCACTATGTTCATATAGGAAGTGAAAGCCCAAACCCCAATAACAAGCGTGGAAACGGTTCTGTTTCCTCCTGCATAATTGGCTTGGAAAGTACAATGGAATACTTCCTGACCATTAAAAACTTTTTTTTTCTTTCAAACACTGGGTATTTTTTTTTTTTTAGTAGAAGAGTTTGAATGAAATGGAAAGCCAGACTTAGACATGGGTTCTTCAGTCACAGATTGCAATTGAAGCAAAGCTATCAAGATATTTATTCCACCTTCTTGTGTGGTCTTCATGTGAAAACAAAGTCATGTGTGCACTCTGCCTTCCCAATCATTGACCACCCACCAAGACCAGTGGGGCATGAAGGGAGTCCACCAAAGCATCACTGTAAGGTAGCAAAAGGGACATTTGTAAAGGCCCCGAAGGCATTTAGAGACATAGGACGTTAGAAATGGCCCATTCTCTGACCCGGCTGCTGGAACACAGAGGACCTCAGAGAAGTAGCAGAGCCAGAGCCCAGCAGGGTGGGCAGTGACAGATGACCAGGCTGCGTCTGGACAAGTGGAATGATTTCAGATGCTCTCTTAACACAACAGAGGTAACTGGCTGACACGTTATTCACAAATTTCAAAGTAGGCAGTGAAGAGTTTGAATATTCCTGACATAGAGAAGTGACTTGAGGCCATGAAGATGCCCCAAGATACCCTGATCTGACCATTAAACACCATACATATGTGTTGACAGATCTCACATACATACACATCTGTATGTGTGTATATACATATATATATATATACATATATATATATAATCAGGTGTCAAAGTTTTGGATATATATATATATGCATACACACACACATATAATTAAATCACAGTTATCAATTAGCATCACCATTTGGACCATGCTCAGGTTGTGGCCGCATTCAGGTTGCCTGCACATGTAGGGGTAGGGTCGCCTCTGATCTGTCCCCAACCGGAGCCAAAATAACTAGCTAGTCCCCAGCTTACAAAACCATATCAGCACTTGTATTTCTTACCAGCATCACCTTTATGCAAAATTTCAACAGAGTGAGCGCTGTATTAATCTAACCCCAAACTCTACCAGTGCAGAAGGACAGCACAGAATTTGAGACTCACTACCTGTAACTGGCTTTGGCCCTATACTCTGATACTATGTGTCCCTGGATCCTAGAGAAGGAACTTTCCCACTCTGACCTAGAGGCCAGAGAACCTTCTAGAAGGTGAATCGGCACCTGATGGAGACCTGGGTCCTAGTCTCACCATCCACATTCCAAACTCCCAGGGTCGAGACCAGAACCGGAAAGGCCTGCCCTCCTGTGGGCTGTCTCCCAGCCTGCTCCAGGTACCACTCCTGTGTGGTTGGTGTGAACACACGGGCAGGTGTGGGCTTACATGTGCATGCTCTCTTCCTCTGAGAAGGTGCGGTTGCCTTGCCAGTGCTATGTCCTAGGATCCAGAAGCTTTCTGCCACCCTCACAAAAACCCCCCTCTCAATCTCCAGGCAGCTGCGTCTGGCTCCCCATTGTTCAGAAGCAGCAAGTATCAACCAGGTTAGTCCTAGTGACTCTACGGTGGCCTTTGGTCTTACCCACACCTAACACAGCCAGGCTTGACCTCCTTTGTCCAGGCCTGTCACCATGCACTAGAGTAGCTGGTGAGTCAAATTCTCTCTCGACTGAACAGCAGACCATGAGTCTGCGGGGGAGCTATCACCTGGAACCCAGAACAGTCAAGGATAGTTCAGAGTGTGCCTCTGGGAGGAAAATGCCCTAGAGATGCTTAACAAGAGCCTACGCACCGTCCTTAGTCCACCAGAAGACTTAGTTGTGTCCCCGAGTCCCCCCGTCACATCCTCTGAATGTGAGGAAGTGCTTTCTGGTGAAAGAACGCACTGAGATCTCAGCCTTGTGTCATCCTAAAGGGAGTATGGGAAGGTGTCATTAAGCCATCTTGCCCAATGCCTCACTCCCCAGGTGAGTAATACCTGACTCCTGTTACAGACCCAGAGTTTGGGGGAGGAGGGTCCCAAGGAAAGTTGAAGAAGCCAATTAGTTAAAAAGAAGAAGAAGAAAAAAAGCTAGCCCTCAGAGCTTAGGCGGAATCCAAATCAAGCAGAAGCCCTTGGAAAGAGCTGGAAAACCTTACAAATGTTGGCTTGCGTCTGACTTCAGGAGCCGCAATGGCGTGTCCTCTGCTGCCTCATTCAGTCGCTGGCTTTCTTCACTGAAGAGTTCTGCCCCCTCTGAAACTCTGCCTTGTCCTTAGGGACCCACTCGGGGTGGGTTGCATAAGGAGCAGGCAGTATTCACACAGGGCAGTCTTTATTAGAACAACCAGACAGCGCCGGGTGCCCAGCCAGGCGGGGTTTTCTCCTCCTTCCTCCGGCTGCCATCTGGTTAGCGTCTCCCGTCAGTCACTCTCAAAGGTTAAGTTATATGGTCCTGAGTGGCTCTGCCTGACCCCAGTGCAGAACGGGGTGAGGAGCGAGCCTGCTGAGCATGAGGCCTCTTAGACAGCATCTCTAGGAACCCAGGAGTGAACAGTACTGATGTTTCCCAAGGCCACCACAAGGAGGGGTTCCTGTAGGAAAAGAGCAAAGTGTTGGTCCAGAACCGTAAGCCATGTGGATCAAGTTATTACTGTGTGGGTACCTTGCAGAGAGGGGAAAGGTGTGTGTGTGTATGTGTGTGTGTGTATTCATGTGTGAGCGCATATGTTTGAGGAGGCCAGAGATCCATCTCTGGTGTCGCTCACCTTTGTTAGAAAGAAAATAGTTTCTCACTTTAACTGTAATTTGCAGATTAAGATAGGATGGCCCCAGGGATCCTACTGCCGAGGCTGGGGTTATAAATGTGTGCCACCACACCCTTCTGCCCTTCCTCCTCCTCCTTCTGCCTTCTCCTCCTCCCTCTTCCCACCTCCTCCTCCCCCCTCTCTGTTCCTTCCCCTCCCCCTTCTCCTCCCTGCTCCTGCTTCTGTTTCTCCTCTTTCCTCTTGTGTAATGTGGGCTCTGGGGCTCAAACATAGGTCCTCATGCTCACATCCACTGAGCTGTCACCCGCCACCCTGTATTGTTGGTGCCTTTGTTTGACAACTTCAGGCTAATATTTCCAGATATCATCTACTGTCCGCACTTAGGTGGCATCCATGAGCTTTGGCTCATACTCCTACACACACAGACACACACACACTCTCTCTCACACACACACACCCCATCCCACATCTCTACTGGTGGTCTCCATCCACACCGGGTGCTGAGGCATGAATCTGGTGCTGATGCCATCCCTGACCTGGCCTGACATCTCCATCTCCTGACACCTGGTAAGGGTGTCACTGTTCTCTCCGTCTCCAGTGTTATCAGATGTTCCTCGTGCTCGATCGTCATAATAACCTCACACACCCTTCCCCCTTCCCCGGGCACATTCGCCATACAAAGCAGAAGCTAGCGTGGCCTTTGAAAATACACTCGCCCCGACCCATCGCCCTCCTCCTTATTAGTACACATTCACGGGAAGTTACACACAAGTGCAAGCCTGCTGTGTACAGCGTCTGTCCGTGTCAGGACTTCCAATCGACCGGTATAGCCACAAGCCTACCCTTGACTTCTGTGGCCCTTGAAATTGGCCTCAGCTGGCTCTGCCATGGTCCTGCTGCCCCCGACCTGTACCACAGTGACCTTGTACAGCTTTTCACCTGAGCCAGGATCTAACATGCTGCAGCTTTTACCTCAGGTGTTTCCTCCGCACCCAGCCCTTCGCCCTCGCCCGCCCTCACTCCTCTGTCTGAGAGCACTCATCTTTCTCTCCCTATTTCTCTGGTCTCGAGCTCTCCCCGTCCCCTTCAGGCCTTGTTATTCCAAACATACTGAGCTTTCTGGAAGCATTTGTCACATCACTGTTCCACTCCATAGCACACTGACCTCCTCAGCCATAGCCATAGCCATCCAAACTGCCGTGTGCCTGTGGACCTTTTCTTGTCTGCCCCCTCCAGACTCAAAGAGCTGTGATGAAGACCTGTATCTGTTTTTCCTGTCACCCATACCACACCCAATGCCTGGACACAGTTGGCAGTTCAGAGTAAGTTCCGCATTCTGCCTCCATCAGGAGGCTGTGTGGCTCTGGGCTGCTTTGAGCTCAGCCCCTCCCTCCTCTCGTTTCACCCCGCACCGCAGTGGCTATGGACTTGCCCTGTGCTAGACCCAATCACAAAGGCCGTTTAATTTCTGCCTGTAACTTGCAGTTCGTGCAGTACACACTGGAACCGGAGTATCTGGTGATCATGTTTCCAGGCATCTGCTAACCTTGTTAGCAGAACGCCAGAGGAAAGGTGTCTTCTCTTGAGGGCAGCCTGGAAAAATGACTATTTCTGGCAGGAAACTTGTTTTGTCTTATAGACTTGAGTGTCAGTGTTGTTCATGAGTGACTAATGTGCCCAGGGAAGTTCTCTCTCTTAACCCTCTCAAGTGCCTTTGCTGCAACAGAGTCAAAGGAGAGCCACAAGGAAGAGCTGATGAGAGGTTAGGACAGGAAAACATGGTCACTGTGACACAACTCTTGAAGGAATAGAACTGGGCAGTTGGTCAGGTTTACAGCTAGTTTTCAGGTTTCAATCATGAGTCCCCTAAATAACTATTTTCTTGAATGTTTAATCCTGATCTTTCTTTCTTTTGTTATTTCCAACTGTAAAATAAGATAGTGTGAAAAGAAAATACTGAAGGTAGCTTTTCAGTTTCGGGGTTTTTTGTTTTTGTTGTTGTTGCTTTTGAGAGCAGGCAGCAAAATCTCTTAATAGTCCTGGCCTAGGTATCTGATCCAGCATTGTACTTTAATGCCACGGCTTTCTTTTCCCTGAAGGGGTGGTTTTAAATGTTTAGTACATTCTCAGTGCCTTTCTTAATGGATAGTGACTGTCTTCTGTAGAGCATTTCATAAAAAAGAGTAACTGCAATGAAAAGCACAGTCAAGAATCAAGCATTTGGAAAAAAGATGGCAGTGTGGGAGGCTCTGTGGTGACGCTTCCCACTCACAGACTGGAGGAGCGGCAGAGGACATTGGTTAATGATGGCGAGTGCCCGCTCTCCATTTCAGCGTCACGCGGGTTTGCTAAAGGATAGCTACCCTTGCTCCCACCCAGCTGAAGGTAGAGCTGGCCAGCACAATCCTGCAAGGTCACGAGTAGGGACCACAGTGCAGGATGTCCTCAGTGGATGCACAGCCATTCCCTGCTTCTTGTTTGTCTTCCTGCACTCTCTAAATCGCTTCCCGGCCAGTCATGTATCAACACTCACTCTACACCGTCATAGAAGTCATCGAGAGGACTCTCTGGAAACAGGGGAGAAAGGAATCAGTTAGCTTTAGTTCAGACTGGATCTTTAGTCCTGTCCCTCGTGATTCATGTATGTGTACACATACGTGTGCAGGTGTTCCTACATGTGACGGCCAGAGGTCAGTATTAGGCGTCTTCTTCAGTCACTCTCTATGCTATTTCTTTTATTGTCTTTCCACAATGTCAGAACTCGCTGCGTAACCAGAAATTTACAAAATACAGCTGTTTCACAGGCTGCAGTTCACTCCTAATTTTGCTTGGTTGGTAGTCATTAGCAATCTCAGGTTCCTTTATTCCGGTGTCAACTACTCATATCAACTCAGATCGCACATTTACCAATTATAACATGGCTAAGAAAGGGTTAAAGAGGCTGCAGAGTTGAAAGAAGCTGCCCTGAACTCAGGGCGAAGGGTGGGCATCTGTAGTGGACACAGGCAGGAACAGAGCTGTGTAAGCACAGTGGAGTCCAGTGCAGGTCTTGATGGCTGCCCGGTCCACTTGAGAGTCAGCATGAAGTGCACTGAGTGTCACCAGCAGTGAGAGCATTTGAGTTAAGACTCATTAGGGGTGACTGGTAACGAGTTTGCTGCATCTCAGTCTTGAAGTACCCCCACCTTGTTTTTCTGAGGCAGGCTCTCTCTGAAGCTGGAGCGGAGTCGTGGGTTAGGCTTGCTGAGGACTCCACTCCGGGAATACTCTCACCTCGGCCTCCCAGTGCTGGCCTTAAGATACACACGTGTGCTTGTTTTCACGGGCATGCTGGGGATCGAGGCTTGCACAGGGAGTGTGCTACCAAATAAGCCGTCTCCCTGGGAAATCTGAAAGGAAACAAAACAACAACAAATTAAAAATTATATCTTCAGTGGCTAGTAAGATGGCTCCTTGGTAATAGCACATGCTTTGCAAACTTGGGGACCTGAAATCAAACCTCTAGCACCTGTGTAAAAACTGCAGCAAGCCAAGTGTGACCATGGCCGCACATGCCTGTAACATCAGCGCTGGAGGGAGGAGCAGAAGCAAATAGATTCTGGGATTTGATGGTGAGCCAGCTTACCCAGAATGGCGAGCTCGGGTGCACTGAGAGAGACCCTGGCCCAGGGGAGTAAGACAGGCAGCAATAGAGGAAGCCACCCAGAGCCTTCCTGTCCCTCTGTCCTCACAGCCACAGGTGTGCCCGGCCTTCCTCACACATGCGCACCAGCAGACATAGCACACCAACCCAGACTGACACAGCACAGATTCATTGGTAAAGAAGTTTTGTTTTTCTTTTTGTTTTTGTTTTGTTTTGTTTTTCCCTTACAGGGGATGAGGATAAAGCAATGGAAAAATAATTTCAGGTGGTAGAAAAATATATAGCTCAGGTCTTTGACATGTTTCCTGAGCCCTGTGCCATACTGCCAGGGAGTAGTTCGTTCTCTCTCTCTCTCTCTCTCTCTCTCTCTCTCTCTCT
>CM053756.1:4914033-4981864 GCA_028658305.1 Pachyuromys duprasi
AATTTAAGAGTCGGAATATTAAATAAACATCTCCGCCCTCTCTTCCAGCAGACAGCCCAGAGGACAGCTCTCCGCGCTCTATCTGACAGGTACATTTTGTCATTTTTATGAACTATAAATTGCTTTATGAAACATTGAGCCCTATTTATTGTGGCGTATAATTCATAATCGGATTTTGTCCCTGAAGAATCTGTGAACTGGGATGTTAAACATTCTGCGTGCTTGGATTTGTCATGCGTGCATGGAGTTTATTACTGCAGAAATCGCCGTGTTGTATTTCACATAAAGTATGAAGAATCCCTTGTTGTGCCATGAAACACGAGTCAAGAAACTCAGGGGGAAGGCCTGAGTGGTGAGGGAAGGCCTGAGTGGTGGGGGAAGGCCTGAGTGGTGGGGGAAGGCCTGAGTGGTGCGGTAAATTCTGAACTTTGGAATTGGTTGAGAGTCAGGCTCATTTTTCAGCAATAAGTACTTCATTTATTTTGAGGTGTTTTCTCCACTCTTTCCATATCTTTTCCCCCTGAGGACTCTGTCTTTCAATAAGATTTTTTTCTTTCTTTCCTGAGCTGTATGCATATAGGCCAACCACCCGTGGTCTCCTGACTTCTTATTCCTTGGCTTGTTTCCCCTGCCTCATGTGACCGAACGAGAGGCATAAAGAGCACAAACTGGTTTTCACACCCTCCTTAGAACAGACCGAGAGCAGTGTATGTCTATGTGTCTGTGTGCCAGAGTGTGTGTATGCGCAATAGTGTGTTCTGTCAGAAGGTGAAGATGAAGGCCCTACATGGGAAACCTGCATCTTCAGACACAGAGGGAGGTGCCTCTCTGCTGCCTGGCACACAGCTCGATACTGCATAGGCAGCCTCTGCCCCTCCCTCTCATCGGATGCCCTTCCTTTCAGAAGGAGCTGACCAAAGCGGTCAGCCCAGCCCCCCTCAGCTGAGCTCCATACAGAGGTGAATTATCCAGAGCACACAGGTAGAGAGCATTTCCTCTGGGGGTCCGCAGTTTGTTTACTTCAACTGAAGAGCTTTTCCCCAGGGACAGCCACCCAAGTGTGCGTGCTCTGAGAGCAGAGACCCAGGGCTGCCGCCGGGTGCGCTGCTTCTGGTCCTTTTGATCGGAGACCCAGGATCCAAACTCACTATGAGCAGATGTGGTCCATATCATTGTATGATCTGCTTAATATTCTGTGTGTTTTCTCTCTGGACATAAGAGTCTTTTGATCAAATGCTTTGAGAAGCAGGGGAAGCCCCAGGTTCACTGAAAGACCTTTACTAATTCATACAGTATTTCCTTTTTGGAGGACGCTGAAACGCTTGTGGAATTGCATTATGCCATTGTTGCTACAAACCACTGGCTTACACCCCCCAAGTGATGAAGCTCCTCGGATAGAAAGTGTATGCTTGCTAAAACTGTGTATACGTAGCTAGCAAGCATCATGGCAACCCCTGTGGGAACGAATCAAACCACACTTTAGGAAAACGGGCATTCCCCTGCAGTCCTCTAAGGTGCTTCAGAAACTGCAACTGATGTTCAGAGGTTTCTCCTCAGTGACTTAGCCTGGGAAGCCAGTGCCGGCAATCTTAATGAGGAGAATGCAGTCACCTGTCAAGCCGTTGCCCCGGAAGCTGGGGTTCCTGTTCTCCCCTTCCTCTACTCTCCATGAGAATAGGACCGTTCCCCTCCACTGCTAGGTGTGGCCACAGGGCTCTGGCGCTGCAACTATGGGCAGCTGCCTTCTCCTTATCTCCCTCCTGTGGTTGGTAAATGGAGGCTGAGCCACTTTCGAGATGTAAGCCTGCGGGAGTGTCCAGCCTCTCAACGTTGTGACACAACCTCACGGCAGAATTTGTGTTCAAGAGCCAAATAACTGAGTTACGATATAAAAATGCTTTAAGTGAGTTTAGGGTTTTGCGCTGGGTTCCATTGGTGGCCATCCCTAAGCACCTGGGTATGGCCCCAGGTGGGACAGCCTTTTAAGATGTAAGTGATGGTAAGTATGCCTTGGGCAGACTGAGATCTTGGCGGTTGGTTTGTTTAGCATATCAAGAACTTTGCCACTCCATCCTTCTCTGGACACATTCTGTTTTCATTATCTGGGGCATGCACCAGAGCACTTGAAATCATTTAGAGATGGTTCACTATGTAACCTGGCTGGCCTGGATCTTGCTATGTAGAATAGGCTGGCCTTGAACTCACATAGATCCACCTGCCTCTACCTCCCATGTGCTGGGAGTTCTTATATTGTGTTCCAGGCCAGCCAGGACTACATAGTGAGATCCTTTTGTTAAAAACTCTTGCTCAAAATCAGAACTTAAAAACACCTATGAAGTTTTGGATTCATTGTTTTCTAGTTTATTTTTTTAATTAGGAAATATTAATTGATCTCATAGAAGGTGTCTCTTTCTTTCATATTACTTAATATTTTGAATAAACCAATAAATAGTTTTAGAAAAAAATTGTCATTGGGGCTTGGGTCCATATCATTGTATGAGCTGCCTAATATCCTGTCTGTCAAAATAAATTGCAGACATGAAATGGAACTGGTCACCCCAGAGCAAGGTCTACCCAAGATAGCTACTTAGATCATGAAATAATCTATTAATTACTTGTTGCTATCACAAAATATCTGATAAAAGATTTGAAGGAAGGAAGGGTCCTTGCCCTTCCAACACACCTGCTCAGCCATTCGCCCTCAGCTCGGAACAGCTCATGAACACACTGATGTCTACCAGGGTGACATCCTTGTGCTGAAGAGGAAATGGGGCTTTGCCGACAAGGTTGGTGGGAGGACCAGACTTAGCTGTAACATCAGTAGGGAGACACCTACCTGCAGTGCTTTGACACCTGGTCCCGCAAGGCCAGCTGTAGGAAAAGGAAGGGGCCAAGCACCCCTTTCCCTTCCCGGGGCTGGGTGGGGCTCTCATGCCTCTGGGGTGCAAGTGCTCACAATGATTAACTTTCTCATCATTTTTTTCTTTTCCAACCTCTTGTGTCTCAAAGTTTTCCTGGTCTGTTTTCAAAAGAGGAACCCTAGCACAAATCCAGTATTTAATAATATGGACTAAGCTTTTGAAAATGAGGCTTATCTTCTGGCTGTACTCTTAAAATTGTGCATATTCATCGGCATGACATGTTGACACATGAGCACCTTGTGTGATACATTAGTTAAATTTAAAACATCCTGGCAGGGGGAGGGTTAGAGAGCTGTCTCAGGGGTTAAACACATCTGTTGCTCTTACAAAGGACATATAGCTCTTACAGGGCACCTAGCTTCAATTCCCAGCACCCATATGGCAGCTTACAACCACCTGCAACCCCAGATCCAGGGAACCCAACAGGCATGCATGTGGTGCAAACACATGCACGAAAGCAAGACACTCACACACATAAAAGTAAAATAAGTATTTTTTAAAAAAAAATTTAAAGCATCCGTCTCTTCAAACATCATGTCTTCATTTAAAACCCTTTATTGTAGCTTTCTAAAAAGATTTCTTACACTGTATGTGTGTATGTACATGTTTGTGTGTGGAGATCAGAGGACCATCAGCAAGAGCCAGCCTTGTCTGCCTAGACCTCCGAGAGCAAACTTGGAATCAGGCTCAGGGACGAGTTCCTGCACCACTGAGCCATCCGGCTCACCTTCTATCATTTTCAAATGCACACCTCGGCTCTCATTATCTGCAGTCACTCTCCTGCACGCTGGCGCACCAGGGTCTAATTCCCAGGGCATGCGCTCTGAAGTTTTGTGACCTCATGATCGGGAAACAGTCTTAAAAAATTAAATCAGTAATGCATCCGTCGCCTCACGTTAAAAACCACCTCAGGTACTGACCCTAGCAATGGGTGGTGCCTGTAGATCAGTCCACAGAGTCACAGAAGAGTCCCCCAGGCAGAGTGCGGGACTGGACTGCAGCCGAGCTCTCTGTGACCTCTCCTGAGGTGGCAGGGGGGGCTGTGGAAAGATGAGGCGGTGGGGGTTTTGTGCTCTTCCACACCTGACTGTAGGTTTTGGTTTTGGTTTTTCCACTTTATGTTTTTGAGAAGTATGAAGCCCACTGGTGTCTCCAAATGATGAAGACAACAGGCAACCAGGACAGGAAGAGGTAGCAAAATTCTTGAGATAAATAGGGCAATTATTAGATATTAGTTTGCACAGGGCTCTAGCCTTATAATCTAGGTGCTTTTCCTCCTTATGGGTGGTTGGGCTTGATGGACCTGGGGACAGATGAGGGAAGGAGGGATCAGTGGATACTTTTCAAACTTTGCATATTGTCAGTAATGTGGGGAAGATGCAAATGGCTGTTGGAGAGGAAGGTGTGTGCTGGGCATACAGAGAGCCTTAAATATGACTAACTTCCCTCCGGAAGTAGTAAATAGCAGACAGCCCTGATCAGAAGCAGGATCCCTGTGATTTATCAGTCCAAACGGCTGTTCATTTGCAGAGGAGCTGGCGGTCAATCTGGAAGTCTGCGGCCAGAGGAGCATGAGGAAATTGGCAGGACTGCGAAGTTAATCATACCCTGAGACCGCCGCCATCTGTCTTGGGGCGACAGAGGCTCTGCACGGAGAGCAGGCATGCTTTATAGCAGCGGATCAGGAATTAATATTTTCTGTGGAACCTCAGGCATCATTTGCAGCAACTCGGGTTTTATAAAAATGGAGCATAATTTTGAATGAATAAATCATGCTCTGTTAGAAATATGAGGGGCTGAGAAAAAAATTTGCTTGAATCCAAAAAAAAAAAAAAAAAAGAAGAAGAAAAAGAAAAAAAAAAGATCAAGACCGCCAATATCGGTGCAGCCGTTGAAGTGGTCGCACTCGGAGGACGGGAATGGCCGTGCGCTTAAATTGTGCATATAATCATTTTCTGAAATGTCAGCCTGCGACTCCAACCATGGCTGCAATTTTATAGCTTTGGAGACACATCACCAGCCTATAACCTGTCTACCCATCTGGCAGATTCTCAGGTCCAAAATCCATTTATATTGAAATCCAAACAACTGCTGTGGATTTATTCATTTACTCTGTGGAGCCTCTCTGAGCACATGCTGTGTGCTCAGTGGGGGACCCGGGGAAGAAAGCTAGCCCAAAAGTGCTTCTCCTCAAGGCTTTACCAGCCAGAGTGTTGGCTTTGCAAGGAGAGAGGCCTGGGCTTGCCCTTCTGGTTTCCCCTTTCTCAGATGAATCTCAGACATTGAGCCCCATCTTCCGTGGGGAAGTGTGGAAGAAAATGAAGTGAATGGCAAATAGCTTACAGTTAGGGCAACTTCACCTCCACCTACAGAGTGGAGTGTGAAATGATCTGTATCCAGAAACAAGATGAAACATATTTGGAGGGAGGGAAGGGCAGGCTGACTGGCTCCGGAGGGCCTTCTCCTCCAGCTTCTTCTTGCTGCCTGCCCTGGTCAGAGGGGCCAGTGTGCCGGAGGGACGCCCCAGCTCACAGCGTGCCTCTGGGTTCTGCCCAGTCCCTGTGCGCTGATAACACGCACCCTTGTCTTACGTACTTTTGCTGTTTGTTTATTTGCTTCTTACGGGTGATGCTGGCACCACTGTGTGCCTGCGGAGGTCAGAGGTCAGAGGGCAGTTTGAGGAAGTCTTTGCCCCTTATGGACCCTGGGGAAAAACTCTGCTCATCAGGCTTGTCACACCGTTACCTGCTCTCACTGGCCCAAGTGATCTCTGAGCGTCAGAAAGAAGAGCTGGGGGCCATTTTCAAGGATGTTTTAGATTCACGGCTCTCAGGGTATCAAACTGGCAGGTCTCTTATCAGCCATGCCTACAGGGCCTGTGTTCTCTAGCCTCTCCAAACAAGGGCTCCCTTATTGTGACGCGTGCATCACAAGTTTTTAAAGAGGTGCCTTCGTGTATTAGCTCTGTGCCCTGTACTGTATCATTTTATAATCTTCAGAACAGTCCTGAGAGGTACATAGAACTGAAAGGAAAGAAAGAGAGAGAAATAAAGAGAAAGAAAGTCAGAAAGAGAGAAGATAAACTCAACCATGGACAGGTGATGTCCAAGGGTAGGCGAGGCAGCCTCAGATGTAAACTGCCCGATGCATTTAAGTTAGAGGAGAGTAAGTGGGAACCGGTGGTAAGGCGGAAACTCTGCAATCTTGTCTGCAGGTCTCTGCCAGGTGGGGTCAGGCCAGGTGACGACTGTAGCGGCCTCCCCCACCCCTTCCACCTCCCAGCTTTCATTGCAACACTTAGTATGATGACAACACTTGAAATGTCCCCTTCTTGTCTACAGATTCATTCAGTGAATGCTCACAGTTCTGGGTAAGCAGAACCCACTGTCCACAGCAGCCACTTGCAAGGAGCACAAAATGTGTCTAAGTGTGTATGCACCTGCGTAGTGTTCCATGGAGCAGTTGTGTGTCAGCATACTAAGGGCTTCACTGATGCTATTCACTCAATCCTCCCTCGCCACAGCCGTCTCAGCAAGAACGAAGAGTCAACATTAGGGCTATAAAGAGAGCCCGTTGTCAATAGGATTCCATTTCCCTCTGTGATCCATCCAAACTGCTTTCCCTAAAATCCTGCTGCATCTGGGTTTCTATATATAGACTCAGACAACTTTCCTCCACATCTCTGAGCTCCAGGATAATCTGTCTGACCTCAGAGTCGATGCCTTTAGCCTCTTCAGTCAGCAAAGCCCATGCCCCCATCAAGCCGTGAGGAAACTGGTAGCATGCCAGGTGACTGTGGGCTGCCCTCAGGAGACAGAAGGGGGCCCTGATGGGCATTTTAAGTGTAAAGGAAAAATGCATCCTCAACTATGACCAGGAATGGAGCGGAAGAGAGAATGAAGAAGGGTCAGCAAGAAGAGGGTTGGCCTGCAGCATGTCCAGAGAGAAGCTAGAGACAGCATGAGGAAGAGGAACCACATGTTCCTTCACCTGGTGTCACTTCCTCCACGTGTCTTGTCTTCCAGCTACAACCTCAGCCAGCCACCTGACCAGCTCCTCCTCCACAAGCCCCTCCAAGAGCTGCTGACATGATACATTTAGGACCAGTCCCAGCCGCTAAGAATGGGAGCCACATCTTAGGAAGTGGGTGGTTTCATACACACCACCATGGAATGCTGACTTACCCACATGCCCTTTTAATGATTTATCTATGTGTATCTGTGATGCTTATGTGTGAGTGTGGGCATGCCCATGCAAAGGTGCATGGATGGAGGTCACAGTGAGTGGGATCCAGGCTTGAATTCAAGTCCTAAGGCTTGCACCAGACGGGCTTTTACTTGCTGAGCCATCTCCAAAGCTCTTTTAAAAATAAAACCACCCCAGACTGTGCATCCTGCTGCTCAAGTCTCTCTCATGATGAGAAGAAAAGGCCTCCTGGCCCAGCCACCCTGGTCTTTCTCCTCTTCAGCAGACATCATGGAGCAAGCAAGTGGGGTACTGATAATTGGGTAAAGCATTCAACATCTGGACCAAACTTTTCTCGTTGCAAGAAGCAGGGCTCCTATCATGGTCTCCTTCTAAGTTTGTGGGTAAACCACATGAGCCAATAGAGAGAGCAGATACGTTGTCCCTCGTTCTACAGGCTGATAATCCCACTGCCACAGTGTTAGAAGCCCCTGCATGAAGGTACCATGAATGCTCTTCTGCTTGCGTCCTCCGTGAGGCTCAGCATCCAGAAGCGACAGTAGAATACAGGTCTGTTAGGAAATGGTAACCCCACAGCAACAGCTGGTCTGTGTATTTGAGGAAAGCTGTTATCAGCAGGTCTCCTCAAGCAGCCCTGGCTAGTCCTCACCCACCTTTTGTAGCATGTTCTGATCCAGCCTGTTCTGTCCTAAAACACCAAAGCCAGGGTCCTCGATGAGGTCCACGCATGCCTCCATTGGATAGGCCACAACCTGTGTCTTCTCACGTCATTCATTTAGAAGACCCACCTGGGCCATTTGCTGACACACTCTTCCAGATGCCTGCTAAAGAACTGGCCTGCTTTTCTCACTGAAGAGTGGATAATCCTTATCATTTCAAAACCGCACTGCCATTGTCAGGTAAAGAACCTTGTGGGACCACATACCGAGCCCTGTGTGCTAAGTTTCTCTGGTCCATAAGCGTGCCCTGTGATCTCCATCGGAACTCACAAGCAGAGACCCTCTGCCTGCCTGCTTCTCCAGGAAAGCCACATAACTGTCCCTCATGGCCACCCAAGGGCCGTTAGTTCAGTCAGCTGCATTAACAAGAGGCAAGCGCAGGCTACAGGGTCTGCAGCTCGGCACAAATGCCCCCCCCCCATCTAATTTCCACTATAAAGCTAAATGGCTCCAGAGAAGCCATCGAGTCCTGTCAGGTAAATAATGCACAGTTTGAAAGGTCCCAAGCATGTATTTCACACAACAAGGCAAGACAATCAAGGCAGAAGTTAGCCTTCAGAGTATATAAATAACCGGTTGAACAAAGCCACTAATTGCCCCTTAAAATGGCTTAGCGGGTTCGAGAGTGCTTGAGAATTAATACAGACTCTCACCTGTTGTCTGCTCAGGAGGAGTCGGCAGGAGGGTCCTCTGAGCGAAAATGCTTTAACCCGTTTCGTTCATGCCCACAATTGCCCTGAGCCCCAGCCCAGGGACAACATGAACCCCAGCGTACTTGAAAGACCTTTGACTTCCTTAAGAAGAATAACGGGATGATGTCTGTGTGACAGCATGAGTGTGCTTAATACCACTCAAGGGACACGTGGAAAATGGTCAAGATTCATGATATGGGTTTTGCACAGTTTAAAAAAAAACTCTGTATTTAAAAAGAAAATGAATAGTTCAGTTACAGGCTGAGATCCTTAATCTGAAGATTCTCAGTTTCAAAGTGCTTGAGAGTCCAAAACTTTCAGAGGACCAATTTAACACAAGTGGGACATTCCCTATTATGAAACCTCGACTGGTGTGTAACATCACCTAAAACACCATCTCAGATTACCTTCGTAATTCGTGAAACAACTGGGTACACGCACGCACGCTTACTCACTACAAGATCTAAAAAAGAACCGGAGTTAGAAAGCATCTTTAAGTCAGGAATTTGGGGAACGTGCTGATGTTCCTTCCAATGCGGCCTCCTCTCACACAGATCAGAAGCCCGGTGTCTCCTCATGGATGTGAGGAGCACTCTCTGCCTCCGTCTCAGATGGGTGAGGAGTGAGCCTGGCCTTCTGCAGTGGGATGAAGTGGAGCCTAGATCCCGCCCCCCAGCTCCTGCTCCCCCAGCCCCCATGACTGAAGGGACACAGCTATTCCCACCCTTGTTGTTCGTCTGCTGTGCTCCGCAGACTCTGGAAAGGACAGAGGGAGCCAGGGGCAAGGTGTTTAAATCACAGGCCTAAACATTAACTTTTGCTTAGTCTTTGTCACTTTGTCAGCAAGTCCTGTGCCTTTGCACACCTATGTAGTTGTCTGTCCCTCACACCAAGGGCAGTGGGTGTTCTGTGCTCCAATGTTTGTGGCTCATTTAATTTTTATTTAAATTTACACAAACCAGTATATTTGCATAAATTTACAAAAAATGTGTCATTTCAATGCAAAAACTAAGAAAAAGCTGTTGTATAATTAGCATATTTTCTGTGTCACAGCTATCTACTAAAAAAGAGACTCTTTACAACTATGTAGTTCTGAAAGAGACGTTCACCTGTCCCTTGTTGACAAACTGCTGTAATTATAGACTTACTGTCCTGCAGGGAGTATGTTACTAATTGGTAGTTACTGACCAGTTATTTTAGAATGGTTAAACTGACTGCCAGTGAAGACGCAATATACAGTCCCCACGTGACTACCAGTGAGGACATAACACGTAGTCCCCACCTGCTTTGAATATCAGCATATGTAACTGTCATTCTCAGTGACCATAGTCTGGTAGATTAAGCGGAACCCAAAGGAGACCCAGGGGAACAAATTATATGGTGTGTGTGTATGTGTGTGTGTGTGTGTGTGTGTGTGTGCAGGGAGACAACCTCAGGAGCTATCTAGCTCACATTTTGCATCTAGAGTCTCTCACCAGCCTGGGGTTCTCCTATTCGTGTAGGCTGGCCATCCAGCGACCCGGAATGACTCTCCTGTCTCCCCAGCTGAGAACAGCTACATCTGATGTTTTTTGCATGGGGCTAGGGACTGAACTCAGGTCCTCACGCTTGCATGGAAAGCACTTTAACAACTAAGCTTTCGCCCCCACCCACCAATTATACATTTGACAAGAGAAGGTTTTAAAACCCTTTGCAGATGTGCGTATGGTTTTCTGAGCATGCCTGTCCCTGTCAGCATCACAGGAAGTCAGTTGGAGAAGCATGGGGAATGGTGTGGTAGAGCATTTCATAGTCTGGGGCTTTTGTTTTTGCATTTGTGTTTTGTTCAAAACTCAAGCTACTTAGCTGTTTGTAATAGGAGTTTATTTAAATCATGGTACGAGTTCCTTTTGGTTTGATTTTAAACCTCCAAGCTCACGGAGTCCCTCCTTCTCTAGCTTTATGAGCCTTGCAGACAGAACCTCTTTCTCCACAACTGTCCTTCCCTCCCAGAACTGTCCTGTGGCCAGGCATCCCTCTGAACAGCCAGTTAGCCCTGACTGCCCAGCCAGCTGCTAACTGCGGTCTCAGGGCCTGATGCTGTCCAGAAGCCCACCCCTCCCAGTAACCTGCTCTCTTCCCTCCCCCACAGAGGCAGCCTTGGCCTGGTGCTGGCCTGGCTGGCTGGCCTTTGATGACTGTGGTTTGGAGCCTCTACACTCCGCTGCTGCCAGGGAAGGTTAATGTGCTCCTGCTGGCTGGCGCAGCCTGACCTTTCTCGCTCTGTCCAGCTCCCTGCCCTGTGGGTTCCAGTGTCCGGCAGCCACACCATGTCCTCCCTCTGGCTGGAGCACACAGTGCCCACCTCTGCTGTCCCTGGCAGCATATGTCCCTGCAGGATATACCCTGCAGAGCTTATCCCAGATGTTTTGGGACAGCCAGCTGATCTACCAAATTCCAAATAAATTTCTCGGCCTTGCCCTCTTTCCCCACCATGATTTTACAGTTTCCTTTTGCATGGGTTTGCTGCTCACGTTCCCTCTCATCCTGCCCACTGTAATCGACTCAGCTAAAATGTTGAAACAAGCTTGCAGAGAACAAGGCCATGGTGCCTCATGCATATCACAGGCCAGGTCAGCCTGCTTGCTTGCCCTGGTGTAGCAAATCAAATAGGGCTTTCTGAAGACCTGGCCAGGTTGAGTCTGAGGCCCTACAGCTCCCCCATGCCGCCTCTTCTTGGCTTTGTTCACCCTGTTCACAGCCAGTGAGTCAGCAAGCCACTTAAGGTCACAGCTATTCATCTTACAATGGAGACACTCTGCCCTGTTCGGCTTGCCTAATCCTAGAGTTGAGAGAAGCCAAGGCAAACAACACAGATGCAACACAAGCATAGCAACTTGGGGTGTTAGTCACCCCAAGGGATATGAAGGAGCTTTCTTTGAGTCACTGTCCTAGCTATTTAATGTGATTATAAAAGAACAGTGGTCCCTCAGTGTGGCAGCACATTGTTAACTCTCCCTCTGACAGTGTGTCTTGTGGGTGTTAGGTTACCTGTCCTCATGGTGTAGCTGGCTGTCTCAGACCCCATGCATCACCATGCCATGCCATCAGCAGACCACCTTCTGAGCCACAGGCTAGTATCTTCACCTTGCACAGGGGAAACTGTTTCAGACTATTGAGTCACTTGTCACCCAGAGTTAATACACACAGTAAGGTGTGGTGCCCACTGGAGCCAAGGTTTGCAGGGGCCATGTGGCCTTGGACAGGGAAAACCTGGCCCATCACAGGCTGGTTGCTCAGGGCTTCATTCCCTCTCCACCATACTCAGTCCCTTAAGACAGTACATACTTCAGCCCTCCCTGAGTCACACACAGCACATGCCTGGGTACCACACCCACAGACAAGAGCTGCTTCAGTCTCCTCCCCAGAAGGTAGGGTCAGCTGGAGATTTATGTGGTACAGCATGCCACGCCTAGCCTGTTCCAGCCAAGGACATAGTTCCAGCCATCTTTCCAGGCTCTAAACTTAAAATGGGGCATGAGAAGGCATTTGAAAAGTCTAATGGTTGGACTTAGGCAGATTTAGATGAGGAAGAAAGAAGATGCAAGACAATACTGTTTCCTGAGATTTCTGCATCTGGGAGGATTTTCCTCTTCCAACTGGCTAGAGATCCAGTATCTGTTCCATGGTACTTTGAAATGAAAGACAAATTGTATTCAAATATACAACAGGTGTTCAAAATGCTCACTCACCCATGTATGAACCAACCCACCAGCCACGCCAGCTTCCCTGCCTCGGAGCAGTGGAGACCTGGATGCCATGGGTCTGTAATAACACGAGCTCGGCCAACATGGTTTCCTAGGTCCCCTTTAAGCCTTGGCTCTATCATAGGCCCATTTTGTGACTTCTTTCATATGTAGCCATATACAGAAACAAAGACTCACATGCACACAAAGGAGTGCACAAGCATGTATGCGAGTACACACACATACACACCCAGACACACACCCACTCACTGTTCCTTCAGTCAGGAGCCCTTCCCCCACTCCCCCTCCTCCCACTCCCCTCCAGCCTACTTGGACACCTTCCCAAGCTTTGGCCCTTCCCAACCTACTTGGCCCTCCATCTTTTGCCATCTGCCCACACTTGTCCCTTGGTGGTACCCACCCACCACGAGCTTGCAGAGACCAAGGCCATGGCACCTCCTGCATGTCACAGGCCAGGTCGGCCTTCCTGCTGGCCCTGGTGCAGCAAATCAAACAGTGCTTTCTAAAGACCCGGCCAGGTTGAGTCAGCAGGATTTTACCTCCATATGATGACAAGTCTGCTCAAAAGATCCTCTCCTGGGGCCTTTCTGGGGTACTGGGCCACCGGGTCCAGGAGTAGTCTCCAAAAGACAGTCAGCAGTGAGGACTGGCTTGGCAGTCAGCCACACACATCCTTGTAGCTGCTTTGAGCTGAGGACCTGTATGCCCCCAGCCCTACAGATCCTTCCATTAAAGCCCTAATCCACAATCTCATTGTCTTTATGCAGTTAAATAATAAATAACTTAATAATTAAATAAGTATGATACAATGAAAAAAGCATGCACAGGAAAGAAGTTATGTAGGCATAGAGTGAGTTAGCTATGGGCATGACAAAAAGCTCTCTCCCAGCAGATGTGTCACTAACAAATGAGTGTGTCAGTCTTGGACTTCCCAGCCTTCAGAACTGCAAGAAATGAGAATCTTATTTAAGCTACTCAGGCTGTGGTATCTCTTACAGAATTATGAACAGATACCATCCAGGACACTGTGTCATTTCTTAGTTAGCATACAAAGTAATGGGCATTCTTGTCATGTTTCCACACATACTGACTCAACACCGGGACCCCACCTGCATACCCCACCTGCGCACACTACCTGCACACATCACCTGCACACCCCACCTGCACATCACTCCTGTGCACCCCAAGCTGCATCTGCATTACATGCAGTAGCAGCCTGTGGCCTACGGATGTAACTCAGAGGTAAAGTACTCTTGCCTAGCATGTGCGGGGCTGGGTGCAGTCCTCAGCACACAAATGCATGTGGTCCAAAGAAGGTGGCTTGCTTTATGAAGGAATCATCTACCTTTTTGTAGCATGTGAATAAAATGCCACAAGAAGCGTGAACTTGGAAGGTGGGGCCTAGATTTGTGGAGCTCACTTTCTCTTCAGTAAAATATTACAGTGAAATTTCATTAAATCCCAGCATCCCAGCCTATAAGAGAGCACCCTTCCTGTCTAACTGTCCAACCTAAGACTACAGCTTAGGGTGCTGGGCCTGTGCCCTGGGGTAATGAACTGCAGACCCCTAGCCACCGCGGCCTGTAGGCCTGGGCTTAGCCACAACTGTCTCTTTTTTATTGACACTCCAGCCGCCCCCTGTGACCCCTTCCGAAATCAGAAGTAGCTGGAGGATGTTTCAGTCATCAAGGCTGGAAGAGGTTTTATTTCAGTTGGAAAGTGGCCGCACAAGGCTCGGTGCTCATCGGAAGCCCTGAGGGAAGCTCGTAAACCCCGAACGTTGTGGCTTTGGAGTGGCCTCACGCCATTTCTCCACAGAGCTTTCATCTTCTGACTGTTCACCCAGCCCCCACAAATGGTTGCGTTAAGTCGCTTTTAAAATACAGCTCCAGCAACTTGAAGGACAGTCCCCCAGGCCCCAGACTTTCTGTGTCTGCGATTAACTGTAATTAAGCCTCTCACCTGTCATCCTGGCTAGACTCCTGCCGTTCGGAAGTCTCCTCTGCGCAGCTAGGAGTGACGCAGTCTCTGGTTGCATGCATGCTCATTCCCCCTCCCCCCCCCCCCCGCTTCGATGCATGTGCACATGGGATGTAAGAAAGGCCGTAAACTGAAGGTTGCTGGAGTTAGTGCATCAAAATCCAAGAACAGTGTACAGTTTCCTAACGTTGCCTGCTATCCAGGACATAACTATTACATCTCGACAGGTGTCCTGCATCCGTCTGGCAGTCCCTCACAAACAGTGTGTCGATTCAAATACCATCAAAAGGAAGTGCTCTGTAAGCGGCTTGTTCTTTGCTGGAGATTATGTAGGAAAAACTCACATGGCTGTCGAGATGGCTCAGCAGTGGAGAGCGCACGCTGCCTTTCCAAAGGGCCTGAGCTCAGATCGTAGCTTTTGACACCCTGAGACCTCACAGTCAAGGGATCCAGTAGCCTCTATGGGCACTTGTACTCATGTATGCATACCCCACACATACACATAATTTCTAAAAATAATAAATGTTTGACTTAAAAATAAGAAGGAAAAAGGTTGAGATCTTGACAGGATATATATATATATATATATATATATATATATATATATATATCCAACAAAGCATAGATGTCACTTCAGAATGCCCTGTGTTCCCATGGTTTCCTTTACAGCTGATTTTCCTTTTCAAAGAAAAGGGGTATGGATCCACATAGAATGTATATCTGGTGTGTCTGAGGCTCTGGGATTCTTCTACAGCCCCAGTCAAAACCAGAACCAAGAACCAGCAGAATAAGCACTGTAGGTCTGGCTTGTGTGTGTGTGTTGCATGTGTATGTATGAAGTGTGGAAGCCTGGCTGGGCTTGCAGGCCGAGGCTCTCGGCTAACCTCATGTCCTCTCCTGTCCTCCAGCACATGCTGCGATAGGAAACATCAGACTCCCACTTCTCTGACGTGTAGGCTACTGCTCCATGTTCATTTTGAGTGCCGTTCTAATTTGTCTGGCTGCCAAGTTAGCCATGCAAAGGACTGTCGGCTTTAGATAAAGCCGAAGCCACTGAGAATTTCATCTCTGTATCCGGTTGTGTTCAGGCTAAAGAGATTCTTCTGCTGAGCTCTAATCACAGCAGGATATAAGCAGAGGGCCTTACTGGCAAGTCACAGTCTTCATTCTGAGTCCTCATTAGTAGGACGGTGTGGCTGACGCTTCCCTTCAAACTCTGTTTCTTCAGCACTGTTACTCCCTTGGATATCACATCATATTAATTATTCATTGACTAACTTTTTCCAGCAGTAATTAATAAGTTGCACAATGGAAATGATAGTAAATATAATATAAAGCAATTACTAAAGTGGTAATTTTCATTCATAATTATTTTAATTACAGGGGAGGCAGCTTATTTCCAGCCCTGTCTCCACAGAGCTTCTTTTGAGCTTCTGAAACTGTTTCCAACTTGGAGATAGTCTGGGAAACTCTCCCCACCTCTGCATTAATGAGGCAGAGGCTTCCAGGCAGATGGGTAGCTGGAAGGTGTGAAGCAGAACCGGGGCCTTTGGAAGGCTGGGATCTCAGGAGCCTGACTTCTACAGAAAGACACAGAAGCAGCCTGTGACTCCCAGCAGGAACAGCTAGACACCTGTGCAGTGCTCCAGGGCCCTGCGCTCAGAAATCTGTCTGTGCCCCCCCCTCCCCCCACACCTCTAACTGGTGCTCTGTGGCTGCCATCTTGAAATTCTTGATAGTTTTCTCTTGGATCTGTAGGTGAGGTCTAACACAACAGTGGAGCGTATTCCAGAGCCTTCCACCTCTTCACACATGGCATCCCTCTCAGCCACCAACTCATCCTGACCCACCCGGCCTTCCCCTGTCCCTCCTGGGGGCACATCCAGTGGTGACTGGCTGGAAGTGAGCCTCTCCCCACCCTGATGTCAGCATCCCCACGGGAAGGTGACAGTACTTCTAGGGTACCCAGAGAACACAGCACGGAATAGCAAACAAGAAAGCTACGGCCAACTGAGAGGCCAGGCAGGAGGCCGCCTTACATCTTAGTGGGTGTGATGCTTGCCTGCATCCTGCTGTCTGGAGGAGGGGCTCACACTTGCATTCTGTTCTGAGTGCTGGCAGCCATTCTCATTCTAGGGACACGGAAGGCCATGCTTGAATTGACCAGCCACTAGGAACAACCTCTTAAGTTTTTAAAATCTTAATGAAGTCTTAAAATTGATTTCTCCTTTGTCATTCCAGGGTCCCGAATACATTTTGTTCCTAGAGGCTAACCCAGGCACACACTGTTCTGTGTGCTAACTGGTGACACACCTCCCGGGAGGCGCTAGCTTATTTTTCTCTCGTTGCGAAAGACAGACTTTCTGATGGGAAAATTAAAGCTAGGTTTCCTAAGGGCGCTCCCTGTCCACAAGGCCTGCCTCCACGCCTCTGTGTTTCCTGAGTGCGTGCTCACTGGGAAAGCAGGCTGTAGCCGGGCAGCCTGGCTGGTCCTCTTACGTGGCTCAGCCCTGGCGGGAGGGCTCCTATCAGAGAAGGCGGAGCTGTGCTGAGAGCATGATGGAAGTTTGAGTCTCCTAGGACACTGTCGTTTCTGAGAACTGTGTTGCTTACATTCTCTGAGACAGTGGATCTAGGTGTCACAAGGCTCAGCTTCAGATCCTAAAGATGCTTTACCTTAACCTGAGAGGCAGGGCACGGGTGTCCCTCAGCACCCACAGGGACTGGCTCCGGGATGCCCCTGCAGATAGCTACACCAACTAATTCTCAGCCCCTCGTGTCTAAAACAGAGTATGCTATAGAACCACACACACACACACACACGTACGTACGTTCTTTACGTGTTCTACATCACGGGTGATCTATAACATGGTGGTGCTGAAAAGTGGCAACCATATAATATCACTAGGAAGCAAAAGAAAAATGCTCTCTACATGTTCATTACCCATGCAGGGTGGGGTGAATAGTTCTTGATCACTGATTGGTTGATCTGTGGATGTGACGTCCTATGATTGGCTAGATCTGTGCATGTAGAGTTCCCTGTGATTGGTTGGATCTGTGGATGTAGCGTCTGCTGTGATTGGTAGGATCTGTGGATGTGGGATCCCCTGTGATTGGCTGGAATGGCTCAGCTGGGCTCTTCACCACGTTGGCTTGTCAAATTTACCCTGCCTGTTGTTGTCTTAAGTTGTTTGCTGTTGCTATAACAGATTTTCTGAGTTTTTGGTTCCTTATAATGAGAAGAAGCTTTACATGTCCTATGGCTCTGGTCGCTGGAAATTCCGAACAGCATGGCACCCTGAGAGGCGCTGCCACAGGCTCATTTGCCAGCTGTTGCAAACTGTCACACCATGCCAGTCATTCTCTCACGTCCCTTCCCGAGCAGGCATGGTGGAATTCCACAGAATTACCAGGTGGATATGCCATGTGTGGAAGAGCCGGTCAGCACAGGCTGGGGACGTAGCTCGTTGATGGAGGCCATTTTCCATAGCCCTGGAGGCCCTGGATCCAGTCCCTAACACCAGAACCACCACAATGAAAACAAAATTTTAAAACAGAAGCCAGGTAAACTATAGAAATATCTGCTTGGTTAGGCTACCGTGATGAAAGAAATAACACTAGCTTTATTTAAAACTAAAGCATAACATTAACACAGGCTCGGCACCATGCTAACTGAGAGCATTTTCTTATTTGGGCTACCTAGCAACCCTCTGGGTCTTGTTCAGCTATTATCCCTTTCATACTCATGAAAAATCTGGCTCGGAAATATAATTAACTTCCCCGAAGTCACATAGCCATTAAGCAAAGTAGGACAATGATCTTCCAGGTAGGATTCTAAAGCCTGTGTGCCAACCCTTCCCACATGGCAAGATTATCTAAATAGCCCTGACTAGGACCTGAAAGCTACTGATTTACTCCCACTTGCAGGGGCCTGCCCCACTCCTCAGACAGCACGTGGTCCGCCCCCTGCCCCCCCCCCTTCTGCTAGCAGTGGTATTTGACCTGGAGCAGGCCCTGGAGCCTCCACTCTACCCTAGAGCTGGCTTCCCTGCCTGAGTCATAGGTTTATCGAGAGAGTCGGAGAGGGGCTTGAAGAGACTTTTACATAACCATACAAATGTAAGCATGCTCGGTATTAGAAGTAGAAAGCAAGTTAGAAGAGAAAAAGAGCAGGCAGGTGCTGTGATCCACAGGCAGATTTGTATCCCAGGGAAGCTGTTTTTAAAATGTAGTCGAAGAGCTTGGATAAATTTTGACTGCTGCACGGATTCTTGAGTTCCCATGGGGCAGCAGTCTGGGGCTGCACTGTCTCAGGAGCTGAAAATACACAGAAGTGAATTTCAGAACTCTATAAATAGGTCAGGAGTCGCAGACATGGCTGTAAATGTTGTGGCTGCCAGAAGGCACCTGAGCTGCTGCTCGGGGGACAGCCCCTTTCTTCATGGACCGTTCTGCTGGGCACAGGACTGAGAAGACCCAGGGTTCTTGAAGATGTCCTTCGGCATGACTTTTCTTGTACTACCCAGTGGACAGTGATAGAGAAGCAGTAAAACTGCAGCCCAGAACCTCCCGGCTCTCCACTGTCTGCAGGAGGCTGAGGAGCGACGGACTGGAGACGTGCCATGGCTATGTCTCACAGCTTCAAGACTGGGTTCAAGTGTGTGGATGAAGGCAGATGGCCATACTGTTCTTATGAATAGGTCAGATGAAAGGTTGCGAAGGTTGTCTGTCCGTGTGGACACACACTGGGCAGCTGGACAGTGACCCAGGCCCTCAGTGCATCCTCATCTCTCAGCCCTGCTGGCGTGGCCTCTCACCGGTATGCCTGGGTATCCACACAACTTCAGCCTTCTCTGCCAGGGGCCGAGTGGTACCAGCAGGTCCCGGCTCTCTGACACCACACAGGTCTCAGGCCTCATCACAGTTCCTGCCACCACAGTGGGGAGAACATGAGTTCCCCTTGAAGTGCTCAGTAGACTGAGACCTGCTTTTCAGCACAGCGTCCCCTACTGCAAGGGGTACAGATTTGTATCCACCAAAGATAGCTGCTGCTTCTTGGCCCAGTCTCTCAGCTAGTACCTAGGACAGGAGGAGACCTCTACAACACTGGCCTTGTTCCTCTATGTCATGAAGCACTACCCTGGCCTTAACCAGCCGAGGGCACTTACGGGGCTAGCCTGATTTCCTTCAGGGCCCTCCTCCATCTTGAATCCCAGTTCAATGTATGTCTGTCATAGTTTACTTCCAGGTAGTAAAAACAGAAACACCTCCCAAGGACACACCCTCCTGAAGGTAGGTCGAGCAGGCTCAGTGTAGTCACAGAAAATAGTTACATGGAGACTTCTCAGATAGGCCTCATTTACAGAGTAAAGATTATTTTATATACATGGCATTGTAGTAGATTTAATATAGCATATTATTCATGAAAACTATCAACAAGCCCAGGAATGTTTGGGGAGAGGGCCAATGAATGTTTACATATTATTGTCTTTTTTCCCTTTATGAAGTGCTTTTCTTCTTGGCTAGACTACATACGGGCATTTACACAAACGAAAGTAAAAGTATACCTTCAGTATAAGCCAGAGCACCAAACGATAGTTTCTGTGTCTTGCTCCATCAGAATGACAACGTCCCTCACCACACACCCATGAATTCAAATGCAGGTCTATCCCAGACACGGTGACAATTTAGGGCTATCCCAGACACAGCATAAACTCAAGGCTCTTAAACTCAAGAATGGCTCAGCACTGTTGATTCCCTAAGCCCTGGCACCATCTCAGCTGAAAGAGCAGAGTGTTACAAAGGATACAAGTGGCCAGGGACCTCTGGAGTGACATCTCTGCTCTCTAGTTTGTGAGACTAGTGGTCAAGCCTTAAGTTCTCTTTTCACACTGGCATCTGGACACGGCCTCACATTCCCAGCAGGACTGTGTGTTTGCCTTGATGGCCTGAGCCACATCTCTGCACTCCGTGGTTTATGTTAAAAAAAAAAATGCCCGGCACCAGACGTAAAGGACACATAATTTATGTCCAGGTTTATGGACCTTCATATTACTGAATTTCTCTGCTGTCAATTTTCGTCCTTTCCTGAGGCCAGCAGAAGGTTCTGGGGCCCTTTGGGACATGCACAGTGCTACATCAGTCTTCTTTATGGCCTTCACTTCCACCCAAGCCTTACACAACTGCACAGGAGCCATGTTGTCTGCCACTACCCGTTACCTCTTCCGCAACCCCTCACACAAGCTCTCAGGCTCTCCTCTAGGATTCAGTATTTTTAACTGTTAACACACACCTCCATCTTACTCTTTTTTTTTAACCTCCATGTACCAAACATGTGTGTAGTAGACAGACATTCATGCAGGCAAAACACTCAAACAAATAAAATAAAAAGAATTGTGTTCAGGTAGTTTGAAAGTATCTTTAAAAACAAAGCGTAAACCTTAGACAACGTAGTTATCACATTCCTTGACGCTAGTTGCAGAGAAACATATTTGCATCTGTACAAAACCCTGTACAAAAACGTTGATAGCAACTTTGTTTTTAATAGCAAAGTGCTAGAAACAACAAAAATGTCCTTCCAGGGGTGAATGGCAAAGTGACCAGAGAATACCACTCGGCACCACGGACTGGACTACTGATATAGCCTCAGTAGCTTAGATGGGTCTTAGAACACTGTGGACTGTATTTTTAAAGGGCCAGTTTCCAAAGGCCACACCCATAGGTAAGGTAACTGGAATAAATCTGATTTCTAAAAGGGCTTATACAAAATGTAGCATTTACAATACAGCAGAGTTTTAGAGGTGAGAACACATCAGTGTTTGCCAGGGATTGGCATGGCTCGGGCAGAGGCAGAGAAGCTACAGTTCTGAGAGAAACATAGTAGGGTCTCGTGATGGACCCTCTTCCCCCCATTGTTGACAGGAATTCACACAGGACACAGAACACAGAGTTCTATCCCGTGTTGTGCCATTGTCATTTTCTGGCTTGATGTTTTGATCCATCATATTAGCTGATGAGAATTGGGTGAAGGAACATGGAAGGTCAATGAACTATTTTTACAGTTTCCAGTGAATCATTAATCATCTCAAAATGCAATTTTTTTAAATAAGTAAAAGCAAGAGTTAAGAGTTTGGTTCTCAGTGCCCACATCAGACAGAACACAACTGCCTGTGATTCCATCTCCAGAGGCCTTCTGGCCTCTGTGCACACCCCTACACACCCAATTCTCTTCCTCCTGAGTGTTGGGGCTACAGGTGTGCAGTACCCATCCAGCTAATACAAAGATGATTCCATGATCTTGGATACATTTTCGTGTCTTCAGGGTTGGTGGCTCCATGGTCTTGAAATAGTATATGGTCCAGACTTAATGGGTAGCAAAAGAATCATTGTGTTGTCATGTCAACAAGTCTATGTGATCAGTTCAGGAAAATTTCCTGAGTCATCCTTTTTCATGTATACGTGTGTTTACATATATGTGAGTGCAGATAGAGGGTGGGTGGGTGCACTTGTATGTGCACATATGTGTGCATGTTTGTGGAGACCAAGGTTGACCTCAGGTAACCTTCCTGCTGGCTCTTACTTTGTCCCTATTTACTGAGACAGGGTCTCGCTGAAGCTAGATCTTGCTACTTTAGCTGATGGAGCTAGCTAGTTTGCTAGAGGGTGCCAGCTCGGCCTCTCAGGTGCTGAGATTACAGGTAACCATGACAGCAGCCTTTATGTGGATCATTGGAGATCCAAACTTGGCAAGTTTGGATCCTTTGTTTTTTAAAGTACCCCAGAAAAACATAGCAACCAGCTGTGACCTGGCAATTTCATTTTGGAATTTTTAAATTGGGATTTTCAAGCTTATAGTTGCTTCTCAAGAAGGCCGTTCTGAATTCTTTTTCTGAATTCTGTGACTCTAAAACCTTCCTGGCTATTCTGATTCAGTTCTTCTCTTAGGCCATTGCTTGTTCTGTCACCCAGCAGAGGCAAAGCAGCTGCATGTCCTTGGGGCCAGAGAAGTCACTGGCAGCTGGCCAGGTTGACCAGTTGTTCCCAGGGATGCTTGCAAGGAAGGGCCACTTAGCAGAGCTGTTCTTTGTGGAACAGGAAGAGATGGACAGATCTCTCAGCTGGACAAGTAAAGAGCTGAGTCATTCCAAGGCCTGCCTAGACATAGGTGTTTTCTGTCTGTACACTCTCTCCTCAGATCAGAGGAGCATGAATACTAAATATTGTTTTGCTACCTCTGGGGTTAAATCCAGATAAACAGTATAGAGTATCAGCATATTGGCATGTTAATCCTACAAACACTACCAAACTGTTGCCTCCCTTGTGATAACGTCGCCACTGACGAGGACAAGGGGACAAGTCACAGGCCCAGGGAAAGATCCAAAGTCATCATTTCATGTGCATTTTCTACTGCTGTCCTCGAGGCAATGAGCCTCTAAACTCTTATAGGCCAAGTGTGAAAAAAATCTGAGTCCTTGGTCCTCCCGGATGTTTTTTTAAAAACAGCAACAACAAAAATAGTTATGGTAGTGAAACTGCCATTTTAAACCAGTCTCCATACTTAATTAAGGCAGAGGGATGTTCCGCCAACCAATTTCAGATCAGTGGGTGTGTCTCCACTGTCCCGGGCTGCTGTGCCTTATCTGTGAAGAGTGGTGGGAAAGGAAGGCAGCGCATGACTGCGTCATGGACACCCCCCCGATGAAAGCCCCTCCCCCTCAGAAGACAGCCCTTCACCCTGTGGGGCAAGCTGCGAGCAGTTCCACCTTTGAGGACTGGGCTGCTCTGTCATGACCTCCCCAACGCGAATTCAAACAAGGGACACGCAGCGGTCAAGGGCTTTGACCACCTCTTTATAACATCGTCTCTGTTCATCTTTATTTCTGAACCCTGATCAAATGTCAGCCTAGATCAGGGGTTCTCAACCTCCCTAACGCTACACCCCAGTAATACAGTTCCTCATGTTGTGCTGACCCCCAACCACAAAACTGTTCTCATTGCTACTTCATAACTGTAGTTTTGCTACTGTTACCAATCATAATGTAAATATCTGTGTTTCCCAGTGGTCTTAAGAGACCCCTGTGAAAGTGTTGTTTGATCCCAAGGGGGTCGGGACCCACAGGTTGAGAATCATGGCTCTAGACTCTGGCAAGGAGACCTCTTGGTTACTCTCTGTTTCCATCAGGGGAGGGAAAAAAAAGCTTCTAGACTATGTGTAGCTTGTGTTTTGTGAGTTTTGATGGGGTGTGTGTGTGTGTCCTAATGTTTTAGAGGCCAACCAAAAAGACTATTAATGTGGATCCCAGATGTTCATGCTCTGCTGAATCCAAATTTCCCCACCCCCTCAATAATTCCTTTGATAGTAGCCCCCACCTTAGGCAATAATTCACTGATATTAGCCGTCACCATTCAGCCAACTGGAAGGTACATTTTCATCATGAGGAAAAAGATATATTTTAGTCCTTTGAGCATGAACTATCCCTTGTCCCCTCCATCTCAAAATCCCCAATTGCTTCCTTGATGCCAGACACCAGTGGCAGATTGTAAACCAAAATCTCTGAGGCATCAACCTGCAGATGTTGTCAGAGGTTGAAGAACTCAGGCAGGTAGTGGGGGGAGGCTTGTGTGACAATGGCAGAGGAATGGAGACCAGTAGGGGTGTTTATGTCCAAATTCCAGTTCCCCTAACTCTGCTATTCAGAAGGGTGCTCTTTGTGGCCTGATTCCCTGAGGTCATTTCGGAAAGAGAAGCAGGGACCCCGGTGTTTGCCTCTGCCCAGCCCCCACAAAGGGGAATTTACGAGATTACCCTTAGGCAAGCCAGTCTGAGATCTAAGGGATGATGGAAGGATCCTAAACCAGGTCCAGGCTCCATGACACTGGAGCCCCGGAGCCCCAAAGAGCTGGAAAGCCGCGTCCCTCACAAGCATTCAGTCCTGCTGAAGCCATGGTCAGTCATAGTTGCGGAGTGGCAGACAGACTGTTGCCCACTCAGCACTTCAACAGTGACCAGCATTTTCTAGGGTTAGAATTTGACCTGAGAGGGACACATCTGGGAATGTCTCGGTTCAGTTCCACAGGCGGCCTAGAGAAAGTTGACTAATATGTGAGCACTGACGTTTTCCTCCTGACCTAGCACTCATGGATGGATAGGCTATGTGATATCTGAGTATTTTTGGTTAATGAATCACTATCTGAATGTGTGGATCAACTACAATTGGGGTGTAAAGTGGACAACTAAATAATTAGAGTTAAAAGTTTAAAAAAAAATAAAATATGGATCAGATTTTTCTGTTGTGCATGTAGGGACAATGTGGCGAATTCCAGCACGAGAGTGATTATCAGGTGAAGACGCCCTTTCTATCTGTTCTGGGAGTGATTTTTATAAATGTAGACTCTATAAATGTGTTGTAAAGCAGTTCTTCCTGGAGGGACTCAAAAGCTACTCTCCACACACCCTCCCAGCATCCATAGTGAAGACAGCACTGGACTCTGCTGTGGGGGAAAAAATAGGAATGAAGCAAGATGTCTATAACTTTTGACAGTCCCAAGTCTGTGGGAGCTTCCGGCAGGCTGAAGGCTCACAGCCCAGACCCGTCCCCTTCCTGCAGCCTCCTTGCCACCAGACATTTTCCTCTGAGGCAAAGATAACATTATTTTTGACAGTTTGCAAACTATCTCGGGGTTTCTGGGTTTTCTCAAATTTGTGTAGGTTTTTAGAGTCAGGTATGTGTTGGAAAAGCCGCTCTCAGAACAGCAGCAACGTGAGGCTAGCCCACCGCCTTCCTTTTAAGTAGCCCAGTGATGAAAGGGCACCATTCACTCTCAGGTTACTTCTGGGTCTAATTTTGTCCGATTTTGGCTGCTTTGGGCTTTGCCGGCTGTGCTGTGAGCCTGGGTCGTGCCTGACAGATGTGCGCAGTCTGCGCCTCCCCTTTCCTTTGCCAGGATGGCAGCCTGCTGGTGTTTCCTGTTTGCTCACTTGGCTTTCTTTCCCTTTCCTTCCTGGGGGGCCTGGTGGACTGGCAGCTCCGTGGTCCAGCAGACCAACTGCAGAGGTTCCGTGCCGTCCAGCAAGGGCAGCAGCAGCAGCAGCGGCAGCAGCAGCTCCTCCAGCGACTCAGAAAGCAGCTCCGGCTCCGACTCAGAGACGGAGAGCAGCTCCAGCGAGAGCGAGGGCAGCAAGCCTCCGCACTGCTGCAGCCCTGAGGTAGGCAGCCGCCGGCTCAGGCAAGTCCCCAGCACTGCCTCCCACCCTACCCGGCTACCCACGCTCCTGCTGTCCGCAGCCCACAACAAGCTGCTGGGCTTTGGGGCTCGGCTCTATTCCTCACTCGGTCAGCCCTTCCCTGTCTCATGATGACACTGCTTCCTTTCAAATACAAAGCATCAGCTTTTACTGTCTTAAAAAAAAATCTCTGTTCGGCTTCCAGAAATTTCCACATAGGCTGTAAACATCACCGACGGGAAGTAACCTATGGCTGGGGTCTCGCCCCTCAGGGTCATCCCAGGCAATAACCAGGCAGAGAAGTTTGTCACTTGGAAGTGTGACCACCATAAATCACAGGCCAAAGAGTTTTATGCATTGGGCATGCTTAGAATCTTACCTTTCTGCAGTTTGTCACGGATCAGAAGAACAGGGGCTATAAATATTAATCAAACCTCCTTTACTGTGTTTTCTTTGTGAAAATATAAAGGGAAAAATTAGCATCCACCTACAAATAATAATGAAACCTTTTACAGCTGTGATCAGTATCTAAGGGAAGATTTAGGTGTCTCATATAAAAACATTATAAGGTACCAATAAAAACCGTTGCTGTTTCTACTTTCAGTGGAAAGGGGGAAATTAAACAGTAATTCAGAGCCTAGAGATTCTTGGGTAAGGGCTGAGAACTAGGTCCTAAGGCCTGTGGAGCCAGAAGTGTGGGCTCTGGTTTCTAGACAAAACAGTTTCCTCCTGAGAATATGAACAGTTGACCTCGCTGTGGGTTGTGGGTGAGAAAGGCTGTGCTTGCGAGCGTCTGTGCATCCTCGGGCCGGGTTCCTAAATGCGCAGGCCACTCCTGGAAAGACCAGGTGTGAAAAGGAGGCAGCTTGTAGAGCATTCACACCCAGCACCGCTTCCTGTGCCTCACCTAGAAATGGAGGTGTTCCAGCTCCAGGTTCACGAAGGCCTCCTCACACCCCTGCAAGCTTTCGTCTTACGTCGCCATGACCCTCCTTCGCTCTTCAGCACCTTTCTGCTTCATGGCAAAGCTCTCCATCCACCCTAAAATAAGAGTTCTCACCAGAGTTTTCGCTCCTGACCACCCGGCTAGGTGTGTGTCTCTGTATCTGCCTCTATATACACATATATACAAGAGCAAAGGCCTTAGCAACACCAACCTAGTTATTTTAACCCGACTCTTGCCATAAACTAAGCCACTATCCCTCTGTCATTGTTTACTTATGCATTCAGTATTTATTCAGTAGACGTTTGTTGACCATCTGCCACAGTACTTGGTGCTTGGCCTGGGAGTATAGCAGCTACATGACAGTTAATGTCCTGTCTGCCCAGAGCTAACATTCCAATGGGGGTTACCTGAAACAGAAAAATATAGTAATTAAAGAGGATAAAATACAGGAGGTAATTGAACGGTATTAGTGTCCACCTTGTGCCATAATTTGTTGAGAAAGTCCAGAATATTGAATTACAATAAACAGCAGAGTTAGGGTTATAGTCCATGCTAGAGTACTTGCCTGGCATGCACAAAGCCCTCAGTTCAGTCACCACTGCTAGGAAGGAAGAGGAGAGAAGGGGAGAATAAAGAACGTGGAGGAAAGTACTTTCAGTACCTAACCGAAAGGGGGGATGAACCGAAAGGTTTACGAAGTGTCTCCTAGCCAGCTTCCTCTTTGTGACTTTGCTGGTTAAAACCACAAGTGTGGTGTCTTGTTTTCACACTGAAACACAAATCCTGGGGCTCTTGGGTTGCCTAGAGGTTTGCTTGAGGGCAGCAGGACACTCTGTTACGGCATTGAGCCTGGAATTCCAGGTGATGGATGGTAGGGCTCTGGGCATTTCTTTCTGAAAATCTAAGAGGTCCCCTGCTACAGCGGCTGGGGGGGTGGGGGTCCTCTGAAGTTTAAGTTCTTAGAGAGCATATGAGGTTTCCACTTCCCTTCCTTTGCTGTGTGGAGGGAAGGCAGAGGCTGAGTAATGTGTTAGCCACACTACCAGTGTTCCTTTCTGCAGGCAAGGGAAGATTGTACACGTTGGTAAGAGCCAGATTCTTTGAGCCTTTTCCCTGACATGTGGCCTGTAGGTAGATGAACATCACAGTGCTAGGTAGAAGTGAGGCTCTGCTTCTCTTAGCGGTGGCTAGCCTAGGCTGCCCGTCAGCATGGAGCCCTGTATTGCAAGCCTCACGTGACAGGCCAGCCTCAGTAGCCACACTTCTCAATCCTCTGCCCAGACCCACTTATGGTGCCAGAGAGCAGACAGCCTTGGCCCTCACTTCTCTTCTAGGCCATCCTTTAATGGGAGCAGAGGAGGAAGGAGTATTTTTATTCTATGTATTTACATTCTTCTTCCACTATGCCAATGCTAAGAAACTTCCCCCGTGCACTGAAGTTCCTAAGTTCTTTGTGGATATGGTTGCTGAAAGCCACTTAATCATATGTGAATCACCCCAGCTTGGCCAGGCCTGGTTGGAGAGCTAGCACATGCACCTAGAAAGCCTGTCAACATTTCACATAGATGTGAATCCCCTCTGGGCTAGCATAGGCTAGCCCATTTTTGTTTTCACTTGGTTTTTCTCTCATGGGTCTTCTGCCATTGGGCATATGCTCTCTCATGCCAATGCTTCTCTGCGTTGGAAACTCCCTTTCCACATAGTTGCCACACTGACAGCACATTCACTTTCCCGGCCGGGGGTTGCCAGAGACCCTGCAGAAAGACCCTGATCACATTATATGAGTTCTGGGAGAAAGCAGGTCAACCCTGTGTCTTTATATTGGATACCTCCTGACCTAGATATTGCTCTTGTAAACTGTTTTTCCATTGTGGCTGATCCCTAGTGGATCTGACCATGACAGATCTTCAAGGAAGACCTGCACAGAAAGTACATGTTAGAAAAGAACACTACGGATCCCCCTTTACAGTCAGCAGATGCAGTTTTCCCCAAACAGCAGGGTCCTTCCACCAAGCAGAAACGTGAAGCATGTTAGCCATGCTAACGGATGCACAACCTCTTGTTAATCACATTTCTCTGGGGCATGTGGCCGTGCGTGCTATAAAGGGGGAGGTGAAGTGGGTAATGTGTGTAGAGAGCTTGTGTGTGAGTCAGACAGAAGACTAATCAGGGAAGAGAACTATGGCCTCACATACAAGGCAGTGAGCCACACAGGAAACAGACAAACCCGGGCAGAACCTCAGTAATACCTTGGGAAGTGGGGGTCACCGGCACATGGCTGTGGGAAGAGATCTGAAGTCTCAGGTTTTGTGCCTCCCCTCTGTGGTGACAGCAGGAGCTCTAGCACTCCTCCCTAACCCGTGAGGAGCTAAGAATGCGGATGGAATGGTAGATCTTTGGTTGAGAGCAGAAGCGTAGCCATCAAGCTTCCAGATCTGGCATGACTGTTGCCATAAGAAAAAAAAAAAAAAAACGGCCCTAGCCTAAAGTGTAGGCTGTGTGGAAGCAATTGAAGCCAGCAGACACTGTTTGCAAGAGCCATGCTTTCCTTTAAAAGCCTGTCTAATAAAGCTCTTGTTTTAGGTTCAGGACTGACATTTCTCAAGGGAACGAGATCCCTTTCATAAGGCTACTCAGAGTGCCGGAGGAGGGGAGGCAGCCTGTGGGGCTAGCCTGCTCTACATATCTGGTGGGCAAACACAGGGTTAGTCCTGCCTGGGAGCCATGCAGCCCTGGCAAGCCTTCCGAAGCCTCATCTACACATTAGAGACAGCATTTCCTATCTGGAAAGATGAAGTTGGATGAGATATGCAAAGTAGAGGCATCTTGTAGGTGCTCTGAGCAACGGTAAATGATTCCAAAGATGATGGCTCTCGAATGCCAGTCTGGAAATTCGGATTTTGTCTAAGAGGCAATAGAAGGCTATTGTAGACGCTTAAGAAAGGGGAATGTGATTTAGTGAGGTGTTGGAAATGATACTTCAGACTGATTCATTCAGCTGTGAAGTACAAGAAGGAAAAAAAAAGAGCCTAGAGAACATCTGGCAATGGGCCCCTCTTAAATGGATGAAATTCCACAGTTCACTCCCGGCACTTCTGCTCTGAAGCTGCAGGGTGACTCTCTCCACATGCAGCTGTGTCCGGGCTGCAGACTTCTGTGTCGTCTCTCACAAGAGCCGGAGCTGTGGAAGCCTGGGGTGGAGGAGGACCTGGCGTCAAACAGCAACAAGCAGCATGAGTCTAGTGGCTGAGCCCTCTCTGTTACACACACTTGTTCTGTGAGGCCCTTTCTGCTTCCACATACAACTTCCGCATGACACAAAGCATTTAGGGGAGACAAACATGGAAGCCATGGATGTTTGTCTCCAAACTAGCTTTCGGGAAGGCTGAAGCTACAGGTCAGTGGGTAGACTACATGCCTGGCATACAAGAGGCCCTGGGTACAATTTCCAAGTTATATAAACCAGGTATGGTAGCACTCCCTTGGAACCCTAGCCCCTGGGAGATAGAAAAAAGTAGGGTCAGAAGTTCAAGGTCACTCAAAGGCTCTTTACTAAGTTCAAGGCCAGGAAGATTCTGTCTCAAAAGGAATTAAAAGTAGCTTTCTGCTACTCACAGCTGATGTCTGGGAAGGGGTAAAAGCCCCCTTAGCAAGAAGCTGTTCTGTGCTCCTGTCACTTGCTGCCATTGCAGCCTAGGCCAGGCATCCTCTGCAGGCCTCTCTACTTCCTTTTCTCTCGAGAAGCCGCAAAAAAGCAGAAAATCCCATGTAACCCTCAGAGGCAGCAGGAAGGTAAGAGCTTAAGTACCCCTAATCCAACTGCTGTAAAATCTGCAACCTACCAAGTGCTGCCACAAGGCTACAGGTGGAAAACTCCAAACCAGAACACTTTGTTCCATGTATAAATTTACTTTAAAAACTGTGCAAAATCACCAGGGGCAGGGATAGCTTTGCAAGTAAAGTGCTTGCTGGATGGTGGGGAAGAGCTGAGTTTGAATTGCCAGAGCCACATAATGCCAGGCATGGTAGCTCGTGTCTGCAATCCTAGGCCTTCTGCAGTGAGATGCTGAACAGACACAGTAACATCCATGGAAGGATTCTGGCAAGCTAGCTAGCCATGGGCAGCGGCAGCAACAGCAGATCTGCCTCAAACAAAGTACAAGATGTGACCTGTCCCCTAAGGTTGTCTGACTTCCACATGCATGTTGTAGTGTATACTCACACTCAGTCTCACACACACACACATGCTCACACACACACACACAATCGGATATGTATGAAATTTAATGACTTCTACATTTAGACTCTGATTCCATCTCTAAATGATCTCATAATCATATACAAATATTCCCAAATCCAAAAATAACATAAAACAGAAAGAATTCCTGGCCCCGAGGACTTGGAATAAGGAAGACTCTGCTGATCTCATGTGCTGAGAGCGACCAGCAGGACATCCTGGCTCCTCACTGCAGCTGTGGTTGGTGGACACACACATGAGGTCGGTTGCTGCTGGCTCTATCCCCTGATGTTACCAGAGGCTTCCCGCGTCCCTGAGCAACCCAGTGTCTCAGACACATTTAGGTCTGTAACTATGTCCAGCTCTGCTGTCAGTGTGCACCTCACTGTGGACAAAATAAACCTTGATATGCCAAGGAGCATTTTAGAATATCTGTGTCAGAAACTTCTTTCTCCCATGTGGAAGAACCTAACTGATTCCCCCTCTAGACTTAGGACTGACAAGCTTGAAACACAAAGCTGAGAGGCCAGAAGTAGAGATCAGGGGTGTCGTTTGCCTAGCATGGGTAAGGCCCAATGTACCATCACAGTGATAGATGGTAGACTGATTGGTGACAAGAGAAGTGATAGGTAGGTGGGTAAGTAGACAGACAGATAGATAGATGATAGATACATATATACATTGATAAATATATTGATACATAGACGCATAGATAGATGATAGATAGACAGTCAGACAGATAGGAGATAATTGATGAGTAGGGTGGGTAGATGATAGTCCTGACTCAGAAAGACAACCTTGTTCTAGGCCAGTAGTTCTCAACCTGTGGGTTGCAACCCCTTTGGGGATCAAATGACCCTTTCATAGGGGTCACCTAAGACCATCTGAAAACACAGGTTACATTAGAGGTCATAACACTAGCAAAATTACAGTTATGCCGTAGCAACAAAAATAATTTTATTGTTGGGGGTTACCACAACATGAGGAACCGCAGTAAAGGGTCGCAGCCATTAGGAAGATTGAGAGCCATAGTCCTAGACTAACGTCTGGCCCCGGAAGCAGTACACGCCATAGAGTCAGAGAGGAAACCTTACAGACGTATTACGGAATAATTATTCCCTGATTCGTCAAATGTTTGTCCCATGCCATTCACAGAAATTTCCTGTTTGTGACTGAAGCTCCATGCCTCTCGAAAGACGTTTTTTCTGTTTATGTTATTAAATTCTACTTGGCCTTACAAAAGTGAGCTTTTGTTAGAAAGCAACATTCTCTGTAAAAATCTTAATTTTTAAGCTGCTGGGAACACAAATCCTTACAGACTTAGCTCACCACTGTATATCTCTTGCAGGAGGGTTATCAACCCAGCCTAACCTCTTCTGAATCTGGGCATTTCCTGCACCCTCCGCATGAGTTGATCTGTAGGTCAGAGTTAAAAAACTGTGACACCCAGGATTTGCTCTAAGTTAGCAAATGTGCCTCCAGGAACGTTTTCTGAAGTCATCTGTGTCCAGACATTTCCAGCAGAGTGTGGGAGAAGAAATGGCAGAAGCGGGCTGAAGGGGGACTCAGTCAGGCAGCCAAGTAAGGCAAGGCCCACGGGGTCTGTTCCCCAGGGTTGCCACTTTCGTCATAGAATACCTGTGTCCTGGAGGCTTCTCCACGTGAGTTATAGGCTAATGGGGAGGGCGATCAGGTTCTGGGTTCAAAGATTTCCCCAAAGGTGATGAGTCCAAAAAAAAAAAAAAAAAGGTTTAATGCTCACGGTGTCCTAACTATTATTTCCCAGTTAGGTTCACAGAATCTCAAATTTAATCTCAAAATTAGGTGTGTGTGTACAAATATGTATGGGTTGATAGATCAGCATACACGTAAGTAACTGCGTAATGCCCGAAAGTTCTAGGAGTGAGCTGGGTGGTGGGGTGCTGTCCTGTTGTTTTGTTAAGTGGACTTGAAACTGCTTTGGGGATCCTGAAGTGCCAGGGGCCAGCCGGGGGTCCTGTGTGCCAGCCCACGGCTGCCCCCCGTACCTGGACTTGCATTTGCCCCTTGTTGTCGGCGCATTCAGCTTTCCTTTACCTCGCAGAGAATGCCCCTCCTAAGTGAGCCCGTTCTAAAAGCTGTCTGGTTTGTCCCGGGTGTTCTGTTTTCAGGCGGAACCTGCTTCCTCAAACAAGTGGCAGCTGGATAAATGGCTGAACAAAGTTAATCCCCACAAGCCACCAATTCTGATCCAAAATGAGAGCCAAGGCCCCGAGAGGAATCAATACTACCCTGCGCTGAAAGATGAAGGCCAGGACTGCGGGAAACTTGCCGAGATCTGCCAAGCCAGCCTGAGGGACAAGGAGCTCAAGACTGCCTGCAAGGAGGAGCAGCGGCCCAGGACCGCCAACAAGGCCCCTGGCAGCAAAAGTGTCAAGCAGAAGTCGCCGCCCGCTGCGGTGGCTGTGACCACGGCTGGCCCGCCACCCGCGGTGCCTGGCGCACCCACGGAGAGTGCGCCCGCGCCCACCCGGAGGTCAGCAGGCAAGAAGCCCACCCGGCGCACCGAGAGGGCCTCGGCCGGGGACGGTGCCAACTGCCACCGGCCGGAGGAACCAGCGGCCCCAGAGGCGCTGGGGGCGAACGTGGTGGGGCCCCCAGATCCCCCCAAAAGCAAACCCTGCGGTAACAGCAGGACGAACCATCGCAAGGAGCTGCGCTCCTCCGTGACCTGTGAGAAACGGCGCACGCGGGGCCTGAGCAGAATTGTCCCTAAATCCAAGGAGTTTATTGAGACGGAATCTTCGTCTTCCTCCTCCTCCTCGGACTCGGACCTGGAGTCAGAGCAAGAGGAGTATGTCCTGTCCAAGGCCCAGCCCACCACCGGGAGCGAGCAGCGGCTGAAGGAGGCCACCAGCAGCAGCAGCTGCAGCAGCACCTCCCGGGCCTCCGTGGGCTCCATCAACGCCAGGACCACCAGTGACATCGCCAATGACCCCGAGGAACAGTTCTACACGCTGGTCCCCTTCGGCAGGAACGAACTGCTTTCTCCACTGAAGGACTGTGATGAGGTCAGGTCCCTGTGGGTCAAAATCGACCTGACCCTCCTGTCCAGGATCCCGCAACACCTGTCCCAGGAGCCGGGGGTCCTGAGCGCCCCTGCAGCCAAGGACACGGAGAGTGCCCCAGCCAGCCATGCGCTGGACACCCCTGCTGAAAAGACTCTGCCAAAATCCAAGAGGAAACGCAAGGTAGGCCTGCAGCTGGGGGGAGAGGGCTCTCTGTCTCTCTTGGCACTGGAAGGCCAAGAAGGGGTAGACCGTATGCAGTAAGCTGCCAGCCCGGACTGCGGGTGAGTGGCTTCGGTTGTGTGTCCTCTAAGTACATAATTGTTATACATCCACTAGGAGGAAGAGGCACCACACGGTAGAGTTGTGGCTACTTAAGCACCATGCCTGGCCTGAAGAAATAATTACATAGGCCACAATCACTGAGTGTGCAGGTGCAGGCTGACTGCCGGGCACAGGGAGACTGAACATCAGGTGGACCCCACTCTTTGCTGAGTGTGGCATCACCCACCTGGTAAAAGGCCTCAGAATGTAGGGCTGTGGTGGACATGGAAGATAATGGTGGAAGATGAATACCACGTCAGCTGGCGGTTGCTTCCAGGGGTGAAGGGGAAAGCCTCATGGTGGAGAAGGTGGGAGTCTGACTCTGAGGAGGAAGGATGTTTGTAGTGGTCTTTGGGTGGAGTGGGCCTAAGGAACGGAGAGGCTGAAGGGGTGATGCGTGGTTTGACAGAGTTGGAGAGCTGGGGCAGCCTCTGCCAGTGACTCGGTACACAGCCAGGTCTGAAGGTTTCTAAGCACGTGCTCCCGTGGTAAGCCAGATTGGAGGACTTTAAACAATCCCCTGCTATTGCAGTGTTTAAAACTAATGCGGACGACTGGAGAGAGAGCTCCATTGTTAAAGAACTCTGGAGCAAACAGGAGGACCTGGGTTTGACACCCAGGACTCCCAGAACTCCGGTAAAAAGCTGGGTGGGGTGGGGTGCACGCACTTTGCATTTTGTCCTCGAAGCTGGGAGAGCCTCAGAGGTCTTGCCCGAGCATGTGTCAGTCCAGTGGCCCAGGCAGTTGCTGGGCTCCAGATTCTCATGCTCAGTGATGCGCTGGTCTCAGTTCTGTGTAGCCATCTTCCAGTTTCCAAAGGGCGAGCTGTTCTGTCAACCGGAGACTCCGCACAGGCTTTACAGCTGCTTCAAATCCTTGATCAACTTAAGATGGGTGGGGAGGAAGTACAAACTGACTCAACAAGTATAATCTTTTGGGCTGTGTAATTCTGGTACCTCCGTTCAATCCCAGACTCGCCATGGAAGGAGAGAACAAACTCGCTAAAGTTTTCCTCTGTCCTCCACATACACGTGCGCGCACACACACAATGATTAAATGAGATGACGTGGCAATAATGTTTATTAGGCAGTTTTTCTGGCCGATATGAAGGTATTCCTCCTTTTGGGGAGGGTATGTGTCAGAAGAATGTCTCCTCCTGGTGACATCATCTTTATCACCAGCAAGGGAATTTATTATCAAGCCTCAGAATATGTTTGGATGCACAGGAACGTTAAACAGCTTATCCCTATAAAGCAGAATTTGAACCTTGGAAAAGAAGGACCACCAAAGCACAGCCACCTCCCTTGTTCTCAATATTCGTGCAAAGGCTTTTCCCCAGTGTTTTATAGTGTGTGTGCGTGTGTGTGTGTGTGTGTGTGTGTATGCGTGTGTGCGCTCATGCATATGCTGCATGTGGAAGTCAGAAGACAAACTTACGAGAGTCAGTTCTCTCCACCATGTGGGTCCTAGGAAGTGAGCTTGGGTTGTAGGGCTTGGCAACAATTGCCTTTACCTTGGAGAGCCAATTGTGCCAACTGCCAGTGTGCCAAGACCAAGGGAGCCAGCTTCCCATTCAGAAGAAAGCATTGCAGGCCCCTGTGCCTCTCCATGGGAGGTTCAGGAAGGACAAGCGACTAGCCAGACTTCCCACACAGCCCAGCACAGCTGAGCTCACCCTACTGAAGCTTCCTAACTGGCAACCCAGGACTTAAAATGTGCTTTGGACCCCTGGGGCCACCATAACCACATGAGCTTCTAGGATCCTCTGCAGTAGAAGCTGAAAGGAGTCACGTTCTCTCTGTCCTTCATGCTTGTGTTTTCTCATGGAGAACATTCCATGCAGTCCTGAGGAAGCCACACTGGAGTAACTCTCGTGGTCTCTCTGAGAGTAGCAATTTGGGGAGTGTGTTTCCATTGTGCCCTGACACTCTATAGCCAAACACATCTCTGCTACAAGAACCCAAAGCAAGCCCTGTCTTCCTAAAAGGAGCATTTAAGATGTTTGGGCTGGCAATTGTGAACTAGAAGTAAGGCACGCGATCAGCCTCTGTCTCCATTCACTAAGGCGTGGCTTTAGAGAGGCAGAGCAGGGCTTCTCACCATTGTTGAGTTACTGCAGCACGCCTGGACAAAGGGCTCGTCATGTGCTTTATTCTGAAGCCAACGATGCAGGGATGAGGGACAGTGAGGCTCAGGCTAATTCAGACCAGATCGGGTTTGCAAAGCTAAGCACTAGGCAGCTTTCACCATCCACGCTTTGATCAGGACATGGTCTTTCCCTTCACTAAGCTGTCCATAAACCCAACACGTGTCCTCTTTGTTCGCTGAGCGGAACCTATGTCGGGGGCTTTGTTGCCGCCTCCTTCTCTAGAGAGCTAAGTGGGGACATGTCCCAAGAGGCCTAGCTGTGTGACAGGCAGTGCCCTGCAGCCCACTGCCCCTCCCAGAGCCCAAAGCTGATTGGCTTCTGCTTGTTACCACCCAGTGTGACAATGAAGATGACCACAGGCAGATAAAGAAGGCCCAAGGAGAGAAGGAGGGCGCTCCACGTCTAGCTGCCTCCGCCAGTAACACCTTGTCCGGCAGCCATTGCAACATGAACGTCAACAGGTAAGCCTGATCCCGGGACGGGGCAGCAAGCTGGAGGGGCCGAGGGATCTGAAGGCCACGTGTTGTGTTGAAGACACCGAAGAGCCTTTCAATTGCTCTAGTCTGAGTCTGTGGGCTTGCTTCCCTCAAGTTAACCAAAGGCTGATGATTCTGTCTAACGTGAGCCTCCAGCCCGACTCTGGATGGCTATGTCAGGTCCTTCTGTGTCACTGGACACCAGTAACCAGGCAGCACACTTCTGAGCTCTGTGCTATCCAGGATGTTCACTCCCTGCAAACGTGATAAACCAAACCTTACAAGCTGGCATCATAACAGTAGCTGCTAAGCACATCAGGTCATAAAACTACAAGGATATAAGGAAGTGCACACTTTGAGTCTGCAGGTGGTACACCTAAGCTCTTGGATGTAGACAAATTGTAGACTGAAAAGGGATCTGTGCTTCCAAGGTCGAACCGCCAGCCAGCGACACCCCTAAGGGAACAGCACAGGGCCACCACACACTGCCTCCCTCGGTGATAAATGGTCCTCCAGCCAGGCAAGGTCCCAGGTATTCATTAAAGCAGGTGGCTTAGCATCCGTCACAGAGGCTTTCCATTTAGAAGCGCCTCAGCGCTGACCCCCTTTTCCTCAGCCGAGGCGCCTCTCGCTCTCCCTGACTGTACACAGAGGATTTTTAAGGGGAGATTAATGGTACCGCACAGCACATAGAGTGTGAACTGAAAGGCTGGGGGAAGATGGAGAGTGTCGTTCAAAGCTGGCAATGAAATTGGAGAGCAGAGGCACGCAGGCCCTTCGTGCTTTGGGGATCGCCCTGAGGATGCTGAAACCCTGCCCAGCAGGGAGCAGATTCTCAGGGCTTCCACAGGGGAGTGGGAGTGAAGGGACTTTGCCCCCAAAATGTTTCTCTTTAATGCATGGTGTGTTCTGCACACATTTGTGAGGGCATTAAACAACCTTCCTACCCAGTGACAGTCATAACTGCTGCCTAGCGTTGAGCACAAATTATATTTCAAGGTGTCTGAAACTATAGTGTGACAAGAAAGATGGGGGGGGGGTGTCCGCTGAGACAGAAGCACGGGTGTGCTAAGACGACTCCGGCTCAACCTTTCTTCTGATCCTTGCCCTTGCTCGTAACTGGAGAGGATGTTCCCATGAGAGCTGAGAACAGGTGAGAGGGAAGATGGAACGTTTTCCCATCCGAATTCATGGACCTCAGATTTAAAATCTCTTGCTCTCAGGGTCATCTGGCAGAGCCTGCCAGATACTATCGTTTTGCTGACACTAAGTAGTGCATGAGAGCGTAGAGTTCTTTCTGGAAAAGGTGGTCCATGGACCTCTGCAATTGTGAGTCTGCTGCCAAGCTTTACCACCACAGGAGAACATGTAGCTGAGCAGCTAGGAGGCTCTCGGAGAAGGCTTCTTTGGTCCCTCTTGACTATGTAAACTTGCATCGATGAGGAAGGAACAGTCATATATACCCATGATTACATTTAATGCCATCACTGGCTTTGCATTGCATGTAGAGAATGTAAAATAATGGACACTTAGGGTTCTTTTTTTTTTTCATTCACATGTCAAGAAGCGATTGCTTTCAGGTTTTTCACACCCATCCTTAACACCAGCACCCTCCCCTTCAGTAGACACAACCTTACATTTAGCCACTTGTCCATAACGTGTCACTCAGTTCTTTTGGAACCCGAACGTCTGTCTCCACGTGTGTCTGTTTGCATGATGTCAGGAACTTGGCTGTTTGTTTTAGAGGCCTGTGCTGGAGATTCCCACTGTGACCAGCAGCTGAGGAAATTGCTTTTGAAGTGACTTTAATGGCTTGTTTGCTCTGATAACCAACACACACAATTAGCCCATCTTAGCCCAGCAGCCACTGCTTTCACTGTTTTGTTGTTGTGTAAATTTTAAGTGACTCTGCCCCCATGCATCTGTAGTCAGCAGTGACTGACACTATTTCAGGTTAACTGTCCTCCACAAACAATTCTTTTTCCTAATGCAAAACACACAGATCGCTAGCGATAAGAGTCACTGCATACCCTGTAAGACTTTAGTGTAAGTGAACCTGTCTTCTCTGTCGGGGAAACTCTGCGTAAGAATGGACAATAGTCTTTAAGGTAAAGTCAGAGCTAAGGCCCGGAAACTGTGGTTTCCGATTCCGGTTGCTTTGCTCTGTGTTTACTGGGAGCAGTGCTTGGTGAATTCCCAGACTCAGCAGTTGGAGGGTGGCTTCAGGCTCAATCACCAGCGCCTCTAAGAGAGTTAAGAGCTCTGAGCAAGGTCCTCTCCATGCATGGTCCTTGGTTGATGCCTCAGTCTCTACAGAACCACCTGAGCCCAGATTTTTTTGGTTCTGTTGCTCTCGTTCTGGAGCTCCTGTCCCCTCCAGGTCTTTCTACCTCTCTCCTTTTCCATAAGATTCCCTGCACTCTGCCCAAAGTTTGGCTGAGTCTCAGCATCTGCTTCGATACCTCAGATGTAGCCCAAGGACAGCTCAGTCTCCATGTGGGCTCTCTAGTAAGGGGAGCAGGAGCTGTCTCTGACATGGGCTAAGTGTCTGGCTCTTTGATCACCTCTCCCTAGCGAGGTGACCTAACTGGGCCACAGAGAAAGAGGATCCAGACAGTCCTGATGAGTCCTGATAGGCCAGGGACAGATAGTAGGGGAGGAGGACCTCCCCTATCAGTGGGCTAGGGGAGGGGTATGGGGGAGAGGGAAGGTGGGTGGGACCAGGAGGAGATGAGGGAGGGGTCGCAGCCAGAATGCAAAGTGAATAAATTGTAATAAATAATAATTTTTTAAATGGAAAAACAGAGCTCAGTTACTGTTACTGGTTGGCTTTCCCGAGCTGCTCAGGGTTGTGAGGAAAAGCTTGCTTGTTCAGTATTTGTAGAAACCTGGATGAAGAACTGAGAGAGTGGACATGTTACTCATCTTCGTCCTGCATTGGCAGGTACTCAAGGTCACTGTATCCTGATGAAGTAAAAAACAGTGCATGCGATTTTATTGTTTCCTGTGGTCCTCATGCCATAAGTCACCTCTGCCTTAATAATTCCCAAGAAACTTCTTCCTGCCAGCAGATCTTAAATGGGAGGTTGGGCTGTACAAGAAGCATGGTCTTTTTCTTTCTTTCTTTTTTTCCTTCTTTCCTGTGCAGGCTGTGACGCTCTGTTGCTATTTCTCTTTTCAGCTTGGCAATACCAATAAACAAAAATGAAAAAATGCTCCGGTCCCCCACTTCGCCACTCTCCGATGTATGTAAACACAAATACGCCAGCGAGGACTTGGCTTCTTCCGGCCGACCTCATGGCAATGGGGTGCTGACTTCTGCGCCTTCCAACAAGAAGCCGAAGGCTGACAACCAGCTGCCGTCCCATGCTGGAGATCTCTCGGTTTGTTGAGGCCCTTCTTTCCTAAGTAAACTCGGAGTGAAATTGCGAGGCCTGCCTTGGCACACTTTATACACTGTTGGAGGTCGCGCAGTGAGCCGCTGAGGGCCTCTCTTGGGGGGGTGCTCATGGAGGAAAAGTGTTCCTCCTCTCTCCCATGGAGCATAAAGGCAGAAGCCTTCCCAATGGGTGCTTTGTACATACGTGTGACCTCAGGTAGCATTTTTTTTCATATTTTCAGTAATTGTTTTGGCCCTCTGTTTCCGTGGACAGTGCCTGAGAATTCTTCCTGACAGGCAGCTCTTGGGAGGGACAGTTACAGTGAGGCGATGGTGAAACCTTGGCTTTGGGGCACCATCTGAGAACGTGCTAGACATGCAGATTCCCAGAGGGCGTGTGATAGCACACACCTGTAACCCTAGCAGTCAGCAGGTGAGCACAGTTCAAAACCAGCCCAGAGCAACACATCAGAACCTTATCTGGGGGAGGGCGCAGAGACAGACAGACAGAGAAATCCCTAAACTCCACCTACCCTAGATCTACTCAGACAGAAGCTAAGCCAGTGATCTGTGTTTTAGCTGCAATATGATTCTAATAAATCTCTGCATTGGGAAAAACAGAAGTCCAGGGCGGCCATGCATGGTCACTATTTGCGCTTGAGAAAGCTGCCTGCCTTGCCCAGCCTGAGTTCCCCCACCCATGAAAGGAGCACACAACCTCCTTTTTCATACTGCTGTGAGAACAGCAGGTGACAACAGGTACGGAAGTCCTCGGTTGATCCCTAGGCACATACAGGCTGTGCGCCCCTAATCAAAGGGCTCCCAGGTCTGAGGCTTGCTGAGCACTAATTCTGCAAACGGATCGTGCTACAGGTGACCCCCTCCTGTGACAGGTCAGAGCCAAAAAGGCTCACAAAACTGTTGTAGAGTATGCAGCCTACAGTTGCTTCAACGTAGATGCAATTATTTCTAAGAGGAGGAACAGAGAGGAGCTTCATATTTGGGCCTGGGCCCCCCCCCAAAAATACTCAGTCACTTGTGCTTAAAGATTTTGGGTAAAAAAATACACACTCCCTGCTTGCCTTCGTTGAAACGAAATCAGCGTGTTGCTAGCATGGACCAGAGCGGCATCCTGTGGGTGAAGGGGAGTTCCATCAGGCGGCCCCTCAGCCGGGTGGCTGCTGTCTCAGTGGCTTCTCTCCTCTCTGTCGTTTAGAAGGCCTCTCACGGCAGTTCTGAAAATGGCGTCCTCCATAGCAAGTCACGGCCACAGACTGAGCCGTGGTCTCCAGGTTCCAGTGGCCACAGGGACTGCAAGAGACAGAAACTCATCTTCGATGACATGTAAGTCGGGCCCTTCTTAATGTGGATCTCCCTGCAGCTCCAGGCAGCTGCTGCCCAGTGTGGGTGCTGGGACCAAACACAATTCCTCTGCAAGAGCAGAGCGTGCTCCTGACAGCTGAGCTCTCCAGCCCCTCCAGTGAGTCTTATTTAAGGATGTGGATTAAGTGTTGCAGGATATTTGATCCCACTGTGAACCCCAAGACTGTGAACTGTAAGACCCTGTTTTTTGGATTAAAGGTGTGTGTTAGGGCTCAACCACACCAAACAAGAAACAGGGTTTTACAATTCACAATCAAATATCCTGCAACAAATAAGGGACATTGCTGATTTTAAGGATGTAGATGAAGGGATGTTGGCTTTGTGAATTATAATGGCCAAAGAATAATAGTGATTTACTCCTGGAGGCTCTTTTCTTCCAAGCCATAGGTTCTTTATAACTGTGTCAAAAGGCCTTTTGTAGAAAAAAAGTCTGGCATCCTTTGTCCACTTCTACTGCTAAACCTAAATGCGCCTTCCATAGCCAGCATCAGCTTACAAGGAGAAAAGAGAAGAAGGTGAATAGGAGTGTCTGGTTAGGCTCTGGTGAGGCTGAGAGTCACAGATAGGAAGGCCGAGATGAGACTGAAGAGAATTTAGTCTTGCAGGGAGAAAGCGGGTGTCCAGGAGGCAGAAATGGGGTTTCGTGCCTTCAGCCTGAATCCAGCTTTCAGTTGTCAGCTGACCCACAAACATGCAAAGCATGACCACATGACAAAGGATAACGAAGTCTTCAGAACCAGCATGCAGGGGATTCCTGCCCTCTGGTGGCTTCTAGCCCAACTACAGAGATAGACTACAAGCTGTAAGCTCCCCTGGAAGTTGAAATATCAACTGGCCTCAGCACCCCTCGCCCCTTCTCAGAAAACAGTACTAATACCAGTGATGACTACCGTCCTGCTTGGGGATGGCGCATTAGCTGCAGCATCTGGGGTATATCAGGAGCACGCACTCGGGGATCCTGCTCCCGCTCACTCTGACAGCCGTCACCCTCACCCAAGCACAGATACTTCTCTGTCAGACCCATACTGAGTCAGTCTTTTAAGTATTTGCTGGACTTTAGCCATTAGCCAGGGGGTTGGAAGCCAAATGCATATCTTTGAGTTGTTGAAGGTGCACATGCTAAGGTAACTGAGTCTAGGGAACTAGGTCTCACCTCTTCCTGTGGTCCCTGCAGCTGCATGCCAGCTCCGTGTGCCCAGCCCTCCCCTCCCTTCAGTGGCGCCACTGTCCGCCCCTTCACTTCCCCTTTGCTGAGCACAATGGTAGGTGCTCATTTGCCCTGAGGAAGACAGGTGGTCAGCTCTAGTTTCTGTAGGACTTTGTGGTGGAAGTTGTCCCTGTGAACCTTAGCCGTTTTTGGAAATACAGGCAATTAGAGTGATACTCAAGATCATCTGTGTTTTGGAGTCACGGCTAGTAACGAAGTATTAGACAATGGAGTGCTCAATATGCCAAATATTTCCAGTGTGTGATTTAGGGAGCATGATAAAGATTTTTTTTTAAAGTATTTTCAAGAAAATAAGGTCAATGAATTCTCCAATGTTCAAAACAGAAGGCTGAGTTGGAAAAAGCATCAACTCAATGATTTAGCCAATCTGAAGTCTCTTGAACTTTTTATAGGAGGAAATGTTTCTCATTATGCTCCCTGTCTGTACCAATGGGGAGGCTCTGCCCATTGGCAAGATGTGTAATTGTGGCTGTTGACTGGGCTGGGACTGTTTGCTCTGCGAGGGATATGGTGTAGTGACGTGGGAAAGTGCTCTTATGTGCCCATTGCACGGAGAGGTGTGGCCGCTTACCCCAAATGATTTGAAATCCCTAACAGTAAAGCAAGCATGCAACTGAAACAGCCACTGATCTAGGAAAGCTGTAGGAAGAGTCTTAAAACCCAAGAGGCAAAGGAGCAACATTGTCTTTTCCATTAGGCGGTTGTTCCTCAAGAGATCGGAGTCACCTGCAAACATCTTCCGCGTGTAGTTGCTACATACTAAGCACCTCCTAAGTGTCAGGTACAGGGCCGCAGCTAGGATATTAGTGATGAGTTCGTTCCTGGTCCCGCTGAGTCGGGGGGGGGGGGGGAAAGAGGGGACTCGCGTGAACGGACCACTGCTGTGATGACCAGGCCTCCCCTCCTCCCTCCTCCCACTCCTCTTCTCTCTTAGTTCCTTTTCCTCATCACCCGTCTCCTTCTCCTCTTCTTCCTTCCTGTGCCCTTCCTCCCATCCCACTCTTCCTCTTTCATAATTAACTTCAACTTGACACACCTGGAAGGAGGAAACCTCAGTTAAGCCATTGGTGCAGGAGCCACGCCCACTGTGGGAGGTACCATCCCTAGGCAGGTAATGCAAATAATCCCTTTCTTCCCCTTTGGCTTTTTCTGTCCCTTTTATCTTCCCACTTCTCACTTCCTCTTCCACCCTGACAAATAATGCCCTGGCAGCTTCTTGACCAAGAAAGTCCTCAGCTCCTGCCACTTTCCCGTGGCTTCTCTTCACCAAGGGCGTCATCACTCACTGAGCTGAGCAGAGTCGCTGCCAGGAGAAGAAAGGAAAGGGCCAAATCATTAGGACTGGAGCAGTTGAGAAGCTGATGGAAAACCAGTTAGAAAGAGCCAAAAAGTGACAGACGCCAGGCTGTCATTCAGCTTCTACAGCTGCATCATGTAGCTTTTTTTTAAACAAAAGGGAAATTCATCCTTTTGTATTATAAATACTTGTTAATGGCTGAATAAACATGCAATTCAGACAACAACTGAACTCACCCGACTGTCAAGAGTGAGTCCTGAATAAATATAGCTGAATTATAAATACCTTTCCCAGGGGAGGGCCTGGATTTTTCTGTCTGTCTTTTTCTGTGAACGTTCATGAAAGCACATTTAAATTCATGGTCTTCCACATCTCGTTTCCTATGTTTCTTACCGATTAAGCAGCAGTTGTTGCTTTGGGGATGCAAACACACGGAAGGAGATAGCACTTATTTTAAAACCGGAGTTCGGGGCGGCTTGGTCTTGGTAAACTGCAAGCGCAGGCTAGCGGCAGCGTGACCCCCCTCCCCCCCGACAGTCAGCAAAAGCATGAAAAGCATGGCGGTCACTGCTCCGCAGCCTCAGGAGGAAGGTGGCCCTGGCACAGTTAACAGGCTTTCCTTTTAAAAGACAAAGATCTCTGAGAGTTTATGGCAGGGAGTGACAGTGCTTGGTTCAACTCGCAGCTCAGATACGGGTCTCATTAGTGCAAAGCCGTGAGCTGAATATTATTTGGTGTCATAGTTAGTGACAGGGAGCTTTGGCCAAGGAGAATTGAGGGAGATCTGGGACGGGAGCCTTGGACCAGAAGTCCTGAATCCACGGAGCTAAGTGGTGAAAGGCTTGGCTCCTGCCAGCCATATTGCTGTGTTAGAAGCCAGCGGGGCTAGAGGCCAGCACCGCCTGCTGCTCGCTGAAGGATGTGCTGCCCCCTACCCATATTTCACGTGGAAGAGGCAGTCACGACCAGAGCCAATCCACCAAACGTCCCGTCTGTCGCCATGATGTCAGGAACAGGAGCAGAGCTACCTAACCCGCCCCGCACTGAGTGAGGACTCCCTGGGACACTGGGTGCTGAAGGCCGTGATTGTGTAAGGTGGGAGGAGAGGATGGGGACCTGACATTTGTAATGTAATTACGTGGAGCAGTCTCCTGGCTGAAAGGGTTTTAGTTTTGTAGAGGACGGGAGGACTCCCGTATAGGAGAGGGTGAAGCTCCTGCAGTACGATTTAGTCAAAGGGCACCAACTGGAATTTCTGCATAGGCCTTACTGTCATAGGCAGGACACCTGGGGACCTGTCCGTGGCCCTGCTGTCTGGGAGAGACCCTTCCCTCGTTGCTGCAAAGCTGGACCCCACCTTTTTATCTTGAGGTAATTGTTTCCATCGTGAATTCCCTTCCTCGGGTTGGGTCTTTTTATTCTGGCCAATACAAAAAGAGAAGTTTCAAGTGAAAGAAAAAAGGAAAAGAAAAAGGTTTCTCCTACTGAACCCTTTAGGCTTTGTTAAAATCGATCATTTAAATGTCCAGCCTCGAGAGGAACAATAAGATCGATGACTTTCCATTTCAATTGAAGATGCTTAAATGGTTAAAAACTACCCACCCCAGCCAGCACAGCCTGAGAAATGTAAAACAAACAAACAAACAAAAAAGATCAGGAAGGTTGCTTCCCCTCCTGAGGAGCCAGGTTCCATGCACGTTAGGGTTCCAGTCAGTATCAAGGAACAACAGCTGCATTTGAGTTCTTGCTGCTTAAACGCCATCCACCAGCCTCCACAGGGTGCCTGCAGGCAGCCAGGAGCAGCACCCGGAGCCCCGTTCTCCAGAGGCCAATAGTGACTCATGGAGTTGAGCAGACGCTACAACACGTTTCCAGCATTCGAGAAGCTCTGAGTTTGTCACCGGTTCTGCAAAACAAAATCACTACAAAACACTACAAAACAGTCTACGTGTGAGAAAGGAACAGTTAACCTCTTACACGGTCTGACTCCTTCTGGAACAAGCACCTGAAGGGTACGCCAAGTGACACTCAAGGCGTCCCACAAGAGAGAATTCCTCATTGTTGCTCTGTCTGATGTGGATTTCAGCTTCTCTAAGCAAACTGTCCCGGTTCCTCCACACCCAGGGACCTGTTTGTTCAAACACAGTGAGCTATCATCCCTACCAGTTTGAACAAAACAGGCTTGCTCTATGGAAAGATAGCCCTTCAGAGAGGCAGGAGTTAGGGAGAGCAGTGTGCCAGCCTCTCCATGGGAGGCCATTCATCTCTCTCTCTCTGTCCTTCAGCCACAAAGGAGAAAAAAAAGCAAAGGCCCTGTGTTTGTGTGTGTCAGGTCACTGGCGTGGTTCTGCTGTGTGTCAGGGCCATGGCCACGTGTTTGTAGGTGATGGTGGGAGAAAAAAGAAAAGAAAATGTCCTAATTGGATCAAGTACACCAGTCACTTTTGTTACAGAGAAGTCCTTTTTTTCTTTAGGTATATATACACTGCAGGCCAGAAGAATGCACCAGATTTCATTATAGATGGTTATGAGCCACCGTGTGGTTGCGGGGAATTGAACTCGGGACCTGTGGAAGAGCTCCCGGTGCACTTATCCTCTGAGCCACCTCTCCAGCCCCCTAAGGGGAACTCTTAGAACACGTGCACATGGCTGTGCTCCGGCTCTGCCGATTTCTGTGCAGCAATGAATGCAGTTTCGCTTACAGTGTTTAATTGCATTTTATAGGTGTGTTCATGACCACCATAAACTACTATGAAAAATAATGTGCAGGGTATTATTAAAGAGGTTTAAAAACCTCAGGTTTTCCACTTAAAAAGACTCAATGAAAAATCTATTTTACACTGAGATGATTAGGTTTTCCTTCAGCGCCTTGGTACATTGGATGCTGTACCCGAGACAGTGTTAAGGAGCCGTTGCATTTTCCTCCTGACTTATATATGGCTGTGGAAAGCGATGCCTTCCGGATACTGTGAACCCACCATCATGCCGGACAGTCTGAGCGACGTCCCATTGGTCCCAATGACTTTATAACGGCCTGATTTAAGAGCGTAGCAGTAGAAATCACCTGAGAGGAGAAAATGGGCCAATCTTCAAGCAATTTTCAGTGCTTAGTACAGTGAGCCCCCCATTATATGCAAAGAAGACTCTAACAAGCGTGTTTGCAAATGGGCCAGAGATGGCAGCAGGTTCTCTTTTAGCATGGCAGGTTACTGTTGTAGCTGCCAGGATCCGGTCAGAAAAATTGGATGTGTTACTTACCCACAGGCACTGCTATGTGTCTGTGACTCAGCCTCCGTATCAGGTTTGAAAAATGCATTCTTGTTCCACAGATAAAAACAGCATTGATTGAAGAGCCATATTAGAGGCTATCAGCTGCTGCCATCGCTAAGAGTAACTTAGAAAGCCTATGAAATCTAAGGTACCATAGCTTAGGACCAAGAGAGTGTGTTTCCCCCCTCCCCGTGGGAACAAAATGCATTTAAAATGACAATCTTTTAGTGGTGTGGTCTACAAAACAGGACACAAAGAAAATGATCAAACTTAGATACTAGAGTGTAAAGAGATAATGATGTGGAGAATTTCAAGTTGCCATGGAGACACTCCGGCTCACTGGCTCTGGTGCTGTGCCCTCTCAGAAGGCACCACTCTCCCCTAAGCTCAGAAGAAATTCAGAACGATTCAAGGATTACTGTAGGCTGGGGAAGACCAAAAAGGTCAACAGCATGATTCCTGCTGAAATGTACCAGTGGGCAAGCTGCATGCAAGCAGTAACTGTAGCTCGGCAAACCTGGAAGTTAATTACCTCTCATGACATACATTTCGTTCAAGTTCTCGGTGGGAAAGACAGAAGAATGGGCGATGCCAGTAGGAATAGTTCCTGGCAGGGGTCAGTCTCCAAGGGGAGTGGCCTTTGGTTCAAGATAGGGTTTGGTGACCAACACTCAGTGAATGAGCAGAGAGCAGAATGTTCCAGGCAAGGGAAAGGAAGAGCAGAGCTTCAAACCAGGGGCGGCATGTAATCAGAACTGATGGAGCCTGCCTAGACTTCGCTCAGAGTCCCTCATGAGTACCTGACCTGAACAAAGACTGGACCTCAGAGGCCCCAAAGACTCATTTTACGACTGGACACAAGATGGTGATACTACAGAAACCACATTCTAGAAATACTGGTCAAGGAGGAAGGCTGAAGATTGGCTCTAAGCGAGCTGAACTACAGACCCCCAAACCGGAAATGATGAAAAAGCCAACTCTGACAGTTCGTCCTTAAGAGAAGAGAAATGCCGAAAAGGAAGCATGGACACAAGCAAGAGAGAACCAGTGAAAGCTGCAAACTCGCCTCCAAGTGTAGGGCCTGGGGTCTGAAGCTCAGGAGTCAGTGTGTGCTTGGCTGCAGGTCAAGTGTTAGGATGTGAAGCCAAAGACCAATCGGAGCAGCGGTTCTGCACCTCCTGATGCCATAACAATGGGCATGTGTCATGACACAGTGTTCCAAACCCACCCGACCTGAACCATCAAGAAATGATCCCTAACCTACGCTTATTCCCACTGGTGTGTCACATGTAACAGTTAGTCACTTCAGTTGGTAACTAAAGCAGTTGTACATGTGTCCGTGGAAACTACAAAGTTTCTGCTCAGTTTTACTGTGAATCTTAAAAGGGGAGGGGGCGCTCTAAAAATGGTTTCTTTGAAAGCAAAAGCGAACAAGTAGTAATGGTGAAAATTGCCAAAGTTCAGATCAGTCAGTATGTAAGCCAAAGGAGGAATGCCACTCAGTTTAAGGAAAACCATTCAGGTGGAGGCGTGGGTCCCTTGGAGATGAACTTGAAAAGCAGAGGTCGTGGGAACAGGCCCGTTTTACTAAGGAAAGCTTTAGCCACAGCAGACACCCATCAAGGGGGATAGAAGGCTTCAGACCTGGATGGGAGAGAGCCGTGAAGGAACTCTGTAGCTGCGTTTCCACTTCTGTGTTGTAACGAACTATCATGTCAGCCCCAATATGTTGCCACAATCCTGACAATATTTGTAGAGAAATAAGAAACAGGAAATGAGGTCCTCTTTTTGTTCCCATGGTTTTTGACCCAAAACTAGTTATGTGCTTTGGTTCTGATTTTGTTTCTTAGTTTGGTTAATTAAATATGGTGTTTTAATCAGTCCATGTCCATTATCATAGCACGTACTGGTAGCACATATATGCTTTCTAAGCATTCTGATCTCTTTGAGTAAAGGAATGTTCTGACCACCCAGTACTGCAGTGAGGTAAAGACCCATTAGAATCTAAAACAAGACAGTTTAAAATAAGCATATCATAATGGGTTAAACAGTCCATAATGGGTTAAACAGTCCAACTAATGTCTCTGCTGACGTCATATCCCCTGGCTGGTATATGCTGTTCACGAATAGGTCAGGTTTATTGATCACATGACACAGGAGGTAAAGAAGTTTATGCTGATGCATCTAAAGGATTCAAAGGGCTGTTATTAATCTGTTAGAGTAAGCACTTTCAAAGGTGCCATCAGACGCCCAGCTTGGTGTGACTCAGGGCTGTTGTGCACACTCAGATCCGTCTTAGGACAAATTACCTTCATCTCCTGGGAGAACTGACACTGGCCAGGGTTATTGCTTTGATATTACACGTGTCTAATGTTCCTGTTTACCAGCTAGCTAATCAGCACTCCGGAGGACGCCCGCCGTGTTTGCATTGTTACAGGGGTGGATATCATTTCACAATTAACTTCATCACACCTGGGACATAAGCGTACTGTATCACAGTTCCTTAGTGTTCACTGCGAGGCGTCAGGATAATTAGATATAGGTACCATTTCTGTATATGAACAAATAAATATCCATACATATCCATGAAATTATTATCAGATATATTTACAGTTTTTAAGTTAGAGGGGGGATGTTTCTGTAGACGCTTTGCAAAATAAGATTTTTCACTTTTTTCTTATCCATACAATAAAAAAAAAAAGTATCCACAAATTAGGCCCTGAGGGACCACGTTAAAGTACCTACAAATATAGGCTATCTGCATGTATTGAGTGGGCTTTGAATTGCTAACTTAGGAGAAAAAGAGTGTATTTTATGTACAGGCTGTAATTTGAGAGTGCAAAAAAGTATACATGATTCCATATTAAGCAAAGTTTCTAAATTGTGCTTTATGTTTGGATGAAAGGAAAGAGCATTTTCAACAGACCTTGCACTTAAGCAATAATGGCATCTAATACTCTCTTCCTGTAGGCCTCGCAGTGCGGACTATTTTATGCAAGAAGCTAAACGGATGAAGCATAAAGCAGATGCAATGGTGAGGCCCATTTCTTTCCAGATTTGTTCATCCAAATTGTGTTTGCAGCTTCATCACTGGGGCAATATAGCCTGGGTAATTAGAAAATCTATTACAAGGATGGCTGGGCCTGCTAAATGGGAAAATGTTTATATAATCAAAGGCTCGTAGCCCAATAAATTATGACTTCACTCAGTAATGTCTAACTGGAACAAAGCCCTGGACAAATGACTATTTCAATTTAGTCTTAAGGTTTGAGTAGTGACTAGAGCCAGTGGAGTCAGTGGGTGGAGCTATTAGAAAAAAAATTGAATTTGCGTTTTCCTCTCTGGCTAGGCTGGCTGGCTCTTTCTTGGCTCCAGCCCAGGGACCAAGTCCCTTTTCAGGAAGACTCATGTTCCTCGTGTGTGTGCCAAAAAGGAATGCGTCCCTGAAGTTTATGACATAGAAACAGTCAGCTGCACTTAAAACCTCAAATCTCCATGATTTGATCTTTTCAGAGGACAACTTTTCTGACATGGGTGATCTCCAATTTTGGAGACCTGAAAGTTTTCAGGCAAGAAGTAGAAAGACTTTTGGTTTATTTGTTTCTACCTAGAAATTCTAGCTTTCTTTTCCTCCAGAGCTCATGAAAAGCTCAGTCAGGGGGCTGGAGATAAAGGTGGATCTCAGATACCTTTCCGACACGATTCCGATGAGAAAGATACATAAGTCCTGACAGCTGACCTCCCAGTGTGCCTCACGCTGCCCACCACGCAGTTATCTGACATCAGCGGCCACAGAACACCAGGGTCCCGTGGAAATAGGCAGTGCTGATCAGAAAATAGAGAGCAGTGCAAGGAACAGCTCTTGTCCACAGAGCCCCACAATCCCAAGCTACGGTGGGGAGTTTGGGTCATCCAAAGAAACTGAAATGTGGCTCACCTTTTCTGTAGTACTAAGAAGGAGAGGAAGGAAATTAATTACTGCGTGGCCGCTTTTGAGAAAAAAAGCAAACAACAACAACAAACCCAAACACATACACTTTTATTTATTTACTTATTTACTTATTTGAGATAGGGTTTCTCTATGTAGCCCTTGGCTGTACTGGAACTCACTCTGTGGACCAGGCTGGCCTCAAACTCAGGGACCCACCTATCTCTGCCCCCCCTAGTGCTGGAATTAGAGGGTGTGCCGCCGCCGCCACCGCCGCCACCCAGGTGCCTGTTTGACTTATATTAAAATTTAGATTTGTTAATAAGAGTTTTGCTCTGTATTCATTTTCAGAGGTATCACAGTTAATGAGAGTTGGGGATGTATTTATTTATTTTTAGTGATTGGGCTGAGGGTAGTTAAGAGGGGGAGGAATGGAGAGGGAGGGGGCACAAGGGTGGGACTGGACGGACAGGAGGGAAGGGGTTGGGATCAGGCTGTAAGTGATCTAATTAATACATTAATCAATCAATTAGAAGACAGGCCTGGAGAGCCACGCATGGCGGCAGGCCTGTGAACACTGACCCTTGTTTAGCACCGAGGTGGATGAATTTGACAGAGCACTAAGAAGGAAAGAGAAATTTGCAAAGCTGAAGCTTTGCACTGTCAGCTGTCGTGTGAATTCTACCTGTAAACACTCCCTTACCTCAAACTAGTGGCAGTGTGAGGGGACAGCTGTGGAGGACTTGCACTAGATCCCTTTTGTCCAAGGCAGATGGGCTCCAATCTCTGTAGAGTTCCTTGAAGCTCTAGGTTGCTCAAAGCCTTGTCTACACTGTCTTTGATATGCAGTGAAGCACAGAAGCACATGAACAGTAACTAGTAACTAGTAATAACATAGGGCAGTGAAGACAGAAAGCTACGATAAAATGTGGAAGCTCAAGAACTTTCTATTTCTGGAACTTTCCTCATCACATTTTCAGACCATATTGAACAGAGGTGCCTGAAACCGTGGGACGTGAGCTGTGGGTCACAGAAGCTGGGCCTCTCAAAGCATGTAAACTCTATGGTGATGACCCTTTTTTTAAAAAGCCTCTTAGTAAGTGACACACTGCTGATTCTGTTGGTCAGGTGGAGAAGTTCGGGAAGGCCTTGAACTACGCCGAAGCAGCCTTGTCCTTCATTGAGTGTGGAAACGCAATGGAGCAAGGTCCGATGGAGTCCAAGTCTCCATACACCATGTACTCAGAGACCGTGGAGCTCATCAGGTAAGCTCCGCTGGCTGCAGGAGGGGGGCGGGGCTGGGAAGCAGGAATGCTGTATACATGCAAACATATGGGCAACACTGGAAAAGAATGGCACACTCTCAGCTACTGGCAGCCAGCCTTCCTCCCCAGGGTAAGGATGGGGAGGGGCTTACAGCTGTCACGTGCCTTGCCACCTTCCTTTGTGAGGCAGGCCACCTCCTGCACAAAGCCTCCCTGACTCTCCAAGAAAGAGGCATATCAGAGTGAGCGGGGACATGTCCCCATGTCCCTCAGCTGGGAAGCAGTAGGTGTTGAGCTCAGTTGCATCTCTAAGCTGCTGGAAAATAAAAAGTCAATAGGGGAAAAAAACGGAGATGTGAGTCCGTGGCAGAGCAATGGGCCAGCTGCACAAGCTGCCGGGTTCTGTGCTCATCACTTACATGAATAAATGTGTCCGTTTGTTCTACTTCTCAAAAAAAGTGATGAGAAAAAACTACAGCCATAACCTCATTCTAAAATGCGGAGTAGACCTAAGTAGGCATTTCTCAGAAGAAAACAAGTAAATGGACAATCAGTGTATCACTGAGCAGCAGGGAAACCACAGGCAATGTGTGAGGGGGAGGCCATTTAGAGATTCTTGCCCTGAGAAGGTTGTGCCTAGCAAATATTTGAGGTTAGGCTAAGTACCCAAGCCATGGCGCTTACAGTGAACTTCAGTGTCGTGTTCTGCTTAAAGACATCCGTGCCATAAAGTGTGCACATATGTGTGTGTGTGTGTGCGTGTATGTGTGTTTGTGTGTGTGTTATCACTAGAGCCCCAAAAAGAGAGGAAAAGAGAATGGGACAGAAAGTATTAAAAGACACAACACTATGGCTAGACATCCCTGAACTAGCCAAAAGACAGGTTCAGAAAACCAAGAAAAACCCAAATAAGATAAACTTAAAGAGGTCCATGCCAAGATACGACATAACAACATATAACAACAAAAGCTTAAATCCTGAAAGCAGTCAGAAAGAGAAGGCACATCATCAGTGTTGAGCCCACTCCCAAGGACAGCGGTGGCCTTTGCTCATCTGGGGCAGAAGGAGTATGGCTGATTTTCAAGTACAAAAAGAGACAGCGGTGGCCTTTGCTCATCTGGGGCAGAAGGAGTATGGCTGATTTTCAAGTACAAAAAGAAACCATCCAGTGTTAGAGCTGGAATCGGGCTAAGGAAAACAAGAATTTGTAAAGAGGGAGAAAGCATCCCTTATTTCCCTCTTGGGTTCTCAGAGCACAGGGAAAGTTGGAAGGCAGAAACAACAAAACTAATTATATTTGGAAAAATGCCAAAATACAATCTAATTATTTGTAAGCTAATAAGAACAACTAAAACAAAAAAATATTTTTTAAGACTGAAGGAACTTCCTCGATGAAAAGGTAATGTTAGAAGAGGGAATCTTGGTGGAAAGGTTGGAGGAAAGAACAGAAGTGTAGCCGTAAACATAATGAACTAGTCCTTCAGTGAGCTTCACAAATCGCATTTGATGGTTGAAACAAATTTCACACCACCATCTGGTACTTGAGATAGTATTACTTAAAAGAAGGAAAGGTAAAGACTTCTGTGCTTCAGTCAGTGTGAACGTTGATACCATCAAACCATAGGTCACACAGGCAGGGTTTTACCCAGGGCAAGCCCGGGGAAACTGCAGAGGGCTCACTTGGAGCTGCAAACCTGCAGCGTTACTGCAAACCTGAGCATTGCCGTCTCAGCCATTCCCAGCAAGCTGCTTGCTGTGCCAGGTAAAATCTGGGCTAGCCTTTAGACGCTATGTGACTGACATCACACTTCACAGATTAGGAAATAGACATGTGGTGGTGTTAAGACATTTGTCTGAGCTCCAATGAGCAGCGAGGTGGGAGTTTAGCCTGGGACCTCTCACCATTGCACACACTGCCTCAAGACTCTCAAATATCTCAATGAGGAATTTCATTGAGAGAAAGCAGTGGCCACAGTTCTCCTATTTCAGAGAAAAGGAAGAACGAGCAATCCAGGAAAGACACTTGTCAGTAGACAGAAAAACAGACATTAAAATGTATTCCTAACAGCTACATTGTCATCAGATAGGAAGTTACATGTAACAAGGAAAAGGGTTACAAGGGTGACCTTCACCTCCATCTGAAGGGACTCAGCATAGTTAAAATGTAGGGGGGAAATAGATACTTTACCGTATTTGTGAATAGTTCTTGAGTTTGTAACATTCCTGAGAGTTTGTTTTGTGTTAGAGAGCAGAAAGTAGCACACATCATAAAAACCACCTCCCTCTAGTTGTCACAATAAAGCCATCAGCTGGTTCAGTGGCCAAGAACAACTGCTGCTTGTACAGAAGGCCCAAGTTCATGTCCCAAAGCTCACAACCACTTGTGACTTGAACTCCACTCTGACCTTCATGGGCATCCACACCCTTCTCTCTCTCTCTCTCTCTCTCTCTCTCTCTCTCTCTCTCTCTCTCTCTCTCTCTCTCTCTCTCTCTCTCTCACACACACACACACACACACACACACGTACATTAATGGAAAAGAAAGAACAAAGAAAAATGGGATGCCTGACTGTGGAGTGGACAGAGGGACGGCCCACTAGAGGGAAGACTCTGGTGGTACTCAGCACTTTTTATTTTGCTTTTTTATTATTTTATCTTTTCTAAAGGTATGCTATGAGACTAAAAACCCACTCAGGCCCCAATGCCACACCTGAGGACAAACAACTAGCTGTGCTTTGGTGAGTACAACCCCGGCTCTGGGAACGGGGTGCTGGGCCGCCTTGTGCCTCCTGATACCCCTCACCCACTTAATCCCAAGCTTCCCCAACAGCCAGGAGGGTCAGACCAGTTTTCACTGCAAGACCCTGAATTCACGATGGCCAGAAATCACAGCAGAGAGGAGTGCCATGGGCCAGTCGGGGCAGCCAAACCCAGCAGGCTCCCTGTCTCGGGGAAATAGGGTGTGGACAATAGTCACCCAGTGTTAACCTCCGGCCTCTACACATGCACGGACAGGCATGAGCACACACGTATACATGCATGTGCTCACTCGCACACACAAAAACAAAGTAAAAATAATAGTTCCCACTTCGGCCTTTAGAAAGTGAATTGTGCTAAATGGAATTTTTCCTTTATTTAACAGTCCAGGAACACTGATGAGTTACATTGCATGAAAATTCAGTATGCATGCATGCCCACTATCCGTTAGAGTCATCAATGTGCTGGACCGAGGGCTGCCCGTTATACTTAGATTATAACATCATTTCTTTCATACTAGCAAATGGGTAATCAATCTTGCCGCATTTAGGATTACAGAAGTGGGACTGTGCAGTGATAACTCGCCCTGCCGCCTCTGCCCTGCTACCTCATCCTGCATCCCATCCCTCACGCTGCAGGGCCCTCACTTGGTCTCTCCTGTCCTTATCTGTGTGTCCAAAGCGTTTTGCTCTCCTCGGGTTCACTGAGCTGTAGATCAGATCCGTGAGACAGAAAATCAGACGGAATCTCAGACAGCATAACAGCAACACAGACACGATTTAGGCTGAGCTGTGTTGACCAGGTTTTGTGTGGAGTTTAAAGTACGAGGGGGCTGGATCAAGTTGTACTGGGCGTGTTGGGATTCTAGCCGGTCAATGCCTGATCTCAGCTGGGGAAGACTTATGAGTGGCAAGCACCAGGGAAGAGGAAATTAGTCTCAGGAAATGCTAAATATGCCCTTTTCTTTATTGGAGTACCATGATGGGATTAATAAATTGACGGTGATTAATAATTAATGTTGGAATATATCTATGATATGAGTAATTATACAGAACATTGTAGGAAATGAGCAAATGTAACTAGCCTCAGATTAGCATTTCTGTTGTGGTTGTAATGCACTTTATTTGAACTCATTACAATCTAGTAAAGCGTTAACAAGCAGAGGTAATAAAAATCCGTGAAATTGCTGTCCTGTCTGCAAGGCCCACAGCTCACGCAGCAAGGTGAGCCTGCTGCCTGCTGGTGCTCCCTCGGCCTCTCGTGGAGAGACACCGCCCTCTGGTGGTGGGAGGAGAACGCGGCCTGACCGCAAAGCTGTCTGAGCTGTTCTCACACGGTGGTAACTGGTAAATGCAGGTGTGGAGGGCCTCCTTGCAGTGCTGAATTGGGTTCTTTCAAACAAAAGGGATGTCAGCTACTCCTACATGCGCTTAATGTGGGAACGGTTTAGAGGTGTGCGTGTGATCAAGATGTTGAGTCGGGAGTGGCAGGGCTCATCCGGAGGCTTCACTGTGAAGGACACGTCTCTCCTCTCCTGCCGCAGCTACCGATGCCTGGCTCTCCTGTACTGGCGGATGTTTCGGCTCAAAAGGGACCACGCCGTCAAGTATTCGAAAGCGCTTATCGACTATTTCAAGGTACTGTCTAGCGAATGAGAGTGCATGGCTCCTTACGCCAGGCCATCTCCCTGACAGGGGCCCCATCCCCCCCATCACCTTGAGGCTAAGCCTGGCCTCTCTGAGGTCCAGAACCACCCCACTGATGGCACACTTGTGGCTTTTGGGGCTTGGAGAATGGGCCCTCAGAGCCGAGCTAATTTGTCCCCCTGCCTTTGTGTCCTTGTTTTTACCACCTCCAAACAGAATGTACAATGGTTCACCCACTCCCAGGGTCCTGGGGATCAGTCTTTGGAGCAGATGTGACTCTTATGTCGGTGTAGAATTCTTGGAAGTAACTACTTAGAGCCAATCCCCTTAGTTAGTCTGTAGTAGCTGATTTCATCTTTGACTGAAGTGCTGTTTCTAAAGATAAGAAATGGCTTGTTATCACTCAGGGACCCGCAATAGTAATGCAACAGCCACGACAACTTTTATCTCAGAAAACTAAATCATTTTTGCTAAAAGAGCACAAAACTAGCAAATCATACTTGTGAAAAGCACCTTCTTGATGTACTTGTGCAAAGTGGACCTGAAGTTAATCATATGTTCAAAGTCTATTCCCTGTCTGCCTGAAATCACATCACTGCTGTCCCTACCGCTCCTTTATCACACAGACGCACGCATTCATCTTTGTCAATCCTTTGTTGCCAACCTGCATGTCTGAGAGACAGCTGGGTGGCCAGGCCATGCTAGAAACACTCCGGGCTCCGACTAGTGCAGTTGTGCGTAGGGCGTGACTGCTGGGGAGCCGAGGAGCTAGGCTCCTGTGCATCCGCTCAGGAGATCTGGCATGGAGGTTTTCCTTCACAAAACCACTCCTTTGCCCAGCCCAGTAAGCTGGCCTGTGAGCTAGCACTCAAGACACAGAGGCAGGAGGAGGATCACTACAAGTTTCATGCCACTTGGTGTGCCTGGCAAGTTCCAGGAGGATCAGATCGTGTCACACAGATATGCACATGGGGCAGGAGCAGAGAGAGAGAGATGTTCAGGAAGTCAGAGCTAAGAGATGAATTATTACAGCGAAGTAAAGACAGAGATGCTTGAATAAAGAAGTAAGCTGAATTCTGCGGCCCTAGAGAACCCTGACAAGCTTCTAAGAGGTTGAAAATAGTGTTTAATGTTTGCATCCAGTCTTGAAATACGAACAAAACAGGTAGAGAACAGAGCGGTAAGCCAGCTCCTCTTCCAGGGGTTACTGGCACGTTTTCCGAGTATCTTTTAAGTGGAAGGTTGTATTACTGATAGCGTGCAGTGTGATTTATTGCACACCGTGGACCTGGTCAATGCCGCCACCTAGAGGAGGCGGCCATCACCACACGTCACCATCTTTGTGGCAGGACATCCGAGGTCTGCCGCCTTGTCCCACTTCTGACCACATTATTCCAGTGGATCTTCAGAACGTGTCCTTCCTGTGGAAGCTCTGCACCCAGCAGGTGCCCCTTGGACCCCACCTCAAGGACCATTTAAATACAGTTTGGGGCCTGGAGCCTTCGGGTTCAGATGCCGTCTCTGGGGAGACGTTGTTTCTCCCGGCATGCTTTGGTCGCGGTGCTTCCATGGAGGGGAAGAGCCTGAAGGCTTCTATCTCGTTCAAAATCCTCTCTTGAGCTATTTCCGCAACCTCCAGGCCTCTCTCCCTCTTCCTCCACACTTCCTATGAAGAATCCTGATTAGGAGGAACACAGGCGAGGAGTCTCCCTCAGCTGGGCGTGTCAGGGCCATCCGGGCAGGAAGAGGGGTCCCCTAGGATGGCGTTCTCTTCCTAGCTTTCTCCGTGACACAGGAGAAGGTGGCAGTCTGGGATTCCATCCCATGCCCGCTGAGAGCCTGGAAGGCCAGGTCTTGCCATCCTGTAGTTTACGCACTGAAACTGGATAGAAGGTCACTTCATGGCGCTCCTTCTGCCGGAAGCACGTTCTTAGGACTCACTGGGGGTGGTTTCCTGTCCCTGGAAGGGAGAGCCAGCATGAGCCTCAAGCCTCGTAGATTCCCCTAATGGTCATGTAGACTATCCAAAAAGGCAGGTCAGGCTCGCAGACAGGAAACCTGGCTGCCCTCGGCAACTTCTCTTGCTTAAGGAAATGCTTTCCAAGCTTTGCTTTGGGCTGGTGTGCTGCCTCTGTGGGTAGACACTTGGCATCAAGCCTGCCTGATGATTCGAGTTTGGTCCCCAGCACCCACATGGTAAAAGGAGAGAACTGACTCCCATAAGTTGTCTTCTGACCTCTACGTACCCAGGGCACACTCTCACACTCCAACACATGCCACACGTTCAGACACACACACATGCAAATATCAAAAATGGCTTTCGTCTTGTTTCTTTGTATTCACTTATTTATTGCTGGGTTGTTTCTGCTTCGGTGTGGCTCCTGGGATTAAACCCAGGAGCTTCATATACCAGTCAGTCAGTGTGTGACTGAGCCAAACCCCAAATCAGGAGAACTTTAAATGCCTGATGCAAATGCCTAACACACATGAAATGTAATGTCGTAAACCAGACTACCTAAGTGAGTCGAGGGCTGATGACAGAGCTGAGTGGTAGAATGTTCTCCTCCAACGCCTTGGGCGTAGTACATGTGTTATGTGGTGTGTATCTTAATGAAACCTCTCAGTACAATTAAATGTACTAATATTTTTGCTAATAATAAGGTATCAATAAGTATCAGAATTCATAAATTTTAAGCTAGGAAATATATCTGAAGTTATTACTTTAAGAATATTTTCTTATTCCTTTAAGAGAAACAATTTGTTGTTGTTTTGAGACACAGTTTCTATGTGTAGCCTTAGCTATCCTGGAACTCGTACTGTAGACCAGGCTGGCCTTGAGCTCAGAGATCCCCCTGCCTCTGCCTCCAGAGTGCTGGGATTAAAGGTGTGTGCCACCGTACCCAGCAGTAAGAGAAAGAATTGTAAACTTCATAATTTAAAAACAATGGTATTTGATGACATCCCTCCTTCAAAAGCGTCTGTAAATAATCCCTAAATTTAGGTGTAAGGCATTCTCCTCATGGGGTGGGAAAGAGTTCCCATTCTGTTCAGAAGCTTTAGAATAATTTCCAGTGAAAATCTCTGGGGTTCAGCCTTCAACAGACCCTTGCAATTATGGATAACTTGGTAATGAAAATTTGGGCGTAAAAGCCTCCACTGGGTAAAGCACATGTGCGCATGTGTGCTCACACACAGGCACGCACACTTATTCATACATACTCGCTTCCACGGAAGGAGAAAAGGCCCTGTGACTGTAACGCACCCGGTCTGGTTTCAGTGACTCTGCACTGAGCTACAGTATCAGTGATTATTGTCAGTGCCTGATAATACGCGGCTGCCCCCTGCTTCGCCTTAGCCAGTGGCCCTCACTGCCCCTGTTTTTATTTCCCTACAGAATTCCTCAAAAGCTGCCCAAGCCCCGTCCCCATGGGGGTCCAGTGGCAAGTAAGTTCACTTTCCCCAGATGCAACAAACCGTGCATTGCATGCTGCACGGCCCTGAGGGGCTGCCCGCCCTGCCTGCTCCCAACCTCTCCACTCTGGCTTTTCTACCTCTCTTCTTCCAGGAGCACTGGAAGCCCCTCCCCCATGTCTCCCAACCCCTCTCCCGCCAGCTCCGTGGGCTCTCAGGGCAGCCTCCCCAGCTCGGGCACCCTGTCCCCATCAACCATCGTCAGCATCCCCCAGCGCATTCACCAGATGGCGGCCAACCACGTCAGCATCACCAACAGTATCCTCCACAGCTACGACTACTGGGAGATGGCTGACAACCTGGCCAAGGAAAACAGAGGTGTGTGCACAGCACTCCCGTGGGGACCCACCTGGGCACGGGGAGGGCTGCCCCAGGGGCATCGGCGATCGGGTTTCATGGTTTATGGAAGGAGAGAGAAAAGGCCGGCACCTGCTGCACAAACCTGCTTCTACCCCTGTGGAAGGACAGGTGGACGCAACTGGATGCAGATGCACACAGTGTTCTGCTAGCTGCTGCCATGGTACTCAAGAAGTTGAGGCAGGAGGATTTCCAGCTTGAGCTACAAAGGGAGTTCCAAGCTACCCTGGGCGTCATAAATAAGACCTTGTCTCAAAAACAACAAAAAAAAGTGTTACTTGCTTACGAGTCAGAAGAGACTGTCTCAGATGTAGTCGTTAATTATAACTTTTAAAGTAGTTTGTGATTTTGGTTTTGGTTTTTTGCTGATACTAGAATAGATAGGGGTCAGTGAGATGTCTCAGTGGACAAGTCTTGAGAGCCTGGGTCCATTCCCAGAACCCACAGTAGAAGGAGAAAAATCAGCCCTCAAAATTCTGACTTCCACATGTGTGTGTAAGTCCCTCTCCCGTCTTCTCTCTGTCTCTCATACAGTAATTAAACATTGATGTAGTTATGGGTGCTTTCTGTGGCTAACTTTGCGGAACATGTGGAGCCAAAGGTTTTTAGATTGTTAGTAGGTGGTCAGTAATCTTACCACAGGGAGCTAACTACTGTCAACATTCTGACAATCTAGTCTTCCCTCCCGAGATGTTCATAGCAGTGTGAAACTATGTGTGCAGCTTTGGAATCTGTCTTTTTAACTACAGTGTATCATGCATTTTCTCACATCGCTCATTCCAGAAAGCCCTTCTTGATGTGTATGTGATATTTTTGTGACTTAGTGCTTACAGAATCATGAAGTAACGTGATCTCTCAGTCCATCCTTCTGTTATCAGATATTATATTCTAGTTTTTTTTCAAACAGTGTTGCAGTTAATATTCTTACATAAATCGTTGTTTTATGACTGTATTCCTAGGGGGGAGCTATAGAAGTTAGATTTTAGGGACCCAGTGAGTAAATATTCTTTTCTATTGTTTTGTTTTGCTTTTTGAGACAGGGCCTCACTCTATGGCCTAGACTGGCCAGGAAATCATAGGTAGCCAAAGCTGACTCCAAACTCAGCATGGAGCTCAGGTTGGCCTCAAACTCATAACAATCCTCTTGCCTCGACCTTTTGAGTGTTGGAATTAACAGGAGTGAGCCACTGTTTCCCATTGTATCCTGATACGTGCTTTTTATTTTTATTTTTTCCTCTTGAAAAATTGAACAACTGACTCCTTTCCCTCCTGTAACAGGCGAGAATACCAACAGGCTCATTTTCTGGCGGTGAGATTTAGTTATGAGCCTCTGACGGTGCACACCTACAAGTACTTAGCACAGGGTCCACGGAGAGATGAGGAACAGGTGGCACGGATGATTCCTGAGCACAGGAAATGGTTGATATGAGTTCCAAAGGGCTGCACCTTGAAAGCCCAGTGGGAGTGACTGGAGGCCTCTGGCCGCCAGGAGACACTCTCTGGACGAACCTGATGGCAGATGTCTTTGGAAAAGGTGTAGCTCAGTGGATGAAGTGGGGTGAGGCGGGCATCTCCGGTGGGTTGAGTAGAGCAGACAGGTGTGTAGAGATAGCCCTGCCCACTCTGAGAACGTGGGCAGCCGGGCTCCAGGGGCCCGCAGCCTGCCGGGTGCTCCTGCAGAGGGCTCCCAGACACGTGCAGCGTACAGGCGCGGTTCGGTTCAGCCACCCTAGCCTGGCCCTCCTCTGCCCCGAGCCACCTTCAGTGTGCAGCCTTCGGTTCCTTTCTTAGAAGGACGCCGCTTTGACAGCACTGTTTCAGACACTTGCTTCCACAGAGCGCCATTCAGGAGCTCCTCTGATGGCCGAGCTGTGGTGAGAGGCTCTCTCTATTCACCACACACATGAGTCATCTGGCTTGCCCTGCCCTCCCTCTCCCCACCGTTCCCAAAAAGCACACAGAGAACAGCCCAGCCAGGAGATAACTTCAGCAGAGGTGACTGGTCAGTGCTAACCTCTGACTGACCCACTGTCCCGGAGCCCCACTCTCTGGACCCCCTTCAGGGGCTCAGCCCATGACAGGTGACAGTGAAGTACTGGAGACAGAGTCATGCTGACATTGAGTGAAAAGCATCTTTTTTTCCCTACCTTTGCTATTTGGGTGCATAAATGTGGCAAACAACAGTCATCTTTTGGATGGAGGGTTCTGTCTTGTTCTGGGGAAACTCCAGGCCTCATAAACGACGGCGGCTGCTTAGGAACAGGATCGGAGTGTTTCTGACGTCATGCCGGCCCAGACTTCCGGTAGCCCTCCTCACACACCTCTCTGTCTCGCAGAGTTCTTCAACGACCTGGATTTGCTCATGGGCCCTGTCACCCTGCACAGCAGCATGGAGCACCTGGTCCAGTACTCCCAGCAAGGCTTGCACTGGCTGCGGAGCAGCACGCACCTGTCCTAGGGGCCACACCTTCGAGCCTGACTGTGCTTCCTTCTCCTCGGTGGCTCGGTGTTTCTGGACCCTGTGCTGCCGACCTTCCCAGCCCACGGCGTTTCCTGAACCATGGTGAACATTTCCTCACAGCCCAACAATGATCTCTTCCTGGGTGGGGGAGGGGAGTGTCTGGAGGTGGGTTCATAGGAAGCTGCCTGTTTGTGTGTGTGTGTGTGTGTAAGGCTGACAGCGCTTCGAAACACATTTCCTTTGTCTAGTGTCTATAATCCCAGGCTAGACAAGTGATTAGAGGTTCCTCACAGCCCACATGTGCTCACACACTCAGACACACCCTAACCCAGTGCTAAGCCATTGCCTTCTTCGAAACTCCCACCAAAATCTCCTGTGTTGCTGACCCTGGTGCGGCCCAGCACACCGAAAGCTTAACTGCCGGATGAGTCGAACCTATCTCTTATTATTGATTACTTTCAGTATTATATACCATTCCCCGATTGCTTTTGGTTGTTGTATGTTAATGAACAATTGAATAATGAGAACAAGCCAGTTATTTTTGTGCCAGAAGCTCACTAGCTTGCATGTTACCAAACGCCTTGCCCCTCCTCTTAACGCCCTCTCCCCGTCCCTCCTTCTCCACCAAACACATTACCAGCCAATGGAGTCCCACGAGCCTGCCTTGTCCCCACGTAGGATAAAATGGCAGCAGGGTTCGGTGAAAGCCGGCCAGCCACGAAAGCAGCAGCGCGCCCGTGGCGATGAGCCCTCCAGGCTTGTGGATTCCTCCTCCCGCCACTGTGACTCTGTGGCCCTAGAGCCAGCCAATACATTTCAAGTCCCTTCTCTCTGCAGCAGCTCTCTGGCAGCTTCTCTCAGTCGAATGGAGGCGTTGTCTAGAGCTCGCCGTCCCCAGAGCTGGCCGCTGCTGAGCGGACTGACAGCCGCTGGCTGCAGAGACGCTTCCTGGTTCCTGCTCTGCACACACAATGTGTGACCACAGGTCTTGAGTGCATTTGGGGGTTATTTTTCAAGCTTTTTAAAAAGCTGCGTACAGTGCAGAAAAACTTAGCCCCGTGATGACCACAACTCTGTTTGGAATAGCATCAACCAGAGTGTCTTGCTGACATCTTGTGTATCTGGTGTGCTGATGTCTTGACCATGGTTCTTGTCTTTTGGGGGTTTTATTGTTATTATTATTATTGTTGTTGTTATTATTATATGTTTTAATTTTTTCAGCATCTTGTTTACAGTTTTTGTCCAAAGTTTGTTTTCTCATGTTTTGTCATTCCCTAGACTTAGTCTTCTTGTTATATATACATGGATCTGAAATATTAGTATAAAGAAACAAGTCCTGTAAACAAGGTATATCTTGCCACATTTTAAGAACAAACTAATGTCCTTGAGTTACTTGACAAAACTGTACCAGGTCAGCCAGAGGGAGATAGGCTGGGCCACCTTCGGAGCAGTGCATTGCTCAAGGAGGCCGTGGTGTCACTGTGTGTCCTGTGTTCCCACTGTCTCCCTCTGAGCTTGGTTGTATTCCCATTCCCATTCTGTCAGCTTTGTCAGCAGGTGGCAAATAAGATTGCTCTGATTCCCCAGGTCCAAGTGCAGATTCAAAAACTACACAAACAGTTGAACACAGTTTGGTGATTTGCCCCAAACTGAATTGTGGAATTTGCATTTGGCTTTGACCCTCAAGCACTTGAAATTTTTAGCAATACATTGACTTCAAATGTTTGCGACCAGAAATGTTTTTATAAGATGTTAGAATATTTGTGACTACATAATGAGGTATCTTGGGGGAGAGGACTCAAGTCTAAACGTGGAATTCACTTCTGTTTCACACATACCTTGTACACATGAGGGTAATGCCTGCAATGTTGATTGCCTGTGAGGTCAGATGTGGGATTTTCCACTGATGTCAAATCACTGCTCAAGAAGTTCTCAATTCTGGAGCAGTTTAGGTTTCAGATTCTTGAAATGAGAACATTACACCTGCATTTCCACGTTTGTATTTAGCTATACAACGTGCTCCCTGCATCCCTTTCACTAACTGTTGGCAGGTTTGTGATACCATCCTGTGTTTAAAGTCTGAATATAAGAAATTTTGAATCTCCTTTTGTGCAGGAGTGAGACTTTGTTCTAGTTGCTCTTGGTGAATTCTGGTGAAAAGCTCAAACTCTCATAGAGGGATGCCCCCGACGGCCTCTGTGCAACCCTGCGGAGCTTTTTCTGGTCCTGCCTCTCTTTAAAGTTGTAAGCTTAGTTGTAACACCGAGCAGTCCACATCCCTGGGAACCCATCAAATTGCAAGGTGGCCACTGGCTGGTTGTGCCTACACGGGTGTTATGAACACACTGATGACCTGTTTCCCAAAAAGAACTACATTGTGGGATTTAGTTCTGCTCTTGGGGAGCAGGGCCTGGCTTCAGTCCTGGCCAGGCCTCATCCATGGAGCCTGTGTCAGGCCCCACCTTATGGGGCCCAATGTTGGTAGTTCTGGTAAAGGGCCACCTTCCACTTGATGCTACAAAAGGCATCCATAGCATCCTCCTTTTCTTCAGCTGGGTTGCAAGTTGAAACATCTTTCTTACATTTTATGGCTGCAAAAGTACTACATGTTCAAATAATGCTGAAATACAGAAGGTATAAGCCTGTGGTTGCCTTACCGCCCTTAGAGGATCACAGCTCAGTGATCCCTATCTTTCCAGAGAGTTTTACATTTAAACACAACACTTATTACCACTTGTTTCTGTTTGAAGGCATACTCTTTCCTCAGATGTCCCACCGAAGTCCAACCGGTCTTATCTCCCATGACTTGAATAGATGCCACCATTTGACACAGTATTAGAATTACCTTTGAAAGGGAGTAGCCGAACGGTACTCCTGAACAGGCCTTGCCATTAGTTGTTACTCTGCCCTTATCAGTCTCTGGTGCAGATGTGCCTGGACAGAGATGACTGGTTAAAACAGGCTTTCGGAAATGGTCAAACTGCAAATGGGAACTTGGTCTCACTCTCTAAAGAGGAATGTACTGGAGAAATACACAGAACAGTTGACAAATTGTGTGCTAGATTGAACACATGGAATGCAACATAACGAGGCTTTCTGCACTAGAACTTACCCCAGGATGTACACGGAATGGTGTATGTGAAGTGTAACAGTGAAATGTGCGTCTCTGACACCCATACAGAATAGTCATAGTCTGTGGAAATGCATACATTTAAAAATACATAGGTACAGTGCACCTGACATGAAACTGTAGTATGCCTGACAGACATTACTAGTGCCTAATACTGAGTATAAGTCACTGTGTGTTCTCATCACCTTGGAAGGACAGTCATTGTTATAAAAGTGATCAGTGAAGTGGCATTATTTATGAATCACATCTTTGAAACTGGGCAGTAACATATGCATATATATTTTTAAATAACATTTTTCACAGTTTTCCAGAGTTACTGTTGAAATCTGTATCGCCAAAAAAGAGAGAGAGACAGAAAGATGCAAGATTTTTTTAATGATGTAGACACTCTTCAGACCCAGTGACCGACGTGTGATCCTGTTTGTAGATATTCAAGAGACTTTAGCAGTCACCAGCCTTAATGCATGTACAGGATATTATTGTGACTTAATTTATCTGCAGTTTTTAATCCATACAAAATTGGAGTTTATAAACGGACTTGGATTAAATATGTCTGCCTTTCTAAGGCTGCAAACAATACATTAAATGATTTATGTTGTATGTGAGAGAAGTTGAGTCGTACATTTAAAAAAAAAAAGTTCACCGGTTTCTGTTAATAGTTCACAAGGAAACCTTACAATTGAAATATTTTCAGAATGGTATTCTGTTCCCAGCTTGGAATCTCTGTAGAGGCAACCTTGTTTCACGAATGCTCTCTCTCTGTCTTTCTCTTTTACTCTCTCACTTTCTCGTTCTTTCTTTTTCCATCTTTTTTGGTCCTTTCTTCCTATTTCTTTTCTATCCTAGGTGTTGAAGTTATGGCCTTGCTCAAGCTATGCAAGCCCCCTGCACTAAGCTGCGTCCGCAGCCCTCACCCGTGTCCCGGTGTAGCTCCACGGGCCATTGTTGCCAAGTCTGATATTTTTCAATAGAGTCCTAGAGTTTCCTACTTCTGTCTTCCATTCCCAAAATACGCCCCCTCTCATGTGCACTCTCTCTCTCTCTGCCATACAAACACACACTTTCTCCTCTCCTCCCACTCTCTTTCTCTCTCTATTTCGTATCCCAAAGACTGCTGATGAGGAAACTGGAGAGGTTCCATGGATGACTACACAGATGGATGCCTGCTCAAGCAGTAGCCCTGAGATGCTGCTCTAATGGACATTCTTCACTTGGCACAAGTCAGTGCCCTGACTACTTGGGCCAGGCTGTTCCAGCCTAAAACAACATAACGACCGTGTTTGCAATACTTGCTCAAGAAAATGAGAGGATTCTGAATCAAAGAGCTGAAATATTAGAACAGTAGCTAGGATGCAACTTGGTGCCTTATGTAGGCGAGGGTCTGCCAACCTTATTTTCCCTCTTCTCTCTCTCCCTCTTCCTTCTCCTCCCCATTCTGAAGAAGCAGAAATAACAGAAACAAAATGACTTCTTCATCTGATCCAGTCCGCATCCTCAGGTTTAGCTATTTTATTTCCCCACTGCACCGTCTGACACAGTCCACATAGTCTAGACAGAAAACACAGAAACGGTTGGGCAGTTGAGCTCCCCTC
>CM053756.1:4982364-5112389 GCA_028658305.1 Pachyuromys duprasi
AGGAGGCCTCCCAGGCGGTGCTCCAGGGCTAACACCTGAGCTCCCACCCTCTTTAGCACTCAGCCCTGGCTTTAGAAATCAGTGGCATCCAGATGGAAAGGGGGAAAAACAATGTTGGGTTCATGGTCTGACACATCCCATGAAAAACTGCGGTAACCGCTCAATACCGCAGTTCAGGAACCGTGCTGGAGCAGAAGAAGAGCCGAAGCCCTGTCTCATTTCCTGTGCTCCTGGGCTTTTCCCCTGGAGATGGGGAGGTTGACTTCTCTCTACGTGGCTCTGGTGCCTGTTGTGGGGGCAGGCAGCTGCTCTGAGAGGCTTGAACCCAAGAAAGAAGATCCATCATAGGGGACCCCGGGGAGAGGAGCCCTCTCCAGGGAAACCTCAGTGGTTTTCTCTATTTGTCTCAAGGCTGCTCAGCATAATCTCTTAATTGCGGGTGAAACCTTAGAGTCAGGAGAGAGAGCAATGTCAACATGCAGGAGAACTCGCTGCTGCTTGTGGCACCCAACTCTGCTAAATGTTCTGACCCCAGCAAATGGGTGAGCCATGCAGACCCAACTCACGCTTTAGGCTGCTGGAGGCAAAGGCCTGCACGTGGGGATTCTCTCTTCTCCTCAAATAGTAATTCAGCTCAGGGCCAGTGTGTCTCCTTTGCATCTCTAAACCAATGACTTGAGCTTAACCAAAATAAGCATGAAATGCTCAAGGGTCCCTTTTCACACCCTGGAAATCCCCTTCCCATTCTCTCCCCAGTGAGAACAGTGGCTGGAGCCACTGGGGGCCTGATTCAAGTTCAAACAAATACTGCTCGCTTTCCACAGGAGCCCAAGATGCCACCCCATGGGAGTCTCAGGCATTGGCTGGGGCCTGGGCCACCCTCCTCCTTGGAGGAGCCGTACCAGCTGGGTGCTTGGTTGGCTGGCACCTTTTCTGAGGCAGGGTGTGGCAAACATATTCCTGTGAAATGAGAGCAATTACTTGTTTTCATGGCCCAGTAAAATTTTAACGTTGTGCCTTAGTGAAGGGATTTAAAACCCGGCTATTTCCCCTATTATGGAGGTATCTGCTTGCCTTGGAGAAACAATTATTCATGCTTATTCCTGGAGCTGACAATTCAGATTCGGTATTCCAAAATCAGGGGACCACCGTCAGGCCCCAAACCATCCTCAGCCCTGCATCTCAGTCCCAGGAAAGCTGTCTGCAGTGGACTCTGCTTGCATCCCACCAGACCCTGCCAGTGATCCAGCTCTAATGGCGGCCAGCAGGAGCGAGGGATAGAGCCTCTGCCTCCTGTGGGGACCTGTCTGAAGGCGGCAAAAGGGACTGAAGAGAAGCTTAAAGAGATCAGTTCTGCAGAGCAATGAGACTTGTGAAATGTACATAAAGCAAAAACAAAAATGCTATCCTTAGTCTTGTGCCTCTGTATTTTGTCCAGTTGCTCTAACTTGAACAACTCAGACCCTCCTATGCTTGTGACACTAGTTGGGGCTGCGTGTTGGCATGTTTGGATATTGTTCCAAAGCCCATAGTCTGGGTTGACAGTCGCTATATTATCCAGGCAATGTTCTGTTATACATCAACCTTTCCAACACCACTGATGAGGTTGTGTGCAGTTCCCTGGGTCTGAGTGTGTGACAAGAATCTTAACACAAGAACTTGGTGAGGACTTCCTTCCACGTGACTCTTTTTCCCAAGGACATGCTGGTGGATCCTGAGCGGACAGTGTCAGCCTGAAAGGCTCTCATCTTGCAGGCTGCTTCGAGGAAGTCTGCACACCTGGGGCTTAATGTCTTCACTTGGTGGTTACTCATCTCTGTGTGAAGCAGCGAGATGTTAAACCTCCTTTTCAGTTTTCTCCTACAATAGAGCTTGCTCCCATACAGAGGAAGCAGCCCCTCTCCCAAATCCACAGTGACTGGATGGCGAATTGTGGAGCAGCAAGCACATCTATTGCTAAGGCTCTGCCCAGTGGGAATGTGCTTGTTGTCCAAGTCCAAAATTCACAGGAACAAAGGTGACAGAGCATCAACCACGCGTGTTCCTGCCTGAGCTACATACAGTACTGTTCCTGTCATTCACAAGACACCTAAGCAGCGTGGTTTTGGGAATGGATGCTCCTCTTACTGGTCTGTAACAGAATGAACGAACCTTAAGGATTTGTGAAAGAGAAGTGTTTATACTTAAAGGCAAATGTTAACTCACCATCAAAATTATGTCTTAATAAACCTCGAAGTTGGCGTTCTGTCTCGATGACATCCTATCGTATTGAACTTCTTTCAGGCATAAATTACCTTTTCACTGAAAAAAAAAAAAAAAGAGTATGAACCCATGTAAACTCTAGAGCAGATGCCAGATTTTTAAAGACGCACATACCAGTCTGAGAATGTTCCCTGCTAGAAAGTGTCACTTTAGAGTGAAAATGAAGCCACGTCTGGAGAGCCTGGGACATTCTAAGAGATGTTTTCTTTCTTTACATGTCAAAGCTTTGCTCACACAGTGAAATACTTAAGTGTAAGCCATTACTCTTCAATAGTACAAACACTAGACAAACACTAAAAATATTCAACGCAAAAGGCTCAGCAGCCACTGTTGTCAGTTTCCTGTGTCTGGTAAAATACCTGACAAGGCTAACTTAAGGGAGCGAAGGTCTTCTGTAGCTCACAGTCCCAGGGCACAGACTGCCCCCCAGGGCACAGACCGCCCCCTGAGCTTGAGGCAGCTGCGACCACTGTGCCCACTGCCAGGAAGCAGCGAGAGTGCGCGCTGTGCTCAGCCGCCTGCGCCTTTCTGTGAGGCCCGGAGCTTCAGCCCAGGGAATGCTGACACCATGTTAGCAGCTCAGCTGCCTCACGGGCTAGTCTGGCAGATAACCGACTCTAAATCACCCCACACAGACTGGGCCCGAGAGCAGTCGCCTGGGTAGTTCTCAGGGCTGTCTGGTTAACAATATTAACCACTATTGCACGTTTCAGAAAACTGTTCCTGTTTTTGTTTAGAGGTATAAACAATATAGGTAGATAAAACGTCTCCCTAATTCCCACGCAGTTTTACCCAAGGATGGCTGTCTTGTCAGCTGGGTGGGCCTGTCTGTGTTTCACTCTGTGTGTGTGGGAAACATTTTTAACTTCATGAAGTATATTTGGAGTTTTGTCTCCTGTGTTTTTGTGTTGTATCTAAAACAGCTTTTGTAAACTCAGGATAATGAGACTGTGCATATATTGTTTTGATGGGCATGTTGCAATGCTCTGTCCCTGGGTTTCTCCTGATTCTGTGTGGCTAGTGGATGTCCACTCATTTCAACATCATTCACTACAAGACTCTTCCTTTCCGCTTTGAATTGTCCTCGTGCCCTTGTCCAGAGCAGTTGAGGGTTGACTTTGTAGTTTTCATTTTTGTTCTGAACTTATAGGGATTAAACCCAGGGCCTCCTACAAGCACCCTGTGGCTGAGTTTGCACCCAAGTCCTATCTTCCTTTTTCTGGTTTGAGGACAGGGTCTCACTAAGCTGCCTGGGCTAGCCTTGAACTCACTGTGGCACCTCGCTCAGAGGCTTGCCTCAAACTTGCTACACTTCTGAGACCTGCCTTCACCTTCTGAGTGCTAGGATTTCAGGGGTGCACAAACACACCTTGTTTATGTGGTGCTGGGTACCAAATTCACAGCCCTGTACCTGCCAGAAAACATTTTCCTGACTGAGCTACATCCTGACTTCATTCTTTTGGCATTGGCTTTGAAGAGTTTGGTTTTAACTAACCATTCATTATCTATTAGATTTTCTATAAACGAACTTTTGCAAGCAAACGCCTGTTCATCTTGGTTTAGAGAGCAATGCTGTGTCTCTTCATAGTGTGACTAGAATAATTACACAAAGAGCAGAATGACCTCATGCACCCTTTACTGCCAGCCGAGTCCCTGCTGGGTGTGTTTGAGGGACCAAACACACCGGGAGGAGATGGCCTTGTGTTCAGATGCACCCTCAGCCCCACTGTCCCCCACCCCAATGACCCCAATGACCGTGTATGTCTTAGATAGCCATTCTCACCACCATGACAGCCTGGGGGTAAAAGGGACACAAAGCTGTTCAGGATTTGTCCACCTTCCCTCTCGTGTTCCTGGGCTTCCATCCCAGACACAGCCACACTCCGCGTGCAGCGCCCCCCCCCCCCATAAGGCAGCACCTGGGTCAGGTCTGCTTGAGGCTGCTAAGTTGTCCAGTACTGGACAAAGAGGCTGGACTCCATCTCATCATTAAAAGGCTGAGCCAGGAAGAATCCAGACCCTGGGAGAGTTGACCCCTCACCAGTCCGCTCAGTACAGGACCAGAACCCACATAAAAGCTACACTTGGCCAAGCATGCTTGTAACTCTAGTATTGTGTGGGCTGATGGGCAGATCTCAGGAGATGCTCACCCAGTCAGAATAACCTAAAGCAGCAAGATTAACACTCAGCGGGAGACCCTGCCTCAAGGGAATAAGGTGGAGAGTGCTAAAGGAAGGTCCCAGATGTCCTCCACTGGACCTCACAATTCGAGGTAGTTAAGTTGTGCTCTTCATTATGGCAGCCCTAGGAGTTGGATAGCAACTCTTCTCAGCATCTGGGCATCCAGGCGGTCCTGGCCCCTCGACTGAGGCTCCTCATTCCTCCGGGTAGCATCTCCGGTTGGACGGAAGATTCATGGGAGGACAAGCTCAGAGCCCCATCTGATCCACAGAGAACAAGGCTTTGTCGGAGGCATAGGAGGACGATGGTTACCTCCCAATGCACCCCCCTGCTGCCATTAGCAGCTTTGACACACACTTCCTGACATACACAGACCTGCAAGTTTTAGGAACTATTGTGCAACCCAGTACAGAAACACAAGGCAAGCTTGTTTTATGCCTGCCTCCCATGCGCTCCAAGCTGCTGTAGAAATTCCTGTGGTAGGAGTTAGTGCATACTAACCCTTCCTTGCCATAACTCCAATTTCCTGTCCACCTTTCTACACAAGACTCAGAAGATAAGCATCTCCGAGTCAGAAGAAAGAGCAGCAGCCCTCCCTCTAAACTCCTATTAAACTAGAATTAAGACCTTGGTTGTTTTGAGCAAGATGTAATTTGAGCAGTGGCCAGCAGTGGCTACTCTTCAAGCAGAGAATGTGCCAATTGTCAGGCATGCAAAATGATGCAACTTCTGCAAAAACAGCTTCTTAGGTCCTCAAAAACTTAAGCACAGAGTTTCCATGTGTCCCAGAAATCCCATACCTCTCTGAGAAAATTAAAAAATAATCCATACAAAAACATGTACATAAATTTTCATAGCAGAATCATTCATAATATCATACAAATGTCCAGCAACTGACAAATAGATAGACAAATGTATAAATCTCTACCCATGGACACCCCCACCCCCCAAAATAAATCCAAACATGCCACAGTGTAGATGGATCTTGACAGCACTGTGTTTAATGCAGGAAGCCATACACAAGGCCACACGGTGTAGCATTCCATTTAAATTAAATGCCCACAAGGAATAATCTCAGAGAGAGAGGCAGAGAGAGGGAGAATGGGTGTGGCTCCTCAGAGCTCAGAGCCAGGAATGGCTGTTGGCACACGGGTCTCTTTGTAGGGTGGTGAATTCCTGTTGGCACACGGGTCTCTTTGTAGGGTGGTGAATTCCTGTTGGCACACGGGTCTCTTTGTAGGGTGGTGAGACTGTTCTGGAATTAGGTACTTGTGGTGGAGGCATGATCTTGTGTGTTCACTAAAAGTGATGTCTCCGCTTTAGAATGAAGGCTCTAATGCATGCAATGCAAGTCTTGCCACAGCATAACAGGCAGTCAGCATGCATTTAAACTCAACATGACCTCTCAGCTGTTCTGCTCCTGTAGGTAGTGCTTCTTTCAGATCAGATCAGAGTCAGTGAAGATTTTGAACCCTCGTGGGTGTGAAAAATGCATCATTGCACATCTACAAGTAGCAAACTCTCTTGCATCACAATTCCATTTGCTATGGATTTCTTTTTTTTATTTAAACAGTGCTCACACTATGTTGTGAGTTCAGGCTAGTCTCAAGCCCCTGAGATCAAGTGATCCTCCTGTCTCAGCCTCCCCAGCACTTGGGAGGGTGCACACCCACCACCACACCAGCGTGGAATCCTAACTCAGGAATGATTTCTCTGGAAGCTGGGAGGTTCTGCCCCTTTCTTCTTGTCGTCCGTGTTATCTTTGGGTCAGTGCATTGGGTCCCTCCCTCCCATACTTTCATTGGTATCTTCTTCTCCCTCCTCCTCCTCCTTCATGATATCATTAGCTTGATTAGATTAAGAAATACCTAAGAGATGAATAAAGGCCGCCCTGAGTATGTCTGTAAGGAGGGTTCTCCATCGGTGATTAGATCCTGAAGGCTCTACCTAATGGGTGGCTTAGCCCCTCCCTCATAAAAAGATATTATTATTATTTCTACTTGATGGGAGTGGTCCTTGGGGGTCCATCTTGTTCTGGTCCTTTCCTACAGGTCCATTTAAGAAACTCCTCCACCGTATGCTCCCCCCCACATGATGATCCCTGCCTCACCATGCACCTAGAAACAACAGAGTTGGCTACGATGAACTAAACAAGCCAAAATCATAAGCTAAAATAAAATTCTCTTCCTTAGTTGTTTTCTGTCTTGAACCCAGCAATGCAAAGAGTAAGAAAACACATCCTTGAGGTCAGAAACATCACTGTAGCGTAGCTGTCTACTGAGAGTGTTTTGTTTGGCCGTGTTTGGCTGTGATTTTGCTCAGCTGTCTGTGGGCACTTCCTGCGTAGGGCTTGGCCAGGACCTCCCTCTGTGGCCCCTGGTGCCACCTTCCTCCCATTTCTATGGGGTAGTGTTCAGCTTTAGAAAGCTGGGGACCTGGGGGTTCAGCCTCTGGTTCTCTTAACTTGTGGCTCATTTACTGATCACAAGGTCTTTGGCCCAGCCAAGGCACCCACACCTCTCTCAGCTCCAGAGCTTCTGCACATTTACAGAGATCTTTATTTCAATCATCAAAATTTTCATTTCCAAGCTCTCTCAAAACCTTCCCTTTTATGGGGGTAATATCATTTTTATTTTTCTCCAAGGGGTCTAATTATATGTGTGCCAAATTCTTGTTGTCTGCTCTATTAACTCTGTCCCTTTGGTGTAAGCTTTCCTATTAGTTGAGCTTGATGATTCTCTTTTATAGCTGTCTTCAAATGTTTGGGGTTATTGGCTGTGATGGTTCCTCTGCACTGCCAACCTGACTGGATTTCAGATTACCCAGAGGGCACACCCCTGGGCTTGTCCACTAGTGGTGTGTGCAGAGAAGGCTAGCCAAGGAGGGGAAACCCACCCTGAGTGTGTATGACACCGTCCCATAGGCTGGGACCCCAGACTGGATAAAAAGAAGAAAGGAAGGAAGTCATATTTCCCCCTTTCCTGAGTCCTGGTCGGCCTGGATACGAGGAGTCCCAGCTATATGCTGCCGTGAGTTCTGCCACACCTTCCCCACAGTGATGGACTCTACTCCTCGAAGAGTAACCCAGGCTCAATCCCCTCCCCTGTACGGTGCTTTTTGCCACGTATTTGGTCATGACCATGTGAAAGGTAAGCAGTACATTGACTTTCTGCTCAACGCTCCCACGGTGGCCTCTGATAGCCTTGGCATCTCCCGGCTCTACCACTAGTTCTTGGATGCAGGGGTTACCCCAGCCCTCTGGATGTTACCCAGGCCTCACAGACATCTAAGCCGGGACACTCACACTCTCATGCGCTTCCCATCCTGTGGGTGAAGAGGTGACTGTGTCTACAAAAGGTTATCATTCCCATAGACCTCCCCAATGGAGTGACCCTCAAGCTCACACTTACCGGAACAGTTCTGTGTTGGTCTCTGTTGTTTTGCTACGATGGGCACCATGGACTTGGCAATTGTACAAGTTTAATCGACTCGTTCTGGATAACACAGAATTGCACATGAAGACCACCTCTCCTAAGGGCCTCCTCACTGCTTCATAGCATGGCGGGGTGGGGGTGGGGTGGTCACAAGATGAGAAACTGTGAGCAGGGCCAAAGTTGAGGAGGTCAAACTCGTCCATCGATTAGGAAAGCACTTCGTGCTAAGAGCACTAATCTATCCACGGGGACAGAAGCCTCGTGAGGTAGTTACCTCTTCAGGCCCCACCTCGCCATACTCTTGCTTTGGGATTGCTTCCAAAACGTGGATTCCTGGGAAGCACACTAAAATATTAAGTTCCCCGCCTTTCTCATTCTGCATGCCCTCCGTGCTGCAATTTCCTTCGTCGGAATCTTCCCAGGCCTCAGCCAGCTTTCAGATATGCCTCTGTAGTCCTGAACCTCTTAAGGCACTCTTTCATACACATTATTGCTGCCGCCCTTGTTATTAGTTCGTTCTCTGACCTCGCTGAGATAAGATCTTGGTGGACCAAACTCACGAAGTCAGGCAAGCCTCCCTTCCCAGCAGCCAGGACAATAGGCACATTCCCAGCACATGGCGTTTTGTGGCTGTCTCCAGCTTTTCTCTCGCCTTTAAAAACACCGCGTCCTGATGCTTGCCTGTGGCAGAAGAGCTTCCACATAAGGCCTAAGGCTCGGGCTGCACGCAGACGAGCTGCTCCACGTTGCTGCAGTCTTTGCTGAGGCAGCTCACTGGCTGCCTCTTCCGCCTGTCCTGCCCTTCCCCATTCACACTGCCTCTTTCCCACTGGCTGCCATCTCTCTACTTCATGTGTCCAGTGGGGACCCAGGGAGGCCTGCCATATCTCTAGCAGTTTTTTGCCCTCTGTTGGCTCAGCCATACCTGTGAGCCTACTTCTAAAGTGGTATTAGTACATCCATCTCTAATTTAACTTTTTAAATACCCACTCAGAGGGTCAGGGGTGGGAGGCAGCAGATAAAGCACCTGCCAAGAAAACATCAGAACCAGAGTTTGGATCCCCAGGCTGAGCAGAAAGGACAGCCCACTTGTAACCCAAGTATCAGGGAGGCAAAGTGAGGTGACCCTTGAAGCAACCTGGCTAGCTAGATTAGCCAAGTCAGCAAGGTGGGTAGGAATGAGAGACCCAGCCTCAATATATGAGGAGGAGAAAGATTTAGAGAGACAATATCAAACACACACACCTGGAGGCAGAAATAAGTCAGTTTAGACTGTTGCAAGCCAGCACTGGCAACATCAGAAACCTGCCCTGGGATCCAGACAAGCAGAGGCCAGATGTCAATGCTAGGACACAAAACTGGACCACCTTGGGGGGACATGGATGGGAGTCACCTGGCCTGAGAAGTGGCCTCTGACTGAACAATGGGAGCAGGTAAGGGGTAGTGCCCTCCTCCACACTGGGGCATTAGGTTCTCAGGGAGAAGCTGCCTATCCTACGGCATTTCAGAGGTAGGCCTACACTACCTACAGCTGGTGGCTGGCCTCCCCCCAACGCAATGAGGGTTATATGTGGCAAATAGGCAAGACATGCGGAAAGCATCTGTAGTGCTGAGTGTCTGTGTAGACACACGGAACTGGCCAGAGAACCAGTCTCTTTGCAGGTGGAGACAGTGACAAGAAGCTTATGGTGGCTCAGTAAGACAGCTCAGTCTCCTGGAAGTCCACCTCTGAGCTGCGCTATGTAAAAAGCCTGTGATTCCCACTTCACACGGGACACATCTGACATGTGTCTGATGTCTTCCTTTTTTCTCCCAATGGGCAGGAAGAGGGATGGAGAGTTGAGGCACTAGGGAAGGCATTGGGACCTATCAGGCAGAGAGAAGGAAGGCCCCGCAGACAAGAAATCCTGCCGCGGAATCTGGTCAATGGCCCAGCACTTGGCCCATACTTACACAGAGTGTCTGACTATAACATGGAGCCCAGACCCAGAAGACAGTAAAGTCAATGTGCATATTTCTTGTTCATTCTCCCTGTGCAGGTAAAGAGAGAATCAAAGTGGAAACTCCCCAACAGATAAGCAGTTCAGCCTCCCTGGGAGAGTCAGTTCAACGTATATACCTTGGGCTTGCAGTTGTAATTATGATTTAATGGAATTGCCACTTCTTGATGTCTCTTTCCTCATTTCATGTAAATTAGGTGGGAATGCATGTGTCTATTCCTAGAGGGAGTTGGAGACGTCGTTAGTTATTGTCTGGAAAGAGTATTGCAATGAAAAGATTTCCATAAATGCAAGGTATTATTAGTAGGTGGCTGCAGTTTGTGAAACAGATTGAATGAGTTGTCTTGCTTTATTCGGCTTTGTTTGAGAGTGAAAACGGCAGCTTCGAGCCCTGAAGTCAGCAATGGCCAACACACATGACACAGGAAACGTAGGAGCCACAAACGGAGGCATTTCAGTGATTTTTAATCATACCCCCTCCCCACACAAGATTTGGGAAGTGTTCAGAATTCTAGCCCAAGAATCTGATGTCCCTGAGCTGGTGCCGCTCAGTAGTATCTGTGACCTTGAACATGTGAGTTGACTTTTCTGTGTCACCAACTCTACACCTGAAAGGCTTGGCAGTTGGACTCTCACTGTCTTTCATTTCATAGACTCCAGCACACACCTGCCCTTCATTAGCCCCCATAACACAAAGAACCACAAGACTGAGAGCTCTCTCTAGCATGCTTAAACTGACTTACACATACGGAAACAGGAAATGCGTGATTTCTCTATTCCCCACATTTACACAGTTCAGGCGCAGCGGGGACCACACTTCCACCATTCTCCATTCATGGTGCTTCCAAACACATGGCAACTGGGAAGGTGGGGGTTGTAAGAAAACGAGTTGTAGCTTATTCCCTATTTGCTGATTTTTCTAGCCACAGACCCCAGCCTTTCACTGCCCAGGGAAGCTAAGGACTACTGGGGAGTTCCATCAATTCTGTCCCCATTTCCCCTTGCTGCAGGCTCTTTTTCTGCAACTTAAGGATGGAGATAAAGTCCTGCAGGCTCATGCTCTTGTACACCTGAACCCCGGGAGTGAGGGGATAGGAAGAAAAGAAGGGAGAAGAATGGGGTGGCTAGAAGGAAAGAGAGCACAACTGAATCGTTTACTTCGATGTGATTTCCTTCTGCTCAAATGGATTCATCAATATTGAGATGGACATCAGATTCTTTGGCTAGAATTCTCAACATTCCAAAATCTGGGGGCAGGAGAGTGAATAGATAAACCTCGGAACACCTGCGTCTGTGGCTTGCCCATTTTCTGTGCTGTGTGTGTTGGCTGTTGCTGTGACCTCAGGGTTGGAAGCTAGCACACCAGTGAGATGGCTCTGCAGGCAGAAGTGCTGTCTGCGGAATTCCAGCTTCAGTTCCGTTCCCAAAACCCGTGGTGGAAGGAAAGAACTAACCCTCCAAAGTCGCCCTCTGACCTCTACATGCATGAGGCACACCCATACCATACACAGATATAAAATAATAATAATAATAAAATATAATATACATGATATATAATAATATAGATAATACTTATATATAATATTATATAATGATTATATTACATTATTGTATGTGATTATATATTATGTAGAATATATAATTGTATAATCTATGATTATACGATTATATAATAACAATTTTTAAAGCATGTTATAGTCAATGCTCTATTGCTGTGAAGAGACTCCATGACCACAGAAACTCTAATAAAGGGAAACATTTAATTAGGGCCGGCTTTCAGGTTCAGGCCAGTCCCTTATTGTCACGGCAGGAAGTATGGTGGTGTGCAGACAGGCATGGTGCAGGAGAAGGAGCCAAGAGTTCTACATCTGGATCAGCAGGCAGCAGGAAGAGAGATAGACTAGGCTTGGCTTGAGGTTTTGAAACCTCAAAGCCCACCTCCAGTGACACATTTTCTCCAACAAGGCCACCCCTTCCTAGTGACCAAGTATTCAAATCTGTGAGCCTATGGAGGCTACTCCTACTCAGACCATCTAAGTGTTTGGTCCCTTAGAGGGTCACTGGGTAGCTCAGGACAATTTTCTTCACTGCCATCTTTCTGCAGGCCGCTTTGCATATGAGGGTTACATGTGTCTAAACACAGCAACCCTTTACAGCTTGTGGCTCTTCACACCTGTTTCAAATAGAGCGTGGAGAATTCACAGAACTTGGCAACATATGGCAAAAAGTAGAAGGTGAAGTCGGTATTTTAATTGCTGAACAGTGATCAAAACTGGGCAATTTTTTAAATCCTTGCTGCACAAGAGGCCTCCCACCTCTGCTGAAACTGCCAGAAAGGGGTACTGAGCACACTCCACAAGCCAAGTCATCTTCCTCTCCTGCCAGCCACGCACATACACTGGTTTTTTTGCATGTTTGGGTTCCTCTACCTCCCAAGTTCCTAATTAAAAACCACTTATAGAATTCCTACCTGACACCTTAATGGGCTGTGTTCGTTTGCTAATTCTAGCTAATGAATTACCTCAAACAGAAGAGTTTAAAATAGCACCCCTGTGTCATCTCGTGGTTCTGTAGGTCAGAAGTCCACACGGATGACTGGGTTCTCTACTTAGGATCTGAAATCGGAGCCGGGGAAGAAGCGGCTTCTAAGTTGGCTCTGGCTGTTGGCAGCGATCTGTTTCATGCAGCTGTAGGGCAGAGGCCTTGTGTCCTTGCTGGCTGTTGATCAGAGGCCACACTCAGCACAGAGGCGCTTCTCTCCGGCTCTGCTTTGTAGCTCCTCGTCTTCTAAGCCAGCAGGGCCACTTTGAACCCTTCTTAGGCTTCGAATCTCTCTGATCGCCCTCTCCATCTGCACCACCCATAGAGAATGTGCTGCTTTTAAAGAACGTGGTGAGGCTGAGCCCAACCTCAAAGTCAAGTCATTGTTATTTTTAATTATGTCTTCATAATTTCCCCTGACACTAACATAATATGATCAGGGGTTGAAAATATTATAAGAATCCCAGACCTAAGGAAATGGGACTCTCATCAGATAGAAAACCTTGGGGCGCTGGCTGCTGGCTGGATATGCATAGAGCAGAAACTAGGAGAAAGAGCACTCACAGAGGAGGGCAGAAGCACCCTGACTGTTCAAACCGGGCCACACCCCAAGCGGGCAGTCCAGGTGCATTCAAGCATCAGCTTCCCCACTTCTCTGTGTGGCTTAAGGTCACTGATCCTCCAAGGTGTGCACACAGTCATGAAGTCGGCACAACTTCAGTCCCTCATATATTAGGTAAGCTATACCAACCACACACGCACACGCGCACACACACAGTGGGCATAATTGTGACATCACAGCTCCAGAGGCAGCTGCAATGTGCATCAACTGAAATGGCAATCCAGGCCCTTCCCTGACTTCTAATAATGTGTTTTCTCTGTTCCTTAGTGAGACTGAAGTATAGCTTCCCATTCTGAGCAGTGAAGTCACTGCTTTTCAGTGGGATGCCTTTGGCTGAGAATTCAGGTGGTTTAAAACTGGAGCAAAGAACCCATCGGAGAGAGGTTTCAGACGTAATTCTGCCAGTGCTGTCGCCCCATCTATACACAGAGCTCTCAGATCTGACTTCCTTCTGGCGTTGGCTGTTTTACTCAGTATGGTTTCTCTCTGGTGACAATATGGCTGTTTGTAATATTCCTAGGCCTCCCTATTTACATAGAAGAGGAGACAGCAAGCAGGTCCAGAGTACCAAGCAGAAATCCCAGTTGCAAATCTGTTGTCTACTTTTTCCCCCTGGCCCTTGGAATATCACTGTTTGATTGCTTAGGCCTGAGTTACCTAGACAGACAGATCAACCTTGCTGGCTTAGACTAATGAGTTCTCATCTCCATGGCTGGGGCTGGGGTCAGTTCCTCAAACATGGCTGCTATCCAGTGGGAACAGAGTTGATGGATGCTGGGTAGCAGCCTAAATGTCACTACAGTGAACACTGCCTCGGAGAAGCCTGGTAACTGAGACAGGACTACCCCTTTCTCAGCCAGTCTCGGTGCCTGTGGGTTCCTATAGAGTGGGCATTCCCCTATACCGAACACTAGTCTAGTATGTAAACATTTCCCAGGTAACGTGGGTGCTGAACGTGAGCCATCATCTTCATCAGATCCCATCTCAACTGACAAGGACAACTTTGTCCTGACATAGCAAGATGAGAGGACAGTGACCCCCAGTGCCTTCTTGGACCATGTGCAATTGTTTCCATCTGCACCAATGTTGTCATGCTCAGTTTCCACTGAACTATGCTTCCAAAGTTACTTGGATCCAACTTCTATGCTGTCTGCCAGATGTTCTTCTCTAGAACAATCTGTTTCTGGCACCAATCTCCAGCCTCAGAGTTCCCTGGATGTTTAGACTCCTTCAGCCTCCCTATTTCCCTTAGAGCAGGGCTTCTCAGCCTTGGCACTAATGGTGTTTGCGGGCAGATGCAGGGCAGGGTGCCACGCAGTCCCACGAGATAGTGTTCTCACGGGAGCCCTAACACTTGCTGGCAGGCTCCATTGTCATCATCTTGAAGTTCTTAATGATCTGTAAACGTGTAACTGAGATACAGGAGGGCAAGAGAGTATGTCTGTGAGCAGGGCACATACCTGACAGTCATGGCCATGGTCCTTGCTGCCCTGTTTAAAGACTAGTGAGCATTTCAGTGCCCTGTGAGCACAGAATTCTGGTGGACTCAGGATGCGTGAAAGTTCAGTGACAGTCAGAGCAAGCGGAAAAGCAATGTGCTACACTTGTGGCTGAGGAAGCCAGGATTCTCAACTTTCGAAAAGCTGCGAGCTTTAATACAGTTCTGCATGTTGTGGTGACCCTCAACCACAAAATTATTTTCATTGCTACTTCGTAACTCTAATTATACTGCTGTTATGAACTGTCATGTACATATCTGTGTTTCCCGATGGTCTTAGAGGACCTCTGTGAAAGGGGTCTCGACCCACAGATGGAGAACTACTCAACTTACTTGGTAAGCAGAGCCCTGCATAGCTCCCAGCTGCTTTCCAACCAAAAACCTGCTTCGAATACAGAAAGGAGGGGCTGGCCATCAAAAAATACAAGTTATCAAGAAACTAAGGTATCTTCTTCCACTTATGTTTCATCTGTGAACTTGCCAACTACCGGAATGATGAAACAGTAGAGTTTTATGGCTGGCTCATGGGGAAGCTCAGTGGTAGGGTTCTGGCCTAGCACTTGCAAAGTTCTGGATTCAACATCCAGGGCTGAAGAAAGAGCAAAGGGGAGTCTTATTAGTAAGTGTAGGTTCCCTGTTAAAATTTGAACTTCAGACACTCAACCTGGGACACACTTATACTAAAAAAGTTTTAATGGTTTTCAGAATTAAAATTAAACAGGTTGTCCTATCTTTAGTCTGATGATCCCAGCTGTCAGGGACGGGAAACACAGGACAGCTCCCAGCTCCTTTTCTCTAACCCTTTCCTCCATGAGGTAGTTACTGCGACAGTGTGCCACCGTGAAATAGTGTAAGAGCAGACACATGAGCTCTGTGCAGTGTGCCTACTCTCTGTGTGCACAGGCTGGCTATGAAGAATGAATGGTGTGGTTTGGGGGTTCTGCATGTGAATTAAGTCTCCATATATCTGTAGTTCAGAACCAGCACTGTACAGTATGAAGAGAAAGGGGACACCACCTGATGATACTTTAAATTTTCTGACTTTTCTCTGTTTAGAACACTAGGTAGCAAATAAAAAACCATGACTACTAATTAGAATGTGGAAAAAAAGGAAAGGATTTCACGTTGTATTTTTACTCTTCTACTCTTTTGTTTGGTTAGTCAGTTGGGTTGGGTTGGGGAGACTGGGTCTTGTTACATAACTCAACCTGGTCTCAAACTTGCCATCTTCCTGCCTTACCCTTCCCAGTGCTGGGTTGGATTAGAGGCATATATTTTAGTAATTGTTCTACCCCTTGAACAAAGAGCCACCGTTTCCGTCTGTGCTGCCTCATACAAGTTCAGCAGTCAACCCTAGGTTTCCCACTGTAGAATATTTAGCAGCATCGTTGACCTGTGCCCCACACCCAGCCAAGGAGAACTCCTGCTTTAAAAGGAAACTCTAACTTTATTGATGTGAGGAGCTCCTGTCAATCTAGCCCTTACTGATAGATCTCATTCCACCTTCCCCACAGAGTCTAACAATCATGCTCAGCCTGCTTGGGGTTCCTTAAACAAGCAACACTTGACTGTTTCCTTGCCTCTCCTACTCCCTAAATTGCCTTTCTCCAGCTTCCCTCGGGAACTCTTTATCACCCATACCCACCCTCAACCCAAGCTTCCTCAACTGTTGTCTGCTATCTATGTGTATTAGTTACATTTCTCATTGCTGAGACAAAATACCTAACAAAACCAACACCTTGTAAAGATGTTCTTCTTAAAGTGTGTGTGTGTGTGTGTGTGCATGCACGCATGCACACATGTGTAAATGTTCATGTGCAGCAGCCCACCACAACAAGTGTTGGATCCCGGGAGCTAGAGTTACAAGTGGTTGTAAACTGTCTGACATGGGTGCTAGGAAGCAAACATTTTAATTGTTGACCCATCTCTCCAATCCCTGTAAGGGTTTATTTTGCCTCATGGTTTAAAGGGGGTATAGTCCACATTGTGTAACAAACGTTTTGGGGGATATGTATCTACTTACCCCAGAGAGGGAGCCTACCAACAGATCAAATTATAGGCACCATCAAAGTCAAAGTTGATGAGTCAATGAGTTTTATTGGAGTTATTTACCAGAGCATGGGTGAGGGGTTACTTATAGGAGCAGAAATGACATGTGGACAGCTCTATCACCAGAGCCCACCAGAGCATGGTGACAGCTTACAAAGTAACATAGTACACAACCTACAGGCAGCTTGGTGGGTTGGAAAGAGTTCTTTCCAAGTGACTCACTTGGTCTAAACCTCTTCCAGACAGTTTGGCTACTTACTACTTCTTCAAAGCAGCTGATCCGGCCTCAATCTACTTTGCAGCTTGACTTCTCTGAGAGTGACCCTAGATCCTTCTTTATTACTTAGGCAGGCTGGGGCTTAGTGAATCTGGTCAGTTTCAGGGACTTCCTGAGGCTATCTTGAGTTCTTCACATCCCTGCCTAAAGAGCTTCCCTGGAGCGTGGAATAATGTTTCAACCTCAAAGGAAACTGTTACACAACAGTCCAGACACCTCGGTGAGGAGGGAGTGAGAGTAGTGAGACTATGAGACAGCTGGTCACATTTCACCCATAGCCCGGAAGCAGAGAGAAGACAGCTTCTAGAACTGTTCAGTCTAGACCTCCAAATCACAGGGAGGTGCCAGCCATGTGCAGGGTGAGTCACTCCCCTCAGTTAAACCTCTCAGGAGGGATGCTCACAGATGAAACAGAAGCATGTTTCCTGGGTGATTCTAAATCCAGGTAGACTGAGAAAGATTAACCATCACACCAGTAAGGTGCTTTGCTCACAGCCTCATCTGCTCCACCCCTATGTGCAAAACCTGAATGATATAAGGCTGACATAGACTCTCAGGACTTTCCCTTCTTATTTGCATTTCTAGCCCAGTATCCAGATGGTCAATAAATGAGTCCAAGGAAAGAGGGAGGACAGAGGAAGATGCAGGAGGAAGGGGAGGAGGAAAGCCGCTACAGACTCCTCTGATGTTGCAAGAATAGTAACTAGCACTCCCTGTATTCCATTTTTATTTTTAGAAGTCCGTTCATTAAGCCCTACAAGTAAATGCCAGTCAAGCATAGAAACAATGCATGCCAGGAAAGGGCTATCTTTACTGCTTAAATCCCCCCAGGCTGTGTTGCACCTTTTCTCTAGTGGTTACCGCTTACTCTAGTTGCTAACATACTGGACTTTCCAAAAGCATCACTTCTTTCCTAATAAGCTCCTAGCAGCAGCAATTTGTGGGTGTGTAGGAAGTCATTAGTGACTGACCACCGCCATCAGACATGGCTTCTTCTGACACCAGACTTGCACTTTGCTCTCAGACTGGCCCATTTCTTCACTGTTCTCCGAGCTGCATTAGCAGTTAAGTGGTTGTTACAACAGAGTTCTCTTCCCTTTGCCTGCACACCATCCCTGTGGAGGTAGGGAGCTGTCCACAGTGCTCCTGGGGGAGCTGAACTGAATCCCCTGCCTTCCCTGAGCTGGAGTCACCTTCCTATAGGATGTGAAGTAGTATAAAAGTACAGGGATGGAACTCAGGGGCATAGTGTTTGCCTAACATGCACAATGTCCTAGATGTGATCCTCAACATCACACACACACAAAAACACATAGACACATAAAGTATGCAGAAAACCAATCATGCACTAAACACAATCATTCTCCCCATTTTGCATCCATGGCCCAGCCAACCATAAATCAAAAACCATTTTTATGGCTCAGTGATAAGAGCACTTGGTGCACACACATGATGGCCTGTGTTCAGATTCCAGCACCCACATAAAAGCCGAGGGTGGCCCTCTGTACCTGTACCCCCAGCACTGGGGAGAGGCAGAGAAACAAGAAGCGAGGAGGCTTCCTGGCTGACCAGCCTACCCAAATGGTAGCAAGATGAAGGTTTAGCGAATAAGTGGACAAGGAGGAAAATGACAGGGCAGGTCACTCAGCGTCTTCCTCTGTCCTCCACACGTGTGCAGGAGGACACTTAGTGGTAAGAGTAAGAGTGGGGGATTTATGGTAAACATTCACTTCTACCACAGACTGAAAAGCATCCCAGACTGGTTGAGAAAGAAAAAACAAACAAACAAAAGAGTGTCCTCTAAGTTCTAGAGAGCGAGCCATGCAATCAGCTGCAGACCAGAGCCTCCCACCCACACGCAGCCCCGGACAAGTATGCAGGTGGAGGGTATGTTTTCCTCCCAAGCTGGAGCAGGAAGATGTAAGAGTATCCTGTTGCAGCAAGGACTAAAGAAGGGGCAGGGTGGATAAGGACCAAACCTGCCTGAATAAACAGGTGCTCTCAGGACCCCTAAAGTGCCTGGGCCCCTGTGGTGCCCCCAAAACAGAACAGTGAATTCGCTGAGATGGAATTTCCCAGGGGAAAGGTGGCACAAAATGAAAGTTAACTAGGAAATGATTTAGACCGATGGATCAGAGGTGCAGAATTAGCTATGGCCTATGTCAAGAAGGAGGTTGATTTCTCTCGTGTAAACATTCAGAGTTCACTTGGCCCAGACCCCGGTTATCTTGTGATCTTCTGCCTTCAACATCTTGTCAGTCTAGATAGCTGCAAAGGAAGCACATGCCCTGACCGTTTCTCATGAGAAAGACAAGCCACGGCTATCTCTAAGGAAAGCTGGGAGACGTGGTTCGCCAAGATGTCCTATACATCAGTGGTTCTTAATCTTCTAATTCCTTTAATACAGTTCCTTTTGTTATGGTGACCCAGGCCCCCACCACAAAATTGTTTTCATCACTATTTCATAACTGTATTTTTGCCTCTGTTATGAATAGTAATGTAAGTGTTTTTGGAGACAAAGGTTTGCCAAAGGGATAGCAACTCCCAGGTTGAGAGCCGCTGCTGTCGATGGTTCCACAGTTAGTTAGTTAGTTAGTTAGTTAGTTAGTTAGTTAGACAGTTAGTTAGTTAGTTAGTTAGTTAGTTAGTTTTACAGAAATCTCTAACCATTACTGTTGTTTGAGTGTCAAATGTGCCCCATAGACTCATGTGTTTGAACGCTTGGTCCCTGGCTGGTGGCGCTGTTTTGGAAAATCACCTTTAGGTTGTGCCATACTGGCGAAGGTTGGTCTTGAGGTTTCATACCTGTCTTATGGTTACATTGGCATGTTGAAACACCAGAACCAAAAGGCTTTATTTCTCTCACAGTTCTATGTAAGAGTTCAACATCAGAAGCTGTGAGGACAAGAACTCACACAGGGCAGGAGCCTGGAGGCAGGAGCTGATGCAGAGCCATGGAGGGGTGCTGCTCTCTGGCTTGCTCCTCATGGCTTGCTCAGCCTGCTTTCCTACAGAACCCAGGGCTTCTGGCCCAGGGATGGCACCCCCACAGTGGGCTGGGCCCTCCCCCATCAATCACAAATTAAGAAATCTCCCTACAGCTGGATCTTCTAGAGGCATTTTCTTAATTGACATTCCTCCTCTCAGATGACTTTAGCTTGTGTCAAATTGAAGTAAAAACTGGCGACACTGTTCTCCTGCTGTACTTCCTGTTTATTCTCTGCTTCCTAACTGTGGATATAATGTGTCCAGCTGGCTCCTCTCTCCCTAGCCAAAATAAATCCCTCCTCCCTTATGCTGCTTTTGGGGAAGTCATAGCAGCGCAAAATATAACTAATACATTCATCTATTTGTGTGGCTTTCAGGGCCCAGACAAGAAGCTGGGTTTGTTTTTATTTTTATTTTAGTGCTATGGTTTGTATGTGGTTTTCCTCAAGCTGCACATGCTAGACACTTGCTTGCCAATATGGTGGTACATGAGGCAGCAGATCTGAAAGAGGGCAGTTCCAGTACAGGATGAGTAGGTCCTGCTGGGAATGGCTCAGGTCTTGGAAGGTTGGATCAGTTCCTGCTAGAATGGCTTTTTATGAAGTGAGCTTGGCTGTCTGCTGGCACTCTCATTTCCTCTCTTGTCAAGTGCTCTCTACCCTAGGTGCCTTTCAACTCCCACTGTGGACGTCCACTGAGTTACGAGACAGTCCACCCTCCCACTGGAGGCCGCTTTGTTCATGGCCACGCAGACTGTGAGCTAAGCAAACCTCTTCTCTTTACAGGTTACCCAGCTTTGAGCGTCTTGTTACAGCAACCGAAAATGAATTGAAACATTTACCATTAGGATGACAGCATAATGGTGGACACTGATTTTTCAGCTCGACTAGATTACAGTCATGGAAGCAACATCAGGATGTGTCTGTGAGACTTCTACAAAGGTTGAGATGAGGGTGGAAGACCCACCTTGCATTTGGACCTATCTTCCCACGCAATAGTTTGAGACTAAGTGAAAAGCAGAAGGTAAATGGAATCAGAGTTCGTATCTCTTCCACTTCCTGACTGTAGACACAATGACAGCAGCCACCTCACACTGCTGCCATCAGAGCTGAAGCCACTGTCCCTGCCTCCTCCTCCCCATCATGGTGGACATGTGCCCTCGAATGGTGCCCAATAGATCTCCCTGCCTCCTCCTCCCCATCATGGTGGACGTGTGCCCTCAAATGGAGCCCGGTAAATCTCTCCTTTTGCCAGGTGCTCTGCCACAGCATCCGGTGTTTGCTTTTCATAAATTCCATCCATCCAGTGCTGCAGCAAGCGACAGCCTGGGCATGGAGCAGGCAGCCCCAGAGCCTGAGGCCTTGGGTCTAGAGCTGGGATCACAGGGCTCCGGTCTTGGAGTGGGGTACAGCCGTAGGAGGGGAACAGGAGTCGCATTAACGACCAAGGAAGAGTTTCCCATTGGTCCCCAAAATGGGCAGTCGGAGATAAAAGGAATTTCATTTAAGCAGCCAAGAGAGCAGTGGTGAGTTCTACTGGCTGCTTGTGTCTCTCCAGTGCACAGCCGACCCAACTAATGTTCCACGAAGATGGAAAAGCTATTTGGTCAGGGAGAGCTAGCTCAATGGTGCAGGAGAGCAGCTGTCCACAGGGAAACAAAGCAGAATGCTTAAGCCTTGTTCTTGATACAAGGAGTAGTCCCAGACATATCAGGAGCTCAAATGAGAAACACGAGACAGAAAGTCTCAGAAGCAGATATTGGAGGGAATCTTTGGAACCTGCTATAAAGAGTAAACCATAGAGGAAACATTTAAATGTTGTGAAAGGTGGTGAGAGGACTGTAGAGCTGGCTCAGCAGCTAAGAGGGCCCACTGCTCCATGGGGCTGACTTCTCGGTGCCCACACCCTCACCAGGAAAGCCAGAGTAACCTGTAACTGCTGCTCCAGGGAGACGCCATGCCTCTGGCCTCCTGAGGCACCTGCGCACCTGTGCACATACTCACAGACACAGAATTAAAAGAAAATCTTAGAAAGACTCTGATCAGATGAAAAGACTAGTTATAGACTGGAAGGAAATATCTGTAAGCTCTGACAGAAGTCTACAACCTAGACGCATGAATATACAACACATATAGAACGCACACATCACACATTCATATGTCACACAAACATGCACACATACTCTAATGATCCAATCAAAATCTGAGCCAGCACCACCGCTCAGCAGTTAAAGGGTTTGCTGCCATGCCTGACAAATTGAGCAGGAGCCACAGAACACGTCATGGTGGAAGGAGAGAACCAACTCCTACAGCTTGTTCTCTGGCCTCCACACGTACACTGTGACACGCACATGCTGCCCCTAAAAAATAAATGTTTTTATCTTAGCAAAAGATAGAAACAGACATGTCATAAAAGCAACATGAACCAAGTGAGATCATGACAAGAATCCATCACGATTTGAAGGGCTGGGTGCTCAGCCTGGGAATAAAGGAATGCTTAATTTACGTAAGGCTCTAGAAATCTCCACCAGTCTCCCTGAAAAATCAAAATCATGATGATACGCAACTACACACATATCAGAAAACTAAAATAAACACCAAATGGGGACAGAGGTGAAGAAAGTTACACACATATTGCTGATGGCAACAGAAAATGTCATGTCGAGTCTGAACAAATAGCTTGGCAGTTTCTTACAAAACTAGACATGCCGGGGGGGAGAAATGGCTCAGGGGGTAAAGGCTCCATCCCTGGAATCCATGTAAAGTAGAAGGGAAGAACTAGCTCCACACAGTTGACCTCTGACCTCCGCATACACACTGCAGCATGCATGCTCCCGAGAGCACACACCCCCAATTAGTTCACTTAATCAGACACACAACTTGCACATGATTCCAAAATTGCACCCTTGGGCATTGTTCTAGTTAGTGAAAACATGTTTACATGGGCATCTATGTATTATTGTTCGTATCCATTTTTGTGGTAACAAATAACTAGAAACAGCATAGGTACCCTTCAATGAATGAATGAGTAAGGAAGAATAATTAGGTCTCAGCCCTAGATAGAGAACTGCAGGCAACTAAGGGATGCTGAGAGCAGGCAGAATGGTCTTCCCTAGAGAAGACACACCAACTGATTGTCCAATACCAAATGGTCAGCCCTGAAAACATACATACAAGTAACAGGATACAGAACAGACTCTATGTATGTATTTACAAGTACATATGTACACATATATATAGTGTCTGTCTCTGTGTGTGTAACAACAATTAAAGAAAAATAGGCCCTGAATTTGAAAAAGGGTGTTGTGTGACAAAACTTCTTGGGGAGCTACAACACACAAGTGTACTCAGCCCAGATAGGGAACCCGTGATGACTAAAGTACGAATACCACCAAAGTCCAACTTGCTGAGTTTTATGGGGTTACTTACAGGAGCAGAAATGACTCACAGCCATGTCACCAAAGCCCACCCGAGCACGGTGACAGCTCCCAAAGCTAGAAACATGCAGCTCACCACACAACCTGCAGGCACCTCAATGAGTTGGAGAGTGTCCCCTCCAAGGGGCTCAGTTGGTGTGAACTTTTCTGGGCAGCTGTCTCTGCTTCCTTCAGGCAGTTGGCCTGGTCTCAGAGTGCTGGCAGCTTGGTCAGTCTGAGAATCTTCTTTGTAGCTCTGTTCCTCCAGTCTAGAGGCACTCTCGGCTTTTACTAACTACTCTATCTGGGAGGTAATTCCGGTCAGTGTCAGGGACGTCCTGAGCTATTTGGAGTTGTTTACATTTTTTGCTTGAGCAGCTTCCCTCTGGCTGCAATGTTCTAACCTAAGAGGACACTGCTATGTGACGGAGGGCTGGGGAGGGCTACAATGTATGGTGGGTTAGAGGGATGAAACAAAAGAGGGAAATGATGTAACCGTAATGTCAAATAATAAAAAATTCTTTAAAAAGATGGACAATTACTCATCAATAAGAAAGAATCAACCATTGGTATCCACTGCAGCTGATATGTCTCCAGAGAATTATGCTGACTAAAGAGCCGCTAATCTCAAACACTTACACGTATACAAGTGCATTTGTTGTTGGTTTGAGGTTGGTTTTTTGTTTTGGTTTGGTTTTTTGTCTGTTTGGTTTGTTCTTGAGACCGGGTTTCTCTTTGTAGCCCTGGCTGTCCTAGACTCACTTTTAAGACCAGGCTGGCCTAAAACTCACAGAGATCCACCTGCCTCCCAAAGTGCTAGGATTACAGTCGTGTGCCACCAGGCCCAGCTCATTTGTTGTTTCTTAAAAGATTAGGTTTTAGAAACGGGGAACAAACAATTTGTTGCAAGGCTAGGAGATGTTGTAAGCCTCCCCTTTGACCATCTCATTTCCCCTTTGATGTTCAGGGAATGTGCTGGAGAAATAACCATCTCATCTCAACGGAAAAGAAAAAGCGCGGAGCGTGGCGGGATGAAACTGTTACGCCAGCAATGTTGAAAAAGCTGAGGCAGGAGGATAGTGGGTTTGAGGCTAGCCTGGGCTATACACAGTGAGACTCCATAAGAAAAATGGAAAGGAGGAAGTGGGAATGAAAGGAGTAAAAACCAAGAAAGGAAAAGAAAAAGAAAGAAACCAAGCTGCCACATCCTTCTTGTTATTCCAAAGCATAAAGAAGAGGCCCCAAGGTTAATTTCCAATGATCCCATTAAGTCCTCAAAGAGAACTGGCTTCAAGAACAGAACAACAACAGAAGCAAACCTTTCTGATGGGTGCAAGCACTCCTCTGCTCTTAATTCTACCATGCTCTTCACCCACCTTCCTTGCAACCATTAAACTGTTCAGGGATTTCAGACAAGGCTGAGGCTCTCCCCTCTCCTCATCTGTAGCTGCTGACCCTCTGCAGTCAGCACAAACTTCTCTATGATAACCACGCTACCAAATTTCATGAGGTGACACCCTTCATGTAAACAGAATGGCTGCCTCAAACGCTCTGCCAATGAACTATTTCAGAAAACAGCTGGAAACTCTACGACGCCTGGTCCTTCAATAGTACAACTTATTTTCTGTCTTGCTTGCTTCTTTATGAATGTGTTTGTGTATTTGGTCATGCCGTATATTCATGTATGCTAGGCAAAGGCTTTGGTACCCAGCTTCATCTTCCCATTCTCTCTAGTAACGCAATTCGTTTATCAGGCTGACGGTGGAACCCAGAACTTCATACATGTTAGGTGCATGCTTTCCCACCTGCCACATCCTCACTCTCTCAATAGCTTAGATGGCACTTTGCTAGTCAAGAAAAGTTTAGCCAATCTCAACCTGAGGAGTTACCTCAGGCCCTTGAGTACCTCTGGATGAGAGTTCTGCTGATAGAGAAGTCTTAGAACCAACCCAAGGTGTGAGTTGACTCTTCTCAGTTTTCACCTGTTCCTATTCAATGCCCTTGAAAACATGGAGTTCAGAAAGGGTTGCAGCCCACTGTGGATTTTATAAACCAGGGACTCATTATTCCTTGCACCAGCCCTTGTGAAATTCTGGTGTTGTCCAGGGGGGAAAAGCCTCATGGCTACAGATACTGATTCATGCAAAATCACAGACAATAAATAAAGTTGTGATTCCTTTTCTCAATGATACTTAATCCAAATTCCATTTTGTCTTCAGTACTACCCGAAGCCACTCTCTTCACTGGGATGGGTTTATGTCTGTTAATGCCTGTTAGATCCAGGTCAATACTTGCTTTGCTTCTCCTAAGAAAACAAACAATGCATCTGGCCTGTTTGGCTCAGGCATTTAGTGAAGTTCCTCTCACGCTGTATTTCTCTCAGGTTGTTAATTGGGAACTCAAAGCGTTGAGATTCCTCCTGAGTGTGTTCTAATACATGTAGATGATGCTTTGCTATTTAAAAAAAAAATGAGGAAGGGTTTAAGACTGATTTTGCATATTTATTAAAGACCTAAGCTCAGGAGAGACATAAAACCTTCAAAGAGGAATTAAAGTCTGGTACAACAACAACAAAAGCTTATGGCAAGCTGTACCACAAGAAGGCAAATCTCATGAAGGGAAAAGGACAAACAAGCAGAATTTCCCCAGACTGACAAAATGAGGTTGCGCATTCCTAGGGCGGCTCTGTGTCATAGGAAATTGGTATTAACCCTTTTCTCATATCAAATCCTCGTTCCATGACTTATGACCTTAGTTCCCAGACCCCTACTCCAGAAAAATAAACATGAAGCCTTCTGGGACCTAAATACAGCTCTGCCTTGGCACGCAAACGAGGGCATCTGATTAACACAAACCCCATTCTCCTGTTCATGAACAATCTGAATTCAGGAAGTATTAGTGATTTATATAAGACTCATCTGAGGCCCATTTGCTTTTCTTTTAGTTTGTTTTTAATAGGCACAATTATAGATCGTAATGATGTACAGAGTGAAGTTTGCATGTATGCACACATTGTGAAATGGTCAAGACTGAGTAGTTAGCACATGCAGCGTCTCACACATTTATCATTTCCTTCTTTAAATTTTGTTGTATTTTGAATTACAGGTAGGTGTGTGACAGGCGGGTTCATGAGCCTGACTGCAGGTAGTCTGGACAACCAGAAGAAGGTGACAGACCTCCTGAAGCTGAAGTTACAAGCACTCATGAGCATTCAGTGTGGGTGCTGGGAAGCAAACTCAGGTCCTCTGCAAGATCAGTGCTTGCTCTTAACTGCTCAGCCATCTCTCCAGCCCCCATTTATCATTTCTCCATGATGGGAACATTTGAAATCGACTCTTCTAGTTATTTTGAAATTTAGAATACAGTACTGTTATTCTCTCTAGTGTGTAACTCTAATAGAATCCCATAACTTACTTCTATAAATTATTACTTTGTATGCATTGGACATTCTATTCCTTCCTTTCCCCAGCTTCTGGACACCTCTGTTCTACTCCTGTGAAATCAGCTTTTTCTCAAAAGGCTATTGCAATGGCTAGTCTTTCCTTTGGACCAGTAACAAAGACACAGTCACCTCATTTAAGAAGTAGGCATCAGTGGCCACACAGCAAAGGTCTGGAAGCTTCAGCTGGCTAGTCAGGTTCTCCACTCAGTTGAATGGGTCCTTGTGTATAGACTCTTTTGTTGATGGGGAAATGAACGATTTTTCAACTAGCTGCCTAGCATCATGCAACAGTTTGATTTTTCTCTCAAATAACCCTGACTCTGCAATACCCTATACCCAGCTGTTTCCCCTCCTTTGCCCAAAGGGACTGCACAATTACTTAGGTCTGTATGGTAGTCACCTATGCTCTGCATCTTATACAAGTCCGTTACCATGGTCCCGAGACAAACCTGACCTAATTTTATCTGTGAATGGCTTCTTTTTAAAAATAGAAATTGGAAGCTATCAAGCAGGTGGTGCTGATACAAACCTGAACTTACCTTGGAAATACAAACTACTTCTAGAAACCAAATCAACTCAAACAGCCAAATTAATTGCACATGCCTCGATATATAACCAAGGAAAGGAGAAAAGAATAGAGATTTAAGCTGAGATTTGACTTCTTGTTTGCTTGTTTTCGACAGGGTGTTGTTGATGTTGTTGTTTTTTTTTAATGCAGCCCAGGCTGGCCTGGATCTTAACCACACTCCTGCCTCAGTGTTGGGGTGCTAGAAATATGGACATGAGCCTCCACACCCAACCTTTGAAGTGTTTTCCAGGAAGTCCATGATACTGAAAACAAAGAGGGATTTTGTTAGTTTGTTTGTTTGGTTTTCTTTTGGCTTTTGAGGCCAGGCTTCTTTGTGTAGCTCTGGCTGTCCTGAAACTCTGTAGACCTGGCTGGCCTCAAATTTAGAGATCCACCTGCCTCTGCCTCTCAAGTGCCGGGATTAAAGATATGCACATTACCTCCCAGCAATACTGAGACTTCTTAATACAAGATAGAAGTCTCTTTTCTCTTCATTCTCTCTTTTCAGATACTCCTGATCTCTGTCTCTAAAGCAAAACAAAGCTCTCTCTGGTGTTTTTCCCAAACTTCAGCTGTGTTGCTCTGACACCAGTGGGTCTGTGAACCTGTAACCCCTTAATTGATGCTGGTAAGAATGATAGAAACAGCAGGGGTGTGTGTGAACGCCTTTAATTCCAGCGCTTGGGAGGTCAGCCTGGTCTACAGCATGAGTCCAGGACAGCCAGGGCTACACAGAGAAACCCTGTCTCAAAAAACAACAACAAAGACCAAACAACAAACAACAAAAAAAGAATGATAAAAATCAACAAGCAGACAAAACTTGTTTTTTTAAATACTTCAAGAGAAAATTTCTCTTTAAGAAACCCTTTCTGGCATTCAATCCTCCTTCAAATCATTAATTGAAACTACTAATTCCACTGACAGTTTTATCAGCCCAGCCTGTTTGGTACCTGACTCTGACAGGTACCTTAGCCCACAGACCTGTGTGATTCCGCTGTGGCTCCTGTCCATCTGTAGGATACTGGCTTTTACCTCGCCTCCATCAAACGCTCATGGATCCTGTGTATTTTGGAGCAATTATCAGGATATCCACTATCTGAGCTGCCATTCTTCCACACTTCCTCCCTCATCCAGATCATCAGAGGTTTCCCACCCCCGCTCACAAGGAAGGTCACTTAGAATCCACTGGGAGGACTTGAGGAGGAAATCCTTCTTCAGACAGAGTCTGTCGGCTGTAGTTTCACCGTAGGAATAGAGCAGCAAGGAGGCTGAGGCGAAACCTGTTGGATTTTAACAGAAGTCACAAATGACACTCAGTCCCTGCAAACCCAAAGAACAAGTCTAAGTTCATTGGCTACGGCTGTCACTGGCACTTGTAGAGTCCTTGATTTTGTTTTCTTAAGAAAGCAAGCAGGATATGTGGGTCGTAGCAAACATTCCCATCGCCCTCATGAGTACTAGAGCACACAGAGCCCATAATAATGCTAAAAGAAAACGCTGTCCGTCTCTCTGAGGTGGATTATGGGACATGGTTTTGCTGCCTGGGTTTCACAGCCTAGACTGATGGCTTTGAGCTCTATTGTAAAGACGAACTGTCATTCTGTCCTGGTAATTGTCTACATTGTAGTAGCTGATGTGTCCTAACCAATCTTAAATGCTTCTCCACAGCCATTGGCACGTCAAGAGTTTCAACAACTGTTATCACAACAGGAGAAGGGAAGATAAGCGTTGGAACCAGCATGGGCTGCAGGAGGATGCTTTCCCACATTAATCACTAGCACCTTGGCTAATTTTTTTTTCATTTGGGAGACAGAGACAGAAGAACCATGACTTCTAGGCCAGCCTGGGGCCATATAGAAAGATCTTAAAACAACAGTATCAACAAAAAACACAAGCATAACTAAAAAAGAAATCAATAGCATCTTGAGAGCAGAAAAAATATGTATGTTATGATTGATGTCCAGTGGCCTGACCAAAATGGGAGAAATAAGAAAGAAAAGAGATGGGGGGGGGGGGGACCAGCCGCTGGCATTCAGCAGGAGGCCAGACAGGGAGGTAGTCCATTCTTTTGTTAGACATAAACCATCTCACAGACCCCAGTCTCAGACAAGACACTCTAGGACAATAATAAAATGTGAAAAATTGAGGTCATTTCATAATGCTAGGTAGAAACAAAGTTATTCTTTCACTCACCAAACACCTTCTTTATAAGCCAAAGGGACAGTACTTGCACTAGAGTTTGATCTTTGAAGCCTGGTTCAGTGTAATCCCAGAACTCAGGGAGGCAGAGACAGGAAGAGCTCTGTGAGTTTGAGGCCAGCCTGGTCTACAAACAAAGTGAGTCCAGGACAGCCAAGGCTACACAGAGAAACCCTGTCTTGGAAAGAAAGAAAGAAAGAAAGAAAGAAAGAAAGAAAGAAAGAAAGAAAGAAAGAAAGAAAGAAAGAAAGAAAGGAAAAAGAACCTGAGCTTTGCTCTGACCTTTTCTCCCTGTGGATGACAAATAGTCCCAGAAGTTCCTCGTTTGTGATAGCATCTACTCTGCTGTGTAACTCAGTTCTTTGGGCTCTCCTTGAAATAACCTGAACAAAGGCAAACTAGGCAACAGCTTTTCTCTCTCTCTGGCTGAGATAACCCAGGATGTTCCATGGCATGTATTGCAGCAAATATTAAACCCAGACTGCTCACCTATAGACATGTCTGTGGTGATCTCTGAACAGAAGGCACGGACAAAGCCATGGAAGGGAGAATTGTAGCAAACCGTTGTAGAATCATTTGGAAACACTGTGTGGAAAGGACCCGGGTGATACTTAAGGAGACAATTGTGTTTATCCAGGAATGAAGAGATGAGGCGTTGTGTGAAGAATGACAGCTATCTCAGGGACATCATATTCCAATTAGGGACAATGCTGAAGCCTGTATGTGTAAGTCTGAGGAGGGGGATCCAGAGATGGTAATGGGTAGAAGGCAAACAAAAGGTAGTAGCCATTGTAGACATGGGGATCAAGTGTGGTGATTTGAACAAGATGTCCTCCACAGTCTTGGGCATTTGAATACTTGGTCCCTAGTTGGTAGCTCTGTTTGGATAGTTTAGGAAGGATGTAGCATTGCTGGAGGAAGAGCATCCCTAGGGGTGGGCTTTGAAAGTTTAAAGACTCCTGCCATTGCTAGTTGGCCATCTCTGTCTCCTGCTCGCTACTTAAGATGTGAGCCCTCAGCATTCATTCAGCTTACGGTTGCAGCTGCCATGTCCGCTGCCCGCTGCCATGCAGTCTCTGTCATTGTGGAACCTAACCCTCTAAAGCTGTAAGCCCAAATATAAGTTTCCCTCCTTCCTTCCTTGCTTTTTTCCTTCCTTTCTTCCGTAAGTTGCCATTGCCATGTGTTTCATTACAGCAATAGAAAAGTAACTGTGACATCAGGAAAGGTCATTCTTCCGTGATGAGCTGTAAACCAAGACTTGAATGAGAAGCACAAACAGGCCAGAGTAAAGGGCAAGGTCATTATTGTGGCTGGCCTGGTAGATCCCCAAGGCCAAGTCATGAAATGGCACAAAGCTTGATTGCAAGCACCGGCTAAGTGGGGCACAGAGGATGGTGGGAAGGACACAAGGCCAGGGACCACAGGATCATGGATGCCAAGAAAAGGATTTTGCTAAGGAAGGGAAAGCTAATGCCGTAGTGATTCATCTCAGAATTCTCTTTCTTACCTCTCCTTTCTTTTTCTGTTCTCTTTCCTAACCTCTTCTTGGTGTTGAGAGGTTTTCTGAGCCGAGTACCACCCTAGAATTACTGATGGACCCACCTTCCTCATCCTTCCTGGATCTTGGATTGGCTCTGATGTCAGATCTGTACTAGCTTCTGGCTCAGTCTTTGAAAATAATTTCCCATGGAGTAATTTGCAAGTAATCCTTGCTTTCTCCTCCCCTTGCCCCAAATCACTGTGTGCAAAACATCCACTTCAGTAACTATAGCATTGACATCTGGAAGGACATGGAATTTGGGATAATTCAACTAGCTCATATCTAAAAATGGGAACAAATGATGCTTCTAGAAGGTTCCGTGAACATTCCCACAGCTTCCTTTCTGTCCATTTTCTACAGTCTGTCTCCAATGTTTCACCATCTGTTGGTTCCTTTGTTGTTGTTTGTTTTTTGTTTGTTTTGTTTTTTCGTCTTCACAATAAATGTGCTTCTCTTATGGAATGCTTCTTTACATTGTATTTGTCTCCTTTCCCTGTTACCGCCTCACATCATCACTTCTTCTGCAAGCTTTACCTTTATTGTTCACGTGTTGAGCGCTCTTGAGACAAGAACATCTGAGCTTGGCGCCTTGTTTAGCTGGAATGCCTTCTGCCGCTGCACTTCTTAAATTCTGCCTCCCGAATGTCAACTGCTTCCCAACACAAGACTCTTCGTTTGGCTGTTTACCACTCTTCCCTTTGTGAGTAATGAGACCTTTCTTTTTCAAAACCTCCCTTTCTTTATGCCGTTTGTACTCTGAACCCTTTTTTCTCCTATGTGATGTGTTTGATGTTTTGTGGACATGGTTAAAAGGCTTTTGATTATGGATGCTGCCTGCAATATTGAGCCTCTTGATTTTTTTAATCTTCTCCTGATTAAATTCATATAATGATTAATCCTGCTTGTCTCTTATAATTCCCTTATCTTTATTCTTACTAGCTTCTCCAGGTTTGTTTGTTTGTTTTTTGAAAGGCCAGAAACAAAGCTCCCTCCATTGTTCTATCTTTAATGAAATATATTTTTCTGTGACCATTTTGGCTTTCTAAAATAGCATTATATATAATATTTGAGCAATTTCAGTATTACATGATATAGCCATCATTTTGATTAATTTAACTCACTTTTAAAACTTCAAGCTCTCATAGAATTTTGCAACGGGGAGGAGACATTGTTGCTTTCATTTTACAAACCAGGACCTGTGGTCCAGAGAAGTCAATCAAAGTATTTGTACAAAAATCCAAGCAGCTTATTAGCAGCAGAGTCAGAGCTGGAGCCCTGGTTGCTGACTTCCTGTCTGAGGCTCTTCCTTCAACAGAGCCGCACTTCCATTTAAAGTGTTATTTGTATTTGCTGGCCATCTGTATGCCATTTTCAGATTATGTGCATCTCCTCTCCCATTTAGTACTTGAGATTGAAATACCCACAAAAGAAAAATCTTCCAATAAAAACCAAAAATAGACTCCAAAGGCCCCTGGAGTTATTATTGGCAGCGTGCAGTAAGTCCCTGGGTTTTATTTTCAGTTCTTCCTTAACTTCAGGAATATCTGCCCCCTGGGCTCTTCTTCTGTGTTCAGATTACAGTTATAGAAAGACTCTAAGAAAGGCCACATGTATCTGCAAGTATTCAGCATCATTAGGACATCCAATGTGGGGGAATATACTTAATGTTTAATCCACAAGTTTGATCCTTCTGCCTTTCATGTTAGTTAATGGTGGACTCTGAGCCTTGTCCATAACCTCAGGGCTTAGAGGGCTTGAGCGCTTCCCTTCCTTTCCTCATCCTCCTCTTCTACCACTCTCCCTCCCTTTCTACAGTTCTGATGAAGAAAGGAAATGGAAGTGCTGCTAAAGCACTGGCCTCCTGCGGCTTTTCTCTGTGAGGTGGGAGAGCCAGATGCTGAGGTTCCATGAGTGGTTCAGAGCCTCGAGGATGTGCTTGCTCCCAGGGCAAGCTGAGATGACAGCTGTCAGTGTTCGTCTTGGGCCTCTGTCAGCAGAGAATAAGGGATGGCTTTAACTCTCCACGGAAGTCTGATTGCCCTCCTGATCGATGGAACACACATTTTTGATCTTAGTCTGCCTTGACTGTAGGTAGTTGAAACCCACTCAGTCAGCTTAGGCAGGAAGGGGTGGGTGGGACATACTCCAAGAACATAGGCCTGGTTCACAGAGCTCAGGATAGACACAAATCTGACCTAAGATAAGGGGCCAGGGCCTAGGAAACTCCCTGGAGGAAGTCAAGAGGGATGTGTTTCCCTTTAGCTGCTTTGCTACAAGAAATTCCAAGAACAGGTTTCTTAGGTTTCTCCCCCCTCCCCCCCAAGCAGAGGTCCCAAGGTCACATGCCACAGAGAGATGGCCTTGTCTGTTTTGATTTCAAAGTCTCTGGAAAGAGGCCTAAGGGAGTCAGGTACCCATCCAACTGAGACGTAAGATAAATGAAGGTAGGATGTTGACAAATGCACATCGATCTCTCTCTGTGTCTCTCTCTGTGTGCGTATGTATGTATGACTCTACTCTGATCAAAGAACACTCTTATAAGTATATCAGCTCAAATTCAAACATGCCCACATAGGAATGACACTCATAGACTCATGCATTTGAGTGCTTGGCCCATAGTGTATGGCACGGTTAGGGGTGTGGCCTTGTTGGAGGAAGTGTGTCACTGCGGGGTGGGCTTTGCAGACTCCTATGCTCATGCTAGGCCTAGTGTGGCAGTGTCCTTCTGCTGACTGCAGAACAAGGTGTAGAGCTCTCCAGCACCACGTCTGCCTGGACGCTGCCATGCTTCCCACCATGATGATAATGGACTAAACCTCTGAAACTGTAAGTCAGCCCCTATTAAATGTCCTCTGAAAGACTTGCCTTGGCCATAGTGTCTATTCACAGCAATAAAACCCTAAGACACTCACAGACCCACAAACATATGGTATAAGTACCTGTCTTTGAAGTTTTTGTGTACTTGTGTGTATATATCTGTGTGTGTGTGTGTGTGTGTGTGTGTGTGTGTGTGTAAGCCAGAGGTCATTGTTGGGTGTTTTCCTCAATCTCTCTCCACCTAATGTTAAAGGCAGAGATTCTAATTTAACCTAACGCTCATTGGCTCACAATGGCTGGCCAGGAAGGGGTCCTGGACTTTGCGTCTGTGCCTGGCTCTTCTGGAGCTTGAACTCAGGTGTTGGGCCTATGTGGAAAATGCTTCCTGGCAGAGCTGTCTCTCCAGCCAACGACCTTGTAGTTTAAAGTGATTATGACATCCTTTTTTTTCCCAAGGTGGTAGCAAAGGTTGTATTCCCAGGCAAATAATAAATTAAATGCATGGCTTCATGCAAAGGAAGGAAAATTAATGAGAAAAAAAGGAAAGTAGGAAGAAAAATCACTTTTGTTTTATTTCAGCCAGAAAGCAGAAACTCTGGCCTCCCCCATGTAAGCCTTAAGAAGGACTGACTGAGCAATTGAAAATGATCATTTGTCAGTCAAACAATGAATGTAGAAATGGATGAATGGAAAGATGTGTGTACTTATGGATGTATGTGTATATGTGTGTATATATGTGCATATGAATGTACATATATGTGTGTGTGGTCTGTTTGATTTAGTTTTCTTTTCTTTTTTTTTTCCCCCTTTGCTGTTGTTGTGACCAAATCCCTAACAAGAAGCAAGGAAAAGGAAGAGAGTTTACTTTGTCCCACCCTGGTGGAAGAGGCATGGTGGCAGGAGCTTGAGACAACTGTGTGTGTTGAATTCACAGTCAAGAAGCAGAAACAAATACACAGTAGCACCCATCTGGCTTTATCTTCCTTCCCAAGCCCCCACCCCATGCCAACAGGCAGGGTGGGCTTTCCCTTTTCACTTAGACTTCTCTGGAAATGTCCTCAAGGACAGGCTCAGAAATGGTTCTCCTAGGCGATTCCAAACGCAATCAAGTTGATGGAAATATTCACAATCATGGTTTGTAAGGGAGACATAAACAAGGGAGTCTACTTACTGGACTCTGTTGAACACACATTATTTTCTATGCTTTCCAAATACAAAAAAAAATTACTTAGTGTTTTTCTCTTTCCTTGTTTGTTTTTTGTTTTGTTTTGTTTTTCAAGACAGGGTTTTTCTGTGTAAGCCGTGGCTGTCCTGGAACCCACTCTGTAGACCGGGCTGGCCTCAGACTCGCAGAGATCCGCCTGCCTCTGCCTCCTGAGCACTGGCATTAAAGACGTGCTCGTGACGGAGCAGGCGGAGCATGGCACGTTCTCTTAAGACCCGGATATGGGAAGGACATCAAGTCTGGGAGGATCCCAGACATTCTCTCCGACTCCCCTGGGATCGGGGAGAGGTATGAGCACCCAGGGCCCGCCTGCCTCCTTGAGATGCAGGCGGGAGGGTACCGTTATGATAAACAAGTGTGTGGTGGGGAGATGGGTGAGAAAGAGGAGCAGCGCAGTTCCCGTGGTGTGGGGAGAGGCTGAACTGGAAACGTGATGGCAGTGAGGACCGAGCTCGTGTGAGTGGCCTGTGCTGCCACCGGAGGCCATGCTGATGCCTGAGGGCCTCCGAGTGTATGTAGATGTCTGTGACCCATGTTGCCACGAAAGGCCATGAGGATGTTTACGGTCATATTGATGTGAGCGACCTGCACTGGCGCCTGAGGCCAAGTTGATGCCCATGCCCAGGCTGCCTCTGAGGGCTTTGTCTGAGCCCATGGTCCTGCTGCAGCTGGGGTCTATGCCGGAAAACATCCCGCTGACGGTAAAGAGCAAGGAAGCTCCTTTAGGGTGCTATCGACGATTGAAGATGCACAGGGGAGAGGGAGGGCCATGGAAGGCATCTGTGACACTCTTACCGCACAAAAGGGTAACAGCCTAAACAGGAAGCCGTGGAAGAGAACTCTCAGGAAGTGTGACAAGGATGCTGAAGTGAAGCTCTCCACATTGATGACTTCTGGAGAGGGATGAGGAGGAGAAGGAGGGGCAGGCCACTGAGACTCTGACCATGCTCTGTTAAATGTATAAATAATACAAATTAGCCTTGTCTTTTCGGGGTGAGGGGAGGAGGTCATAATGGGGGGACACGGGCTACATGGAAGGACTGGGAAATGAGTACGATGGGGTGCATGACGTGAAATTCCCAAATAATAATGTATATGTATGTGTGTGTATGTGTATATGTATGTGTGTATGTATGTATGTATTTTTTAAAGGAAAAAAGGTCTGAGGGAAACAAAGAACTGGACACAGAGTCTCACTGGGTACAGGAGTGAGGATGAGACTCAAAACAGGAACCGCTGGATGTCCTCTCTCTCTCTCTCTGCCCCGTCTCTGTGCACGGCAGGCCCTCCTCTGGCTGTTCAGGTTCCTGTAACCCTGTCTCCACCTTCAACACTACCCGTGGTCCCTGAGCAAGCCGTACTGATGGCCTACAGCCGCCTTCAAAGTGTATCTAGTCCTAACACCCTTAACAGCTAGATAGCTACACCATGACTTCTCACCTGGCTTTACTTATTTTTTCAATTATTTAAATTTTATTTTCAAATACAATATGCTTTTGAACATGTTTTCCACTCTGTCAATTCCTTCCAGATTTTTCTCTACCTCTCTACTCACTCAGCTTTATGTTCCTGCTCTCTATTTAAAACAAACACATAAACAAAATCAAGAAACACACACACATGTTAAAATAAACAAGAATACCAGTAAGACAAAAAATGCCCAAACAAATCAAAATGAGACAAAAAGTCTACAAAAATGCCAGTGAGTAGTTTCGTGCTGTCCATCTATTCCTGCCCTGAAGAGAGCTTAAGATAATCACCATGTCTACTTCCTTATTTCTCATTTTCTATTGTTTCTATCCAGACCTTGTCCTACTTCTGGGCAGGAGCCATCCATATTGTTTTGTTTTTTATTTTTTCAAGACAGGGTCTCTCTGTGTAGCCCTGGCTGTCCTAGAACTTGCTCTGTAGACCAGGCTGGCCCAAAGATCCACCTGGCTCTGCCTCCTGAGTGCCGGGATTGGCTACTTCCATATTGTCAAGTGCTTCTGCCATTTCCAGTCCTTACTTTGAGTAAACAGCAGCATGTGACTCCGTTGGTCTTTCATCCTTGAGACATTCCCTTCTTGTGTATAGAACGTGTTCCCTTTCCCTTTCTGCCTCTGGAACAGTGCATCCTCTTAAGTCTGATTAGCTGGATCCCCATCGTCTGGACAACATCTGAACAGGGTGCAATCTCAGTCACCACATGTCTTTTCTTAATATCTGTTTTTCTACATCTACATGACTTTAAGAATAATCTAGTGGGCCAGGCATGGTGATCCCAGCACAGCAGAGAAATCTTGTCTCAAACAATCACAATAGAAATAATCCAACAGACTCTAAAATCAACCCCAAAATGCATTCTCCCAATGTAGGCATCTCTCCGAACCCCACAGCTGCACCTGTCCTGTAGTGTTGCTGCACATTTTTCACACAGATGCCTCATACTTAACAGGATTAAGGAAGACCTGATCATCCTACTAATCCTTACTCATTCCTCCCCACTTGGCAGCCACAGTGATTAGAAACTGAGTCAGATTCTATTAACAAACTCTCTGAGATTAAGCTCCTTTGCTGCCATTGGAGGTTCATGTAATTTCCTTTACATGAAAATGATGAAATGAAAAGCATCAAGATGCTCTTATTCTAAAGGAGAAATTATTCTTTATTCCAGTGGATAAAGATAAAGACAAATTCTTTTTCCTTTTTTGGTTTCTCAACTCAGGGTTTCTCTGTGTAGCAGCCCTGACTGTTTTGGAACTCAGTTTGTAGACTAAGCTGGCTGCAAACTCACAGAGATCTGCCTGCCTCTGCTTCCTGAGTGCTAGGATTAAAGATGTGCTCTACCATGCTTGGCAAGGCAGATTCTTTAAAGAAGAATGGCAGCCTGTAAACGGAGAAGGAATGTGTAATTAAAAAAATCATGTACAACTCAATGAAATAACTGATTCAAACCAAGATTATCAATAGAGGCTGAAACATTTCGTGGCAAGATGTTGGAGAGGACATCAGGCTGATAAAACACTGCCAACTTACATAGGGGGAATATATTTCCGCTGAGGAAGAAATCCGGCTGTTACCCCTCACCTAGGGGATTCCACTCATGGCGAGGAACCTGTCCATTTAATTGTGATAGATAAAGAGGAGAGCGGGGCCTAATGTTTTCCTGCCAGCGAACAATCGGGAACGATAGTGATGCTGCCCCAAGGTCTCAGGTTTGAGAGATTGAGAATTGACCAGTGGCTATAGATGCCCCATCATCTGAGCAAATCTTAGTTTTGCTTTTAATTTAACCATATTACTTTTTTGCCCCATGAGTTAGATAACAAATACTTAAGTTATGTGGCCCTTTTTATTTTTAATTTTGGCTTAGGTTGATAGGGATACTTATTTTGGCTTATGGGTGGTATGAAAACATTTCTTGAGCCCTATGCTAGGGATGAGGGAGTTTGGGAGCCCCAGGTAGTAAGGTAACCCCTGTGCTAGAGCTAAAGCACACTGGGTGATGTTCATTCCTCTGCCGTGATGTCATCAGTGATGTAAGCACTCTGGATGATGCTCATTCCTCTGCCATGATGCCATCACAGCGATGGTCTGAGTTACTGCCTGGCACTCACTCTGGTGGCAGTCTGACTGTTCAGCTTTTGTGAGTGTCTGAGCTCTGTGACTTTCCTGACAGGTTCCTGCCGTGCCCCAATGGTGGCCCTCAGACGGTAGCCCTGAACCTGTCCTGCAGCTGTTGCCCCTCTCACCACACTCAAAGCTCTCTGAAGACAGGAAATCAATGTGTCTGTCCACTGGCCCCAAAGATGTGGCACAATAAGTGTTGTACTGCGTGCACATCATGACCAACTGTTGGGCCACAATGACATATGTGAGCTGTGTTCTTTAACTATGAACATGTGTGCATGTTTGAATGAGTTAAATCCCAGCAAATCGACTGCTTCCAACATCCTCAGGTGAGCTTGGGCCCCGCCCTCCTGTTATTTCACTATAATGGATGGAATGCTTTGTAAGAATCAGCACAACTTACGGTCACAAGGTCACCAGGATCAGACTGCTCCCACGGGCTTGAGTCCAAACTTAAAAAGATTCATGTTCTCTCACCTATGGATTCCTATCTGAGAGGCCAGTGTGCTTTTTCCAAGGAGCTTACTACCGGGGACAAGTCAGGTTCTGTTATCCAGGAGCCTGAGAGGGTCATTGGCCTGCAATCTTACAGGCCTCTTAAGGTGTCAGCAATGATAGAATTTTTAAAAATCAATTTTAACATAGCTTAGAAAAGGAGTGAAAGAGTAGAGCTCCCCAAAGCATTGCCAAGTCCAGATGGGCCGTCTTAGCTGCTGTCTCAGCTCACCTTCGATAAGGAAAGGATGGCTTGGCAGTTAAGAGCACTGGCTGCTCTCCCAGAGAACCTATGTTCAATTCCCAGCTCACAGCTGTCTAATTCCCATTCCAAGGGATCCGACTCTCTCACACAGGCGCCTAAAAGCCATTGTACATAAAGTAGAAGTAAATAAATTAAGAAAAAAGAAGAAATAGATGGGTGAATGAATGCGGATGACGGGATAAGCTTGAAATCAGAACATCCTGAAATAGATAAAAATAAACCGTGTGCAAGGATTCTAGAGTTGGTCTACATTTTGTTTCTGTTTCTCTCGCTTTGTATCGTTTTTTTTACAGAGAAAGACATTTTCTTTCCTTCTGGGCAGTTGTATACCAGTTCTTACCAGGTGCAGTTCACACTGTTCTGCTGTAGGTGCGGGGCGGGGGTGGGGGTGGTGGCTACCTTTTGTCAAGTTAACACAAACTGAGGTCATCTGAGAAGAGGGAACCTCAATTGAGAGAATGCCTCCATCAGATCGGCCTGTGGGCAAGCGTGTGCGGCTTTGTCGTGACTGGTGATTGATAGGGGAGGGTGCAGCCTACTCTGGGCGTTGCCACCTCTGGGCAGGTGGGCCTTAGCTGCAGAAGGAACAGGAGTAGCCTAAGGAGCAAGCCAGTAAGCAGGATTTCTGCATGGTCTCTGCTTCAGTTCCTGCCTCCCGGTTCCTGTCCTGACTTCCCTACACACTGTAAGTTTTGAGATAAAGTAAACCCTTTCCTCCCCAAGTTGTTTTTGGTCATAACGTTTGTCACAGCGATAGAAAGTAATCTAGGATGGTCAGTTTACTTTTTTTTTTGCTTGAGAAAATACAGAAAAAGCAACCTTTGATTATGAAAGAATAGGAACAAAACTAAAATTGAAATGCAATGACCCATTCCTTATAGAGTTCACAGGTTCTTTTTCAGTCTTAAAAAGTAAAGTTTTGTCATTTTCCTTGGTGGAAATAACTGCGGTGTAGAGGCAATTTTTAAGAAATTCCTCGTAAGTCTCATTGTTGTTTTCAATGGCAATTCAGCACACGGCCTGCTGGTGTTGCAGCTGGGAGCTCGGTGTGAAACTCCTGAAATTATGCCAGGTCTTCCTTTTCAGTTGTAGGGCCAGAGAAACAGGAAACTTTCTAGGGTGAAGGAGAGTTGAATTTATAAAGGAGAACAAGCAAGTGAAATAGAGGGAAAGTGGGGGAGAGATTAAAATTGAGAAAGATATTGACATACATGCCATTGACGATACATATACGTTTGTATACATATATACGGAGAGAAACTGATTTTGACTGTCTCCTGTCTTTCTGGGGAAGAACCTCAGGTTTGCAAAGTCACTTTTCAAAGGAGCACTGATTGTCTGCTAAGCGCTTGCAAACTGTTCTCAAATGGCTAAGGTGGAGGAACGGGCTGGCGGGGTGACGGGTTGGCTCGTTCGAGCATCCCAACAATAAAGACTTAGCACAGCAGCCACGCAGGCCCCCATTGAACAGACGCCGCAGAGGCGGGGAAACCAGACGACTGGCTTTTGCAAAGCGATGGAAAGCACAGATGAATGAACGTGTGTGGCTGCCTTTTTTTTTAGCGTTACACGGGAAAGCAGTCTTCTCCAGGCCCGTGTGTCGCTCGTGGGAAAGGCTGCTGGCCGCAGGTGGCAGGCGGGGACCGGCCCGCGGAGACGCGGGTGAGGGGTCGTGTGTGGGCGCGGGCGGGCATTCCCTCAGCCGTGTGGGCCGCGGCGGAGCACGTGCCCGTCGGTGCGCGCCGCGGGCCGCCGCTGGGGGGCGCCGCACGCCAGGCGCCGGGGCGGGCGAGCCGCGGCGTGCTCCGCGCCTCCGCATTCCCGCGCCGCCGCCGACCGGCCTAGTCCCCGGCGGCCTCCGCGGCGCGCGGCCCGCAGCCGGGGAGCCCGGGCGGGGCGCGGCGGGGCGGGGCCGCGCGGCGCGGGGATGCGGCCGCTCCCGGGCCGCGCCGCCCCCGCCCTGCCCGCCGCACGGTCACGTGCCGCCGCCGCCAAGGCGCTGCCCCCCGCGGGCGCCGGCGCGAGAGGAGGGCGGGGCCGGGGTCGCCTCGGGCCGGGCGCGAGCAGCGCGCGTGCGCCGCGCCCGGTGAGTGCGAGCGGAGCCCGGCCGGCCCCGGCCGCGGCGGGCGCGGGAGGGGGAGCGGGGCGCGCGCGGGCGGGGCGGGGGCCGCGGCGGCCGGCGGGCGAGCGGAGGAGCGAGCGAGCGAGCGGGGGCCGCGGCGCGGGGCGGCTCGGCGGCCGGCCGACCGCCTGCTTTCCCCGGCGTCCCTCCCGGCCGCGGCGAGGGCGCTGTGCGGCGGCGGCGGCGAGGCCGGAGCAGGCGGCCGGGCCCGGGCATGGTGGTGGCCTGGGGCGGCGCGGAAGGTGAGCGACCCCCGGGCCGGCGGGTGGGGGAGGGGCGCCGAGCGGCCGCCGCGGTGGCCCGCGCGGCCTGAGGCGCCGCCGGGGACCGGGGCCCCGCGAGCCCGCGGCGCCGCTCCGAGGCCTCCCGCCCGGGCCGCCGGGTTATGTAACGCGTGACCTCCGGCTTCCCCCTCCGCCGTGGCGCGGCCTCCCGGGCGCCCGCGGCCCGCCGCCTCCCGCGCCGGCGCCCGGCCGGCCATTCATTGACCGGCTCCGGCGGCGCTGGCGGAGCGTGGCAGGGAGCCGCGGGCCTCCGCTCCCTCGCCCTGGGGCGCCCCGGAGGCCGGGCTCCCTCCCTCCCCGGTCGCCTGCAGACGCGGGACACCTGTCCCCGAGTGTCCTTACAGGTGCCGCCCGCACGCTGGCGGGCGCCGCCGCGGAGGTCCGAGCACGGGGCCGCCCGTCTGGCCGCAGGCTCCTCCCGCCCCGCTCTGCGGAGCCCCGACCTCCTGTAGTTGCGGTTCGCTAATTGTGTCCAGAGCACTACAGGTGATACGTGTCCAGTTAGGATCCTGCTCCCTCTCTTGGGCCGGGCGTGAAGTAGATAAAAAGAGACGCTTCAGAAAACGGGTTTGTAACTGTTAAGCGCTGTGGAACAACTCTTAACATTATTTGCCTGGGCCCTGCCTGGCTCCTCTGGTCCCCGAGAATGTCAGTTCCTCCTTGGAGGAAGACATAGCCTGATCCTGTTCCCGTGGAGTGCGAGTCAGCTCAGTTTACCGCTACCTGCGTTGGCCTTTCCGAACATAGGCGTCTGCTTTTCCGAACTGACAGGGCTCTGCCCAGGCAAATGCTGCTAGGATACCCTTCCCGCCCTCCCGCTGCCGTCTGTGCTGGACCCTTGGAAGCTCAGCTGAAGCTCTCCACCCGGGAATGCGGTCCAGGAGAGTACAGCCCTGCCCGGCCTAGCCTAGGTACTGGCCATTTTCCTTTAATTACTGTTTTCTTGTTTGTGTCTTGTAGGTCCTTTGAGGTCAGTCTGTACCAATTCGTGTATCTTGTCATGAAACTTTACTCCTTTTTATGGTAAATAATCCATATTTGTTAATTTTTTTAAATGGGAGAGTCACTTTTAAGATTAATTTCTATGTGGTCTCAGGTAGAAAAATACAAAATTTCAAAGTTAATGTGCTTAAATATGTAACACCATTTCTTTAACCCCAACCGAAAAACTAAGATTCTAAATAGGAAAAACAAAAACTGTTCTCAACAACCAGTTAATGTGCACCTATATTTTACAGTCAGATGTCTGAAAGATCAAAGCATTTAAATACGGGTTTGAATTTTGTCCCTGCCAGTTGTCTGACCTTGGACAAGCTTCTCATTCATAGTTTGGAGACATTTTCCAGCGTGGGTAGCCTACTAATAAATTAGTTCTTAAGTGAAAGGCATTTCATGAGATAGAGTCTGCAGGTCCTCAGTAAGCGTTTTCTGTGGTAAACTTGGAGCAGTGTACTAAGTAGGGCCTGGTGCACTAGAGAGGAAGCCTGAGAAAAACCAGCCCCAGGAGACCTTAGGTACCTTCGCCTATATGTGGATAGATCCAGAAGGTTGCTCTGAAGCTCTGTGTTTCATTAGAATGTAAGTGATTGTAAATCGGAGTATAAGCCAGGCTTGGTGGCACACATTAATTCCAGCACTAGGTAGGCAGAGGCAGGTGGATCTCTTGGGAGTTTGAAGCCAGCCAGATCTCCATAGTGAGGTCCGGACCAGTTAGGGTCTGCATAGTCTCAAACAAAAATCAAAATCAAAGGGTAAGTTAAACAGAATATTGAAACACAAACAAAGAAAAAGACTTAACTGTGTACTTTCTTGTAATAACAGCGCCAACTGAAATGTTAATGTGATTACTAATGGAAATTTAAAACAATTTTCTCTAACCACAACTTGAGAGTATGGGAAGAGTGATAAGTCAAGTCAGTTTGGAGACAAGTTGGTGGTTCTTTTGCAAACCGCGTACAAATTCAAGTCTTAAGTTCTAGGTTGTTGGATTGCTATTTTCACTGGTGTCCTTATTTCTCTTGCTGTTCCTCACAAAACATCAGAAGAATCTTTTGAAAAACAAAAAAACCTTGGGTTGACCTTTTCTTGCTTAAACTCCAAAAGCTTTGGATTACAAAGAGAATTGAATCTAAGCCTCTTTCTCCCCACCATCAGGGCAGTTGCCAACTTAACCTTCACCCATGAGTCTTCAGTATTTGGCTTTACGATGCCACCCAGGCAGTCAGGCTGGACACCCCTTCCCGGTGATGGCAGTTGATCTTAGCTTCTGTTGCTGTTCTTTCCTTGAGGGAACTTCTCCTGGTTCCTAAAATAGAAGCAGCTCTCTCTCTTCCTGTTGTTGACTATTTTGTTTGTGTTTGAATTAAGTTTACATTTTAGTTTTGATTTTGTTCTTTTTCTCCTTCATATTTATTATCAGATACACTTTTCACTTAATTATTCCCATTAGACTTGTTGGCTCTCTCTTTGTAACTACAGGGTAGAGCTCTTATTAGACTTACTCGTAATTTTATCCCTACCTGTGCCTGGTACCTAATAGACTTGTAGTAAAAATGCTCAAGTTAATTCGACCATTTGACAACTTCAGTCAGGGTCTGCCTGCCGCCGTTTACTGATGGCATGACTCTGTCCAAGTTAGTGACTTCCGGGGCCTCATTTTATTTAGCTGGGCATGATGACTATAGTATTACCTAACTTCAGCATTATAGTGAGTAATTAATACGTGTTAAAGTATGTAGGTCTGAGTTTGCAGAGGTCTGTGTCTGATGTCTTGCAGTTGCTCTTTGCCTTAGCTTTTGAGACAGTCTCTCACTGAACCTGGAGCTTGCCTTTTGGACTAGACTGCCTGGCACCTAGGCTCTACCTGCCTCTTGTCACCACAAAACTGGAGTTAGAAAGAAGTGTGCTGCATTGTACCTGGTTCTCTGTGGGTAAGGATCTGAACTTGGGTTCTCCTGCTTGCAAAGCAGGCTCTTTCCTTACTGAGCCTTCTCCCAGCCTTAAAAGCAAATGAACAAAGGAAAACTTTAAGTTTCACATACTGACATGATTTTTGTTTATTTGTTTTTGTTTTCTGGAGACAGTTTCCCTGTGTAGCCTTGGCTGTAGACCAGGCTGGCCTCAGACTGGAGAGCCACCTGCCTCTGCTTCCCAAGTGCTCACATTAAAGTCTGTGCACCAACATTGCCTGGCGTTGGCAACATTTTTTATTGTTGGCATGAGATAAAATTGACTTAGTTTTTATATTTGGTTTTTTGAATGAAAATTTGTTGGCTGCATAAATTTGACTTTTTAAATAGTTTCTTTTATGGCGAGTATAAAATTAAAAATAAACGAACAAAGCTTTTGCGAATGTTGGCCTGTCTGTACTTTAATCTGTGTGGAAGATTTTTTATTTTTCCAATTTAAAGAAGATGCTGAGTGATGATCCCTGCAGCCTCCAATCAGAGTGCCTTTCATAGGTTTTGCTTGAGGCTCTACTGGAAATATGATGAAAGAGTTTGTGGGGTCTTCTTGTTTTTTGACAGGAGTCCTTGATCTTGTGGAAGCCTTCCTTTGTAGTGTTTGGGAACGAGAGGTGTTTTATCACCTTTAGTGTGATGTTTTCAGCCATCTTGCACAAGGAGTTTTCCTACATGTTGTATTTTGAGTCTCAAGTTGAAGCTTAGAGCCACCTAGCAATATTGTGCATACCTACCTTTGTCTCTCTAGTTTTTTTTTTAAGTGTTTATGGAAATGAGACCATAATTGTAATAATAGATACTTTGGGCTAATGCATCTTGAGTTATTCTTAGAAACTTAAGGCTCTGCCTATGGCGCTTATACTTGTAAAACTATATGTTTTTACTTCGCGTTTGTCCTTGGCGAAATGGCTTTTTGTGATTTTGTTTATAAGTCTCAACTTTAAGTCATGGGATTCCAAGCCTTATGCCTTAAACATAAAAAAAGAATATGAGCTACTGCTTGTCGTTTTAGGATTTGTTCCAAAATTTAATAATGATTGGTAAATTATTACAGGACCCTTTGTTGCGTGGTCTCACATTTAATATTCAAAAGCACTGCTTAAAGTTAGCACATTTATAAAGAAACAGATTTGTAAATATGGTAGTACTTGCCTGGGCCACATGGTACAAAAGGAACCAGGATTTTTACGTATTCCTCCCTGCCTCATGACCCAAGGTCCTAATTCTTTTGTAAGCTACATTTCAAATGGACAGAGTTTTTCATTTTTTCCTATAATTTGTAAGTTTATGTTCCTCCTAATTACTGGCCGATTTTTGTTATTTCTAAGGAGAGGTTGTCTGGTCCCTGGAAGCTGGAGTTACGCGTGTTTTCAGGAAGCTGGTGTTTGGACTCCAGTTCTTGGGATTGTACAGCAAGTTCTTTAAAGTATGGGGCCTTCTCCAGCCCCAGAACTGCATTCATGAAGAGTTTAATACACATTTAAACAGGGACCTTAGGGGAGGGGAAACATACATACACATTAATAGGCATGGGAGGTAGAGAGAGGTGTGCAAGTGAGCTTTGTGAACCTACGACAGAAGTGAGTCTGGGCTTCTCAAAAGAATGTCAGCATTTAAATGTCTTAGCCGCTATATGGGTGACTTGTGGCTTTTAAAAGTTACATGGGGCTGAGTAATACATTCTTAGAAAATTGGTACTAGGAAGCAGTTAAGCATTTTGTCTTACAATGCAGGTAAATTTTGTGCTTTCCTTTTTGGCCAGGAAAAGATGATTTGAAAAACCTTTTATTTATTTTTTAATCACATTCATTTTGTGTGTATATGTCTGTATGTGTTAGTGTGCATATATAAAGGTCAGAGGACAATTTGTGGAAGTTGGTCCTCCCACGTAGGATCTAGTAATAAAATGTGGATCCTCATGCTTAATGACAAATGCTTTAACCCTCTTTTTAAAAATTCCATTTATTTGTGTGTGTGTGTGTGTGTGTGTGTGCGCGTGCGCGCAGTCCTGTGTGTGGGGAGGTGAGAGGACAGCTGGTAAGAGTCAGCATTTCCTTCTGCTGCGTAGGCCCAGGTACTGAACTTACTGCGTCAGGCTTGGCTGTGAGAACCTGTGCCCACCGGGCTGTCTTACCGGCTCATGAAAAGCGTTTTAAAGGCTAGTTTGACCCTGTGCCTCTATTTATGTGGAAGCCGAAGGGAACCATGGGTGTGTTCTTTGGGTGCCATCCCCCAGCTCCTTAGCACACGTGTTTGCCACCAAGTGGTGTTGTTACTTTACTTGGGTTCTGGTGTTTGGACCAGAGTTTAACATCCGAGTGTCTGGCCACAGGGCTTTCCATTGAGTAGAGGTGGACAAAAAAATGTCTGTGATTGGTGTGAGTATTATACTTGATTGTACTTGTGTCTAGTATGAAAGTGAACCAGAATGTTGCTTTCTGGCGTAGTTTTTCTTGATCAATCACACTCAAGGTTTAAGAGGAACTTCTTGAAGGTCAGTCATACAGCAATTCTCTAAATCCCATCTTTCTCTAATGATGATATAATTCTCTAAACTCCATCATTCTCACATCTGAGATTACTAAGAATGGACTTAATTTCATTTTTGCCTCTTAGGCACAGTCTGACTTATGTAGCTGAAAGTTTGATTTAGTTTCTTTGGGGACAGGATCTTTTTTCCATTGTTCTGGGAATTGAACTATGAAGCATATTAGGCAGCTGCTGTTCCGTCGAGCTACAGACTAGTAAATCATTAACTGCTTGTGCAACCATGGGGAAAGGCTTTACTTCTGAGTTTCAAGGGCCTTCTGTCCTTTCCAAAAGGCATTGTTTAAGTTCAGAGGAAATAGCTGTCCATGCCTTACGTGTAATCTGAAGGGATTGCTTTCTCTTGAGGACGATAACATTTCTAGTAGAATCTAAAACATGGACTGGTATTTGTTTCAGCCAAACATTTATTTACATGGCCTCTGTTGTAAGTTGGTTTATAGATACTTTCTGGATTTTAAAAACCTCCGTTGTCTGAAATTTTTGATATTTGGAATGTCTTTGAATCACATTTTTTAAAATCTAGATAATTTACTGCTACTGAATGAAAAAACAGTGAGATTTTTGTGGTTGAGATAGAAGTATTGCTCTCCATCTGTTAGACTTGTAAAACGCCCAGAGATTGCTGTGTGGAGTTTCAGGGCTTAAGAGGGAGCGCTGACACTGTTGAGATTTGAGGTGGGGGCTGAAGTTCTCCATGACCAATCAAGAATCTTGTCTCTGCTTCACTTAAAGGTCCTCAGAATCTGTTGGCATAGTAGTAGCCATTACATTAAGATGCGTGTAATCCTAGCACTTGGGAGGTAGACGCAGGAGGATCATGATCAAGGTCATCCTCTGCTACCCAGTGAATTCAAGGCCAGACTTGGCTCCATGAGAGCCAGCCTCAAAACCAAACAGACTCCAAAAGAAGCAGAGTGTACTAACTGAATTTAAATTGCACTCTGAGTACCTTGAAGATTGTATATGAGAAGTCTCAGCATGAAGGCAAGGGAAGAGTCCAGAAGTTTTGGCAACCTAAATTTCTTCTCTGTGTTCATTTGCAATTATATTGAGTCTGAAGACTAGTGAGAAAAGAGGCTTGAAGAAAATGGAACCAGTAGAAAAGTGTTGTATGTATTTTGTGTATATGCTATGCATGTGCTTGTGTGGGTATGTACCTGTGAAGGCTAGAGGCCAGTGTTCTGTGTCTGCTATATTTTTTGGAGATAGGCACTCTTACGGAATCTGCAGCTCATCCATCTAGCTAGGGTAGGCTGGCCAGATGCCCAGGTAGCTCCAGAGATCCAGAGATCCAGTCCACAGGCCAGGGATTAAAGGTGCATGCCTTTTGCTTGGCTTTTTTATGTGGGTACTGGGGACCCCAACTGTGGGTGTCCTTCTTAAAGGACCGTCACTTTGCTACTGAGACATCTCCCCAAACACCAAGTTAAATCATGCTTTTAAACTTTGGGTGCTCAAAGAAACTTATTTTTAGTAGCACATCATTGATGTTCAGTTTGCCTTATGAGTTTTAGGGAGACAGTAAATTGTGACATGCATAAAATGAGGGTTTCTGCCCCGTCCATGCTGTTTGTGTAGAGACATTTGGACTGCCCTCCACAAAATAAAGTGTTAAGCTTCTTAGGTTGGTACTCAAGGCCTTCTGTTACACTCCTCAGTTACTTCAGTTTATCTAGTACATCTGGCCATGTGTCCTACTTCCTAGTTAATCCCAGAATGTTGCCCTAAGTATCTCTGCATTTTTAATAGTTTTCTGAATTTTTCTCTTTCTGCTATCACTGCTTCGTCTCCCCTGCCCGGCTCCTTTCCGCCTTTAAAAGCTCACACACTATCTCAGCATTGTCCTTAGCTTATATCTTACCAAGTGTTGCTTTGTTGGTTTTCTTCACCAACATGGGTCTGATTGCTTCCTCTGTGCATTGATTGCATTCTGTCAGTGCCTCTAAGGTTTATTTTTATGTAGGTCTTTTATCTCTGATAACCTTGCATTATGGCTTATACTTTACTTACCTTGAAAACTGCAGGTGACAGTGTGTTTGAAGGAAGCGAGTAATCTGCTGTGGATTTGGAAGGGAGGGGAGTGGGAGAACAGACAGCAAAGACTGTCACCTGTAGTGTGTGTCCTGTGGAATTTGCCCCCTCAGAGCACCATGTGGTAGCACTTTCTCTTTTCCTTAAACCCTTTTTATGTCTGAGCTCCTGGTCTAGTCTCTCAATACTTCACCTCTGTGTACATTTGAGATATTAGCAAAACCAGCCCGTGACCAACAGGTTCTGAATTACCTGGGAATGTTTTAGAAATACCAATTCCCAGCCCTTCCCAAATACCCATAGTCTCTGCATTGGAACCTTTAAGTTGGGATGCAGTGGTTTTTGTTCAGGTTGATAGACCTGTGATGTGATTCTGATGCTATGAGAACCACTACCCCAGAGAAAGTCCCCTTGGGTATTACTTCTGTTCCTCACCTGTTTGGTCCCTGTTAGACTTGTATGTGTGACCTTGTGATTTCGACGTTTACTGTGATTTCCTGCAACCCTGGAGTTTCCTACAGATAATTACTTGCCGCTTTTCCACAGGCATGATAATGGCATTTGACTACTTTGGACTCTTTTTGTCTTGCCCTATTGCTTACTCATAGGCTTATGCTTGGCTAGCTTTCTCCCACAGTAGAGGGCCACTTGCCTGGTGATGGCGCCTCACACAGTGGGCTGGACCACTTATATTAAAATTGAGACACAGTCCTCCTGAGACCTGCCCACGGTCAGTGGAGGCCTTCCTCTTAGTATTCTAAGCTAAGCCAGGTTGACAAGCAGGATGAGCACATTAGAAAGATTTGTTGGCATTTTCCATTACAGTGCATCCAGATAGTTTTATTACACATCTTACTGTCTTTTAAAATCTATGTATTTACATGTGGAACAAAATACTAACACAAAAATGTTTACCTGTTCTGAAATTTGTTAAGGGCACAGGCTGAGCTTCTGGAAAAGACTTTGGATCCAGTGCAAACAATATTGAGGCTTTTCTCCTGCCTGTGATAGTCCAAGATTGGGCAGCTAGTCCACAGAGGGCAAACATTTCAGTAGTTCTCAGGCTGTTCAGGGCCACAGGTTCCTCTGTTTGCTGTGACATTCTCTAGGGATTACAGAACATGTAGGCATTTTGCCTATGCTGTGTTCATATCTTACTGGCCAGAACTTAGGGATCTTAGAGGAACCTAGGAAATGTAATTTACAGTATCCCATTAAAGGTGTAGGAAATGTGAAGGACTGAAAATTAGAAGATAATGCCATTTTCTTTTTTGCCTATACAGCCTTGCTTTTGTCCTTTTGGTTTCTGTTGGTTTTGGTTGGGGTGGGGGAGGAGGGGCTGGACCCACCTCCTCTCGGTGCTGGCTGTAAGTGTGGGCATCGTCAGGACCACTCTGTGGTCCACTGAATCTCTGGTGAGCCCAGAGAACGCGAGTGTGTGCTTGGATGTGTTATAGTGAAAGGGTACGGATGGAAGGAGATGCATGCGTGCGTGCGGCACATGGCGTTCCATACGGGGAGCTTTGTTCATTGTTTCTGGGGGCGAGTGTGATAGTGACACACTAAAGGACACTTGTTGACGCTTTATTATCAGTGTTTATTGGACTCCGAAGGCTTTAGATACTTGATCGCTACCATGGTTCGCCAGAGTTACCACAGACCGTATTATCAAACTCTTTGAAATGCCCAGCTCCCCCTCCCCCACACAAAAAGGATGTTTAATAGCAGATTCCAAGGTTATGCAGACTGTTTTCCAAGAACTAAATGCCAAAGGCCAGATCTCTTTGGATAAAGTTAGTTTTTAATATGGTTGTGTTTTATGGGCAGGCACAGCTTTCTTGGAAAGCATAGAAAAAGTTTCTTAATGTACTTATTAAGCTTTTTTTTTTTTTGTATGGGTTAGAATGGTGTAGCTGTTGATAGAGTTTTAAAATCATTTGTATTTTCTATGTGTGGTGGTTAATGTTAGGTTCACTATTAATGACATGTGTGTCATTAGTGGACTCCGGAAGAGGGCATCTGAGCCCTGGGCATTGCAAGTACAGGTGATGGTGAGCCTCCATAAAGGTGCAGGCGCACTCATTACTCAAAGCTGTAGAGCCACTGGGCCTTTGTTGTTGTTTTGTTTTAATAAATAAATGTATAGGATGATAGTAGGCTGTAGAGTTGGTAAGGTTCAACTCTGTCTGTATTGAAGAACCAAGGTTTAGCTGATTGATTGTTCAGTGACTCAGGACCAAGTTGGCTCTGTCTGTGTGTCTCTACTTTTTAAGCATATGGGCTAGTTGCAATTAGTCTAGGTGGACCTTGTATTTAGGCCCGGTTTTCTTCGTTAGTGCTATTAAAAATATGACTGCTAATGTGTCTACCACAGATAAGATGCCCCTGGTGGAAAAGCATCCGTTTTTTTCTTTAGGTTTTAAAGACAATTCCACTTACTGTGGGTGGTAGGTGGGCGGACGGTGTCTGTGGATGTTAGAAAACACCCTGTGGGGGTCAGTTCTCCCCTCTGCCGCAGTGGTGCTCAGCTTCTTAACGGGACCCTTCAGTACAGTGCCTCTTGTGCTGGCCTCAGCCAGAAAATTACTTATTACCTCATAACTGTAAATTTGCTATTGTTATGGATCATAATGCAAATATTTGATATGTAGCCCCTGTGAAAGGGTCATTTAATCATAAAGGGGTCGTGACCCACAGGTTGAGAATCACTGCTCTAAGGCTAGGGGACTGGGGATGGAGTTGAGGTTTTCAGACTTGGCGGGCTTACTTGCCCAGCCATCTCACTGTTCCCTAAGTATCTGTTTTTATTGACTTGTACTAAACTAGATTGATTCAGTACAAGTGGTCTTCTGTAGCAGTTCGTGTTAATATTATTTTTTCTCATTTGAAAATATGGGAACATTAATTTTTAAGAAAATAAGTATAACTGGGCACAATAGCACATGCCTTTAACTTAGCATTCAGGAAGCAGAGGCAGGCAAACCTCTGAAGTTTAGGCCAGGTTGCTCTGTCTGCATGGCAAGTTCCAGGCCAGTGCGACCCTGTTTCTAAAAACAAAAGTATGATTTTATATGACAAAGAAGCAGTTGAGTTTGGTCAGTATTTCAGCTTCTCTGTCCTAGAAGGCAGTGCTTGGTCTGTCTATTCTGTAGATGTGTTGTAAAGATCAGTTGTATAGAGTTCTTAGGAAAAGGTATGGGAAGAAGACATTACTACTAATTGATGTGAACGTAAAGAACTTAAATGCTAATAAGTTGAGGAGCTCTGAAAGGAAAAAATACTGTTTTAGTAAACAGGAAATTTTTTAGAAGGTGAAAACGTAGGACTGAATATTTTACCAGGATGGCAGGGCACGAGTCAGTCACGGGGGATGAGTCTGACTACACTACAAGAGACGACTACACTACAAGAGACGACAGTGAGGCTCCCCGCCAGGGCCTACGGGCTACAAGCAAGGCCAAACCCATTCTTCTTCTCCATTGTTTTGGTCTGGAGAGTGCTTGTCGCCACTTTTAGTAAAAAAAAAGTTGTTGCAGCTCTGCATGCCTTCTGTCGATGGAGATGGTGACTTAGCTGGGCGTGGCACTTGTCTGTGGTCCTAACTGCTTGGGAGGCTGAGGTAGGAGTTAGGAGACCCTGACTTAAAAGCTAAAAGAAGGTATGTTGTTTAGAATAAAAATCGTTTTATTGTAGTAGGAAAAAATTCACAGAAAACTAAAGGAAGGGGAAGAAAATCCGTACATTAAAAAGTAAGGGAAATAGTACGAAACTTAACTAAAACATTCTGGCGTACTGCTTATATTTTTTCCTAAAGGCTATCTTACACACACACTCAGAATACACACTGTCTTGGTTTAGAATCTCTAAAAATAAGTCTAGAAATGAAAGTTAGTTTTTGTACTTTTGAGTTCCCAGGCCCTTTCGCTTTTGTTTTCACTTTAAACATGAAAAATCTAAATATTTATATGTAGGTTGGATCTGCTATGCTTCATGAGGTATAAATTGAAGAATGCTGTTCTGCTTTTCAAATTTAGAAATTTGAGAACCATAGCCTGAGACATTGATGGTCTGTATGGTCGGGTCAAAACAAAATCTCAAAAAGTAGCTGCGGTTTTTGTATTTAAACATATTGCAGAACGTGGTTGATTTTGGTGTTAAAACCTCAACCCTTTATGGACAAAATAAGGGTACCTTGGTGCAGGCACTCTCAAAACTCTTCTAGGCCTGTGAGTTTGTACTCCGTTTATTTAACCTTTCCTGAAGGCAGTACGTGGTCCTTGTAAGTTGTTGCCTTTGTGTTTGGTTTTCCGTTGCCCCTGATTCCAGGAATAAAGTAATAGAACTCTTGCACAGATTTCTTGGAAAGGGCCACTCTTTGCCAGCTTTGTGCTCCACATCCTCCTTTTGCCAGTCTCTGATCCTGTAGCATGTTTCTAACTTTCTGCCTTTAAAAAAAGTATTTAAAAATTATGGTAAATTGCTTAAAACATAAAAATGTAACATTTAACAGTTTTTTTTTTTAATTTTACATGTAAAGGTGCTTTGCTTGCTTGTATGTTTCTGTACCACATTCATGTCTCGTGACCACAGAGGCCAGAAGCAAGCATAGGATACCCCGGACTGGAGTTGATGACAGTTGTGAATCACCATGTGCGTGCTGGCAAGGACACCCATCACAGTCCTCGGAAAGAGGCTGATGCTCAGGCATTCTTCGGTCCCAACTGTTTCTAAATGGGAAGTTCAGTAACATCATTGCAGTGTGCATCAGCCGTTCCCACCATTCATCGCTAGGTCCCTTTCCTCTTGACCTAAGATGGTTCCTGTTATCACCCCCCACCCCCAAACACATAGCATCCTGCACACCGGCTTTTCTTAGCTACTTGAAGTATCTGGTATGAGTGGGATGATAGAGGATGTATCTTTTTTTCCCTAGCATTTTTGCTTTGCTTTTTAAAAAAATATACTATCTTTATTAGTTTTACAAGTGGCTGCTTTTGCTTAGCATAATATTTTCATGACTATTGTAGCATGCATTAAATATCCTAAGTCTAAGTGATATATATGTAAACGCCACAATTAGTGTGTTGTCTCACATCACCTTTTAGCTACTCTAAATGCTACTGCTGTGAATATGGGTGTATAGAGAAATCTGAGGTTGGGTATATACTCAGAAGCAGGCTTGGAGAGAAGAGTTTCTGCCATGCTCTTTCCCACAGCAGAAGCATCATCCTACGCTCTCACCTGTTGGCTTCTAGGAGATGAAAGCAAGAGAGTCAGGAGTCCGTGGTTATCTGCGTTACATAGACTCTGACTCAAAAAAAACAAGGGTTGAGGATATAGCTAAGTGGTAGGCCTAGGGTACGCAAGACTCTGGATTCAGTCCTTAGACCCCACGCCCAAGCCCCATAGCCATCCGTCTGGGAGTGAGGAGGGATCTCCTTGGGGTTTTGTGATTGGTAAGTGAGAGCATGCTTTCATGTATTTATTGGCCATCTGTACATCAAGCCTGGTTACTATTTTATTTTTAGGTTACATTTGTCATTAATGATAAATTAGTCTTAAGTCGTCTCTCTTTTTGAATATACGATTTCAAATATTTTCTCCCATTTTGTAGGTTGTCTTTTCCCTACTTTGTCACTTGATGCATTGATTTATTTTTGTGAGTGTTTTGTATGAATATTTGGCTACACTGTGTGAATGTATGTGGCGTGCATGTGGAGGCCAGAAGAGGCTGCTGGGCGCCCTGAACTGGAGTTACAGATGGTTCCAAGCTGCCACGTGAGTGCTGGGAACTAACCCTGGGTCCTGGGCAAGAGCAGCAAGTGTTTTTAATTGCCGAACCATCTCTTCAGCTCTAGTTTTTGCTTTCTCCCCCCCAAAAAAAATTTAATTAAGATTTTAAGTTAGCATACAAAGTAGTGGGTATTCTTATGGGATTTTCATGCAGATATGTCATTGTTCATGTCAACCCCAGCCCTCCCCTCTGCTCCAGTGGACCAGTCCCCTTCTGCTTTCAGTGTTGAGTTTGAATAATGTCCAGCTTACCTACTTTTTTGTTGCTGTGCTTTTCATATCATATCCAAGAAATTGCCAAATCCAGTCCAAATGTTTACCCATCTTTCTTTCTAGAGTTTTGCTCTGTAAGTCAACTTTAAATGTTTGAGTTAATCTTTATAGGGTGTAAGTGAAGGGCCCAGCTGCGTTTGCGTGTGGTACCCCATTTCACTAGCACTGCTCATTGAAAAGACTGACTTCTTATGGGAAGTCTTTGTAGTACCGTGTCCCTGGGTTCCACTGCACCTTAAGCCATCGACTAGGTCCTCAGTTGAAATGCCTAAGTAGAAAATTGATGGCCAGGTAAAGAAAAAGAAGGTACTGAGTAGAAAGATGAAAGTGGACCCAGCCAAGCTTACATCATCCTTTCTTAGGGGTGGCCACAGGTGGCTTTCTGGATTTGTGTCACATTGTTAGTTACGTCATATTACTAAAATGTGCACACTCATTAATTCACTGTATATTCATTTTAGTCAGCAAATACTCTATTAAGTGAAGGTAAGATAGCAGTTTACATCTAGCTGTGACTGGGAGTGACGTGGATGCAAAGTCATTAAAGGCAGCTGCACGTGTCTGAGTTATTGGTTGGCTTGAGACAGGGTCTGGCTGCATAGCTGGCCTCTGTTGGCTTTCCTCTTGCCGTGGCTTCTGAGTGCTGTGATTACAGTGTAACTTACCGTGCCTGGCTTCCTCTTCCTTCCCTCCACATGCCACCACCATTACCACTAAGTAGCCCAAACTGGCTGTAATCCTTCAGCCTCAACTTCTGAATGTTGAAATTACAGGTGTGCACCATCAAGCTTGAGTTTCACTTATTAATAGTCCATATATTTAGGAGTTACAGATATCAGATTAATTAATGATGACTATGTATTTGAAAGAATTTTGCCAGTGTGTGATGAACTGTTTATAATTTATGGTATTATTAGTAATACTTTTTTAGTAAACAGTTAAAATACCACTTTTGCGTGAAAATGATTGTTTCTGATGAAGATTGCTCCTTTGATAAATGTTAAAATTCAGACTCAAATGTGGCTAATGCTAGGGCCTTGACTGAGTCTGAAAGATAGCTATGAGTTCCAGGCCATCCTGGGCTACTTAGAGACCCTATCTCAGAAAAATAGGCAAAATATAAATTGATATTTGAAAAAAATATCTATCTATTATGTATACAGTGTTCGGCCTGCATGTATGCCTTCACACCTGAAGAGGGCACCAGATCACATTATAGATGGTCATGAGCCACAATGTGGGTTTTGGGAATTGAACTCAGGACCTCTGGAAGAACAGACAGTGCTTTTAACCGTTGAGCCATCTCTCCAGCCCTCCACAGATTGATACTTAACAGTAACCATATTAAGCAGGCAGAATGCAACTTTTTTTTAGCCTGATTATTTCCTTGCAGTTTTAGCTTACAGAACCTTTGGTTGAGGCATTTCTGGCCCCTGTCATATGAAAACAAGACCTAAGAAACCAGAAATCTTAAACTTATTTTTTGCTGATTCAGTCCAGTCTATCCCAAAGGTCTGTTTTGTTTTTTAACTTTTGAGAAGACTATTCAGACTCTCAAACTCAAAGAAAGAGGCGTGCTTATGGTGGGTTTAAAGCGCGGAACCCTCCTTGCTTGCTGCTTTACCCCAGTTCTCTTACTCCGCCCATGGCTCCATAAGGAGGTTTTCTGAGTGCCAGTCAGTCACGCTTCTCCACAGTGGGTGAAGAGCTGCAAGGCTCAGGGCCCGGACCTCACCCTGTGTCATAACCAGGCGGCAGGCCTTAAACCGGGCTTTGAGCTCAGCTCTTTCATTTGCTAAGATCTTTCTATTGTGTTACAGAGGTTGGATGCTTGTTTTAAGTAACATTTTCTATAGTTTTCAAAGGGCTTCTCAATCTGTTCTAATTTGATTTTCACTCTGTAGGGTAGAATACTGTAATAAATAACTAAAGGTTTTTGAGGACATACCTAAATGCTGGGAATAAGGGCATTTTACATTTATGAGTTCATCCTTTACCCATTTTCAAACTTAATATTTGACATCATCAGTGATAATGTTTCTGTTAATGTAGGATACAAAGAAATTGTAGGCTGTTTTAGTTTGTATATTGAGTTTTAAAACTGTTTCTCACTTTACCTGAGATTTCAATCACCATGGAATTCGCTTGGAAAACCCAATCATGTCAAAACAAGGTGATTTTATTGACAAGTCTGGCTTGATAGTTGATGGCTTATGATCATGGCAGTGCAGGCCATTGCTGCTTAGTGAATAGCATAGGAAAGAGGACACACTGTAATTGAAACAGGATGAAAACAGCTCACATTTTTTTGAGGACTATTCTGTCAGGTTATTTGTATCCTAATCCATTGCCCTCCTCCCTTAAGAGAAAATCTTATTTAAATAAACAGACCAGTCTCTTGGAGTGGAGAACCTTTCTGTAGATAAGGTTCTGTAGAGAACCTTTCTGTAATTGTCTTTATGGATTAACAGAATTTTATGCTTTTATATCATGACGTATTATAGTTTATAAAAATAGGCTTTTACTTAGTATTTTTACTTCCTTATTTAACACGTTATCACCAGCCCTATAACTGATGAGTAGTTATTTCCCATCTATTGTGTGTTTCTTGTTGCTATCAAATGTGGTCCAATTGCCAGTTTTATCTGTACCAGTTTTTAGAGAAATGTTTTTGATAGCTCCATTTGTTAAACTATTAGCACAGAATTTTAATCTGAGTTTTCAGAAATGTTCTTTTGTTAAAGATTCATGTTTTTATTTAAATGATCTGTGTGTGTGTGTGTAGCATGTGCTTGGTTGTGGAAGGGTGTGCACATGTGACTGTAGGTGGCATCCAGAGAGTGTGTCAGAGCTCCTGGGGCTGGAGTCAGAGGTGGTGAACTCTGGTTCTTCACGAGAGCGGTTTGTTCTCTTAGCCTCTGGAGTGTCTCTCCAGTTTTGGAAAAAGACTCTCTTGGTTTCTGTTTTGTTTTGTTTTTTGGAAACATGCTGTCACTGTGTAGACTTGACTGGCCTGAAACACTCAGCCTACCAGTCTATAAAATTGCCATTAAAATATTTGAGAATGTGAAGCAAGATGTTTGTAGATCTTGGTGAAATAACTTGTGTGTGTGAATGTGCTGGCTAGTTTGATGTCAGCTCTACATCCTTGTCATCAGAGAAGAGGGGACCTCCATTGAATAAAGGGCCTCTGTAAGATTGGGTTGTCCACAAGCCTGTCTGGCGTTTTCTTCGGTAGTGGTTGATGCAGGAGGGCCCAGCTCATTTTGGGTATGGCCACCTCTGGTCTGGTGGTACCAGGGTCTGTAAGAAAGCAGACTGAGCAAGCTAGTAAGCAGCACCCCTTCATAGCCTCTGTGGCAGCTCCTGCCTCTGGGTTCTGGCCCTACTTGAGTTCCTGTCCTGATTTCCGTCAGTGGACACGGAAGTGGAAGCAGAAGCCAAATACCCTCTTTCCTCCTCAACTTCCTTCTAGTCATTGTTTCATCACCGTGACTCTAACCCTGACAGGACCGTGGGTATAAATGAAAGTGTCGATGAATGGACGTAGTCTTTGAGTGTGTTGCTTGCCTTGTGCTTGGCCTTAGAGCAGAGGTCGTCCTGTGGCAGGGCCACCTATTGCCACCTCTGTGCTTAAGGATGCCCCATGTCCATGCTGCTGAAAGTCTTCACCGGGAGCCCACTTACAATACTATTCCTTGCTTTGCTCTCTCCTCCCATAAAAATAATTTCTTATTCTGTAGCCCAAGCTGGCCTTGAACTTTTGGCTATCCTCCTGTCTCAGTTTCTTGAGCTACAGGAGAATTGAATCTGTAATTTGTTTAAGCTTAAGAACTTTTCTAACTCTTTGTTTTATCTCCTTGAACATAGCATGGTTATTTAAAAGTCCAAAGTTCACTACCCACTAAGATTTTGTTAGTTTGTTGGTTCTCATTTGTATAGTTTCCTTTTTCTTTTTTAGGTTTTCAAGACAGGGTTTCTCTGTATCCCTGGCTGTCCTGGATTCTCTTTGTAGACCAGGCTGGCCTCAAACTGACAGCATTCTGTATGCCTCTGCCTGCCTGGGTGCTGGGATTAAAGGTGTGTGCCACCGTGTCCTGCTGTGTAGTTTATTTCTTTGTGTCTCTGTCCTATTGTAAACTGGCTGTAGAGACAAGTAAAAGTGTCACCAATGGTAGATTATAGTTGCTCTTGCCAGGGTTACCTCAGTCTACTTCACCTCTAAGGTAATTCAGGTGGCGTTCAATTTCTGGGAAGTTTAGTTGTTTACTTTTAGTTTGCTCTTATCTCTGAGATCCTAATTCCAAATGTAGAGATTAGTGTTCTTAGAAGATGGTTCTCATCCCTGTAGTGTGCTGTGTGTTAAGAACATGGCCCATTCCGTTGCCCTTGACAGATGGTCTCAGAGAAGGAAAGAAGCCCATTTGGGGAGAGGTAAATTTTTGTTCCCTTTTGATTTTTGACTAATTTCCACTATTTGGTAGACTTCTTTGCCTTGGGACAATTTTCTTTAGAAAACATAGTATTGTTTAGTTTTCATCTCTTTGGCGCCTGCTTGTTTTTGTGTTTTTCCTTCGGTTCTGACACCAGACGCACAGCTTCCTGAATGCCAGGCAGGAGCTGCAGTGCCGAACCACATCCATAGTCTTAGATCTGTCCCGCTGTAGTGCTTGTCTGCTCGCTTTTCACCGTCAGTCAGGATTTTCTTACTGCTCTTCACAGTGGAAACCTTGGCACTCAAAAGGTACTCTGAAATGGGTGATCAGATGAATTAATCTTTCTCTCTCTCTTTCTCTTTCTCCCTTTCTTTCCCTTCCCCCCTTCTACCCCATCTCTCTCCTCTCTCTGCATCCCTCCTCTTGTCTTGTCATGTCTTGTCTTTTCTCTGGATATCTGTAATCCAGGCTGGTCCTGAAGTCATTATGTAACTGAGGTTGGCCTTGAACTCCTAATTCTCCATCTTCCACCTCCCAGATGCTGAAATTATTGGTGTGTACCGCCATGCCTGGCTTTTAAAGATATATTTATTATTTGTTTTACTTTCATTTAGCAGGGAAATAGTGTATTAGTTACTTTTCTGTTGTGATAAAACACCATGACCAAAGTGGCTTACGAAAGGAAGAGTTTTTATGGTTCCAGAGGACAGTCAGTCCATCCTGACAGGACACCTGGCAGCTGGAGCAGAATGTTGAGAGCTTAGGTCTTCAAGTCATGAAGCAGAGAGCAGACTGGAAATGGCAACCTTACCAATATGAGCTTACCTCAGGTGACGTGCTTCTTCCAACAAGACCATAACCTGTTAAGCCCTTTCAAACAGCACCACCAGCCGAGCACTAAGTATCTCATTAAGATGACTGCAAATAATTACACTTAATGACTGTGACACACACCTTAGCAGAATTCTCACATCATTTGCTTGTAAAGTAGCTATATAGATTCAGAGTTTGATACCAGGAATTTAGTATTAGGAATTTCTTAGACTTTTTTGGTTTTTTGAGACAGGGGTTCTCTGTGTAGCCTTGGTTCTGGACTGGCTTTGTAGACCAGGCTGGCCTTGAACTCACAGAGATCTGCCTGTCTCTGTCTCCCTAAGTGCATGCGCCACTGCACCAGCTGGCATTTCTTAGACTGTTAAAGGGACGGTGTCGTTAGGACTGGCAGAGTAAGCTGCTTCAGGAGAACATGTGCAGCCGTCCTGGGCTGATGACTACATCATTGAACACCAGAACAAACTTAAAGGCAAATTTTTTTCATCGAGAGAAATAATAATTTATTTTCACTTGTCTTGTCTCACTACTGGGACTTAGCTGGCAATTTCTGTGTCTTTTAGTCAGGTTTTATGTGTACAATATGTTGTCAATACAGATGTCAGGAAGTGAAAGCAAATCAAAGGGCATTTTAAGAACCGAGAGTATTTGAAACAGTATCTGCTAATGTGTGTAACTAAAATTTCATGTTTTAAGTGTTAAGGATTCTCACAAATCATACCAAAGCTAATTTGACTTTGATAGTGTTTGTAAGGCTGCATATAATAATCTTTAATATAAACCTATATAATTAGAAAAATACAGTATTTTTCTCTTAATTTATGAAAGATAATACAATGATGGCCCAGCCTGTGACTAGAAGAATTTGACTTTGTAAGGATTCTTTTAGTGCCTTTGTTGACCTAAGAATGACTTAACTGTCTTGCTAACCTTTAAGCCTGAATGAAGCTTGAGACAAGCCATTACTTGGTGTTACAGTACAGTTGATTAAGTGTTGCCTTAAGAATGCCAGATCTATTGTTATCCAGATAATCCTTCCCCTATAATGTATTCTTTGATGAACCTCTCAGGGTGAGGGACATTTTGTAGACAGATGTGTTTTACTCTAGTGGCTAGTGGGGCACAGTAAGAGCCATCCCAGGACAGATGATGAAGGGAATATTTTAGTAGCTTGTTTAATTAGTGGTAACAGGTTGAGTGTGACTGTGTTGGTTGGATTTTTTGATGTTTTACGCAAAGTGAACGTTAAGTGTTGTATTCAGGAGTGCGTAGATCCTTCCCCCACCCATCATGCCCAGTTGAATAGTGTTTAGCCTACAGGGAGGACGTTCTCTGGACAGACGTCACTTACAAAGCAATCTGAAAATGGTGATGTCTGAAAAAGCTTACTTGGCATTATACTTTTGTCTTGTATTAATTGGACATTTGAATTTTCAAATATCCCATTTTTCCTTGATAAAATATTAATGAAGATTACCTTATGGTATGAAATTGACTTTTTTTTTTCTTCTCTCCATACAGAAGATCCACCATGAGGCGAGGTGGATGGAGGAAGCGAGCTGAAAATGATGGCTGGGAAAAATGGGTGTGTTTCAGTGAATTAGATACTTAAATGTCTAGATGGTTTTCATTTTTTTTACTTTATAATATGTATAATTTGGCTTAAGGTATAACATGGGACTTTATACACCAACTCTTTTGTTTTCACAATGCATTGGAAACCTTAACACTGTTCATAAACTCTAACCCTAACTTTATTTTACTGTCAGGAATTTTGTCCTGAGGATGTAGATATTCTTACAACAATTTAATACGTTTATTTTATCTTAGCATTGCTAATGATACTGAGAAATAGGAAAAATATATAAGTATCCTGTAGGTAGCATGTTGTCAGTTAATCATCTGTATATAGTAAAACACTGTGCAATTACTGCTTAACTTTCTTTATATGTTAACCTGGAATGATAGTCTGCATAACGTATATTACCTATGATTCTATTAGTGTTGTAAGACATAGAAAGGCTTGACTTTACCTTCCCAAAATGTTAGTGAAAGGGGTTACATCCATTTTAATTTTCTTTCTATATCTCTTATTTTCTGAGCATATAAGACTTTAATGATCAGTAAAAACAAAAGTCCTCTGTAGTCTGGACTAGGTGTGCACCACTAGTTGTCCCCTGTGGCTATCCTGTAAAGACGTAATAAGAAAAGACTTGGGCCATCTGTCGGGGAGCTGTACCTGTGGCTGATTGGCCTCTCCTTGGTTGTAGGGCGGATACATGGCTGCCAAGGTCCAGAAGCTGGAAGAGCAGTTCCGCTCAGACGCTGCTAAGCAGAAGGACGGGACGCCATCAGCAATATTTAGTGGAGTTGCCATCTACGTCAATGGATACACAGGTTGAGTACCTTTTAACTTTTTGGTGCCCAAATTGATCACAAACTTTTTAGGATTGAGAATTATTTGTTCTTTAGGCTTCAGTTATTTATCATCTGCGTTAGTCACGTTTCTGCGGCTGTGATAAAATACCATGACCAAGGCAGCTTATGGAAGAAAGTATTTTTAGTTTATTATTTTATTTACTTACTTATTTTTATTTTATGTTCACTGCCATTTTGCCTGTATGTAAGTCATAGTGAGGGGTTCAGATTCTCTGGAGCTGTAATTATAGACAGGTGTGGCTGCCATGTGAGTGCTGGAAGCTGAACCTGGGTCCTCTAGAAGAGCAGCCAGTGCTCTAACCACTGGGCTCTCTATCTCTCCAGCCCCGAATGAGTTTCTTTTTGTTTGCAGTTCCAGAGGGATGAGATCATCATAGCAGGGAGCTGAGAGATCATTCTCCAACCCCACACATGAAGCAGAGAGAGGAACTGGAATTGGTGCTGGTCTACATGCTCTCAGAGCCTGCCCCTAACTAGGCATACCCAGTAACCTGACTGCCAGGGTTCAGATAGTTGAGCCTATGGGAGACATTCTTATGGAAACCTGTACATTCCGATTCCCAGTCTCCAAAGGCTCAGTGGCCATTACTATAAGACAGCGTGAATTTAATCCAACTTGAAAAGCCGCCATAGTCTTCCACAGTCTTCATGAAAACCCTGTGAATTCTAAAAGCAAATTATTTTCAACATATGATGGCACAGAATACACATTACCATTCCTAAAAAGAGGAATGGGGGCATAGTCAGGAAATACTGGACCAAGCAAGACTGATACCACAGAAGGTAAACACTAAATCTATCTCAGCAGTTCCCAAACTGTGGGTCGTGACCCCCTTCAAAGGGGTCGCCTAAGACCATCAGAAAACAGATATTTATATTACAATTCAGTTATGAAGGAGCAGTGAAAATGATTTTATGGTTGAGGGTCAGCACAACACGAGGCACTGCGTTAGGAACTAGCTTCACGTCTGCTAGCACAGGGCCTAGATGGTGCCACCCTCTAGCATTTTGCCTGCAAAGTGTATCTCTCATGGGCAGGTTTCACTCCATGTGAGCACTTCTACCTGGCAGATGGCTCACAGCTTTGGCACCTCCAATGTCTTAGAGGCTGTACGGTGACCCAGGTTTGGCTTTTATAGCTTCATGAAATGGCCTCTCAGGCTTCGTGCAGGGACTCAGGATTGGTGTTGGCTGTGAGGTCCTTTAGGGTGCATGCTTGTGATTTCCCAGAGAAAGAATCAGATGTTCTTTTTTTGCCTGTGAAAGGGTGTACCATAGTTGAGCACATTTCAGTTGCCAAAGGTCAGAAAAGGGCCATAGTTTTCAGTCTGGGAATGGTATTCTTTAATAATTCTTTTGTTGTGGTTATCTCTTATGCCAGCTGTATTGAGTCTAATCTGGAAATTCTAAGTTTTATACAGTTTCGGCTATGAACTTCCTGTATTAAGACTTACCTACTCACTCGCTTCTTTGTCCAGTGGCTCTGTTCCGTCAGTTTTTTTCCTTGACCCTATTGTTTACTATTTATTTAATTTTATTTTTTTAATTTATTTTGATATCAAGTAACTTTTTTCTGGGTTTTCATTTACCTAACCTAGATTTTTTTTTTCTTCCTGATCATTTAGCACTTGTCTTTGTTTATTGGGAATTACTCCCAATTTCTTCCTAATTCTGAGTCTTATGGTCATTTTTGTGTATGTTCTCCCCCACAGCAAATAGTATGCAATATGTATGTCAGTATTCTGTTTTTAACCTGCTGCGCAGCTGGCTGACACCTGTTTATTATTGAAGATCTCTGTCCGCACATCACTTTGCTCAGTTGCCTGGCTGTCTTCATACTGGTTTAGATGAATTTGCAGTGTTCGCTGGGGGTCTTAATGTCTGCATATTAGCACTCACTAGACCGTAGTGTAGGTTCCTGTTATAGAGACAAATCGAGAACACATTTTCATTACTGTTGTATTGTTCTGGTGACTGAGGCTAACTAGTCAAGAAAGTTTGCTGAGTTAAAATATTAAAGTATTAATATTTTGAAATATTTGCTTGGTTTGGTGAGGGCACGCTAGTTACAATTGTTAAGTTTTGCCGGTGAAGTGTATCTCAGGGTGGATATTGGTATAGCTTTCAGAGTTCACCTGTAGAAAATACAAAATTTTTTTTTACATGTACCTTGGCAAATTTAAATTCCTTAGCCTTCAGACATGTGTACTCTGTAAGGATAAAAATATTTAAAAAACAAGCCCACTTTTTATAATCACTAGAAAGTCCTCAATTCACTAGAGCACCCTTTTCACATGGGAGGAAGTGAAGGAGAAAAAGATTGCAGTAATTACTATTATATTGGTGGTCTGGGTGGCATTCTGATTCCATTTTTTGTCACTAAGTTTTGTATGGCATATAAAACATTTTTTTTTTTTTTTGTTAGGATTGACTATTTTGTCTCTTACCTTTAAGATAGTGATAGTAATTTTTTTTCTTGTTAGTATTATACAGTAATTCTACAGTTACGTTGAATTTTACTGTGATACGATTTGTGATGTAAGCCGGGCACAGTGGCGCTTGCCATTAATCCCAGCACTCACAGAGGCAGAGGCAGAGGCAGGTGGGTTTCTATGTGTTCGAGGCCAGCCTGGTCTACAAAGTGAGTCCAGGAAAGCCAAGGCTACACAGAGAAACCCTCTCTTGAAGAAAAAATATGTGATATAAGGTGATGTTATTTTTAGGAAAAAAAATGCTGAGTAAGTACCTTGTAGTTTTACAAATAAAACAACAGATTCAGTGTACTGAATTAGCCAATAAAGAACAGTATTTTAGGGGCTAGTAGTTACGAGCACTTGTTGCCCACCCTCCCTGACTACCAAAAAGCTCTCGAGTTGATGGCTTCTGGTCGGGGTGCAGATGGAAAAGACTGCCCTTCCTTGGCAGGGCTGTCTGCTGGACCATGTCCCCTGAGTATGTGGACAGCACAACATGTGCTTCTTCTCTTTCTCTCTTTTGGGGGCAGACGTAGGAGTACTCGGAGCATGATCAGGTGCATGATGTGAGATTCCCAGGTAATCAATTTTTAAAAAGAAACAAAAATTTAAGAAACAAAACACTTGTTGCTCTTGCAGAAGACTTAAGTTTATCTCCCACATACCTTTGGTGGCTCACAGTCATCTGTAACTCCAATCCCAAGGGACCTGACACCCCCTCCTGCCTTACATGTGAACCAGCCACATACTTGGTACACATAAATATACACAGGCAAAATATTTATGCACAGAGTAATAAATAAGTCTTAAAATAGTATAGTGCTTTAGGGTGGGCGGAGTGCGGCACGTGTGATTCAGCCTGAGCCTGACGCCGTCAGGACTGTAGTGACAACACTCCCCACTTCCCGCCACCTCTGCTTCCGGACGCAGTGGACCAGGGATGCCCTTCTGATGGAAGTCCTGGTCCCCAGACACTTACTACTGCTCCCAGGTCAGCCATCTGTACCGTTTTCATACTCAGTCCCTTTGACCCAAATTAGTTGAATAACTTGAGCTTAAAAAGATCTTCTTTGCCTTTGCCAGCTTATTTTGTCTTCTTTTTTATGTGTACTTGTGTGTTCATGAAGGTTTATGTACATGTGTGGAGGACAAAGTTGCTTGTGGCCCCTTGTAGCCACTGGCTGCCGTGTTCTAGCTTTAGGAGTTTACGCACAGTCTGTGTTTTCATTATGCCCAGTATAGTTCTTTGGTAATGTGTCAAAATTGTTAAATCCATCAGTAGGTTTTTTTCGTATCGTATAGCTGTATTTCATGTTATCACTGTACCACAGTTTGTTAACGTTTGCCTGCTGGGGAACATCTGAGGTTCTTAGATTTTGCTATAAAGTGTATAAGTTTTTTCATGAACACGAAAGTACTTAAAAATTTTTAGTTTTTATAAGAATACAGCTTTCCTAAGTTGTATTACTCACATTCTCATGACCATTATGAATAATCTGGCTTGCATCCTTGCCAGTATTTACAGTTATTTATCCAGCTCACTAAGTATGTATTAATATTTCTCTGTGGTTTCAGTTTATATTCCAGTTGCTCACGCTAGGTTTTTGTAAATTTTGTTGATATATTTTTAGAGCTGTGTTACATTATTTCATTGTGGTCGCTTTATCTATCATCTATCAATCATCTATCTACTGCTTGTGCGCATGTCATGGTCAGAAGACAGTTTTCGGTATTACTCAAGCTTTTTAAGGAAATGTCTTGTGCTCCAATTTGCTGAATAGTGAGGCTGGTTGGCCAGAGAGCCCACACTATCTCCCTCCCAATGCTTGGGTTAGAAGTGCATGCTGCGAAGACTGGTGTTTTTCTTTCTTTCCCTGTGGGTTCTGGAGACAGAACTTAGATCCTTACTCTTTCCTGGCAGCTAGGAAACTGAGCTGTCTCCTCAGCCCTCATTGTGGTTTTAATTTGTGTTTACTTGTTAATGTGTTAGGCTTTCACTGATGTGACTAAATGCCGGAAAATAACAGTTTTAAGAGAGAGATTTATGTTGGTTCATGGGTTTGGAGGCATTGCCAGAAACAGGACAGTAGAATGTGTGTGTGGGAAAAGCTGGAGGACAGGAACCAGAGAAGAAACAGGAAGGGCAGGTCCCTTTCCCCGATGATACATCCAGCTACACCGTATCTCAGAAAGTGTCCAATCTCCCCAGGCAACCCCCATCAACTGGCCACCAAGTGTTCAGCACATGGCTCTTTGGGAAGTACATCTAAGATTCAGACTGTTCTAGGTGTCGGTATTGAACAACCTTCTGTGTATTTGTGTACTATTTTTCTTGTCTTTCCTAAACCATCTTTTGTTGTTGTTGTTGTTGTTGTTAGTTTTGGAGTATTTGCATTTTTCCATTATTTAAGAGTGTTTCTTTTTAAAGATATAGTCTAGGTCTGTTAGTGCATGTGATTTGCTAATACTTTCTCAGGTTTTTGGGTTTTTTTTCATCTGTTTTGCTGTGCTAAAAATACAATTTTAATGTATTTTACAATGTAACCACTGTTTTAATTAATTATTTTTTCTCTAAATTTATGTTGGCTTATTGGTTGAGGGAGGGTGTACACATTATATGGAGGTCAGAGGAAAATGTGTAGGAATCAGTTATTTATTTTAGCAAGTGGATCCAATGTATTGAATTCAGATTGTCAGACTTGGCAGCAGGCACTTTTATTTACCTAGTAAGCCACCATCTCTGCAGTCATTAGTGGGTAATTTGTTCCATAAATTCTTCCAGATCTCTTCTGTTAAATGCTCATAGTTTTGTGGCTCATTGTGAGGTTTGAGATTTGGGTTGCCCCCCACCACCACCAAAAAAACCCAGCCGCTTTATCTCGTGTTCTGTGTTGAATTCTTTTTCTCCTTGAATAACTTTTGTACTTGTGACAAAGCTCATCTGAGGCCTGGCAAGATAGCTCCTTGGGTAAAAGTGCTTGCAGTATAAGCCTGGTAAGCTGCGTCTGTCCCTGGGAGCCCTGTAACGGTGAAAGGAGAGAACCAGCTCAGCAGAACCGGCCTCTGACCTCCACACTTGGGCTGCCGCACCCATGCGTCCCCTCCCCATGTAAATTCCACTAATTAGATTAGAGCTCTCGTGTCCTAATTGTCTCTGGAATGTTCGTTACAGGCACACCCAGAGATGTGCTTCAATAATTCCTTAGGTGCTCCTTAATCCAATGACATTAATAATCAGTGGTCACAATCACATATTAGTTAAGTGAAAAAAATGGATAAAATGGTTTTGTATTTATATATTAGAATGTTAAAATATTTTCAGTCATATGCTATGTAAATGGCTGTTTCATTCTCTGTTTCTTTTATTTATTGTTGGCACATGCTTTGTTTTGCTAATTTTTCTCTAATACAAAAAGTAAATGTCATTCTAAGATTGCCCCTTTACAAAACTACATCATACTGTGATTGTTAAACCTTGGTGTCAGTCTAAGTTCCGTAACAAGGGAAGAAATGTGAAGCCAAGAAAAAGAAAAAGCAGTTGTTAGCTGAAGGGTGTTTCTTAGGTACATATTCCCAGAAGGGATTGGAGGTCCCCTTGAAGGGAGGGGAGCAGTGCAGTGACCTCCACATTGTGGAACTTAAAGTTACTGTGTCCCTAAGGTGGTAACACATTTATGGGCTAAGGTAGGACTTTCTTCCTCTCCATTCACGGTGTGGAATGGCTGCCCAATATCCTGTAGAAGAGCCCACAGGACCTGGGAAGGGTGATGTCAGTTTCACAGTGGAAATAATACTGTAATTAGGCTTTTGAGGAAGCAGAGCCTTTGTAGTATACGTGTGTGGGAAAATGCCCTGGAGGATTACCTTTTGACACAGTGGGAATAACCTGTTTGAAGCCTTAAGGATATTTCAACAAAGGGCTTTCTGGCTGCCGGGAGGGACAGCTGCAGAGCCAGAGCTATAATTTCTTGGTTATTTCAAAACCTTTCTCAGAAATGCATAAAGTCTCCTGGCTGATATTTCCTGCCAGTTGACACAGTTCGTTGTTCTAAGGTGAAGAGTTTGAGTTATTTTTTAATTGAGGCTTTGTCATAAAAGATGGGACCAGAGTTTTGACTGTAGGTCCTGAGGCTGTTCCAGCAGGAGTGGGCTGTGGGCTCTGTCCGGCTCCGCTCCTGCCTATCTTCTGAAGCCTGAGACACTTACTTGGACTTGGCTGCCACAGGGGAGAAAATCCATTTCCTCACAGAGGTTGTAACTCAGTTTTCTTAAGCATTAGAAGAAATGGGCCATATCCTAGGCCGACTGATAGACAGTTGTCTGGGAAGTGGGCCCTGGGTTGATGTACTCTCCTACGTGGCTTGTACGCTAACCCTCAGGGACAGCACTTGCACTCTCCTGTGGGGTTGGACGATTGATACAGGAAGATGTGACAAGTGACTTTTATTCTTTACAATGTAAGGATAAAAACCAGGCCTAGTGACTCAACACTGCTGAAGTTAGTCAGGAGGCAGGTGCACAGGCATGGTTTTTAAAGTGAAGCAGTTGTTCAGTGCAAGGGAGAGATTTGAAACTTAAATGCTGACAGTGATGTCTTCCGAGTCTGTGAATATGCTGTTGAAGGAGAGGAGTCCATTTAATGTTAACAAAACTGATTTTTCTACGTGGATGCCTTCTGGAAATTATTTGGCATGATTGTACACATCTCCCCTCCCAGAGGCTGACCTTATGCATCAGCAATGTAGGACTGTAACTGGCGTGAGAGAGGACTCCATTGTTTTATGCTGTTCTGTAGTTATGCTGGTGCCTGGTGTGACATTCACAGGTAATTACCAAAGTGCCCTTCTCCAGATACTAAGAGCCTCACTTTATTTGGCTGGACATCTCTGGCTTTTGTCAAGAGAATGGCTGTTGGTATCCTGGGCAGGAATGACAGAAAGAAGGCGAGTTCATACTGTTCCTCTCCTAACGGACAAGTTACCTCGGTTAGCCTGGAGCATCAGGTCATTCTTCAGGGGCAGGCTCCTGAGAGAGATGACCAGGGGATGATAGGAAAGGAAATGATTAGGAGATCTCACACAAGTTGATGACTCATGCAAACAAGATTAATATGAAGTACAGCATCATCTATACAGTTTTCATAAAAGGAAAAAATAGAACAATGTCAGCAGAAATGCTCATACAGTGGGACCAAGTCAACAGGCAACGAGTCGAGCCGTGTTACACAAAGGGAGCATGAGCATCTCAAGGGCATCACAGATGTAGCACACTTAGCAGACCTCTCTTGCGTAGACCTAAAGAAAATTCATTGCTGGAACACAAGACAGATACAAAGGCTGTGACAGAAACAGTCCCTCCAGGGAACAGCTGTTACCAGGGAGATGTAATCTAGGGCATTCATTAGGGTAATAGTGAAGAAAGTAGGAAATGTTTGACAAGAATTAGTTAATGTGATACTAGCAATATGAATCACAACCTTAGTGAGACACACATGTTTCTTTTATGGAAAGGTATAAGCCACATTAATTTTTATTTTGGAAATTTTAGGTATTTAAGATGTTTTCTATACTTAGGAATATGAAACAAAATTGAAAGGAGTAGTATTTTTTAGGGCCAGTGAGATGGCTCATTGGGTAAAGTTCTTGCCTCATAAACCTGGTGACCTCAGTTCAAACTATAACCCACAAAAAGGTGGAAAGTGAGAACCAACTTGACAAAATTGTACTAGTAACCTCAAAAAACAAATGCTGTGGCATGCTTGCTGTCGGAAGACTTTTCTCCCAGTGAGTGGGAGACACGTGACATTAGGCATAGTTTCCTTCCTCCTCACAAGGTCCCAAGATAAGCCAGAGGTTCAGAACCTTGCAAAGCAGCAACCCTTTAGTACAGTCCCTCATGTTGTGCTGAACCCAGCCATAAAGTACTTGTGTTGCTACTTCACAACTGTAATTTTGCTCCTGTTCTGAATCGTAATGTAAATGTCTGATATGCAAGAGGTCTGCTGTGTGACCCCAGTGTAAGGCTCCTTTGACGACCACCCCATTGGGGTCGCAGCCTGCAGCTTGAGAGCCACTGCCTTAAAGGATGAGGCTTCTTGTACAGCCGTGTGTAAAGGATTTCAGCAGAAATGTGGATGACCTGACAGAACCACACTGGAAAGTGTGCGCAGGGCAGACATTGACTTCCCCTGGCCCTGTGGGGGGACCCGTCTTCCCTCAGCCTTTCCAGTGCAAGTCTCTCCTGGGCACAGTGCAGTCAGGGCAGAGTTGTATACAGCTGCTTGGGAAGCATGGCTGGATGCTCCTGGACTCCTGTGAGCCAACATCAGCAGTCGGCAAGCTCTGCTATGGTGACCTACAGGCACAGCTTAACACGGGACAGTAATGGTAGTTTGGCTCAGAGGCTAATTCTGTATACCATGTGCTCACACACATGTACACAGGTAACAACAATAAAGTAATGCAATTTTCAATAATTTTTCCTACTCTATTTTTGCCTTTGATGTTAACCAATTGTTAACTTTTAAAATATTTTTAAAATTTTATTAAGCTTTCACAAGAGGCAAATATATTAACAAGCCCTGTAGTGAGTCTATTTATAGTAAATATGAGTAATTATCTAAATCTGCTTATATTCTACTGAAGTACTTAATAAATTAAAGCCTTGAAAGTAAGCCATGAGTTTATTGTTGTTAATATTTTTGTTTTTCTTATTAATACAATATTTATTTGTCTTCTCTCTGTCGAACCCTGAGCCAAGCACTTCCCCAAGACTTCCTGGGAAGGTACAGAAAAAGGAGTATACAGGGCAGACAGGACACAAGAGAACTGTGGAAGGTCTAAGTGGAAACAGATGCTTCACATGGGGAAGAGGATGAGCAAGGCCACCATTAGGCAAAAGAGCCCATGGCCACTGAGAGGGCAAAGCCTAGAATCGCATAGAAGATCTGTTGGTTCATAGAAGGGTTCCTGGCATACCCAGTCATGAGGCCCCCAGAGCCACCACAGCTTAGTGGCCCCAGTGAGCTTGGCGGCTATGCCGATGTCCCTTGAAATGGCCCAGGCTTAGAAGCTGTGGCAGGGCATGAGTGGGCTCAGAGGAGGCTGCTGAGGCCCTCGGTTGTAAATCATGTCTGCAGTCAGTTCAGCTTCACAGCAGACAGCAGACGACTCAGCAGCTGAGGGGAATCCTCATCAAGGACTAGGTAGAGACAACTTGGAACAGGCATACGTTTTCAGGGGTGAGGAGCCGTGGTGAGAGAGCTGCTCCCAGGGTGGAGGAGGCAGAGGCTACTTCAGTTTTTTTAAAGCTTGGAACATGCGAGATATTAAGCATGCTAAAAAGCTTAAACATTTGTCTTATTAGTATTGGGTTCTTGTTTGGAGTCCTTGTTTGTGCTGCTAGATGTCACTAGCAGTAGATTTTTTATTTTGGTGTCTCTTACAGCCAGGAGAAAATAATGTGCCAAGGCAGCATAGCTTAATCACTGTCATTTGTCTCTCAGCTTTGTTTAATGGCAGCATGGCCAAGGAGAAAGTGAACTAGTATTGTTCCATTTAAAGGAGTATTACACCTAACGTTCTGCTGCCTTGTACGTTAAACTATTAATATATTTCAATACTGATTCTTACAGATCCTTCTGCTGAGGAATTGAGAAATCTAATGATGTTGCATGGAGGTCAATACCATGTGTATTATTCTAGATCAAAAACAACCCACATTATTGCTACAAACCTTCCCACTGCCAAAATTAAAGAATTAAAGGGGGAAAAAGTAATTCGGCCTGAATGGATTGTGGAAAGGTAAGTTTAATTCTTGGTTAAATTTTAACCAGTAAGTGCTTTAAAATTTGTAGTGTTTTTTATTTCTGTTGTAAAAACCAGCCCTACTTTCAAACAGCATGTGTCTGCTGACTGAATCTAAACACAGGGTAAGCCTCGGAGGCCATTTCTCTTACAAAAATGGGGCAAATGATGGTGCAGCCTCAGTTGCAAGAAAGCAGAGGAGATAACACAAGCAGCAGGAAGCAGTTATCAGCAGGACTTGACCTGTCAAGTATTATCTGTTCAACAAATATTTATGTACTTAGGTGCCAGGCAGAGTTCTTTGTACTTAGGAAGTACCAGTTAACAAAAATCCTTGCATTACTTCATGGAGCTTTTATCCTGTTGGGAGACACAAAACAGTAGCTTTATACAGAGTAAATGCATCTCTTTTTTTATAAGGTATTCATGCTGATCAGTTTTTGCTAACTTGACACGAGCTTGTCATTTGGGAAGAGGGGCTCAGTTGAGAAATTCCCTGTCAGACTGGCAACAGACAAATCTGGAACATTTTCTTGCAATAACCCCTTCTTCCCCAAGTTGCTTTTGGTCATGGTGTTTCTCAGATCAATAAAAGCAGTATATGGTTTTTGAAAAGATCCTTAGTATGTTAATATAGCAGGCTAATGTAGACTGGAATTTTTCTGAGAGTAGAGTCAGAGGAGAACAGTTTGCAGTCAGTTCTGTTACTTTTTTTGTTTTAGTAGTACTAAAAACAGAAAGAAGAACCGTGGGCACTGTACAATTGTACACAAAACTACATCCTTCAGCTTCTTCTTTCTAATAGTTCACTAGGTTTTGGGATTTTTGAGGAAGAGTCTTGGTAGGGCAGGCTGGCTTCCTGCATCAGTCTCTTGAATCCTGGCAATTCCAGTTTTTGTTGATCATACTTTCTTATTTCTGAGATGAGTTTAGAAGTGATAAAATGTAATTAATAAGCAAATTTAGTTATAATCATTTTCTAATTTAAAGTAAGTCTTCTGGAACTTTGGTGATGAACCAAAACTTAAAAGATTTGCACGCCTGTAATCCCACCACTTGGGGAGGCAGAGGCAGGCTGATGTCTGTGAGTTCAAGGCCAGCTTGGTCTACAAGCGAGTCCAGGACAGCCAAGGCTACACAGAGAAACCCTGTCTCCAACCACTCCCCCCAAAAATTGTTATTTGACGTTTGATAATGTAAACCATATATATTTATATAATTTTAAAATAAATATAAATTTATGAGTGAATTAATACTAAAATTATGACTGTGCCTGGATAAATTATAATAAGTAGTAGGAGTTCCTTAAGATATGGGTCAGTAGGTAATGTGCTTGCAGCAGAAGTAAGAAAACCTTCATTTAGATATCCAAAATCCATACAAAGCCAGATCTGCAGCACATATGTGTAATTAAAGTGTTCCTATAAGGCGAAGGGAGGCAGAGGATGGAAATTCTCTAGAAGCTCCTGGTCTGGGCGGTTTCATGTCCACAGCAGCATCATATGAAGACACCTTGCCTCAAAGAAGATGGAAAGTGAGGACTGGATACCCAAGGCTGCCTGCTGCTCACATAACACGAATGCTTACATGCCACACACTATTTCAGTGTATTTAAACATAGTCAAATTGGATAGCTAATGAAGAAAGGTTTCAAAGTATCTTTTCAAGTCTTGCCTGTGTGTGTTGATTCACAGACTCAACCATGTGCATGCAGCTGCCCCTGGAGACCAGAAGAGAGCATCAGATCCTCTGCAAGATTAATATATGCTCTTAACCATTAAGCCATCTGTCCAGTCCCCAAATCCTTTTTTTCCATAATTATAGCTTTAACTAATGCTAACACAATCCGTGACCGAAATCCATGGAGTTCATTCGTCGATGAAGTCACATAAGTTGCTAAAAATGAGGAGCAACTTGAAGGTAGAAAAGACTGTCCTTGGCCTCTGGGGATAAGTTCGAGTTCATGTCCAAACTTTGTAATTCTCTATCTGTATAATCTGGATTTAGAAACCTTATGCATTTACCTGAAACCGTTGCTTCCTCTTGTAAAAGCATATGGGTCCCAGAGAGTGGCTCAGCAGATACAGGAACTCACGGCCAAGCCTGAAGACCCAAGTGTGGTGCCTTATACGTCAACATGGGGGAAGGCAAAGCTGACTGTTGCAGGTTGTTCTTTGACCTTCATGAGTGTGCTATGGCGAGCCTACACACACAGACAAACACACTCTGAACACTAACAAAGTTAATAAATGTAGAAAACAGACGTGGATAGGTAGGTGTCTGCTCTGGTTGTGTGAGAACCAGAAGTCATTTGTGCAGACTAAGCATGACGGACCGTATGTGGAGGCGTACTGTACAAGAAGCTACTGTCATTAACTATTGTTCTGTGAACTTCCATTCTAAACGCTCAAAAACTTCTTACTCCTTCCAGAAAGTCAGGCCTATCTAATAGACTAAACGAGCTGTAAAACTGGGGGAGACTAAATTATTCTCCTGTGCTGTGGTCTGTTATGTAGGACTAATAATCATGGTTTTTAGCCATGTGTCTCCTTACAAGACTTATATAAGTTCTCAGGTAAGTAGTTAGCCTCCAGAGAAGAAATATGTTATCACAGACAGTTCTGCCAGTGTTCGATGTCTAGAATTTGGATTTGAATTTGTAATATTTGGATTTGGAAAGGCTGAGGGAAGCTTGACAGAGCCAGGGGTGAGAAGCCCTGCTAAGTGGCTTCACCTGCCCACGGCGACACTTTCACTGTTACACTTGTTCTCTTGTCCCAGTCCCTGCTGAGTGCAGCTAAGAGGACAGCAGGGTAGGCACAGCGGCTGAGACGCTACAGTTCTAGAACAAACCATTCAGGGTTAATCCGTCACCCCAGTGAGTGTGAGTAACTTGGTCTGTTGGCCTCATTTTGGATGAGATGATAAAGTCAGTAATTGGTTTGTCCAAGAAAAAAGTGGACTTGGAGTTAAGATTTTCCGGCTCCTGTGTATGTCTAATCTATGCCATTTGTCCTTGGTATGGAGGAGTGGACTCAGGTGTAACTGGGTCGTTTTTTGCATGTATCTCTTGTGGGAGCGAAAATCATAATATAGAAAGTAAATGTCAAGTGTCTGTCACATCATTGCAGTGTTAAATAGATTCAGTTACATTGTAAGATTTTGGGTTTTTGCACTCCTGGTCATGTTGATCTCTTAGCAGCATTTTTGTTACTTAACAGCTGGTACACACTATTCTTTTCTATACTTGTTTTCTCTTTTCCTTTAAGGAGTCTTAAAGGTGTTTAAAGTAGGGTCTGGAGAAATGGCTTAGAGATTAAGAGTCTGCTTTTCCAGAGGTCCTGAGTTCAATTCCTAGCAACCACATGGTGACTCACAACCATCTATAACGAGATCTGGTGCCCTCTTTTGGCATGCAAGTCACACATGCAGGCAGAATATTGTAGATATAATAAGTAAATACATCTTTAAAAACAAAAAGCTGTTTGGAGTGTTACTTTCATTAGAATCCCCTGAGTGGGCCAAGCTGATACAGGCGTGGGTATAAAGCCTTGACTGCCAGGAGTCCGGGGTCCTTTAACGAGAGCTCCGTGTGTATTTGTTCAAAGTATAAAACTATTTCACTGAAATATTTGTCTTGATATTTTCATAAGACAAACTTAATGTGAACCTTGAACATAGTGTGGAGATTCCCCTGTGATGTCCTCCCATTGGCCCATCTGCCATGTCATGTGCTATAGGAGCACAATTCAAGAGTTTTGTCCTAACTTCTTCTGATTGCTTTCGGTTTTCTTAACTAGGCTCTCTGTATTCAGTTCCATGGAAATTGGCCTCCTGGGATTAAGTTCAAACCTAGATTGGATGTGGGTAGGGACAGATGAAGATAATGTTTTTGTTTCAGGTTACCCCTGTTGACTGGAGTTTGCTCGTCGGACTGATTCCCAGACAGTGCATCAGCTTATATAAGTGCTTGAGACACAGATAGCCGAAAACACTGGTGTTAGCTGGAATAAGTCTATCAAAAATAATCTCAGCATGTATAGTGCCATGAAGAGAATAATGTAAACATCAAGACTAAATGTGGAATACATATTTATACTTATATTGAATATAGTTAGAAGCCCAAGTTTTAGTTTGTATCAATAAAAAAACCTACAGATTCTAAGTATATTATAAATAAACTGAGTTTTGGCTGGTATTGTAATGTAACTTATATTTTTAGTAAACCTTGGTAATCCATTTAGGAAAATGAAAATTAAAATGTTTTATAGCTTGTGTGTTCTTTAGTGTTGTAATTTAGTAGTTTCAGCATTTAGATATAGAGGAAGGTACAGTCAGGATTATTAAATATATACCAGTATAATTACACAAAGACTACAAAACGCTGTACAATTAGTTTTATTTTTAGAATATCTCAGGAGGATGATATTTTCCCATATTCAAAGTATTGACTCAAGTTTAAAAATTGGCTGTCTATAAGATAGTTCACTTATTTCCCACAGAGTTTGTTTCTTTCTTTCAAATTATGCAGAATGCAGAAGAAAATTTTTTTTAGAATTTTGAGACATTTTTATTCATGAGGTAAAAGTTTATTTAGGTTTTTATTATTCTCCTGAATAATTCAAAGTTTTAGCATGTTGTTTTGGTTTACAAACCAGAGACTTAGTGAAAAAATTTTCACTGAGCTGAAGCGAGGACTCAGGTAAGAAGACTCTCGGCACCAAGTCTGGCAGCTGAGTGTGGTCCCCTAGGACCACGTGGTGGGAGACCAAAACAAGGGTGACTTCTGCTGAGTCAGTCTCAATCTGTCTCTCTCTCTCTCTTCCTTTCTCTGTTCTTCCTTTTCTCCCTTCCCTTCAAATATGATTTTTAAAAAGAGAAAGAAAAACATTTCCTTATACTTAAAGATCCACCTGTTTTAAAATTTGGTTATTGCCCTAAACATTATTAGTCAATTATTTGAAATTTTAAAAGTAAAGTGATATTTGAAAAGATAACCAATATACTGCATAACTTAATAGCAAGCAAAAATCAATTTAAGACATTTTAGTGAAGACAGAGTAGCATATGCCTATAATCCCAGCACTTGGGAGACAGAGGGTTCAAGGCCAGCCTTTCAGCTACATGGGATTCTGGCTCCTTCAAGAAGCAAGAATCTGTTCAATTAGTTTTAGCTCTGAAGTATAAAAGGAGTGAACCGCTGTCAATTCATGTTGGAGGACTAGAGTTAATTTAGAATTTAGTCATAGTCTTTGAGTGATAGAGAACATTTGGGGGAAGCTTGTTTCTGCCCTCCCAGAGATGATAAAAGAAATCTCTTACAACTCTGATACATAAAAAACTATAAATCATTAATTACTTTGAAATTCTTTATTTTGTCTTTTAATTTTAGTTTTTAGTTGATGTACTTAACAGTATTAAGACCACTGAAACAGATGAGAAGAAATAAACTAGGAAATAGTTGTCTTGTTTGATTGTTCTTACAGCTCATCTTCACCTTGTCTGAAGCTCTGAATTGGTATTGCCTTTTTGTTTCAGCATCAAAGCTGGGAGACTCCTGTCCTACATTCCATACCAGCTATACACCAAGCCATCCAGTGCACAAAAGAGTCTCAACTTCAGTCCTGTGTGCAAGCCTGAGGATCCTGTGCCAGGTCCAAGTAGTATAGGCAGACAGCTCAACAACAGGGTGTAAGTCTGTGTAGATTGAAGACCAACAAAAGTACTTAGTTATGAGTATGGTCCCTGTTCTGCTGAAGATAGAAGCAAACATTTTAAAAGCTGGGCATTTGTTAGCTGATCTTTTAAATTTTTGTGGATTTCTTTATGAAAATAAGTATTATCATAAGCAATTTTCTGCAGAATGTTCCTTTTCAAAAATCCAACTACCAACTGTACTTTGCTTATGCTGTAAGCATAGAAAAATAATTGAAATGCTTACATGTGTAGGTTACTTTAGAAAAAATTAAACATTTGTAATTTTAAGTCTGTAGACATATTAGTTCTTGATTCTCAGTTACTATGTGAAATGAATCTGAACTTTATTATGTGGTTTTTAGTATATATATATATATATATATATGTATATTGATTAAAGTTTTAATTGTAATAATCCTGAGTGCATCGGTTTCACAGTTGAAGTGGTGCGTTTCCTTACCTTGTTCATCAAGCGGTTCATTATCACTACTAGCCTTCTCTCTTATTACTAAATTGCTTGCTCTGGGAGCTGCATATATCTGTCCAAGGTCGGGAATAGAGCCTAGGAGGATCGGCGTCATTGCCTTCTACAATGTTGTTGCTGTTGTCACTTGTTATTTAACATTCACTGAAAACTCTATGCAGCTTCTTAAAATATACTCCAAACCATCAGTCTCCAAAATAGACTAATAACATGAGGAAAAACCACAAAATACGCATCTTTTTTCTTAGACCAGTGCAAGCAGAAAAGAGATTCTTCTTCACCTTATTTCTGTTCGTAGTTTTTAGAAAGAATTTATTCTTAAGGTCTGAGTTCTTAGTACAAATAGAAATAATGTTGGTTGCTTAGATGTACGTTTTACTGTATTTCTTACAGAGCTATTGTCCAAATGCGCCTGAGGTACCAGCATAGAAAGAGTATATTGTTACTGCTATATTTTCTTGCCCGTAACACATGCATTTTTGTTGGATATGTAAAGGGTCATAATGTTTTGACATAAAAAAAAAAGATAATTGTCATTTTTGTTTTGGTTTGTTGAGATAGGGTTTCTCTGTGTAGCAGACCTGGCTGCCCTGGAACTCACCTTACAGACGAGGCTTTGGACTCACAGAGATCCTCCTGCCTCTGCTTCCTGAGTGCTAGGGTTTAAGTCCTATGCCATCATGCCTAATTAGATTTTTTTTTAATGCATATATCACTTTATTAACTTCTGGGAGTTTGGTGAGGACTGTATTTCTAAGCCTGTGATCTAGATGCCTTTGCATATCTATGGTATCTAAATACACTTTTTCTTACACTGTAACGCCTGGAGTAGCCAACCAGTTTGTGGTTGAGTACAGTCTTACAGCGCTCATGCTGACTGGAGCTGACTGGAGCCAGGACGTTCTCCCCTGTGTTGTGGTGTTGGGTTTAATGTGTTAGCAAATGGCTTCCATGGAAACCAAATGAAAAGCCACAAGTGGGGACTCAGGGAGAACTTACCGTTCATTTTATGAGAAATAGATGTTGTTCACATAGAAAAAGATTGTAACCATTGGGCTGTGGAATTTGGAGATGATAGGTTCTAGTTAGTGTTTAGAGAAAGTTAGAGAACAACCCCGCTGGGGCCGTGCCTGAGCATACCTGTGATTTCAGTACCTGACAAGCTCAGAGGAAGGCCGTTTCACTAGTAGGTAACTCAGACCCTAGTTTCAAAAAATAAAAAATAAAAAAGTTGAAAAACAAGAAAAAATGTTAGTATTTCTTTAGTTTGGTTAAGAAATATCCTTTGTTCAAGCAAAAATACAATATTTATGGTTTAGTATTGTAGTATTTAAGAGGAAAGCAGTAGGTCACAAAGATTTGTATTTTAAGCTTTCAAGTCAGATACATTAACTTAAATTTTTCTTACGCTTTAGAAATCACATAATTAAGAAGATTGAGACAGAAAATGAAGTGAAAGCAAATGGACTGAGCAGCTGGGGTGAAGAAGATGCAAAAGATGATTTTGGTTTTGAGGCTCTGGAACACACATTTCCAGGAAGGAAACAAAATGGAGTAACGCATCCCAGAGACACCGCTGTCCTTTTTAATGGACACACTCACAGCTCTAATGGTGCCTTAAAGACACAGGATTGCTTGGGGTCTGCAGGCAGCAGCGTTGCGAGCAGGCTTTCCTTGGACTCCACGCAGGAGGAGAAGAATAGCACGGACTTCAGAGACTGCACAGGGCAGCAGTTGCAGCACAGCCTGAGAAATGCAGATGCTCCTCGGAGTCCACACAGAACTAGCTCTTTCTCCCCGGCTTTGCACAGCAACACTAAAGTCAACGGTGCCCACCACTCCACTGCTCAGGGGCCTTCAAGCACAAACAGCACTTCTGTTCTGACCCTTCGAAAGCTAGCGCCGGCTGTGCCGTCCAAACCATCAGACTGCAACTTCATTTCAGATTTCTATTCTCGTTCAAGACTGCATCACATCTCAACGTGGAAGTGTGAATTGACTGAGTTTGTCAATACCCTACAAAGACAAAGTAGTGGTGTCTTTCCAGGAAGGGAAAAGTTAAAAAAAATGAAAACAGGCAGGTCTTCCCTTGTTGTAACTGACACAGGTAGATACTAAAATTGTTTTCTTCAAAACGGTTATATTTGATGTTTTGTTCTGATGTTTCCATTGGTATTTTAATCATTATAAACTTGCTAATATAAAAAGCCTTTAGGAATGCCAGGTCATGTAAGTTACAGTAAGGATAACTGACGTCATTACTATTTTTATATTAGATTTAGCTGTGGCTAACCGAAAATGTGGATCATTTCCACGCTGTCAGAACCAGGGTTCCAGCATCCCTTCCTCATGTAGACTTTATAACTTGTCGAAGGTTTGAATGTATAAATATAACATTTTATATTCCATGCCTAATCTCCTGTGAGAATGAAATTGATTGGTAAGGATAACTGAATTTCTAGAAGCTTGCTTCATAGTACACTTAAAATTTAAACACTGATATACACCTTGTACTTACAATGGTAAAATTAGTGAGATTGTTTTCACATCTACATAGATTGTTTAATTTGTGTGTGCACTTACTATTTGTCATCCAAGTCCAACAGGAAGCCATTTTGTGACAGTTGTTACTTAAAGTAGATTCTAGTTTAGACCCAGTTTGAAGTTTTAATTGTTTTGGACAAAGGACTTGGCTTTTTTCCTTTTGTGGACGTGTGGCAAGAAGAAAGTTCTAAGATTATGTGATAGTCATCTTTGTCAGTGTGGGAAAAGAGGCATAGAGAGAGACGATGCTGGGGTTTAGAAAGTCGTGGGGCCTTTCCATGTGGGCTGTTACTGCTGTTATGTTTACTTGTCTCATGTGTTCCAGCATGGTTTTACTCAAAATTCTTTTTCAGTGTTTCTGAAATAGTTCAGAATAATACCATAGATGTTAGATTATGTTATGTTTTGGTCCTTTTAGCCTGAAGGTCACTTAATTTTGAAAGCTTTAAAATACTATTATGAATTAGGTCCATGAATGGGAATAAATTCATAAAATTTTATGTTATAAGAAAGCATTTGGTAGGTATTTGATTTACATGTTCTGTACCCTTTAAATATTTAATACTACATCGGGTTGTTTACTTTGTGTTTCACAGTACTTTTGTACAGTAGAATTGTGATTGTTGCCTGCCTAACATGTGCAAGGCCCTAAGTCTGACACCTAACACTGCCAAAGAAAGAAAGATTGTGATTATTAAAATTCACTTGATAAGTCTTTCTGAAAGTAGCATAGAGAATGGCAAGGGTTTGAACTAGATAGCATAGCCTGAATCCAAGTCCTCGCCTTGCAGTAGGAGCACACATGGCTATTTGCCTTTCTTGCCTGCTTCCACTCTCAAGAAGAATGGTGGGAGTCAGTTCAGGCCTCTTGTGGGCTGTCTGCTTAAAGACAACATGAAGAAAGGTTCAGTGCCTTGCACATGGTGAGACTAGGCAAATGCCTCACAGTTAATACGTGAGGTTAGGGAGTAAGGTTTTCTGGTTTGTTTTGTTTTGTTTTGTTTTTAACTTACTATAAGCTGGTATACAAGAATATTCACTAAGATCAGAACTTTTTGCAATCTTGAAAGGTTCTTAGACTCTGGGTTCTTAGGTGTGGGACCTGTGCTAGTTAGTGTATTTTGGAGGACCAGGAATAGGAATGTTACTACAAAGTTGCATTGTCGTAATAGTTGGATTAAAATAACCCTTATAAATGCATCTCTGCTTATTCAAGGTCATTCATTTCTTTATAAGATAGTAATTTTCTCCTATAAATATAATAAACATGCTGCAGAGCTGGTAACATCAAATGATGGAAGAAAAATTCCATTTGTATATAGATTTTTGTTTGTGGAGTTCTTTTTGGAGCATGTCTAATTAGAACGTCAGCAGAATAGTTTAGCTTGGAAATCAGGTGGACTGGAGTTAAATCCCAGCTTGTGCACTCATTAGCTGTAGGACTTAAATCCTTAACTGTAAAAGACCGGGCAGGCCGTAGTTCTCCACTCAGTGCTGTGAGGATCTCGATGACCCTGTAAAGGTCTCTGTCTTACGCTCCCAGAAGTACTGCGGATAGTAGCCATCGTCATTGTTGTTTTGGTAGAGTGCTTGCAGACTGTGGGGAATGGAGTTCACCAGAGGTTTCTTAGCTTCATGTAACGATAAGTATGTGAAACTGCAGGTATCAAAATTGTTATAAATAATCTAGATTTATCTAATTCATCTAATAAAATAATTTTAAGATAAGAGTGTTGGAAAGCAGAATAGGAAATGGTACCATGGTATTGTTAGAATTGATTTAAAATTCTATGAGAAAATTGAAGAAACTGAAATTTTTCTGTTGAGGTGGTACATAGTCATAATATACCCCATGTCATGTTAAGATGCCATTCTTCTTAAGTATGAGCTTCAAAATTAACTAGACCTGTTTTTAATGAGAAGAATTAGTTTGGGTTTGAATGTCCTCTTTTTCCTTCTAGGCAATATGTCAGTATTGAGCTCCCCCAGACATCAGAGCTGTGTAATGCATATTGATATGGACTGCTTCTTTGTATCAGTGGGTATACGAAATAGACCAGATCTCAAAGGTCTGTATTCTTATTTTAAGAAAGTTGATACATTGTTACAATGAATGTATATCATCCTAATTGATACACTGCCCCGGATACACTGCTTGGTGGTCAGGTCAGATCTACAGAGAGTGTCTTTAGTTGAGGAATCCATTGTCTCACACAGATGAGTGCTCCTGGCTATTTTCTGGCTCTTTTTATTGTTCAGGGTAATTTTGCGGTTTCCTGTATCTTCAGACTTTCTGCTCCCCTAATGTGGATAAACACTCCTACTTTTGGGTTGTGATAATGTTCTATCATTGAGTTGAGTCACCTGGGCAGTCTGTCTGTTCTAATGAAATTTCAGTCTTATTTACATACTACGTAATACTATCAGAAATATTTATTCAGGATTTTTTTTTTATTCATTCTGGACAAAATAGATAGCTACATTCATGGTTTCTTTTGAAAGTCAGTTTTTCTCTTATGTCAACAAACTAGTTATGGCACTGAAAATCTTCGAAAATTCTAGATTCCCTACAGGGCTTTATTTTTGTCCTGGGTAGTTGCTACTCAGCCACGAAAGAGGTGTTTAGAATGTGAAAGAATTGATTTTAGCCTATGGATAACTTACATCTAGTATTTTGTGGGTTTTGTTTAGCTTAATGTGGAGGGGCAATGGGATTCTGTGTGTATCTACTTCTTTGTTCTGAGCCTCTTGCCCTCTAAGCCTGTGTGATACCATTTACAAATCAGCTCCACAACATTATAGCTGCCTTGTAACTTAATACATAAGAAGAAATGATACGTTAGAGTAATGCTCGTAACCAACACAAAAACTGGGATTCTGAAATTTCATATTTGATTATATGTTAAATCAGATTTTGATTGCTATGCATGAATCTCTAATTTGTTTCTCTTGCTATAAAATTAAAACAGGAAGTTTAGATATTGAACTTTTTTATACCAGAAGTAGAAAAGGTCATTTTGTTTTATTTTTAAGGTCTGTTTATAATTTTTCTGGTATCTTGAGTTGCCTGTTTTTCATTGTAAGAAATCAAAAGCCATGGAAACTGACTCTGCTGCTCTTATATTAAGTTGGTTTATCAGAAATGTGACTGGAGCCACGCTTAATCCCAGCATGCCATAGGCAGGTGGATATCTGTGCATTTGTGGCCAGCCTGGTCTATGTGGAGAAATCCAGAATTTGGAGAGACCCTATCTTTAAAGACAAACAAACAAAAAAAGTCACTGAAATTGTCACTTTGGGGGGTTAACTGAAAACCTGAGGTGATATTATATGGTGATGGGTATTTTACCATACTTAAGATTTAATACCATGTGATTAAAGAACAAATATTATATAACTAAAATCCCATGAAAATTTTTCCATTAAATGTTCTTACCATCTCTTGTACTTAGAGAAACAATTGAATCTTTTTCTCGCAGGGAAACCAGTGGCTGTCACAAGTAACAGAGGCACAGGACGGGCGCCCTTGCGTCCTGGCACTAACCCCCAGCTGGAGTGGCAGTTATACCAGAACAAAACCCTGAGAGGAAAAGCAGGTACAGATGAGTTCTTTGAAGCCATAGTGCTCCCGTGGATGACCTCTGGATATTACTGGTGATGTTCATGCTTTAGAAGTAAAAGCAGACTTAGAATAATTACCTCTTTCGAGTTGAAGGTTTTAAGGATGCTAGTGACAAGTTGAATCAAAACAACATCTGAATCTAAACAGATGACCGGTTTATACTTACGCTTTCTAGAATTGGACGATGGTGTTTTCCTGGAACTCAGTGTGGTGTGATTTTTAAAGCAGTGATTAATCTACTTTTTATAAATTGATTGGGAATGAAACACGTGATCATTTTAAAGAAGCATTGATCCAAATGAGTTTATTAGCCATTTTGCTTATGTCACAGTAAAGACACTGAAGTTTGTGTTCTTCAGTGGTCTTAGTAATTGAAAGCTAGACACAGTAGTGTCTGGTCCCATCTGGGAGGTGGCAGTAGGAGAGTGGTGCTTTCAGGGGGGCCTAGAGCACGGGGGCCGTGGGTGAGGAAAGGGACAGGCCTCTATCGGAGTCAAAATCTACATGCCAAGTCTGTGAAATGCCCCTTCTTAGTTGACTTATTTCTTAGAAGAAACATTTTTTATAGCTATCCTCGAAAACTATTTTAGTCAAAAAAAAAATAATAATAAGATCTTCATGTGCTTTTATTGTCCTGCCTTAAAGTTCTAAAGAAGTATTGACCTAGAAGGTCTTTCACATTGATTGGTCTCCTTGTGATATATCTTGTAAAAACACCAATAATATTTAAAAATTATTCTTTTAGAAAAACATTAACCAGAAGAAAGACACATAGCACAGTTGAAAGATTCCGGTTTGGTTTTACCATCACTTTGGTTTCCTGTTTTGTCAGATGTAAAATATTGGGCTATTTCAGAAAAGACCCTAATGAGGAACATTCGAGAGTATGGACATCTGAATTTCTTTTCTGGAAATAGTCTTTTTGTTGGCTACAATCATCTGTTTATGCGGTATACATTAGAAAGGGTAGTTGTAGGCACACATTTATAGTTTATGTGTGTGTACATTTCTCAAGGTTTCTAAGGCTTTTATTGTTAAATGTTTTCAGAGATTTTTGAGATTCTAGTGCTTTGTGTCAGTAGATTGTTGGGTGGCTTCCTGAACTTGTTGAGGCTTTGCTTCATGGTCTAGGGTTAATTTCTTATGTGTAGTTTTGTAGAAACTTATTTTGTCTTTCTGTATTTTCTACATGGTATTACTAAAAAGATAAAAACTGAAGTTCTAGAAAACAAGAAATATGTAGCTGGAGGAAGTCCACAATACTTGTCAGATGTTGAACAAAGTGAATAGCTACCAAACAGCTGTCAAGGCCAGAAAAACACCAGATGTGTGTGTCTGGGGTATCTTTAAGTTCCTTAGTTGCTCAGTCTGATGGGTAGAGTCTAAGTTGGCTGCTTGTCGGAACAGTCTGCATTTAGCTTTTGACTTTGGCAGGTACTTTGTTCTTTGAGAGGAGAAGGGAAGCTGGTCTTCTTTTGTCTTGCTTTTTCCATCACTGTCTGGCCATAGTGGTTTTGTAGTAGAATGTTTTCTTTGGTTACTTAATTATCTTCATCTTTGTAGCCACTGGATTTTCCTAATATTTTAACAGCCTTTTGTAATTAATTTCTTCTTCTGTGGGTGGTGCACCAGAAGCCAAATATTAGAGGAAATGTTTAAGTTCCGTTTGCAATTAAAATTTGACCACAGGTTTTCCTCTCCTTAGCAAAAGCGATTATAATACCTCAATATTATGTTCTTGTTTCAACTTGATGACATTCATTTTTGTATCGTAAACCCTTTAACCCATTTGGAGCTTCATAAAAATATTTGCTGTACGTAAAAGGACTAGATTGTCTTTTATGAAGTTTACAGCCAAGCCTGTAAATAGCCAAGCCTGTTTTCCAATGCCTTTGTTCCACCTTTTCTGATCTCTCTTTCTCTGGGTCATTGTTACACATAGTACCAAAAGTCAGAATACTAAGGATCAGTTTAAAAGTCAGGATCTTTGACTTCTGTACACTAGCTTTATAAAAATCAGTTCTAATATTTTCACCTGTGTGGTTAGATGAGGGCAGAGTATTAGGACAAAAAGCATCTTCAGTCTTTTTTGGAAACTCACTTCTTGTTCCTTCCTTGTATTCAGAATTAGGTCAGTGTAAGCAGGGCATCTCATCCATCTGTGACTTACTTTGCGAGCTGTTTCCTGAGTCATCTCATTGATGATTTCATTCTGAACCATTTAACCTCTGCACTTCGTGGTTGAGGCCTTTTACCCCTTCCTGGATTCCCAGGATGCAGATGTTTTCTGTCCCTTCAACAGCTTCAGTTTTCATTCTAATGAGCAACAGTTTAAAAAATCGTATTAGTCATAGATTTATTCTCAGCGATTTCTTTTTCACAGACTTGTGTCCTGGCCTCTGATTCCTCCAACCGTCCCTTCACATTCTCCATGTGCCCGTCTAGTTGGTCAAGTTTTGATCAGCAGTTCTCTACTTTGCCCTCCAGTGAGGACATGTGTCCCTGCATTTCCCTGAATCTCACATGAAGCAACTCACCCTGCTGGTGGAGAGACGCACGCACTCTGCTGCACTGTGGAACAGGTCAGCCAGCCCAGCGAAGAGGAACAGCACGCCGCTGCCTCTCAGGCCAGGGCGTTGGGGGCGCATGGACCACACACACCCTGTTCTCTCGCCACACAGGAGTCTTCTGTAACTTCCACACGAGACTCTTACTTAACTAACCCCCAAGGACAAAGGTCATAGAACTGTCTTTTAAAGCATGACTCATGGTTATAACTTTGGAAGAAAGTTCATTGTGGCTGTGGTCTTGTATGTTTAGTGGAACCTCTGTTCTGTCTCTGACAACCCTTAGGTTCTTACAGACTAGAGAGTGGACTGTGCAGAAACACTGAATAATCTGCTCATTTCTATCTTGAGTTTGTAAGAGTGTGGCATATATTTACATTGTACTAGAGATCATAGCTCACATTGCATACTCTTGCACCAGGATACCACTTTCTAAGTTTGGCTTGTATTTGTGGTGCACATGTATATGATAGGGTCTGGAAATACTTGCACAGGTTGTGTATTAGGTGAAGATTTTGGTGGTGTTGGTCAGATAAAGATGATTTACTGTGTGTGTGAACCCAGACACTTGTTGTTTTTCCTGGTGATGCAGTAACTTGGCTGTTTTTCATGGAGCATTGAGGCTTGTAAGTAGAAGAGGTGCTGAGTTTGTTAGCCGTGAGCTAGTGTAGTGTACTCAGAATAGGTTTGTTTGCAATTGGCGAAAGTGATAGGTTTGAACATTGCTTTACTAATGGTGTTGTTTATAGAGTAGAGACAGGGCTGAGATTGTGTTTTTATATATATAAGTTCTGTAAAAACACATTTTATCTTTAACCTGAGACTATGACCAAAACTTGACTTTACTAATCAATTAGTGAATCTCAGGTGTCATGTAGCCTGTAGGCTCTCTAGGTCATGTACTTTTATATGCTTGGGTGAGATTGCAAATTTGGTTTGGATATTAGAAATGTTGCTGAGCTCTTGTTCTATTGAGACTAGAATTATGTTCTGTAAAGCAGTTACTACTGATTGTAATTGAGCTCAAGGTTTTTAATGGAAAGTGTAATCGTTAAATGAAAAGTAGAAAATAATGCTGTTAGGATGTATAAAGGAAAAACCCTGAAGTTTAGGGTGAAGCGTCTTTATAGTATGTGAAGATACAGTTACATAATATACATATCATATGTGTGTGCTTGCGTGTATGTATACAGCGTCTGGATGAAATCATCTGGTGATACTGCTTAATTTCTGAATATGAGGTTCAAGAACCTCATATTAGTTTCTAAACAGGATTACTAAATTATTGTTTAGTCAGGTGGCTGGCAGAAATTTGGGTTTTCTTCAGCATATTAGTTTTAAGTTTTAAAGAGAGTTCTTTTAGGAAATAACAGCAAAAAAAAAAAACATTCCAAGAAACTTATGTTTTCTGTTAACTTTTTTTATTACAGTGAGCTGCATAGTTTTCTTAAGGCAAGGGCAGGGAGTTCATCTCCCTGATCACTGTTACCACCTCTCCCATGAGAAGACCGTATGTTACAGGATAACAGGATATTTTACATTTATTAAAACAGGATACTTTGAATTTATTATAGTATGTTTTTATCTGACTGCTTATGAAGAATATAATGAAAAAATTTATTAGTTATGTTGTACTTAATACAGGAATGATTCCAATTCTGATAGGTGTTTGGAACCTAAATATTTGCATCTGAAAATAATTGAAAACAGATTTCTTTAATAAAAGTTAAGAAAAATAAATTTTTAACATAATAATTAAATTTTATTTTAAAGCAGATATACCAGATTCATCACTATGGGAGAATCAAGATTCTACACAAACAAATGGAATTGATTCTGTTTTGTCAAAAGCTGAAATTGCATCTTGTAATTACGAAGCCAGGTATGTAGAACTTAAGTTCTAGTTCTTGGGTAGTTAATATTTTTATGGAATTATAGAAAAATTATGTCTTACAAGTCAAGCCTATGATTTCAACATATTAAGTACATACTATGAAAAGAAATATTTTTAGCCTGAGTCCTTCATTTACATTACCATGTTAATAATTTTAAATAACATACTAGTTCCTCATGATAGATCCTGCAATGAAAACAAAAGAAATTAGACATTATCATGTTTATTGTCTTTCAGGAATTTAAATAAATATTTGAATTGGGTTAGCCAGACCTTATTCAGTCTTTTTATAAATAAGAAAAACTTTTTTAAGTTAAAACTTGGGCTAGAGAGATACTCAACAGTGAAGAGCAGTTGTTCTTAGAGAAGACCAAGGTTTGGCTCAGCTTCTTGCACCACACAGTGGCTCACAGCTGTTCGTAACTCCAGTGCTAAGCCACATAAGGCCCTCATATGGTACACAGACATATATTCAAGAAAACACATACACAGAAAATGAAGTTGAAACTTGATTGCTTTTTAAATTATAAGGACATTATTTTCTACCATCAGACCTATGCACACTTCAGATTAGTAAGAATGTATAAACTTGTTACCACTAACTTTTGCATAGGCAGTTATCTTACAATAATTGGGAGTCATAAATCTGCCTTATATGCCAGAAAATTATGTAAGGGTGAGTGAGATGGCCAGCAGTTAGAGGCCATGCAAGCACGATGACCTAAAGTCAATGCCTAGAAATCACATAAAGGGGAGAGGAAGGAACTGGCTCCAGGGTTGTCCCCTGACCACAACATGCTTGTGTGCCATCATACACACAGTGGTAACAACTGAAATCTTAAAGAATTGTAACAGTTAAAATTGTAACAGTATGAAAGTAGTTAAGAAATTCCTCATTACAGATAAGTCTTTTTTCTTTTACTATTTGAACACACACATTTTTGCCTTGATAACACAGTCGGCACTCGAATATCATTGATATGTGTTGAAGAATTCAGCAATTATGGGGAAAAAGCTAAATTAGTTATATTTTTCGTATTTTAAGTTTGAGGTAATTTAAGGAAGTCTGATCATGAATAAAGCTGTGTTTTTTCTATTGTTAGTTGATAATGTGGCCAAAACATTGAAATTTACTAAAGACAATTAAGTAACAAGAAATGCACAAGTGTTTTTGGTATATGTTCTTAGTGTAGGCAATTCAGAGTCCAGTGTATAGAGTGCATTGAACAATAACCTGGTTACTAATAGGTAGTTGTGATCAGTATTTGGAGGATGTAAAGATGCCCAAAAGTACGTCTTTGCTGGTTGGTAAAGCGAGAACTCAGACCCGGCCACACTCCTCTTTAGGGTCTTGGTCAATACCAGCCAGCTCAAAGGTGAATGCTGGGTGGAAGTCCCAAGGTTTTGTCAGGGGTAGGTCTGTTGTCGGTTCTGTGAGCTCTGAACTTACTGGCCTCTATATTTGAGTGGTATATTTATGTTGATCGACAGGTGGGGACCACCAGGCTGAAGGCCAAACTAATTGGGGGCACAGTAGATAAGAACCAAATAGTATGTAGCAAAGCATTTAAGTGTTAGTTAAATAGCAAGTGTTTATTTCAGATTTGATTAAAAAATGAATTAACTTTTATTATAATGTTCTATTTTCTAGAATGTTTTTCCCAATGAAGGTATTCTAATTCTTGTCCCCCTTTTTTCTAAACAAATCTCATAATTTTGTCAGAGAAATGTTTCTGAGATTGGAGTGCGTCATAGACCATTGGGATGATCAAACCAGTCCTCTGCAGGGATGAGTTTGACATGGACACAGTGGTTCAGGATGGAGTGATAGCACTTGGAGGCAGGGGTAGGAGTGCAGTACCTTTTTCTGCTGCACACAGATTTAAAGAGACACACCCCTCAAAGTCAGAAAAGAGACTCTGAACCTCTGTGTTCACATGCTTTTGTAAGAAAATTTTGTAGTTATTTAATGATATAGATTTGTGATATGTAATATATGGAATGAATATCAGTAGTGATTTGATGCTTTTTTCTTTTTCTGTTCCCTGATCCAACCCCAAAGAGCTTTGTCCTAGTCAAGCCTGTGGCAGTAAGAACGTGTGATAGTACTTTAAAATGTGACATAAATTCTATTTTCCACCATATGCATAAAAGTACAGCTTTGGTAACTTACCCTGTGTGGATTTTATTTGGGAGGAACACACGAGCCATTCTGTTTAAGCCACTCGGGCTTTGTTTGTTGTTTCATGACATGGTGTCATTGTGTACCTCAACTGATTGGGAGCTTTTTTTGTATGCCAGCCTACCCTCACATTCAAAACCTTGCTTCTGCCATTACCTAAGTGCTGCAGTTCCAGCTTGCATCACGCTGGCAGGCTTCTTTTGTGTCTGTCCTTATTGGTTTATTTTTGTGAAACAAATCTTGATTTCCTGAACATCTACTCAAGGGAAGTGTGTGTTGCCCTTAGTTATGGGGAAACGTCCTAGGTTTGTTTATAGTGTCAATGGCCTCACACTTTCGCCTAAGGTGTTAGGTGTAGCTCAGTTGGAAGAATGCTTGCCTGGCATGCACAAGGCCCTGGGTCAGATCCTAAAACACAGCACAACCTGGGTGTGGGGACAGCACCTGTACTTCATCAGCACTTGAGAGATGGGAGCAGGTAGACCAGAAGTTCCATCCTGACTATCCATGCAAAATTTCCTCTATGGAAAGTTGATGACTACCTAAGTAGAAGTAGCATTTTTTTTCCTAAGTAATGTCTTTGAGTTTTTTGTATATTTAGAAATCTTAAAAAGGAAAGGAAATTGAGCATTGTAGGATTAGTATAACATGTTCTTTTAAGACCAACTTACTGCCTTTAACTTGAATGTTGAACTTACATATTTATGCTTTTGTTACCAAAAGTTTATCTTTTTTCAAATCTAGATTTTAGAAAAACACGATTTTTGGTATTTTTCGGTACTTACTGAACTATTGTATTTATACTTCCATATGTTGATAAGGATATGGGGTTATTGAGGACTGCCAACTATAACTCAGTTCAAGCTCAATAAATGGAGGGACGTGCTCACAAACAGCTTGGGGTCTGCTTGTTTGTGAGGCACAGCCTCACTGGGCAGAACACCTTAAAACAGAACTGCACGGAGCTGCTTCAGCTGCGTTTACTGTCAGTCACCGCTTCCTTTCCTATCTTTGCTTGCATCTTAGTAGATCATCTGTTCCCTGGAGACTTGATACTGAAATAGTTTATTTTATTTTTATGAAAAGTATGTCATTTTGGATTTGCTTCTGGTTAACTTGAGAAGTTTCTTAATTATTTGTAGTTCTCTGTGATGATCTAAGTGTTAGGAGATCCCAAAAGCTGCTGAGTTATAATAGAAGGAATAAAAAGAAGCCAAGAGGCCAAGAAAAAATTGTAGCTGTTTCTTAAGCTTAGGCTTTCTTAAGCCTTCAACTAAGCTCTTACTTGGTGAATATTACTGAATGGACATATGGAATAACCATGATCATTCTATACAATACTAAATAAGCTGGTGAAACAATGCTTTGTATTGCTTACGTTTTTCTGTATTTTTTTTTCAAAGGGTAATGTGGGGCATTGAGACACAGGATAGGTTTAAAATTTACCATTTTCAATTATGTCCCTCAGAGTTGTAGAACGCTGGCCCCTGGGCAGAGTGATGTCCTACCATCCAATGCTGTTGGCATCTTAGCCACTGCGGAGCCGCTTGAGGAGTGTTGGAACTGGTCACTGGGGATAGGGTGGCGATAGGATGAGTGCACTTTGTCTCTGTGTCCCAGAACACTGTTTCATGTGGTTCTTTTGTTCATACGCTTTGTCTTTGGGGGATGAGCCTGATATTGGAAAAAAACTGTTTTGACAGCACATTCCTGCTCTGTGGTGGCTGTGATATCACCAGCATGTGCTATGCTGGCATCTCTGCACAGGGGCCAGAGGTCAAGTTTTAGAAGTGTTTAGCTATAGACAAAAGAGATGTCATTGACTCCAGTGAGACAGTTGCATTATTATCTGTTGGGAGGACTTGTACATTTTCCTAATCCCTATTGTTAACCCTTAACAAGAGGGACAGTGACATGGAAATTGTATATTAGTGGCATGGGGAGATGATAACACAGCCAGTACTTGGTTGTTAGCTAAAGACTTAGATGTAATCTCCTCTGTGTTTTCTTCCTTTCTTTTTTTTTTTCTAGACAAGTTGGCATTAAGAATGGAATGTATTTCGGGCATGCAAAACAGTTATGTCCTAACCTGCAAGCTGTTCCATATGATTTTCATGCGTACAGGGAAGTTGCCCAAGCAATGTATGAAGCATTGGCAAGGTATTGTGTTCAGTGCACTCCTGTTCATTTCTTCTGCTCTGCACCTTTGATTTGCTGTTAGAGTCTAGTTCTTGTTAGCACTGTGAGGGTCACTAGGTTTTTGTCTGTGACCCTTTTTCTTTCATTCTTTCTTTCCTTCCTCCTTCCCTCTCTCCCTCCTTTGTAGCTTCAGTAATTGGGAGTTTAGTCTCAAGAAAAAATTTGTACCATATCACAGTTCAGATGCTACCGATTGTGGTGGGAAATGTGCCAGGATATGTGGACCTGTTTTTCTCTCCCATTAAACCAGACAGAAGGAGGATTTGTGCGTTTATTGCCACTGCTGTTTTTGTTTCTGTTTTCTCCTCTTTTATTACATTGGAATTATAATTTGTTTGAAAGAAGAATTCAGAGTAGGGTGCAATATTATGTACTGTTTCCCAGAATTTCAGTACCAGTCAGGATAGTGGAGAGACCCCTGTATTGTAACTGAGTAAGCCTAAAACTGGTGACCCAGTAACACAAAGACATTTTAAACTATTTCCATGCCAAAAATTAGCTTTTATAAAAGCAAGCCTCTTGTACTTGTTTTAAAATGGTTGATTGGTTAGCTTGAGGAAAGGAAATAAATGATTTCTTTTTCAATGTAAGCTTTTTTAATATTAAAGCAGTATTAAAAGAATTAAAGTTTAGTAACTTAAGCATGGTCTAAAGCCAGAGTCATGTAGTTTCTGTGTAAAGGCCTGAGCGAGGTCTACCTCACAACTACTTAACTCTCTGTAAACTGAAAAAGTTTCAAGTGAGCTGACTCGGACCTGTTCCAGTAAAAATGTAAGGCTATTGGTCCAAGGTTTGTAGGTTCTAGAGCTGTGTTGACATTCTAGTATGTATGCTTGCCTCTCTCTTCACTTCTGTCTCTCCCTTATATTAAAAATATTTTCTCATACTGTATATCCCGATTACATTTTTTTCTCCCTCTACAAGACCAGTTCCTGCCCACCTCCCCTCCCATCCAGATCCACCACTTTCTGTCTCTCATGTAAGAAAAGAACAGGCTTCTAGAGATAACAGCAAAGGTAGCAAAATAAAATATAATAAGATAAAACCATCATATCGAAGTTGGACAAAGCAAACCAACAGAAGATTTCCAAGAGCAGGCACCAGAACTGGGGACTCACTCACACACTCAGTGGTCCCATAAAAACACTAAAATGAAAGCTGTAATGTATATGCAGAGGACTTGCCCAGGCCCCTGGAGGCTGCCTTTTCTTCTTAAGCTTTATTGTGAGCATCATAAACCAGGAAGGGCAGGTAGCTGCTTGATTCTGCTGGTCCCACCAACAGAAAAAAGTGTCCAGTCCCTGTGGGCACTTGTAGACGCTACCGTGATAGTGGAGAAAGCATGAAGGAAAGATGTTAGCTGTCATTAGTCACACATATTCTTAGCGAAAGTCCAGTAGTTTGGGTATTACTGTGTCACAAGTGTGTTAAATGCTAGTCAAAAGCTGAGGGCATTGATAGCATGCAAAAGCCAGTAAGGCAGAAGTTAACAGAGGTGCCATTGCGCTCTCAGAGCCATGTCCTGGAGTAGATCATGCCTGTGGCCTGAAAAATTGGTAGAGAGCCCAAGGGCCTCTTATACCTTCAGGCTGTGGAGACTTTAGTGGCATGTGTCTGTTGGGGGGGTGGGGCGGAGGGGCGGGCGGAGAAAGTCATTCTCATTATTTAAAAAGAAAAAAAGAAAGGAACCTTTGTTCTTACATTTTTAGCCTAAGTAGCATTTTGTTCATTGAATAAGTAGGTTTTGATATGGTTTATAAACTAACAAAAGGTGTGTATTAGCAGTTGGACTGAGACAGTACTTGGTTGGGAGGCCTCTTTGGCTGTCTTTCTGGTTGGTGTCTGTTGCATGGTCTCAGGTCATGCTCTTTCCAGCCTGTCAAAACAATTAGTCCTTTATATAGGGAGATCACCTAAGGTAAAAGGAACAGCATTTCTGAAGAGATGGGTGTGTTTCTCCTAGTCAGTCAGCTGACTGGCTCCTTTGTCCTGTAGAGTCTCAGGGATTTGACAGGTATTAAGTAGTTAGTAGTAATAGCTGATGATTTTAGATGGACAACAGTTGTTCATAAAGATCTGCCGTGTTGAGTTGTCTTAGACGTTTGACAGTTGTGGTCCGCTCACCACTTTATTCGTTTGCACAAGGTTCTCTCAGCGCAGCGCTGTGGTGGTTTTCATGTGTGATCACAACGCTAACTTTGTAGTCAAATGTCGGGTAACTAAATCGTGTCAGTTTGGATGGATTATTTCAAATTAGAAGTTTGGTTTGTTTTTGTTGTTTTCAATATTTAAAAATGCAGTCTCTTGTCTGGTGTGGTGGCACACAGCAGCATGCAGGAGGCAGAAGCAGGCAGTCTACAAAGCAAGTTCAAGACATCTAGGACTGTTTCACAGAAAAACCCTGTCTTGAAAAACAACTACCTACTCTGCTTTGGAACATTTAAGTGTCTCTGACAGACCTTAGGTATGACTCACGCACCGCCTTTGCTTTGTATTGATAGCTACACACACAGCATTGAAGCTGTCAGTTGCGATGAAGCGCTGGTAGACATCACTGACATCCTTGCAGAAACTAAACTTACTCCGGATGAATTTGCAACTGCCCTCCGTACGGAAATCAAAGAAAAGACTAAGTGCGCTGCCTCCATTGGAATTGGTTAGTAGATGGCTTATCGTGTTCTTGTTTGGAGCCGTTGAGTGTCCCCTACTTCTAAGGGATCCTGATAGCTTCCTATCGTTGCTTACAGCTGTGCAGTACAAGAAAGTGTTGGAACTGCAAGTAAGTGGTTCTCGATAGAAGATTTTTGCAGTAAGAAAGTTAGAATTCTTGTTAAAAAAAAAAGAGAGAAAGGTAAAATAACCCGTGTGTTTTGTCTTTCTCAAACCTGAGCAGAAACCCCACTTTGGCAGTGTGGAGCTTGAGGCTGCTGTCCTGGAAGCGCAGTGTCTCTCTGCGGCCCCAGGCTGGCTTCTCTCTCCATCTGCCTCCGCCTGTCCCCCTGCTGACCCGAGACTCCGCAACCCTTAGGACTGAAAAGCACAGGCTCCTGCGCTGCCTTCCCTGCCTGTGTCAGCTTGCTCAGAGCTGTCCCCCCAGAACCCTTTGTCCTGCTGTGCTCTCCAGCGGGGAGCTCCACGCTTTGTCCTGCAGACCTGATTGCTGAGGAACGCTTTCTAAGTGTGCTGCTCCTGTCTTTGGCCTCACACTGCATTCTCCTTCATGAACCTTCTTTACTCAATAGGATTTAGATTGGTAACTCGGTGACATCGTAGCTAGGTCAACACTGCACTGAACAGAGAACCAGAAGCCAGGTGTAGTGACACTGCTTGTCCCAGCACTCTGGGCTGTTACATGTCTAGAAGTTGAGGACAAACATGCAGCTGAAGCTCCAGGGAACGCTGGCCGCCACACGCAAGGAGAGCTGGGGAATCTGGCAGAACTCACATTGCTTTCTCACTGGAAAGCCATGGAGCTGGCAGGCATGTGCTGAAGGGTTGTCATACTTGCTGCTACCTGGCACTGAGATGGCTAAGAGAGAAGGTAGCCTGACTTGGTGTGCTAGTTCTTTTTTTACTGCTCTAATAAAAGTAATAAAATAATAAAAATAAGGCAGCTTACAGAAAAGTTTATTTGAGCTTTCAGTTCTGGGTGGTGAGGGATCCACAGTGGCCCAGCTTGAAACTAGACAGCAGAAATGAGAGCTGAGAGCTCACATTTTCAACCACAAACAGGAAGCAGGAGAATGAACTGGACATGGAACCTGGCATTTGAAACTTCAAAGCCTGCCCCCAGTGACATGCTTCCTACAGCTAGGCCATACCCCTTGTGCTGTCACAAACAGCGCTACCAACTGGGGACCGAGTATTCAAACGCCTGGGACAGTGCTAGCCATCACATTCATGCCACCACATTTGGTGTGTGAGATTTCGATGATGTGGTTAGACACGTCGCAGATGTGCAGAGATTGACGTCTGTCTTTGAAAGGCACTTTCCTCTCACGCAGGCCGTGCTTTTGAAAATTAGCAACGTTCTCTGTTCATTCCTTTGACAATTTCGTACATGTGTACGATGTATCTTGGTGATATGCACTACCAAGTTTCCTCCCATCTTCACATCCTGTTTTTGTTAGTTTGGTTTTGACTTTAATGGTCTTCTGATTTCATGTACTCGCTGACATGCTCGTGGTTGCAGGACCTTCCAACAACAGCCAACCTAACGCATTCTAAATCCCTGAAATAAATTACTTCCCCTTACTGCCAGTAGCCTCAACTAGGGTGAGACCATCTGTTCTGGAATTCTGACTAGTAGGTCTTAAGAGAGTAACCAGAGCTGCTGTGAGTTCTTGAGTACATCAAGCATTTCTCAGCTCTTAAATCTTCCCAGAGCCTTGGGTGATGGCAGTATTGTTCCAGTTAGGGCTGAGCGCTCAACAAGCACTTATTCTTAGTATCCTTGACCATTTAAGATTCTTAGAAAGAAACTTATTTGGCCAAAGTTGAGAGTACCAGAAATACTTTATGCACATAAACTTCAATATTTGTGGCAGGTAATTTGACAACATGTCTATTTAGCAAAACAACACTAGGTCCACAGACTCATACCACACACCCCTAGCCTGGTCAGTGACCTACCCAGCCAGGGGGCCTTAGTAAGCCTCAGTATTCTGTCGGGAGGAGCAGGCTTCACGTGTTATCAGTGAGCAGTTTTTGACCTCTGTAACAGTCATTCCCAATATGGCGCCAAGTGAGTACATCTTACAGCAAGATTTTTAAGATGTGAAACACTGTAGCATACTGAACCTTGAAAACATGATGAATACATTGGCATTGTTTACACACTTACTGTCTAGCCAGCCTTTTCCCCCCCTACTGTTAGCCTGCAGGCCCCTGCCAGCCTTCCCTTTTCTACTAACTGTTGTACTGCAGTGTCAGACACAGTTTGAAGTTTAATCTATATGTTCTGGTGTAAATATATTTTCCATTTAAGAAAGGAATTAAAACAAAAGTTCCACTTGGTACTTCCACTCCTGTTTCTCTTTTTAATTCCATAATTATACGCTTTTACCATTTTGGTATGACTTTTCCAAACTTGAATTCCTTACAGGAATCTATACTTATGATATATTGTTTCATGGTTCTTCTGTATGATTAGTACAGAACTTTTTGATGTCCTAACGTTTCATTCATAGAAAAGCTTACCTGTCAGTTAGCTCCTGCGCCCAGGAGTCCCCTGCTGTTTTTCTTCCCTGCTGACCTTCCCCCGTGCTTTGAAGGCCTTAAAAGCCGCCACTCACATCACGTGTCCTGATGTGGGAGCTTTGTTTCCAAAGTCTGTTAACCTGTTGTCCTCACATAACCTGGACCTTGGTCTTAGGAAATGTAACTGGTTTTTATTTTTGCTTTGGTTTTCTGTAAATCTACTACTCTTTTTGAGTGTGAGTAGGGAGGCGATTTGAGACAGGATCTCACACTGTAGCCTATTCATAAAGAGCCACCACACCCAGTTTAGCTCCTCCCCATGTTTTCTCTGTCCTCCCTCTATCAGGAATGAACACTGAACTAGTACTTGTTTTAAAGTAAACAACACCTCCACCAGCAACCATGTGAGTATGCATTTCCTTTTCAATCCCATAGGTTCTAATATCCTTCTTGCTAGAATGGCAACTAGAAAAGCAAAGCCAGACGGGCAGTACCATCTGCAGCCAGATGAAGTAGATGATTTCATCAGAGGGCAGCTCGTTACACACCTACCGGGTAAGGACACGTCTTTACTAGATATTATAAGTGCTTTTCATGCCTGTGTTTCTGTTCTTGGGGGCTCTTTCTTTTCAGGCAGGGGCTTGATACATGGCTTGAGACTTCAGACTAGCTCAGCCTGCCTCAGTACCCAAGTCCTGGAATGACATTCACTTGCTACCATGCTTCTGTTTCTCTTCAAATACATTATCAAGGGTCATGGAAAAGAAAATGAAACACTCTGCAGAACATCCTGTGGATAAATTTATTACATATATTAGTTTTTCGCCTAGTAGGCTGGCTCTACTTTGCAGATGTCTCACTGATTTAATTAAAGTTGGTAGGTAGCCACCCTTGCATGCCAGAGGCCCTGGGCTCCGTCCCAGCACCACATTCATGACCCCATTGTTAAGCATAGAAACCTATAATCCAGGCATTGCAGCGGTGTAAGCTGAAAAACCACCCTGAGCACAAGCAGAGAAGCAGTGACAAGGATTTTTTAAGCAACAAAATAGAGTCTGAGAAATAACTTCAAAGGAAATAGGAAATTAACTTTGTCTTTTAAAACCTTTAAAAAAATTTTTTTTTTTTTTATTGTGTGTGTGTGTGTCCTCCTCTGTGGAGGTCAGAGGACAGCTTTGGGAATCAATTCTCTCCTTCACCTGTGGGCTCTAGGGATTGAATGCAGGTTGTCAGGCTTGCCAGGCAAAGGCTGTTTTCCAGTGAACCATCACCTCACTACTCACTCAAAACCAAATGGTATATTTCTAAGCTGAAAACAAAGGTTAGAAATATGTTCTGAGATGCTTCTGAAATGCAGATGGCGTTAAGTGTTGGGGCGCTTAACAGGTGTGTGTGACGCTGTGGGTTTGATTCCTAGCACTGGTTTTAAAGGTTGATTTTTTTTTTTTATTCTCATATTTTAATTACACTTAGGAATGTGTATCTTAGGGTCTGCTGCTTCCAAGGCCTGCCCTCTCTCGCTCTCTTAGATAATCTCTCACTGATTTTGAAAAATACCATTTAGTTCCCAAGACCCACTGTCTCACCTTCCTCTACTGCCCACCCTTTACATCGCTGGGATGAGGGGCGTACGCATGCATGCCTAGTGCTTATTTCATCTTTAAACTTTATGTGTATGGTGTCTTGCTTACATGTTGTGTATGTGCCACCTGCAAACCTGTGTTGCCTGTAAAGATCAGAGGAAGAGGCATGGACTCCCCTGGAGTGGGAGATACAGACTTTTGACCTGCCCTATGGGAACCAAACCCCATCCCACCCCACCCCCATTTTCTTGGAAGATCAAGTGTCCTTTCCTGCTGAGCCACTGCTTCAGCCCTGTGCTTGGCTTTTTAAAGAGGAATTTTATATATTTTGGGAACTGCTTGAGGGCCCCGTGCATTAGAAATTCTGAACATCATATAATAGAGAATCCTATTTAATCTGCTGAATGTAAGTAATTTCCCAGAGATGTTTGTTGGTGAATATAGTGCTTATTTCTGCCTTGTGGCTCACCTTTCAGGAGAACTTGCTCTCTAGTTGATAATTAGAATAAATTTATTGACAGCAGCTCAGCCTGTCTTCAGCCCTGTGCTCTCACTAACTGTCCACTCGGCATATAGTGTGCTCTGTAGACTAGTAAGCAGTTTCAGAGTGGATGTGAGCAGAAAAGGCACAACACTGATTTTGGATGTTGGCAGGTGATGGATGATGTGTTGTGTGAACAAGTGTAACATTTAGTTCAGTGTAGTTACCCAGTGAAAGAAAGATTGTCTCCAGCAGTGGTTTCAGTACTAAGGACCATTGGATCTTTGCAAAGCCGTTAGCCCTGGGAGTGTAATCTTCTGTTATGGACCCTGTATGTAAAGTCAGAGTGAGGGTTTGTACATTCAGTCTGTGACTTCCAGCTCTACACAGTTACAAAGCTGTTCAGATAGCTCAGCAACCTCACAGCATTTACAATTAACAGGTTTCTCATTTGGCTTGGCCGTATTTCCTGTAGTCAGAAGCCTTGAGCAAGTGCCTACTGGATTGGAAGTGCAGCCACACACATTTCCATCACCACTGACATTTCACTGCACACCCTTAACGTGGATGACAAAGCCGTTTTTTGACGTTTTTCTCTCCTATATCAAGTGGACTGCCACAATCTGCCAAGGTTCAGCTTTGGGGGTCCAAGGAGAATCTTTGAACAGGACACATTATTCAACTTTTACTTTATCTCTTGGGTTGCCGGGCTGATGGCTCAGGAAGCTGATCACAACAGAAGGTTGAAAGAACAAGAAAAAGGGAAGAGAGCCCAGGATTCCTTCTCTAGCGAATTGGACTGCTCTGCGCTATACCTAAGGAGGAAAACCTTCAACTGACCAGTTTTTTTCCTGCATCCAGGGCTGGGGAGTGGCTTCTAGCCCAAAATTGCTTCTAGCCAAAAACTGCATGGGATTGTAAAAGGAGTCTCTTTGATGTATAGATAATCTTCTTTTGCAGAAATCTCTGGTAGGCTAAAGCATGCCTACTGATGGCGGAGCCCTGAGTCTGTTAACTTGTTGGTGAATCTATAGGGGAATAAGAAATCAGAGAGACATAGAAAATCGACTGCTTCCACACACAAGCATTCAAGAGGAAAAGGTGGATGGTCTGGTCAACAATTTTGTACTTCTCAGACAAAGCTCTCTATGTCACAGAGGAAATTACCTCATAATCAGAAAGGCAATTAATCACAAAAACAGATGAATTCTAAAATATAACAGGTTATATGATTTTTCATTAAAACTAAACATTTATCTATGTATCTATTGCATAAGTTCATAGTGAGTGCAGAATGACAAAGGTTGATAATGCCTAAAGGTTAGCAGGGTCCAAGAGGTTACAATATATGTCTTTTCAGTTAGGACTGACCAGGCTACACATTCTCCAGCTATCAATCTTAGTTTATAGTGAATTCAGGACAATAATTTTATCTGTCTTTCATACGAAGATACAAAGTTACTTTAGAATGACAGTATATTATGCCATAAGCTGACAAGATGTACAGAATTACAAGAGTTTGTATATTTTAACATTAAGGTTTGCACTTAAGTTAGACATTTCTTGGTAGCCCTCTTATATTCTGTGTTCATGAGTTCAAACCGTCTTGCCTATGTTTATGGTGGGTACCAGGATTTGTTGTGCCATTTCTAGAGAGAAAGCTTATTTGACGCCTCAAGCCTGTCTCCTGGTGAGGCATCTGGAGGTCCATCAAAGTATTTTACTGCATCTGTAAACTTTCTAACTTTTAAAATTGTTCGAATCAAATCAGGAATTAATTCATCTGAATAGCAGTGCATCTTCATAAAGATCCCATAGATGGATTGTTCAGTCAGAATGGGTAAATATCCAGAAAGTGAGGGTTCATACTATGCCAGATTTTTGAGAGAAGCAATAGCACAGAAAGAAGGGGTGTCAGAGGCTGGAAGCAATTCTGGGCATGCATCACGGTATAGACATTGCAAAATACTGGCCTACCTTCCAGGAAGCTGACCTGCTTACTGATCTTCCCCACTTCAGTGGCTCATGGCAGAGGTCTGGCTGTGTGGGTGGGGATCATTGTCCATCACACCCCAGCTGCTGGACCTGGGGCTTCCACAGCTTCACACTTCTTAGACAGTAGATTTGGAGCCAGGACATTCCCCTTTTGTCTTTTCTTCTTGGTTGGCTGGCTAGTTAGGTCTTCAGCCCTCTTCCTTTCTCCTCAGAAAATAATTTCATCAGATCAGGCTGATGGTGCTTGCTTTGGGGATTCTTAGAACAAGTAATTCTTTGTACCTGGCAGTGGATGGTGTTATTCTAAGATCTTCCCTCGAGATACTTCTGAAGCATTCCATTTCCCACACTGCTATGTGCACACACACAGTGCAGGCTCAGGGTGGCCTCCTGCCTGCCCTTTGTTCTGACTTGGACTATAAATGGCACAAGTGGGAGCCAGCAGCCTTCCCGCTAGGCTACAGATGACCAGGTCTCGGCCTGTGGGTCACAGCCACTTGGGCAAAAAAGAGTTACATGATTCATAACAGTACCATATTACAGCTATGAAATAGCAATAAAAATTATTTCATGGTTGGGGTCACCATAACATGAGGAACTGGATGGAAAGGGGGAAGCATCGAGAAGGCTGAGAACCACTAGAGATGCTCATGGTTAAACATGTCTGATAGAAATGCTCATGGCTTAAACATGTCTGGTAGAGATGCTCATGGTTAAACATGTCTGGCCTACTTCATGCCAAAGACGCTTTGAAAGTTCACCAACTCCTCACCATGTCCTATTTGCTGTATCTAGGGGTTCTCTTAGCAGAGCATGGGGTGCTTCCTGCCACTGGAGACTGCTCAAGATAGAAGCAAAATTTACATGATCACACTGAACAAAAGATAGGAGGAGACTCTGCTGCTTTTTGATAACATACAAAAAGGACAGACACATGTATTTCACTGCTGCTAACCGTTTTATGTTCTAAAGTCATTTAAACAAGAATTATCGTTTACCTGAGTTACTTTAAACTGTTTTCTCACATTTTTGTTTTTGTTTCTCTGTGTAGCCTTGGCTGTCCTGGACTTGCTTTGTAGACCAGGCTGGCCTCGAACTCACAGAAATCGGCCTGCCTCTGCCTCTGCCTCCCTGCGTGCTGGGATTGCAGGCATGAGCCATGGCACCTACCTGTTAATCTTTTTTTAATGTCTCGGATATCGTGTAGAGCAGCAAAGCTCATCAATGTCCTGGGTAGCACTGAAACTTTGTGTGCATTATATTGGAGGCCATGGAGACTGCTATACCGGCCCAGTTGTAGGAAGGATTATGTCATCTCTTCAAGATGGGCAGTTAGCTTTGATGAAATAGATCTTCCTCCTGTACCACCCCAACATTTCTTGCTTAGCAGCCTCAGTCCATGTGTCATTGTTCCAGCTTTTGTTCCTCGTTGAGATATGAGCTTTTATCATCAGTTCCTGTTCAAGTTCCAGCCCAGAGTAAATGTGATGAAACCGTCATGGACAGCACATTTCTACCCTGCGTGGTAGTGTTTGTAGCTGGGCTATAGGTTCAGAACAAAAATTGTTAAGCAAGAGCCTGTTATTTACTGATTTATGAATAAGATCATAATCTTGATATTATTCAAAAAATTATTTTTTGTATGAAACTTAAGTTTTAATTAATTTTTCACATATAAGTAAATGAATGGCCAAGATTTTTAATAGCTTCTCAACAACAGTGTATTCCTTTTCCTAGGAGTTGGACGTTCAATGGAATCTAAGCTAGCATCTTTGGGAATTAAAACTTGTGGCGATTTGCAGTGCATGACCATGGCCAAACTCCAGAAAGAATTTGGCCCCAAAACAGGTCAGATGCTGTATAGGTTCTGCCGCGGTTTGGATGACAGACCAGTTAGGCCAGAGAAGGAAAGGAAATCCGTGTCAGCTGAGATAAACTACGGAATCAGGTTCTCCCAGGTAACTTGCCTTTACACAGTCTTGTTTCTACGCTCTCGAACTCTTGGTGGTTGAAATAAACTGCTGGTATTCGCAGAGCCTTGGCGACTTTTAAGGTACATCCCAGTTTTAAAAACCTAGGTCTTAAGGACAATACTCTGCTTTGAAGAGGAAGAGGCTCAACAAATATTTTTAGTGGTGAAATGTGTTTTTAAACTATACTTAAAAATAGGTCTCCTTTACTTCATTTTTTTCATGCCTGTAGAGCAGTGGTTCTCAACCTTCCTAATGCTGTGACCCTTTAATGCAGTTTTTCATGTTTCGGGGACCTTCAACCACAGAACCATTTTCATTGCTACTTCATAACTGCAATTTTGCCACTGTTATAAATCATTAGGTAAATATCTGTGGTTCTGGATGGTCGTAGGTAACCCCTGAGAAAGAGTTGTTTAACCCCCTAAGGAGTCACGACCCACAGGCTGAGAACATCATGAGGAGTTGAAAGCTGATGAGCTCTTGCTCCTTTGAACTACCATGTAGGAATTTGGTGGAGTGTTGGCATTCATATTTTTATCAGGGAATTTAAGGACTACAATAGGTCAGTCACAGCATAGTTGTGTTGCAATATTTCTACTGCAAGAAAGAAGATTCCTAACAGACTAGTCAGCACACTGAGAGATGAGCGTGTGAGCTCTGTGTGCAGTGTTTCTCTTAAGTTCCTACGACAGGGAAATAACATGTTCAGTATTCAGAGCTAAGACCCTTGAGAAGAGCTATCAGGTTAAGGGAAATAATATGGGGGTGTCTTTTCATCTTTGTCTTTCTTTAGCCAAAAGAGGCAGAAGCTTTCCTTCTGAGTCTTTCAGAAGAAATTCAAAGACGACTTGAAGCTGCTAGCACGAAGGGCAAACGCCTGACTCTGAAAGTTATGGTGCGGAAGCCAGGGGCCCCTGTAGAAACTGCGAAATTTGGAGGCCATGGAATTTGTGATAACATTGCCAGGTAGACTTTTTCTTTAAAAAGATGTCAGTAGTTATATTCTGTGCAAGTTATTATAAGCCATACAAAATAAAATCTGTAGCAGTTTTAGTTAAAATTTACCAAAATTGCTGCTGTTAAATATCCTGTACAGCCAGGCCACAAATCCAGTCAGTTGACTTAGGTTTAGTGCCTAGCGCACAATACTAAAAGCTGATTTTTTTTTTTTTTTTTTTTTTAAGATTTAGTTTGCGTTTCTGGCTGATGAAGAGGCTGTTACTGCTTGAATCCTCCCACTGTCTGCCAGCCAGCCAGTGGAAGGAACGCAGACCAGATAAGTCACACCTTGAGACAGGAATCCAGACAGGTCTTGAGGGCCAGGTTTGCTTTGTATAACAGCCTTTTCTAACCAAGTGCCCATGACAACATCATTATTTCCTAGAGCACTGACCCAGTACATTCCTGTCATTCTCTTTAGGTCCAAATCTTTGCCACCAAACCAGGTTCCAAACTTCCAACATGACTATTTAGACAGACCACATCCTGATGTTTGATTTGTACACGTAGAGTTCACGTGTGGCTTGTGACCAACATAAAACCACTTTTTTTTTAAAGTGTGACTTCTATTCAGCCAACTGCACTCCATCTGACAAGCCAGTGCTAAGATCTTTAACAATGAAACCATAAATAAGGATTTATAATGTGTTTTCAGTAAAGATTAGATCTTGTCAAATATAAGTTGCTTATTCTCTTGTAACCTTGGAGAGCCTCTAATACGTTTGTTGTGTCATTGAAAGCATTATGTACTGTGGAAACAGCAAGTATGGTTTATAGTTATGCCATATAGAGATTAAATGCAACAGTGGATATTTCTATATGAACTTGGTTAAGCATAGTTTTCTGTGGGCCAATGGGGGAGGAGTGAGGCAAAACCAGGTCCAGGTGACGTGATGGTTTAATTGTTTGTGAGGGGCCACTGTACTCAACGCAAAAGAATTCCCAATGCTGCCAAAGGTGTGAGGATGCCACCACACAACAGGCCTTCAACGCTCCTTACAGAGCCATTCTCCAATTCTCATATTTGGCATTTATGTCAGGCCACAATAGTGTTTGCCATAGTAACTACATATACTTTTCATGAATTTATAAAGGTTCTGAAGAAAAAGTAGCATTGGAGTGAAGATCTTTAATATTGGAAATATTCTGTGGCTTTTCTTTAAATATAATAGAATCTAGAGAGAAGGTTCAGTAATTAAAGGTGCTGCGGAGGCCAGAAGCGTGTGTCAGACTCTGCAAACTGAACTCTAATCCTTTTCAAGTTCAAGTGTTGTAACCACTGAACCATTTCTCTAACCACAAATCTTTAAAAACAGTTGATTCATTTCTCCTGTGGATGTTATCTCAGTATCTTTTAAAATAAAACTTCCCTTGGGATCCAACTATTCTTGTTTTCAAGCATGCAGTCCATATTTTAATTGCAGCACTGTATAATTTTTATGTGCATTAACTTACAAGTTTCATTTTCCTAAATTTGTAATCTCATGGTTTATCAAGTTTTCATGCTTGTTTAAAGTATCAGTGCTATGAATATGTTTTCTAGCTTTGTGGGTGGTATTATTGGCTTAATGTATGGGCAATTATTCCATTCATATTTATAAGCTTAGTAACTCCTTCAATGTTTCTGATTTTTTAGTGAGTATATATGGAATGTGCATGCTTGCTTAAGAAAGTAATTCTAATACTTACAGGACTGTAACTCTGGACCAGGCAACAGATAGTGCAAAAGTAATTGGAAAAGCGATTTTAAACATGTTTCATACAATGAAACTAAATATATCGGATATGAGAGGGGTGAGTATTACATTGGAGCCTTCTTTGTGTAGCATGAAGCCTGGGCTGTATCTGAGCTTGGTCCTGACACAGTGCAGGTGTGCGTGCAGGTCTTTAGCTTCCTCAGTGCAGTCCCAGGAGGGGAGGTAGCACATCCTATCAAACCTAATCATCTTAGTTTTAACAGGTTATATTTCTTTGTTAGAAATATTTTGTGTTCTGCATAGAATATTCTGCAGAAAACATAATCCCCATCCCAGCACTGGGCAAGCACCCTTATCACTGAGCCTTAGCTCTGTAGTTGCTCTTGTGGGGAGAGGTTAAACCTTGGTCATGCCAAGGAAATATGTGTAGCATATAGCTACACCCAGGCTGCTAACTTTAAAGACAGATCCTGTTTAAAGCCTCAGTTGGCGCTGGTACTTTGCCATCAAGCCCTCCACACTTAACAGTTCCATCCTCTCCCCTCTAATTAAATGTACTAACGCCTTAGCCAACCAGAAACCCTGTGGAATACTGAAATTCACTTGTTAGGATAATTTATCATGTTTAGGTGAATCCAATACTGGAAAGATAAAGAAGCTCACCCATTGGACATTGTGGGATAACTCAAATGAGCTGTTGCTTTGCAGCTTCGTTCACTTCTTTGTTACAGAAACAAGATCTAGGTGGTAGAACCAAAAGATGAACTGAGAATTTTTTTTAGTTGAAATCTTACTTTCACTTTGGGTTTTCTTTTTTTCTTTTTTTTTTTTTTTAGAAACATTCTCTTTATTTTGGCTCTAGGTTGGTATTCAGGTGAATCAGTTGGTTCCTACTAATCCAAATCCTTCCACATGTTCAAGTCGCCCATCAGTTCAGTCAGGCCTCTTCCCTGGTCGGCCGCACTCTATCCGTGATCTCTTCCAAGTTCAGAAAGCTAGGAAACCCACCGAAGAGGAGCACAAGGAAGGTGGGTAGCTACTCGTGTGCTTTCTGTCCCACTAAGTCCTCTGGGAATAGAAACTTCCAATTTAAGAAGTAAAATTATGTTCTAAATTATTAGCCTAAAACTGCAAGGAACTGGGAGTTTGGCGATTGGAAAAACTAACAAGACTATTGAATTTTTTTCTAACATTGTAGTACTTCTGGCTGCTGAGGATCTAGAAGCATCCTCCACCTCTAGACCGTGCAGGTTATTGTCACCCTTTTCTGCACATCTGGCAGCTACTGTCAGTCCCGACACTAACAGAGGCGAGTGTTCGAGGAAATGCAAGGGTCTGAACTCTCCCATTAGTGGACAGTCAAGACTTAACCTGAGTATCGAGGTCCCATCACCATCCCAGGTATGTTTTGAGGTATTAGTACAAAAGTGGCTTAGACAAAAATGAAAATTGTATTCATTACTGTGTAGGTTGGCATACAGAGCTGCCTTCATGTGTGTCACTGTTTTGTTCATGCTCATGCCCCTTGTCTGCCAGTTAGTCCTGGTGTGTTGCTCTTTGTCACATGCATCCCATCACCTTTCCTACTTCTGTCCTTAAGTGGAGAAAAACTAAAGGAGATGCAAATGCTGCCTGCAGATGTAGGGAAAAGGAGGCCGCTCTTCTCGCTTGAGTTTTGGTAACAAGGAGAGACCAGCCAAAAGAGCAGCAAGGAGCTCCATAATGCTTCTGTACTCGCCTTTGGATTTGTTGCTTTATGTATAGGGTAATTCCCATCTGAAAATTTTTATTTTTCCTTTCCTGGGTCAGTTTCTCACTGCAAGGCATTCTGTGAATATATGTGGACCCCTTATGTGGGCACTGCTGGCTCCTGAGGTACTAGCTTTTTGAAAGCTGATGGTCTGCTCTTTTGTTCCTCAAACCTTCATTTCTGAGCATCTGGTTCACATTTGGTGTTTTACAGATTGATCAGTCTGTTTTAGAAGCACTCCCCCCTGATCTCCGGGAACAAGTAGAACAAGTTTATGCTGCTCAACAAGGAGAGTCACGTGACACCAAGAGGAATGAACCAGTAAATGGTTGCAGTTCAGGGGTATTGCCACATCCTGTTGGTACAGTTTTGTTGAAAATACCGGAGTCTCCAGAACCTAATAGCGATGCAGGAATCAATGTCATAGCCCTTCCAGCATTTTCACAAGTAAGTTCATGTCGGGACCGTGTCACAGTCTTCTCCCCTGTCCCACTTTAGCTCAGTTCTCACTTTCCACTCCTCTGTACTGCATATACCGAGAAGTGTGGAAAGCAAGGCAAGGTGTGTAGGTGCCTATCGTGTCTGGAAGAAACAAACACACACATTCTCGTGCTCTCTTTATTGGCCCATGCAGCTCACTAGAGCGCCTGAGTAGGGGGGTGAAGATGTAGAGGAGAGTAACCTGACCTGTGTGCTTGCTCTTGGCTTCTCATGTTGTAACTGGGTCTGTTGTTCTGACAGCACACAGATCTGAGTGCCCGCTTCCATGGTTTCTTGGAAGGTTTCCGCCAAACTTTGTTCTTCAGGACACCATCTAGAATTAACTTGAGTGTGTCTTTCCTTCCTATTAGGTAGACCCAGATGTCTTCGCTGCCCTTCCTGCTGAGCTTCAAAGGGAGCTGAAAGCAGCATACGATCAAAAACAGCGGCAGGGAGAGGACACTGCTCCTCAGCAGACAGCTGGTGCATCAGGTGAGTCAGACTGACAGGTCACAGGGGGACTCCGAGTGGTGCTGCCATTGTGTCAGTGCTGGCCCTTCATCCTCCTGACTGAAGCGGTCAGGCTGCAGGCGGTGTTGCATGAGGCTACCTGGGCCAATCGCATTTTGGATACATGTGCAGCTACTTGTCCTTTAAGACTGCTATTTGAAAGAATGTGGGTTCAGATCACAAAATCTGGAAACTTCTGACACAAGTTCCCGAACAGACATTTATCAAGCCTGAGTACCTGGTAAGTCTTAGTCCTTAGGACCACCCATTGCACACAAGCAGCATGGCCAAAGTCAGAACACCAAGTCTGCAGCTGGGCTAGAAGGAACTGTAGACCTTCAGCCGCTGCGTCCTTGGCCTCCTGGTCTTGGCAGTGAGGTGTGCTAGAAGGACACAGAGCCTATGGTAATATCTAGAATATTTTGATGATCTCATACCTCCTCTTTCAGTGCCGAAGAATCCTTTACTTCAGCTAAAGCCACCCACAGTGAAAGACAAGAGAAACAAGAAGAAGAACCCCATTGGTTCTCCCAGAAAGATCCAGAGTCCTTTGAAAAATAAACTGCTGAGCAGTCCTGCAAAACCTCTGCCAGGGGCCTGTGGCAGTCCCCAGAAGTTAATAGATGGCTTTCTAAAACATGAAGGAGTAGCTTCTGAGAGACCCCTGGTAACTGGAAAAAAATATTTTTTAAAAATACTAAAATCCAATAAAGACTACCCTTTGTTAGATTTTAATGTAGTTGACACAATACAATATTTTCACTCGTTTTTAAACAGGAAGAATTTTCCACCCCTGGTGTGCAGAATCCCTCTAGTTTGCAGCCCAGCCAAACCAGTTGTGTTAGACCAGCAGCACCTAATTTAGCTGGAGCTGTGGAATTCAGTGACGTGAAGACCTTGCTCAAAGAATGGATAACTACCATCTCAGGTTTGCAGGGGCATTCTGTGATTCAAACCATGACCCAACCACAACAGATTTAGCCCACTTTTCTAACAATATGTTCTCACCAGTTACCTCCAGTTTTTTAAGTTGTAAGGCTTGCTTTGATAGCTGTAAATCAGAATATAGCTAACTTCAGAATTCTCCAAAAGACACTGGGGTCCTCATTTTTGGTTTTCTTCCTTTCTAGATCCAATGGAAGAAGACATTCTGCAAGTTGTGAAATATTGCACTGACCTTATAGAGGAAAAAGATTTGGAAAAGTTGGATCTAGTTATAAAATACATGAAAAGGTAATTTTACTGACCGAAAAATAGCAAACCATGTCCCAACAGTCAGGTGAAAGGGGTAGTAAGTTAAGGACCTATCTGATTTCAAGGAAACATGAAATACTTCTGAGGGCTCTAGATCTTTATTTAATCTTAAGACTTGGTTTTAATTCAGTCGCCTGAGTTGGCCTTTAATTAAAACTCAGATGATAGATAAAAATGTGTGTTGGCGCTCTCTCTAAATGAAGCTTTGTCCTCACCTTCAGGCTGATGCAGCAGTCGGTGGAGTCGGTGTGGACCATGGCATTTGACTTTATTCTTGACAATGTTCAGGTGGTTTTACAGCAGACTTACGGAAGCACACTGAAAGTTACCTAAATGTCCAGAGAGCCTGGTGCCCTCTGCTAGCTGTGCCAGCAGCGCTTGTGAGGTATTTGCAAAGTGCATGATAGTGATGCTCTGAGTTTTTATAATTTCAGATTTCTTTTTAAGCAAGTGTTTTTGTACATTTCTTTTCAAAAAGTGCCAAATTTGTCAGTATTGCATGTAAATAATTGTGTTAATTCTTTTACCTGTAGCATAGATTCTATTTACAAAACGTTTGTTTATAAAGTTTTATGGATTTTTACAGTGAAGTGTTTACAGTTGTTTAATAAAGAACTGTATGTATATTTTGTACAGGCTTTTTTTTTTTTTTTTTTTGTGAATCCTTAAAAACCTCAGCTATAGAAACTAGCAACAATTTATTATAGGGCTGAAAAGCTCCAGGTCACCCTGCTACAGGCTGTATGTACAAAGGCTTTGAAATTTTTAATAGTATGCCGAACCAGAAAAACTACTAAAATTCTGTCCTGGGACTTATTACCTATTTTCAGGACCACAAGCCCAGACACTAACAACTTATGCCCAAGACGGTGTTGAGAATATTGAATAGCTAAAGTAAGTTTTTAAAGCATACATTTGTATGTATGTATGCTTGTATGTACATACTCTCATGTATGTGTGTCCTGACATAACACTTTAAATTCCTACAACAGGATCATTTAGACCCACATTCCTCAGGGGTAACTACAATGAGGTACAGTCATGAGACTTTTAATTCACTGTGAGTAAGCAGTGACTGCCAATAATTTAATGTACTAAACAAAATAGGCCAAAAGTAATCAATGGGGAAAAAATGCCTCTCCTAGGGCAAAGGTTAGCACAGTTGCTGGGGGAGCCGTGCTAACGTGTGAGCCCAGCGGAGCTCACTGCACTGCAGTGTCTCCTCTCTATTGGCAGCTCTGAGTATAGCGAGCGCTCATGACTAGTACAAGCAGTGAATGGCAGCCAGCCATCCTTCACACCATGGTTGCACAGAAAGCAGAGAAGGAAATAGCAGAATGCCTAAGCTTTTTACTTGGAAAAATCCCAAAAGGGCAGAGGATGGGAGTACAGGAAGTCACCGTGGAAAGAATACCCAGAGATATGTTATATCAAAATAGTCCCAAGAATCACAAAACCCATAAAAGCTTGGTTAATCAAATACTGCAGGACTGATTTAATCAGTATAAAATTGAAAGATTTAGATTTGTAATAAAAATCCAAATTTGAGGAAGGGCAAACTTTAAAACAGCAGCCAAGTCTTGAGGGAAGGGATGGTGAGTGCAGGCACGCTGGACTGTGGGGCGGGGAAGTGACCACTGTCAAACCAGTGTAAGTTGCTTGGTTTATCATGGAAAACATTTTATACACCTAAGTCCATCAGCATCCAAATATGTCTGTTTTGTTGGTAATACCACAACATAATATTACATTTACTCCAAATTCTGTCCCATGTGGAAAAGTTAGATGATTTCAAATACTTTCTTCAGTTCCACAATAAGCTGCCAGTCGCTCTTCTGCATTTCATCTCTGAACCAGTCTTTGAGTGCATCGATGGACTGCCGGCTGATCTGCAATAGCCCAGGCACAAACAGGGTGAGCCAAAGGTGGGGTGTGCCAATGAAAACCAGTGGCCCCAGGTTGTCACGTAAGCAAAAGAAAGCCTGTGCTTTGCAGCCTCCTTGAGAGAGCAGAGCCCGCATCTGTGAGCTGAGGCTCAGTCCCTGGGATCACCAGTGGCAATACCTCTGTCACCTATTGTCCCACATCCACACTGGAGTTCTCTGAGCTACGGAGGCAGGTGAGCAGGGAGCTGAGAGGAGGAGACTTTCTGGAAATATGCCACCGTTGCTAAAATACTTACCTTGCTGACAAGAATGTCCGTAGCTTCGAAATGTCTCCCGAACATTTTGGGAGACTCCCCAGGAATAGGCTCTATTTTAACACAGACCTCTTGTCCTTTTTTTGCAACATCCACCTGCTTGTGGTTTATTTCAATGCTTGTTACTATCCCAATGTCAACAAACTACAAGAGAAAAAAAGATCAATGTCAGAGACCCATGATCATGCTGGACTTGGGGTGGTCCTGAGAAATTCTACTGTGGACACTGCAGGGTTACATTCCATCTACCCTGTGCCTCCCAGATGGCAACAAAAACAAAAGGCTTCTCCGTGTTCTGAGGATGTCTGCTGATCTAGTGTCACTTGTGACCCTGCTGTAAACTCTCAGGCTGGGGCAGGAGGGAACAGCACACAAACCAAGTCAGAAAGGCGGCCATGCAGCTTGAAAGTAAGCTATGAACAGACAAAAAGGGTGGAAGCCTGGCTGCCTTGTGGTAGGCACAAGAGGTATTTGATTCACAGAGCCGACAGCTTGAAGAACAGAGGACTAACTGCAAGTTCTTAACAAGCCACTATCCCAAAATGAGGGCTCCAAAGACAATAGGCAACACATGACCAGTACCCACTGGCCCAACTGGGCAAGCTGAGCACTAAGCACAAGCATGACCTGGGAGAGAAAACTATAGCAAAAATGGAGTGGGAGGAAAACACGAGGTTGGAGCCATTTACAAAGAAAGTGTGTACAAGACCTGCATGGTGTAAGTGTAGGTTCCTTTTCAGTAGGTCTGTCTGTTGAGGGAACAGACAAATCCAAATGAATAAGTCCGAAACACGTCTGAGCTGGCCTGGTTACATAAAAAGGGGTGCTCTCTCCACTGAGACTCCAACATGGATCTGCCTAGCCAGGGCCCAGAGTGTAGTGAGCAAACTCCAGAGATGAGTGATGACTGCAAACAGGCATTATTGAAGTGACAGTCTAGGGAAGGAATGGAACCAACACAAAGCTGCAGAAGGTTGAACTGCTTGAGGGGAACACCGATGTCAGCCTGGAACTTACGTTTTTGCTTGGAACGCACATGGGTGTTCCTTGCTTCACTTGGCCAGCCTCCACAGTGACCCCTATCACTATTGGATCTCGGGAATTGAAAATGTACTGAGGGAGGATTTTCATCTTGCAGGGAAATACTGCTATGTGCCTGAAAGTAAAGAGAAGGCAAAACATCTCAAGCTCACAAACTCTAACAGAAAGATGGGTGTGGGGTTTGCTGCATAAGCGCTACAAGCTAACAGCTGCAATGACAAACACTGTGCACTCAAACTAAATGAGGGCGCCCTTGGCCCCAGCCAGCCACCTCCTAATGTTGGCAACATGAGCAGAACTTGCTGCCTTATCTGGCACATAGTAGTCTTCTTCAGAGCATGTAGTGACCCATCAATATGATTTTCTTCATATTTCTGTTGCTTCCCAAAACTGTGCCATGAGGTTACTATCCTTGTCAGTCACAATGCTGGCAGCACATGAGGACAATTAAGGCCTGAGCTGTTACTCTGGTAACTCTCTCCTAGACAGTGTAATTCTCCTGACAGGACACCTGCCCCTGACTCTCTACCGGCTTTGTTACGGGTCCATGGAACCGGAGTTATCCCGACGTGATCAGGACTATACAACTTGGCAGGGAGAAAAAAGGAAGTCCCCAAAGCTCAATCTTTCCCATGCCTAATAACCTGAGAGCCCTGTCACTTCTCCAACCTTCTAAATGCCATCCGTGTTCTCTGTATACCTGTGCACACTACACATGCCTATCTGGTCTGCTTCTGACTGTTACTCCCATAGCCCATTCTCTGCATCTGCTCTACAGCACTCCACTCACACACACATTGGCTGTCTCTCAGTAACAGACTTTGAAAGGCCCAGGAGGAGGAAGCCTAGCTAAGCCCTGCAGACACTTCATGAAGCATGGACACAAGAAAGTTGTAAGGTCTATAGAAGAATGGCTCTGTCTCCCTCAGAATCCTTTGGCGTTCTTTCCCAGTTTACACATAGGTCCAAGCCACCAAATTGAAATTTAATAAACTAAGGACCCAGGGAAGACCTCATCTCTGTCCTCCACCTCTCCCGCTCTCAGACACGTACACACTCGTGCACTGGGATGTTTTCTCCTGGTTATTACATACCACTTTAGGATGGAGTATATTGGGACATAAATGGCCACACTTTTGTTGCCTGCTTTCCTTGTCAGTATTTGGTGCCTTACCAAAGATTCAAAGTAAACAAAAACATCAACTTACTTAAATTCCTCCTGTTTCTGTTTCTTGTAGTCTTGTCTGTATTTTGTAAAAGAATCAAATAAATGATAAATAATTTCTGCACTAAAGATTCTAACTCCCAAACTATCAGCCATCTCTTGTGCATCCCGCTCGATTCTTACATCAAAGGCCAAAATTACCGCGTACCTGAAACATGGAAACATCAAAGATCACTCATTGAGAAGTAGTGAGTCACACTAACAGCCTGAAGACAATCAGAAGGAGTACTTACTGAGGATCATGTTCCAACATCACTGAAGCCTTCATAACATCCTTTTTATGGACTGGGCCAATGTTAATTCCAGCATACTGTAAGAAAGGTTACAGGTTTGCCGGCATGAAACAGGTAATGGCAACATGACACCACGTGCTTACAAAACTGGTAGTTACTTACTGGCACCTCTGACGTCTTCAGAAATTCAAGAAGAGCTTCCAAAGAGCCCAATGTAGACGCCTGGACATAAACTCCTTTTTCTTCTAGTTTGATAGCATTTAGTGTTTGCTTTAACTCATGGATCAATTCATCCTTGAAAAGAAATCAAATGTGACAAAGCACACCTGGCTTCTGCAGCCTAGAGTTAACTTTCGCTCTGGCTAAACACTCACCTGAAAACATGAAATTAAAGCATGGCAGTTTGTTCTAGAAGAGAGACTATAGCCACAGCCTAGCCCTATCCTAACCCACTGCCATCTATCTGCCTTAATCTAATAGAAAATGTGTTACATCTCTACAACTCTCTCACAAATGAGTGCCGCCCCAAAGCTCACCTGTGAAATTACCTAACTCATCACATCTAAAACAGGTCCTCTCCACATGCAGGTCTTGCCTGTTCCACCTCTGCCGGAGGTAGAGAATTCGATAATGATGTGATCTGATTTTGGCTGTGTAGCCAGCACCAACAGTTCTATTGGCTCTTTGGCAAGCAAATAAGCTATGACTACAGCCTGCGTTTTCATTGGATATGGGCCAACTGATCTTCCCATCAGACAAACAGGCTTTAAAATTACTACTAGGACCAAAGAGAAATTCCCTTTACGTTCTATGGGTTAAAATATCTAAACCGAGAACAGCCACTGGTATCTTCCCAGCACATACAAGGTTGAGGCAAGAAAATCAAAAGTTCAAGATCGGCTACATAACAAGACTTAAAATGCAAAAAAATTAAATAAATTAAAGAAAAAAAAAGTATGTGTATGGCTGTGTTTGGCTACGTCATACATGAGTGCTGGTGCCCTCGGGGGCCAGAGGCAGTGGATCCTCCTGGAGCTACCAGGTATGGATGCTTGGATCCAATGTGCCCCTAACTGCTAAGCCATCTCTCGAGAGCAATTTCTTTTGAAGCAACTTAAAGCCGCCTCCTTTCCCCCCACCTCCCATTTTTGAAAAAGGGTTCTATGAAGCCCGACATTACCTTCAGCTACCAATGCAGCCAATGACAGCCATGAGCTTCTGATCTAACTTCCTCCACCGTCTTTGTATATCACTCTGCTCATTTTTATGTAGTGCTGAGATCTAACCCAGGGCTTCCTGTGTGCATGTATACTAACAACTGAGCATGCCCTGTCATTTGGAATCATGCATATAGATTTATACAACTTCATATAACATTACAAACAAATAACTTGAAAGCAACCCATTCCCTGAAATAGGTCAGCAGACAAGACCCTGACGACAAGGTGCCCATTTTAGTGAGCATCCCTAACATATGTCGTGCTGACACAACAAGACTCTGAAGTAAGGAGAAAAGCAGGATACAGGTAGATATGAAGAGATGGGGAAAATGGGAGTGGACCGTAATTAGGGATGGAGGAGAGAGGTTGAAACAAAAGGAGAGGGCAAGTGGATGTTTGATAAAGCCTCAAGGAATATTTAACATTGACCTAAAATATTCTATATAATACATGTAAGTATATGTACATATATATATATATATCTTTTGAATTTTAATTTATCAGCATGAATGCATGCATGTATGTATATGCATGCATCACATGGAGATAAGAAGGGAGTCAAATCCCTGGAACTACAGCTACAGGTGGTTGTGAGCCACCACATGGGTGCTGGAAACTAAACCTGGGTCCTCTGCAAGAGCTATTAAGAACCATCCCTCCTACAGGACTGTAGACCACCTTCAGTGGCAGAATCAGGTCACACTCATGATACCTCAACACTATGACTACCTAAACAGGATCCAGAAAACAATATGTGCACACATACACACACACACACACACACACACACGCAGTTATACCCCATTGGCTGGCAAACTCCCCATAAAAGCCATAGGTTAACAAAACTGTAGTCCCAGGCATGAGAAACTTCTGTTCAAGCTGCTGATTAAGATGGTACAAGATACTCCCCAAACAGCACAGGCTATTGCTTTTGCCCCTGGTTGTCTACCAAGGCTGAGGGTGAGTGAGCCCCTACTGCTGAAGGCACCAGACACTTAAGACATAGGACTTGGAAAAGCTGAGCTGGATCTAACCAGAAAGTCTCCATGAGGTCTAGCTTCCACAGTACCAGAAGATATTATACAAGCTGCCAAGGGAGGGAAACAACCTACAGTGCTGTCCAGCTATGTGGCCAGCATGATAACATGTCCCTAAAAGTTTACAATAGTGATGTTCATATGTTGACGGTAAACAAAAGCTGTCTAGGCAGCTATCTAATAAGGCCTACTCAGCAGTAGGAAGCTCATGCCTAGTACTAGAAACCTGGACAACTATCCATGGGTACTGAGGACATGGACCTTACACTAGACCAACATAATTCCTAATAGCTAAAGCATATCTTTATACTCACAGTTCCTGTAGCTCTCACCCCACATCTCAGAACCCTCAGTGAGGCTTCAGAAAAGCACAGTCATGGTCCAGAGATCATGAATGGGAAACCCAGTCTCAATGAATAAAACAACATAACTCCTGCTTGCACCCAAGTTCGGCTAACATCATGAAACAGGAGGTGGAAAGATCCTAAGAGCCAGAGGACCAGGAAACATACTGTGTCTCCTATCAATGACATGAAACCTCAACAGTATGGCTGCCTAAACAGGACTGTGCATTTAATACCAACAGACGTGTTAACTAGGAAGCGGTCGGTCAATCTCAGAGAACGGGGAATTATAGACTCTTCCAGGGAAAAACCCCAAATGAGTTATCCAATATAAAACGGTCAATCCTGAAGTCATATACACACAAGCAACATTAATGCATTCAATAGGTTATATTTATATATTTATGAATGTGTGTACTATAAAAATAAAAAAAGAGGCCATCAACTTGGGAGGGGATGAAGGGGAGGGCATGGGAGGTCTAGAGAGAGGAAAGGTAGAAGGGATGCAATCACATTTTAACTAAAATAAAAAACAGGAAATAAGAAAAATAGGTTGAAGCAAGAAAATCATGAATTCAAGGTTAGTGTGGACACTGGGAGGGAAAATGGGTAGTCCAAATTGGAAAAGAAATTAAGCAAAAGTAATGAACTTACTTTGAGAACAGGGACTTCATCATCCTTATAAGCCACTAGGAGAGGTAAACCAGCCAGGGTTTTCTCAAGGTCTTTCCCAAGAATCTTCACTCCCTGAGCTGCTTCCACTTCTTTATGCTTCTCATACTGGTTCTAGAGATAAAAATACTTTCCATTGAATTTATCTGAACAGTGGTAGCACTACCGTATTTTGTGACCTTGGAATGGAGAGTTCTCAAGCCCTGCTCAAGAAACAATACCTACAACATAAGGAATGAATAAATTCAACATTCAGCTTAAGTATTTGTTTCTCAAAATAGCACAGAAAGGACAGGTCAAAATAGAAGACAAAGTCAAAACAGACAACATTTCCAACAGTAAAATCTGTGAAAACAGGAACACGGAAAGGGTAGGGCATGAACAGCTAAACATAAAGCCATGGCTATTCGGACAGAGGGGAAGGTTTTGAAAGTGATGGCGCCAGAGTAGGCAGATGTGAAAGAGAGCCACAATGAAGAACGACTCAGAACTTCTGCTGAGGCAACAGTGAGATGGGTCCTGCAGACACTGGGAAAACCGGCACATGTTCAGGTGCAGAAAGGAGGTCCGCGGCACAGCATGGCAGTGCATACACTCCACGGGCAGAAGAGTGCACAACAGGGTCACAGTGGAATATAGATCTGGAATATTCTTAGTCAGGAGGGCCAGGTGCAAGGGCAGGCACCAAGAATGACTGCACTTTCACTGTCCAAGGGGTTCTGTTCCTCACGGCCATCTGTGCAGCAAGGCTATCTATCCTTCAGTCTCACAACCTGCTAAGTAGATATTATCACCCACGTCCACTTCTGTAGTGACACAGGACAGGGACAAATGTGTCCTGTGCAGCCAGCCAAGCAGTCCTCAGAAAGAGATGGCATCAGCAGAAATAAACATCATCAAGTCCCGAGGTCCACACTCTCCATCTTTTTCTTTAAAGATTTATTTATTTTATATATATATATATATGAGTGTTTTATCTGCATGTACACCTGAATCTCAAAAGAGAGCATCAGATCACATTATAGATGGTTGGGAGACACCACATGGTTGCAGGGAATTGAACTCTGGACTTCTGGAAGAACAGACATTGCTCTTAACTGTTGAGCCATTTCTCCAGCCCCACAATCACCATCTTGGCTTACCTTCACGCGTAATTCTTTCATAGGAGGAGGTAAGAGGAGGCCACGAATCTGAGTGACAATGGGCCCTTCTACTCCAGGGACAATGATTGTATCCCCTTCCTTCAAACGTCCATTGATCAATATGACATCTATTGTGGTGCCCATTCCTGGGAGAGCTTTAACCTAATAGGCATGTTTTCAAATAAAAAACAAAACATACATGATGGCATATCACAAAATACAGAACAGTACAAACCCTGCTGGGGAGGGAAGGAAGCCCATGGTTACCTCCATGACCTGTGCTCTCAGCTCTTCACAATGTGCAAGCCTCTTGCTCAACATGGTCTGAGTTAACTCCACAAGAAGGTAGATGAGACTCCCCATGCCATCACCAGTATGTGCAGAGGTAGGTACCAAGGACACAAAAGTGCGGGGATCTTTATTCTCATAAAACAAAGCAGCATTCAAACCCTAGAAACAGAGGCAGTCCAAAACACTACATGAGAAGAGGCACCTAGAAAAGGGCGACTGAAACTCCTTCAGAGATGCACAGAGAACTGAGGTGCTATTGGTGAGCGGTGAAGTGCTGACCTCTGCATGAAGAGACCCTATCTCCCATGGTCAGCACTAACACACAAACCCCTGAGCAAACACGATCTAGGAACAACTGCCTAGATGTTTAGAGAAAAGGGAAAAGCAGTTTCTACATCAGTGCAATTCATCATAATGCTCAGGCTGCAGAGACAGGTGTCAAGCACCAGTTTCTGATATTAAAACTGGAATAAGCTCAGAATTCTGCATACACTACCCAGTCAGATAGAAGGCTGAGGAAAGGAAGACCAGGAACCCTGGAGTTTTACATCAACCTGGTAACAGCAAAACACCAAAAACTGGAAAAAGGAAAAAATTACCGAGCTGAGTTGGGAACAAATTTATATTAATGAAAATAGTGACTTGGTTCTTCACAAAGAGATTCTCCTGCCTGGCTCGGCGGTGCATGCCCGTAATCCCAGCGCTCTAGGAGGCGGAGGCAGGCGGACTCTATGAGTTCAGTGTCAGCCTGGATTACAAGGCAAGTCCAGGACAGGCAAGGATACACACACACCAAAAAAAAAAAAAAAAAAAAAAACAAAAAACCCTCTATCTCAGAGAGAGAAAAGAAACTGTCCCTACCTGCTGGGCAAATTCTACAATAATGGCCTTTGCGCGCTCCTCAAATTCATCCTTTGTATTTTTCTTCTGCTTTTTTAACGTAACAGCCACATCAGAATCAGGACTCTTCTTCCAATCATATAACCTGTCAATCTGGAAAACATTTACCAGAAACATTTCAAAAACCCACAACACCGAAGGTTATAAGCTCCAGGAAATCCCCTGTATGTATGTTTCTGTCTCTCTCACATACATAGTGTAATGTACTCAGGTATTTTATTGTACAAAAGGCCCCTTCAGAGGCTGTGCAAATGAACCTCTTGAATGAGAAACTGCTGAGGTGACACACTGTCCATTTTAGCCTCCAGTGAGTTCTTGTAAAACTGCTCTTTGCAAAACAGAAGGTTCTGGAAGTATCCTGTGAACATTAACATATATTGTTTGCGAAGTTCCAAAATGAGCTGGTAAATCCGCTGATAGGAAGGATTAACTGGAGCAAGCGCCACTCTCAGGAAGACTACATCAATTGTGTTCTTGCTCAGTCTGCTGGTTAATAAGAGAGTTTTCCCTCAGTTGTCAAGCTCTGGGATGTTTCAGGTGAAGGAAATGCGCACTGCAAACATATCTAAATATACTGAACCCATAAATTTATCCAATTATGAATTAATTTAGAAAATACTAAATTTTTAACATCTGTATCTCTGCGAGAGTGCTAAGTGACATTACGAGAGGGAATCAATCAGCACAACAAGACTGTGTGTGCACCTGAGCACAGCCTATGCTGTTGGTGTTACTGAAGGTGCAGTGAGGAGGGCCACACCTGGGATGGTTGGCAAGATCGGGGTACTGTCTGTGGTTGTTAAAGTAATTTCTAAAATTACACTCACCATAAAAGTTCTAACCCTGAAAAACAGGCAAACAAAAGAAAAGGCCGTAATGTTCGTAGAACTGAAAGGAAAGCCATGGGATGAGCTCAAAACCCAATTTTTTTGAAGAAAAAAGAAAGGAAGAAGGGAGGAGAGAAAGAGGGAGGAAGAAAGGAAGGTAAGGAAAGGAGGGAGAGAGAAGGAAGGAAGGGAAGGAAGAAAGAGAGGGAAAGAAAGAAAGAAAAAAAGATCAATGACCTTGAGGAAAGAGCTAGCAAAACTGAAACATATAGGAAACTATGATGGAGGCAGGGGAGGAAAAATACTCTCCTGCTTCAGTTGGCTTGTCATGTGACAAGATTAAGAAAAGCAGCTGAAATACCAGGATTATCCTAGAACTCCAACAAATAGTTAAAGAAACTTCTAGAAGCCAGGAAATTCAGCAGAGGCTATTCGAAATCACACCCTTTTTCCACTAAGAAAAGAAAGGTAACAGAATTTGTTATCAGTTACTTACAGTATTTAGAGGCTAAAATGTACTTCTAAGAGTGAGCAAATGGCCCTGCAGGAAACAGAGTCTCAACAAGATTGAAAAAAGCCCCAGTAAATGCGGCATCAACACCACGCCTCAGGGTGCTATTTTACAGCCTGCAGCACATTCATGCTTCCCGTGTCTGTCTGTGTGGAGGCGCACACATGAATACAAGGGCCTGGGCAGTCAGAGGCTTCCCGGGATCCCCTGGAGCTGGAACTACAGGATGCTATGAGCTACCCGACACAGGTGCTGGCAGCTGAACTTAGAACCTGTGCAAGAGACCAAGTACTGGGCCATCTCTCCAGCCCCTATTTGCTATTTTAAAAACTGCTTTAAAAGATAGAACAGAGCATTTAAAGTGAAAATAATAAAATTAGGGGTTTATAATAAAAAGGGAGGAAAAGCAAAAAGGACAGGAGAAACAGAACGGTTGTAAGGTTCTTATAACTCAAAAGGGACGTAGGACAGGAATCAAGTTAAAAATGCAAACCTGAGGCAACCTTGTGGCAAAACACACACAAGAAGCTCGACAATAAGGCGTGATATGAATAACCAGTGCTGTAGAGGGGAGGGAAATGAGGAAAGGAAAACAAGCTCATGTGAGATAACAAAAAATCAAACATAGCACCGTGCTGACAGGTGCTGTGGATACAGGCGAGTGAGCTGCCTTGGATCAGAGGGAAAGGTCAGTGCTTTGGACATGTAAGAGAAACACGCTGTGTAAAAGAAGGCATCTTAAATGTAAAAACAAGGAAGAAGGCAATGAAGATGTGTGCAATCCTAAGGAAAGGGAAGTAGCCGCACTATGATCATATAAGACTTGTGGGTAATAGACTTCGCAAAGACATAAAAGCAATGTGTCAGGAAGACCCAAATCGTAATTGTTGTGTGTACCTGGGATACCTTCAAACTACACTAAGTGTAATCCACAGAACTTTAAGGAGACAAATGAAACGCACAGAGGGAGGCTGAAAGGACAGCATAAAAACTCAGCCGAACAAAGTCAGCACGGACTGTCAAGTAAACATCACACATCAACGCCAGTCACAGGAGACCACTGACATCGCCCAAAAAAGATGACCCTACAGTGTGTGTCCTCTGATCACAAGGCAGTATCTGGAAAATCCACACACTTACACATTAAACAAGATTTTTCTGAATAATGAACAGATCATGGACAAACACAAGATGAATAAAGTATTTTCTTTTCCCAAATGAAAATAACAACAATGTCTAAGTATTGCTTACAGTGGAAGCTGGGCATAGCAGCACTGCCAAGGCAGAAGGTGGGTCAGCCTGGGGCTACTAAGAACTTGGTCTTTCAAAAAAAAAAAAAGAGGGGTAGGTGCTACTCAGTGGTAAGAAGCACTTACTGCTCTTGCAAAGGACCTGAATTCAGTTCCCAGCCCGAAACTGCCAGTAACCCCAGCAGCAGGGTAGTCAATGCATTAGGACACAAAATCTTTAAAGTACAGGGAGATCATTTAAAAAAAAAACAAAAAAAAAACATAGTTCTTTACAAACTGACAACCAGGTAGAATGTGAATGGGCAGGAGATGTACAAATTCATATGAGATCACATCTCAAAACAAGCAAAAACCAAAAACAGACCCATAATAATGGTGGTCAGGCTGTCTAGAAATTCTAGAACACAGATACAATCCTGTTGAAATGCAAAATGATACTGTTTGGAATCGTTTGTTTCTTGTAGAATTGATCATCCATACAACGTATGATTCAACAATTCCATTCTCAAATATTAAAAATAAATGACTAAACATACAAGTCCATGGGTACCTTACTAACTGGGAACTAGAATCCATATATCTTATAGTAGAAACTGACCAAGTGTGGTATTACCAGATAATAAAATACTATCCTATTATCTTAAGTAAAAACAACCACAGAGTTCCAGCCCACCTAAGAACATGGGGAAAGCTATGATAATGGAACAATAAGCTGACAACTGAAAAGACCACACATTACAGTCCTATCAAAGCTAGTACAAATACGAAACTTTTTAAGTATCAGCATTTGCCTAGATCAGCTAGATAGAGAGGCAAGGCTGGCTTCAAAGGAGTGAGAGCGGAAGATGATCCGCATTCTGGACAGTGGTGGTTTACCCAGACGCACAGATGGAGGGAGCTGACCAAGCTCATCAAGTAGTACAAGTATTCTCAGCCATTTCCTTACATATCACATAGACTTTCATTTTGTTTTTAAAATTAGCATCTAATAATGGGTATCTTATTTCCATACAAACACATAATATACTTTAAACAAATTTCCTAGTCACTATTTCCTTCTTATCTTTTCTCCTTGTTGTCTGATTCCATTCTTCTTCCTAAATAGTTCCTCTTCTATTTTTGCTTGGCAAAAATTAACTCTAACCAGGTAAGAGGTGGCAGGCACCTTTATTCCCAGCACTCAGGAGGCAGGTGGATCTCTGAGCTCAAGGCCAGCCTGGTCTACAGCGTGAGTTCCAAGACAGCCCAGGCTACACAGAGGAATGCTGTCTTAAAAAACCAAAAATAAAATTAAATGAATAAAATCTGTCTTACTAACATGATAGTGTTTGGTTCTAACCATTTTCCTAAAGATGACACCCTTTCATTCTTAACCCTGATGGACTGGCTGTCCTGAAGATGAGGAACTCAACCATGTGCACGGTGTGTAAGCATTCGACCACTGGGCTACATCCCCAGATCACGCTTGTGACTGAATAACGTTTTCTTCACCCACTCACCCACAGATGCGTACCTAGGTTCAGTCCATAATTTGGCTACAAATAGTTCTGTGATAGAAAAAATATGAGTGCCCAGACATGTAATATGAAATGTTCTTTCAAATCTTCCTGGGCGGACCATGGAATAAAGAGATGGCTCAGCGGTTAAAAGTTCACACTGCCTTGCAAGAGGTACCAAGTCGGTTCCCAGCAGCCATGTTGGGCAGCCCACAAGCACCTGTGACCCCAGCTGCATGGGGGCCACTCTGTGGACCCCTTGGACACCAACATTCATGTGTACAAGCTTGCACAAAGACACACACTTTAATTAAAAACAAAAATCTTATGGAAAATAATTTTCGGATGAGGGCTTACCTTATTAAGTGCAACAATGAAGGGACACTTTTTAGATTTAAGAAGGTTGATAGATTCAATTGTCTGGGGTTCTAAACCATGCATAATGTCAACAACTAGAATGGCAATGTCACAGAGAGAGCTTCCTCTGTTTCTCAGGTTACTGTCAGAGAAGAAAAAGCCATGTAAGCGGAAATCTTTTCAGTATTTTTATTACTTAAAAGTCTAATTTCTTTGTAAAGCCTAAGGAGAAGAGAACAAGAGCATTCTCCGGCTCTACAGGGAACTGATTTTGAGCACCACACAGACGCCAATGTGAGGACGGTCTGGTCTCACAGAGCAGCACTGCAGAGCAGCGCAGACCACACAGTCCTCTCGCACACACAGCATCACCTCTAGGACACACACACACACACACACACACACACACACACACACACACACACGACAGCCATCTCTGACCAAATGTCCAAATCCAACCTTCCAAGAACAGATGATGCTCACTTTGCACTTCTGATGGAGTGTTCTGAACCTCAGACTTTTAGAATCTTGGACAGGAAAGTGTGTGGAAATGTAAAACAAGCCCACTGTCAGGCACACCAGGACAGAGGACTCAGCTGGTGAGGTGTGAGAGCGCTCTGTGAGCAGCTGTGCCGCAGTGTCCAGGCTCACAAGAAGGGGACAGTCTGCCTGTAGCTGGCTTAAGCGCAGTCTTTCTCGGCTATCCCAGAGCCTCAGCTGTACCCTGGAGATGTGGAGCATGCAGAGGAGCCAGCCAGCATGTGCATCACAGGGATACACCATCCCTCAATCTGCCCAACACTCAACTGGCAGAGAAAAAAACTAAGTCTGCTGGGATTAGCTTAATGCCAAAAGTTCCTCTAGATATGTGTGTGTGAGTATGTGTGTGTGTGTGTGTGTGTGTGTGTGTGTGTGTGTGTGTATAAGAATGCAGTGGAGTGAAAACAACATTCCTTTTGTAATGATCTGCAGAAACTGAAGCAGGAATTCATGAGGAACTGCACTACTCTCCACAGTAAGGATGCTCTTTCCAATTATAAAACAGTTTTGTTTATAAAAGCCAAGAAAACACAAGACACACTATAAAATCAATGATGATCAAAAGACTATGACACTGCACATATGAAGGAACTATTCAAAGTTAATGGATATGTAGTTTCCTTGATTACAAAAGGCTTGGTCTTACCTGAAAGACTCATGTCCAGGAGTATCAATAATCAGCATTCCTGGAATCCGGACATTTTCTCTGTCAAACTACAAATGGTAGAGAAAGATGCAAAGTTTAAGGGAAGTAAAAATGGAAGCTTCTTTACAAAACAATTTACCCAAACTTGAAAACATCATTACTTCCTTTTCCCCAAAGGAATAATCTGAAACAGAATCAAACAGCACAATGGTTAATATTCTCCTTAATATCAAAGGAAGTTCTGTAGAGGCTGGAGATGGCTCAGTACTTAAGAGCACTCGCTGATCTTACAGAGGATACAAGTTTGACCAATAGCCAGATCAAGCAACTCAAAACCATCTGTCACACCCACTCCAGAGGATCCAGCACCCTCTTTTAGCCTCCCATGGGTAGCCACACACATACAGAAACACATACATGCATAGAAATAAGTATTACAATAAAGAAAAATCATTTTTGTTGAAGTTGTATGTAAGTCTCTAAGGAGTTGAAGAAAATGTAGTATGAATGGCTAAGTAGAGCCAGCATCTGCAATATCTGATTTAGCTAGGTGGTGGGCCCAGCACTCAGGAGGTAGAGGCAGGCAAATCTCTAAGTTCAAGGCTAGCCATGAGTTCAAGGGTAGTCAGGGGTACACAGAGAAACTCTGTCTCAAACAACAAGACTCAGAAACTACAGAACTTAAGTACTTTAAATATTTTAGGTATTAGCCCTTTGTCAGATGTAGGGTTGGTGAGGATCTTTTTCTAATCTGTAGGCTCCCTTATGTTCTATTATATCCTTTGCCTAACAGAAGCTTCAAGAAATTAAACACCAACAAACCAAATAATCCAATTAAAAAACGGGGTACAAGGCGAAACAAAGAATTCTCAACAGAGGAATGCCGAATGGCCAAGCAGCACTTAAAGCTCAACGTCCTTACTCATCAGGGAAATGCAAATCAAAACAAATCCCAGATTCCATCATACAGCCATCAGAATGACTAAGATCAAAAACTCAAGTGACAACACATGTTGGAGAGGATGTGGTTCCATTGCTGGTGGGAGTAGAAACTTGCACAACCACTCTGGAAATCAATCTGGAGCTATCTTAGAAAATTGGGAATAGCTCTACCTCAAGACCCAGCTATAACACTCCTGGGCATATACCCAAAAGACACTCCACCATACAACAAGGACAATTTATCAACTATGTTCATAGCAGCTTTATTCGTAATAGCCAGAATTTGGAAACAAGCTCTTTGTCCCTCAACCAATGAATGGATACAGAAAGTGTGGTACATTTACACAATGCAATACTACTCAGCAATTAAAAAGAAGGAAATAAATTTTGAAGGCAAATGGATGGAATTAGAAAAGATCATCCTGAGTGAGTTAACCCAGACTCAGAAAGACACCCATGGTATAGACTCAAGGAGAACCCAAAGGAGGATGCTTAATTCCCACTAGAAGTGGAAATAGATAGACAGCAAAAGTGGTCAAAGAGAGGGAACAGGGTAAGAGAGGGAGCATAGAGAGAAATGAGGGTCGGTATCAGACCTGGGGAGAGC
>CM053756.1:5112889-5134862 GCA_028658305.1 Pachyuromys duprasi
GGGCTCTGGGGACGGGGGGGCTCTGGGGATGAGGCTCTCGTAGCATACTGTCTGGATAAACGTGCTCTAGGCTCCCTCGGTGTGTGCTCGTGAGTTACCTTTCTCTCTCTCCTCGTCGCTGGCCATAGCTTCCCAGTCATCTAACCCAGCCTCCTCAGCCTCCTCTTCTTCATCTGTTAAGTACAAGTTGCTTTTCAGACAAGAGAGCACTGGAAAGCAAGCAGCTTCTTTCAGAGTGTTCAATTATCAAAAACTTTATGCAACTGTTTTCTTTGGAATTATCTTTTCAATATACCTAGCATGCTGTAATTTTACCATGACTCAGCATTTCACTATTTTTAATATAGTTTTAATATAACATTAATTTTAAATCAGACTTTATGTTTGAATAAACTAAAGTAGAAACCTCAACAACAAAATGTTTAGATTTTTTTAAAGGATGTCTAAATAAACTCAGTTCTGTAAAACTTTCAACTCATACATTATACAAAGGATTTTTAGTTTGTTCTTATCAGACTTATATTTTAGAATAATGTGTAGCTAAAAAAGAAAAAGTGAAAAATTTTTGACAACCCTTGCAAGCTGTGTGTACACATGTACACACATACACACAAACACACATCAATACTAACTAATAAGCTGAACATACTTGGATTGGTAAGTAGGAACTAACCACTAAAGTTTCAAAATGTATGCTTCATGGTTTTTATTAAAGATATTTCCAATTTCTGTCAAACGATAACATAAAACTTCAGGCTTAAGAGATTTTTGATCCATAAATAAAAATAAAGAAATCCTGAAACCCTTCAGTGTCTTTTACAGACATTTTACTGACACTACCAAAAAGAAACAAACTGATTCAAGTATTGCTTGGATATTTTCTCAAGGTAGAAATGAAAAAGCATGAGCCAAAAAAAATGAATGACAAAGAAAACATTCAAGCCAATAATTTATCTGGCTCCAAACTACTTACTAACAGTAACTTACAAGTTGTGAGCACTTAACAGCAACTAATGAAAACCTGATGCTACTGGCCTGGTCCAGCAGGAAGCGGCGTCTCTTCCTTGTCTGGTACTCCTTGCTCCACAGCTCCCACAGATTCACTTATTTCCAAAGATTCAGACACTAAACAGGAGTGGAAAGTGTATTACCCACATTTTGCAGTCTGTAATTTCTCTTCAAATATCCTATTCAGCACAGTGTAAGAATCCTTGTTTCTTACTTAGTCTAAAAAACATGATAGCACTTATAAAGGAAATCACTTTTTCTGCTCAAGCAGAATGTAAAAATCACACGGCAAGCAGAAAAATAATTTATATATTGTTCTTCAGATTTAACAGTATCTATTCACATAATAAGATGTAGACATTTCAATCTGAAGTCTCTTTTGAAGATTTACCTTCTGTATGTGAATATATGTGCACACCTGTGTATAGGCCAGAAAAGGCATTGGATACCTGGGAGCTGGAGTCGCAGGCATCTGTGGGATGCCCAGCTTGTTACCCAGATGCTAGGATCCTAATTCTTGTCCTCATGACTGAGCAGCAAGCACTCTTTTAGCTACTAAGACATCTTCTTTAATCCCTAAAGTACTACTTTTGTCTCTCACTTGAATCAAGTGAGAATGATTAAAATGGTAAGAAACAATAAATAGGAAAGCACAGTTCTGGGGGCTTGGATTGAAGCCAACTCCCAGAGCCCCTTTGACTCAGCAGGGCCTGGGCTCAGTCCCCAACATCCCATATACATGCATGCTTGCACAAAGATACTTTGTGTTGAAAGCTTTGAGGGAAAGGCACATGTAATCCTTTCTAAACCAAAGGCTACTTTATACACAAACCTTCTTTATTTTCTAGCTGTTGCGGTGTTTTCTTCTTCTTTTTATCTTCATAAATTGGCCTCTTCTTTGGCAATGTGTCTTTTGATGGCACTTCAACACCTAAGGAGGGAAGAAAAGGAAAATTTAAGGTTTACACTGTTATGTGATTTACTTGCTAATAGAGAATATGTAAAATATGAGGCAAGGCAGCACACACATGTAATCCCAGCACTTCGGAAGGTAAGGCAGAAGGACCACCTATTACATTCAAGGTCAATGTGGACTACATAGTGAGACCCTTTCATCTCAACACTTCCAAAAAAAAGGAAAGTATTTTAAAGGACATCATTTTGTTCAATTCAAAGATACACACCCTAAAGTACAAACGAGCATTCCTGAACGCCTGGCTTCTGCACCGGTGTCTGTCCATTCACACTTAGACACACTAGGAGCTAACAAGTGCACAGGCCTTACAAAGGCCATGGCCACGGAGCAGAGCAGTTCTGGCACCAGGTACCATCTCAAGGGTCAAACCTCTTTAGTCTGAGCTCACTCATCTGCCTCACCATCCTGCTCATCTTTTCCCAAAGTGTCAAATATTTAGTAGCCTCTTCAGTCTGGCTTTTGTCATCAGCATGGATACGTGAATCAAAAGCACTTTTATCTTTTTAATTTGTTTTATTTTACACAGGGTTACACTGTATAGCCCAGGCTAGCCTACTTACAAGCTCAACCACCTCTGCCTCAAGAGTAATGGCGTTAAAAGTGACTGCCACCAAGTGTGGCTAAGCATTTCATCTTTTAATTGCTTAGTTATTGTATTATACCAGTTCATTAATCCACTTAATAGCTGAAGAGCTTCTGATCATTTCAGTCTGGAGTAATTATGAGGAAAACAGATGTGAGTATTTTCAAACAACCTTCTGCATGAGTTCTCTCTCTAAATGAGACAGAAGTTGAGCATGTGCTTAATTTTGCTCAAAACTGTCAGTTCTTTAAAGTGGATTTAGGCTGAGCTTTCTTTTCATGTTTACCCTTTATTATTGAAGAGGCACATGCTTTTATATGAGCTGCTGGGCTTCCAAATGCTAAATAAGAGATTTTTATATACCTTCAAGTCTTCATAAAATATAAAATATGTAAATAGACACATAAATGGAAAACTACATATGCTCACATTATCTATCCATCTATCTAGAAGATAGAATTACTTCACTCAACTTTTTTGAAAACTTTTTAAGTTTGTAAATGGCCTGATATTACAGCTCACTCTTGTAATGTCAATACTCAAGACACTGAGGCAGAAGGACAAGCAGGAGTTTCAGCCTGGAGTGACCTCTCTGTATAGCCTCTACTGAAATGCCTGTCTCAGTATGTAATAGTGTTCTCAAAAAACATAAGATATTTTCTGGAATACAGTATGCATAACTGGTCTAAATTTATTCCTTAACCATTTTTAAAGTCCCTGGTGAAATAACAGAGGCTTGTTTTGTTAGAAATTAAATTAGTAAAATTTAAATAAACCAAAGAACTGTGTAGCAGTTTGGTTGGACACCTCCCCCACCATTCATGTATTTCAATATTTGGCCATAATAGTGGCACCTTCTCATGAAGGTGTGGCCTTGTGGAAGGAAGCATGTCACTGTGGAGGTGGGGTTTAAGGTCTCCTATGCTCAAGCGAAGCCCAATGTGGCACACAGTCTCCTGCTGCTGCCTTGGGAATCAACAAGTAAGAACTCTTTTTTTTAAGAATACTTTTTAAAAAAGATTTATTTATATGTATACAATGTTCTGTCCGCATGTATACCTGCATGTCAGAAAAGGGTACCAGATCTTATTACAGATGGCTGTGATCCACCATGTGGTTTGGGGGAATTGAACTCAGGAAGAGAAGCCAGTGCTCTCAACCCCTGAGCCATCTCTCCAGCCCCCGAGTAGGAACTCTTGGCTCCTTCTCCAGCATCATGCCTGCCTGCACACCGCCGTGTTTCCTGCTGTGATGACGATGGACTAAACCTCTGACACTGTAAGCCAGTCCCAATTAAACGCTGTCCTTTGCAAGAGCTGCCACGGTTATGATGTCTCTTCATAGCAATAAAACTGAAACCGAAGCTGATAGAAGAGACTGAGTGTTGCTGAGACAGGCCTGAGCACACACAGAGACGGGGTATTGCTGAGACAGGCTGAACACACTTTTGTTTGGAGGATTGTGGATTCAGAAACTTTGGGTTAGGAAAGCAGTGGCATGCTTTAGGCATCATCTAATGGGCCATCCCAGCAGAAGCATGGAACAGTGCTGCTGAGGGTGATTTCAACTGTGGGGTCTCGCTCTAAAGGTTTCAGAGCAAGAAAAATTTAGTATGTTGCCTAGAGGTTTCTCTTGTGGTATTTTGGTGAACAATGTGTCTGCTTTTTGTCCTTGTCCAAGGAGTCTGCCTAAGGCTTAAGGTGAAGAGATTTTGATTAATCGCATTGACAATGGATATCTCAAAAATAGCCTAGTATAGATTCTGTTGTGTGGTTACTAGTGTTCACTCTTATAGAGAACACTTTTTATGAAAAGGAGAAAGCTGAGCAAGGCAAAAATACAAAAATGAATAGTTTAAGGAGAAAGGGGGAATGAAGAAGTAAAATGGAGCTAAATCCTATGTTCAAGGAGATAAACGGATTAAAGATATTAAAAGAAATAAAGGGAGTAGAGACCTCAGGGCAAGACCCTACCCAGGAAGGCTTCCATCTTGTGAAAAGGAGTTAAAGACCAGTTTCGGTCCAGGCATGGTCGTACATGCTTTTAATCCCAGCACTCAGGAAACAGAGGCATGTAGATCTCTTGAGTTCAAGGCCAGCCTGGTCTACAGAGCAAGTTCCAGGGCAGCCAAGCTTAGGCAACCACTGAAGGAAACCACTGAAAGCAGAGAACTGGTGAAGATGCAATTGAACGAGGGATCCATGTTCCATCCCCAGCAAGCAGCAGAACTTGGCAGCTTCAGCAACATGGTTCTGGCTTTAGAGCCAAGGCTAGAAGAAAGGGGTTGTGGACTCTTCCCTCAAAAACAAAGGAAAGTCTCTAAGGCCAGGCATGTGGTGAGGGATGTCCCTGTATGGAGGCCCAGAAAGGCCATTCTGTGAAGCTGTAAAAGTGAGGCCTGGCCTTGAAGACCCCGAGAGGTTAGAGATGCCAGAGCTGTGGGAGACCTGCGAAGGAGAGCTGTAACAGGGAGTGGGCCCCGCTCAAGAGAAAAGAAGTATACTGCGTCATCAAAGCCGAAAGGAGCTGGAGATCTCAAGAGCACTTTGCCATCAGACATGGAGATGCAGAGTTTGGAGTATGCCCAGCTGGTTTTCGGTCTTGCTTTGTTCCAGAATTTCTTCACTGTGCTCCCTTTTAGAATGATAATATATATCCTGTGCCATTATGTGTTGGAAGTACGTGATCTGCTTTTTTTTATTTACAAAGGATTACAGATAAGGGATTGCATGAATCTCAGAAGAGATTTTGAACTTGGGACTTTTAAATAGGGTTGAGACTGTTATAGACTACAAGGACTTTTAAAGTTGGACTGAATGTATGTCTGCATATGTTATGGCTACAAGCCTATGGGGGAGTGGAATGTGGTAGTTTGAATAGGCATGGCACCCACAGACTCAAGTGTTTGAATGTTTAGCCACAGGGAGCAGTGCTATTAGGAGGTGTGGTCTTGCTGAAGCAGGTGCAGCCTTGTTGAAGGAAGTGTGTCAGTGTGGAAGCGGGCTTTGAGCTCTCCTACACTCAAGCTCTGCCCAGTGTGGGAGCCAGTCTCCTTCCGCTGCCTGGAGATCAAGATGCAGAACTCTATTCCTCCACCATGTCTGCCATGTTCCCCACCATGATGATAATGGAGTAAACCTCTGAAACTGTGAGCCAGCCCCTATTAAATGTTTTCCTTTATAAGAGTTGCCGTGGTCATAGTGTCTATTCACAGCCATAAAATCCAAACTAAGATAACCTGCTAGTTATCTGTTTGTGGGTTTGGGTAGTTTTTACCTTTTCAAAAGATGTTCTTTTTCACGTACACATTTTCAATATACAGGCATATAACTGTTCACAGTAGTACCCTCCATTTCACTACTGGCTTTGGTTTTAAATAGTCTGTTTTTCTTAATGAATGCAACTAATAGATTGTAAATTTTATTGATCATTCCAAGAACTAGCTCTTAAGTCATAAAAAAAGACACTTGGCCACCCCCCAGCCCCTCTAGATGTAAGACGCTCCTCATCTCCAGTGAGCACTCCTCTTTGAATGGGTAAGGAGGGGTGCACTGGTTAGTTTCCAAAATTTGTAGATTTGTAGATTTCTCACCAGATATATTTAATGAGGAGGGGGTCAGGTAAGGTCCTGTAATCTAGTTCAGACTTATCTAGAACTTGCTATGGTAGCCCAGGCTAGACCCAAACTCAAACCTGCCCTGCCTCCCGACTGCTGGACTTCCAGGCCCACGCCACCATGCTACATTTGAGATGGGCTGTCACTGCTGATATTTAGCTTAATTCTGTTTGGGTACAATAAAACCTAGCATGGACTTTGTTTATTTTTAAATAATCTAAAATTTGTTTTATGGTTCAAAACACAGTCTATCTTGCCATGAATCTGTCATGAACATTGAAGTTAGGTAGCTACACACACAAAGGTGTCCCTTCCAGTTCATGTTGTTGTCCTTCTCTTTTAGGTCATTACAGCAAAATTGGGCTTCTTAGAGCGAGCACAGCTGCTCCTGTTTTCAAATGCTCTGATACAGTCAAGCTGTCTTGACTAGTAGTACGGTTAGCTTTAGGCCTTTCCATTTGCTTCATATCGTTACTGTTCACTTCAACTTATCTACTTAGTTTCTGGCTTGGACTACTGACCACTGAACATCCCTGCCCAACTTTGCTCAGCACACCTGGAAGCATATTTTGTCTGGTGCCTGAGAAACTAAGAAGACAAGGTCTTTGATGAAGCAGCCTGCCTCCGCCTTGGGCCTGAAAGCCATCTTATAGTAAAGACAAACTAGGTTCATTCCTGTTTATGATTAAATCTGTTTCAAGGATTGGGCTATGTAACTTTAACTACAACTGGTTCTGCACTGCCTGTTCCAAGAAACCAAGCCTTTGTTTCAAAAGGTTATTATGGCCAGCTGCTGTTATGACTACTTTGCATCATATCTTCCCCAAGTCCAGTACTGACCTCTTGACCTCCCTTAGGGAAGGCAGACATATACACTAATTTAAAAAGCTTGCTTTAGTTGCTTGCTGCAGTTAATTTGGCCATGATGATTTGGAATCTGTTGAGATTAACAATCTTGTCATTAGCTTACATCACACCTTCTGAAGCTCTGACTTTGCTTCACTTGAGACTGTTCCAAGAACACATGGCTGCCTGGTATGCCGTAGCTATATGAACACCATTGTAAAGCCCTCTTTCTCCACCTCTCTTCTCTCTCTCCTCTAATGTCCCCTACACAGACACCTCAGTGATATGTTTTTACTGGTTCCTCTGCTAAAAAGATGGTTCTTTTTAGAGTTTTCTGTTCTGAGATTCCTGAGAAGTTTCATAGTAGCAGAACAGCTGGAGAATCAAAGGTCTGAGGCCAGCCCTGTGAGCAACTTGAGGATGTTAAGGCGACACAGGAATTCTAAGAATGCGAAAGACTCAGGGATGATTCACACCTGTGAAAGCAGGAACAGAGAGGCCTTTTACCTTTAAAAGCAACCCTCCCCTTTTAGTTGGGCCTTTGTCCCAAATCTGACCACAGGGACTGGGAATCAGCTAATTACAACTCCATAGAGTTCAGGTGATCTCTTGGGGTTCTCTAACTCTGACACTAGTGTGGCTATCACTTAGCCAAAGTATAAAAAACACTGAGTTCCCTCAAACTTTTCTGATATCCGAGATCCCTTACTCGGCAACCCTGGCCACCACTAAGCAAACAAATGGGAAGGGAATACTATTCTAATTTCACATAATGTTACACAAAAACACACTCATTTCAAAATTTAAAAAATAAAATTTTACAGCTGAAAGGAAATTCTGGGACTCAATTCTTCTCGTTCCCCAAAGGACCATAAAAACCTTTACCATTATGATATAGTCCATCAACTGAGGCTATAAATTACTGGATACAGAACCAGGCCATAACTGACAAACGATGAACTTTACTTGCCTCTAAAAATCTCATAGGGATGCCAGAAAGAGAAAAGCAAGATCTATTTTAATATCTACTCTTTCAAATACACCCTTCGTAATACAAAGTTTACTGCCATCTAGCTCTGGATTGTACTTAAGATAAATCAGCTGTTTTCCCCAACACTCAAACTGAAGGACTAAAGGGACAAGTGACTAAACGGAACAGGAGCATCCCGTCCTGCTGTGCATACCAGAGTAACATACTAGTTCATTTCCAGTCAACAAGAGATGTCATGATCTCTGAAAGACAGAATGAAACACGACACAAATAAAATACTGAACTTTTAAAGAACTCACAAAGGAAACAAAAACATTTTAACTGTGGAAGGCAGACCAGGGACCCTCATAAAATCACAAGTGGAGATGCTGATATGATGGACAGGAGATGGACAATGGCGATGACACTACAACCCACATGATTTAAGGTGAAGCTTTGACACGTATGAACTGTGGAAATTATCTGAGAGGATCTGGATAGACGCAACTTTATCACATAACTCTTCATAGGAAAAAAAGAGCCTTTCCCAGTAGTCTGGGGTCAGAGGGAGATGAGGCGGAACAACAACAAAAAAGTGAAGGGTGAATACTGATGGCTTTGAGGGTGAAGCAAATTCATGAGCCATGGAATGTGGATGGCCCTAAAAGCCAGAAAAGACCACAAAATGTATTCTTTCATAGAAGCTCTAAAAATACAGTCAGTCCTGCCAACACCTCAGTCCAGTCCGACTTTCAGCTACACAACTGTAAGCATCTGTGCTGTTTCCAGTGGTAAGTCTGAGGTAGCTTATCACAGAAACACTGAAAACTAAGACAAACTGACGAAGCTTTTGCTGTCTTTACAAACAGTTCATAGTAATGCAGCTGTGCCTCCTGGCCAGCTCAGGAGCTGCTAGGAAGCAGACACAAAGGCGGCTGACTGAGACATGCAGAAGGACTGCTCAACACTACACAGTAAACACTTCCTTGGCTCCCTGACAAGATGACAAAGCTTTGTAATGGTCCCTTATGTGCACTGTTAAACTGTCCTCCAGCATCTGTAGACACTGCTAGGAACACTGCATCAGAGTCCAAACCCACTGGCTCTCCTGACAGTATGAACTGCCAAGAAATTCTCATTGTCATCTCGATGTGTGCTTATCCCTTTATCATATTTCAAAATCATTCCTCTTCACTGAAACAGTTCACCTGCAGGGCTTTTACTTTCAACTTATATGAATGTGAGTAATAGTTTGCTGCATTATTTTTTAAAAGCAATAAAGGGACTTATCCAAAGTAAGAACTTAAGTCATTAATCTATTTTTGTTTGAATTCATGGTTATCATTTTTATGTCTCTAGTGTTTTCTCCCAAATAAAAGAAGTAAAGAAGTATTGTTAAATTGAGACAGGAGAACAAACTACAGTCAAATCTGCTCACAAGTTTTGATACAGACAGCAGCAGAATTGTATGCTTTTGAATAAAATCAAGAACAAAAACTGTTTTAACTTTAAAGTATGAATATATGCTTACGTATATATGTACTGACAAAGGCTAGAATTGCAAAGATCAGTGTTAAAACTATGATAAGAGAAATGTATTAAGCAAACCAAAGGAAGAAGCTATGTTAAGTACATAGTACGCTTCCCTGCCCACGCGACAACATCCAACAGGTAAACAGCTCAGGCCAAAGGAGAAAAAACTGTAGGTGGGATACCACCCCAGATTTCCTCAACTGACTGTTCTCAACAGGGTTCTAGAAATACAACACTTCCGAGCAACACCAGCACCTCTGTGCACTCAGCTGTCCTACCAAGCTAGCAAACCAGGACATTACACTCAAGTCCTCCAAGAGCTCTTCTCTGCACGAGCTCAGCAGCTGACTGAAAACCTGCAGCAGAAACACCAGATATCTAAGAGCACATTCTGGATTTTATGAGTTTGAGGTTGGTCTAGGTAATGGGTGCGCTAAGTCATCTCTACTTAGCAAGCTGCCTTTCAAAGACACAGTGAGACAACGCCAGAGGACCTTTCATTGAGAGGATTCACATCAAGCTTAAGAATGGGAACCAGCTGTCAAGACACTGTGCAGCATTTAAGAATGAGAGAGAGACCCGGGTCAGAGTTGCCTCATGAAGAAACCTTCTCTTACAAGCAGGTTCTGAAGATTGATACTAAAGTAATTTAAAATCTTAATTTTCATCTACTTACATTTCTGACTACTGCATAAAACAGCATTTCTGAACCTGGAAAATTATTCTCTTCCTTTTCCATTTAATTATCTTCTAAAGGCCTTCAGCTTTCCAGATAATCAGCAGTCACATCTGATATCTGAGTACTAACTATACGCAAATGTACCCTCTAACACCAGGGGTTTTAAAGCTATATTCTCAATTAAAAATAAATTTTCTGAAATTTAAGGACAAACATAATAAAGAATTCATCACAAAAGAGAAGCAAATTAAATTTCTGAAAGTTGAGCAAACTGCTTAAGGTCAATGCATCACAATTTCCTGTGTATGACAGGATTCAAATGATAAGGTTTCTGTGACAGAAAAGCACTGTCAAAGGTCAACACAGCATCCGTTACAAAGCACACAGTAATCGAGTTACTGATACAATTCTAACCAAGCCCCTTATGACTATTGCATAGAAGTTTAAGGAATATAAAGAGGAAATTAAGGAAAGACCCAGAAAGAAAGTTTTCTCAATGAAGCAAAGACAGTATTTTAAGTCTTATCAGTTAAAATCACAATTATATCACAAATTTGTCATCATAAAACACCATTAAGTAGGACAGGAACCATGGCTCTTTGGATAAATAGCTTATTCCAGATCTACAACAAAAACCATGGGTAAACCTAGAAGGAAACCTGAAAGTTTTTATTTACAATAAACGCTTTAAATAAATGGACTTCAGGCCTGACTCTGTCCTAGGTGCTATGAAGAAGTGCACAGCAGCGTAAGCAGCAGCTGGGCTGTGCCATCTAAGACGTTAAAGGACACAAAAGCTCAGTCTTACCAACACCAGGAGAATGGGACTAGACAAAACCCGAATGAGACTCTCAGTGAATTCTGCAGTACTGTCAGTGAATACAGGGCACATCACAATGGAGTAGGTGGTAGCACTGGGAGACGAGCCTATCAGCCAAATGTAACCTGAGGCCCACATCTGGATCCAGACCTAAGCCTACACATGTGTAAGACTTCAAGACAGAGGAAAATACGGAAATCACAAAGAAATAAAAAATAAACTAAGTTGTGGGCTAAGTAGAGGATAAAGCGACTTCAGGGCAATCCTGAGGATGTGTTCAGATCCCAGAACTTATAGCAGAAAGCACCAAAAAAAAAAAAAAAAAAAAAAAGCCAGGAACAGTGGCACACAGCTGTGACCCCAGCACAGAGGGGCTATGCAGGCAGACCCTGGAGCTCAAGTCAGCTGCTGTCCTCCAGGTTCAGCCACAGATCCTGTCTCAAAAGCACACGGTGGGCAAGCAAGTAAAACACTCAGTGTCAACCTCTGACCTCCATGTGCACCTGCATGCATGCACCCACAAAAAGACTTCTGAAAACCTTTAATATTATTAGTTATAAATATATTCTACTTATGCTAAGTAAAATACTCTTACTTGCTAGGTATACAAGTAATCTGGAAGAAAAATTAAAAAATGAATGTCTTTGACTCACTTTAGAGAATCCTGGGGGGATGGGAGGGATGGTCAGAAGGGTACGGGTTTAAAACAAAAATGGAGGAGTTGAAACTGGTTAAAAGGTCTCACTTTTGTTTCTACTTTGTTTGTTGGGAGGGCAAATGTCATAGAAATTTACTGTTTGCACATAAATTTCCATCATAGCACCGAAAGCATTCTCCTAAACAATGGCACCTCACACCTATTGCTTACATTTCGCGCATTTTTCAGATTCAAGCCCATACCCTGCACTACAAAGCTGCTCGACCCAGGATCTGGGCACAGGAGAGGAGCTGAGCAGCTCAACTAGAAGCTCTCTACTTACCCTGAGCTTGCAGGTGTCTCAGGGTCACTTCAGCTCGGGCTCGGGCTTCTCTCTGGGACTTGGTTAACAGTTTCCCTTCTTTTTTCAAACGTTCTTTTCTTTCTTTTTCTTTTTGCTTTTTCCTTTCTCTTTTTTCTTGTTCTAATCGTTCCTAAGCAAGAGTATATGGCATATAAAATTATACTAGCTGAATGAACCATAAAAATTTAAATAAACAACACAAACTTTAAAGCTCTTAACATGCATGCTAGATATCTTGGGAGATTACAAATGAAAAATGTCAATGCTGCGCACCATTCTTAAATAGCATTAGGGTGCATTACTGGCAGTAACACACATGTAACTTAGTCTCTACATGGGGAGACAAGTAAGATTTTCCTATACCTCTTCCATTTTACAATTTGCATCAGAGCTGTTAATATAACTAAAATGCCCGTAGAACTATAAATTTTTTTAGATGTACATTAGAGAATTTTTACAGAAGAGATTTCAGGTAAAACTATCAGTCTTTGCAATTTCATGAAAAACATACCTCTTCTCTTCGTTTGGCTTCTAGCTCCTCAAGCCGCTTGATCCGTTCTTCTTCTTCTCTCTTCTGTCTCTCCTCCTCCTCTTTGAGTTTAGCTAACGCTTCTTGTATAGCTTTAACAGTGGACTTGCTAGGGCCTTTTTTCTTCTCTTTCTCTTTTTCATCTTTTTCTTTTTCTGTTTTCTTTTTCTTCTTATCTTTTTTCTTTTTGTCTCCTTCATTGTCATCTACCAAAAATAAAGGCAAAGAATTCAAGTTGCTTTCTGTGCCAATGAATAAATGCTAGCCAGATTTCAAGGACCATCGTGGGACAAGGCTTCTGCCACCAGGTGTGACATGCATCATGGTGTCCTGAGACCCAAGTCCTAGAACAGCTAGGATGTTCGTGAGACATCACTGTTGACCCTGGGGACCCTGCCGATGCTAGCATTGGTCTGACAAGATGACACATGGGCTCTGTCAGCAGTAAAAAGACAAAGACTGCAGTTCAGGTTATCTTTGTCTGGTAATTACAGCTTATGTCTGAAATTCTAAAAATTCTAACTAGCTTATGTTCATTTAGGTGCAATAGCCATTTTAGATGGGGATGATGAAAATTATATGAGGATGCTAGAACAAAACACAAAGACATAATTATTATACTCCAAAAACAATGAAGAAATGAAATTCGCGATACTCCTGCGATGGTGTTTTCTCCTCAAAATTCAGATAAATAAAAATTCAGTGGTTAAAAACTTAAGTCATTTTTTAAACCAAAAGCTTTCTAGTCTAAAGAAAAACTATTAATTTTAAAAATCTAAACCACCCAATAGTTACATATATATACTCTAAGAGGACGAAATCAGCTAGAATATTTAGATCTTAATTACTGATCAGTTTGTTTCAATTATCAAAAAACACGAGGGTTCAGTGATATGACTAAGCAGGTAAAGGTGACTGCCACCAGGCGGGACAAGCCACACTGGCTCCCTGAAGCTGACATGGAAAATAGAGCACTGACCCCTGAGACTTGTCCTCTGGCATCTGCCCATATGATGTTGGGACATGTATGCCCACACAAAAAACAAAAAGGAAATATATTTTCTTTTTTAAAAAGAGAGAAACAAAAACATGCTCAGTGTCACTAAAGTGATTTAACTAATTTAGATCTCTTAATTTACTTTTTACTTTCAAATTTCACAAGTTAAGCTAGGTTTTGGGGTTTGTTGTTGTTGTTGTTTTATTGAAAGGAAAGAATCGAGAGTTATTACCTGACATAAATTTTGGGAGGAAAATTTTTTCTTTGGCCACTTAGCTATCATTAACAACAAAAGTACTAGTCATAATCAATGCTGTGAAATTGCAGTGTATAACTTAATAGCCTGGAGCAGTGGTTTAATGAGTAAAGTGCTTGGCATGAGAACATGAGGAATTCAGATCATATTTCAGCAACCACATAAGAAGCCAGACATGACAGTACACTTATGTAAATCTGTACAAGGGGAGAGAGCAGCAGGGACCCTGATGCCTGCTGAACAGCCAGCCTAGCGGAAACACTAACTCTATGCTCAAGGAGACCCTGTCTCACACACTAAGCTGGAGTCCCGTGGTCTCAGCCTCCCTTAGGTGCTTGAGGTTGTTCGTGCAGGGTTGAAGTGTGGGCTTATCCCATCGATTCACTCACGTTTAGACAGCCATCTTGGTGAGAATTTATTAGTGCAGTTTCTGACATTCCTAGGAGACACAACCTCACAGCAGTTAATGGAAAGAACGAGGCCAGGAATTTGAAGGAGGGCAAAGAGGAGTATATGAAAGGGTTTAGAAGGAGGGAATGGCGAAATAATGTTATTATAATCTCAAAAACTAAAAAGAAATATTTTTTTAAAAGGTAAGATAGAAAATGATGGTGGTAGAAACCTAAATCAGCCTCTGGCCTCCATGTCCACAAGCACAGGAAAGCATGCCCACAAATGCATGTGCACAGGAGAGTGTACACACACACACACACACACACACACACACACACACACGTGCACAGGAGAGTGTACCCATGCATATGCATGTCAACAGGAGAGCATACCCACGCATGCGTATGAATAGGAGTGTACACCCACACAGCGTAAGGATCACAACTTAGACTAGACGTGCACCAAAGACTCCCGTGCTTTTCACCAACCTTCCACGGCTGCAGCTGTGTCTCCTTTCTCTTCTGCATCAGCAGTCACTCTGGATCTCAGCGCTTCCTCCTCAGCTTTCTTCTGAGGCTCTTTCTGTCTGCTTGGGTCCTTCTTGCCTTTTTCTAGCTCTTCCTTCTCTTTCAGCTTCCGAGATCTCGCTCTCTCTTCGTCTCTCTTCCTCTTCTCGCGCTCTCTCTTCTCTGCCTTCTTTTGGGCCACGGTCTTAATTTTGAAGGAGGAGTCGCCATCTTCATTCCCACTCTCTATGGTAGGAATGGACTTGTTTTTTTGGTTTTTTTTCTGTCCTTTTCTGGACTGCAATCCTTCCTCTGACTCACCAGCACTCTCACCTGAAGAGTCCACTCTAGATCGCTCTTTACTTCTTTTATTGTCTTCATCCTCTTCTGACCCATCCCATTTTTTCACTGATTTCTGAGCTTTCTTAGCTTTCTTACAAAGTTTACTAGAATCATCATCATCATCACTCCCAGATAATATTTCCACTTTAGGTTTTGTAGTCTTTTTTGATTTTGAATCCTTATCTTCCAGTTCTTCACTATCATTGTCATCAAAACTTGTTTTTTTGCCTTTTTGTCCTTTCTTCTTTTTATCTTGTTTTGAGGCAGATTCTTCTTCATTGTTTTCTGTAGGCTAAAAAGTATCCCTTGTTAGACTATCAAGAGCTTGTCATCCCTTAAAAGCAACCAGGGCCTCCTCCCAGTCAGGCGCTTCCTTCAGGCAGTACACATTGTTAAAAACTTTTATGGAATCATGATTTTTTTTATATTCTTGTTTCACAAAAATATAAAAAGTATGGGATGGAGAGACAGCTTAGTAGTTAAGAGCAATTATTGCTCTTGCGAAGGTTTGGTTCCCACACCCACATGTCAGTTCACAACCACCTGTAACTCCAGCCCCAGAGGATCTAATGCCCTTTCTTCTGATCTCTGTGGGCACCAGGCACAAACATGCTGCATACACACATATGCAGCAAAAACATTCATATACATAAAATAAATCGGGGGGGAAAAAAAAAGAACTAAAAAAATCCAACCACACAAAAGATACTAGTTACACAACTCATATTTCAAACTCCAGCTGTCCTCAAACAACAATGAAAAAATACACAGAAAACTGAAGATGTAAGTGGAATAGCTCATCACTGGCCCCAAATGTACTAATTTAATTAACAGTCAATACAACATTAAGCGCCTCTAGATTCTCAAATAAAGTATATTTCTGTCTGTCAAAGGTTTTAAAGAATATTGCTTTTTTTTCTGGAAACTTGGTTCCTCCCTTTCACCTGTTTTATAGAAACTATTAACACTTCTACAACCACAGGTTTCCAAACCAGGCAGCTCCCAAAACATTATTAGGAGACACGAAGGTGACATCTTTCACCTTGACTGTAGCAGCTTCTCTGTCAGTTCTGATGCCTTGGGCTTCCAGAGATAATTCTTCCAGTTCTCTCTGAATATCATTCTCACTAGAAAAGAAGTAAAATACATTTTAAAGCATTGATCTCATTAGACAACCCCAATACTCAAGCTATGAAAAACTAAATGCTTTTAAAACCATACTCAAAGCCTTGCTTCTTTTTCTCCTTTTTCTTCTTCCCCTTTGACTTCTGAGGCTCCTGTTCCTTGGCAGCGTCAGCTCCTTCTATTTCTGTAGCCAAGGCGCCAAAATCGATATCATCCTTGGCACTGAAATCAAAATGAAGACCAAAATGTTACTCAACAGCAAGCAATCTACCAGTTCACTTATACAGATACTTCCTTGCTATTTTTACACCCTTTTCACATGTTAGCCACACAGAGAAATACTCATCAAGTTCTCTCACGACGGCACGGTTACACTCTTAACAAACTTTCTTCTTCCATAAAGGTCATTCATAGCAAAAACAAGAAAGGTGTGAATCAAGAGCCCTAGCCCTGAAACAAACAGCCTAGGCAGTGAAGGGAAAGAAATAACTTCTGTAGATAATAAACATTTCTGTGGGTACACACACATCTGGAGTTATTTTTATAAAACACAAAAGAATCAAAGTATAAAACAAGCTATCAGTTACAACACCTGTTTTTGGAATCATATACATTATTCACTTAAAACAGCAAAAATTAGAGAGCTTGGAAGAACTTTAGAAACCAACTGGTGTATTATCTAGTATTACTAGTTGAAAAAATTAGAACGCACAAAGATTTGAATGCCTTGAGAAAAACATGACTACACATATAAATTTACATGAGTTTAAGTATGGAAATAAAACACACACACACACACACACACACTCCTAAATCTAGAACCAAGCCTACTCTCAACCTTTAACATTTCTGATTCCAGTCTATAAATGGCTCAACTATATTACTACTCAGCTTTGGAGTAACCAAAGCTGCAGTGAAGTTAAAATCTACAAAAAACCAAGGTCAGATATACAAAATACAAAAAGCATGTTCATTTCATTTGAATGACACATTAAGACATCAAAAGATGGAAGCTAGAGAGATGGCTCAGCAGTAAGAGCACTTGGCCGCTTTGGCCGTTCTTCCAGCGGACCTGGGTTCAATTGGGTTCAATTCCCAGCACCCACACAGCAGCTCACAAGCTTCTGTAACTCCAGTTCTAAAGGATCCAATGTCCTGTTCTGGCTTCCTCCAACACTAGACCCACATGGAGCATGCAAACATGCAGGCAAAACACTCATACACATACTATTTAAAATATTTTTAAAATACTATTTTTTAAAATGGCATCAAAAGATTTATGGAATAGAGGAGCACCTTATATTGCTTAATCTGATAAAGTGTCTGAAGAAAAAGACATTAACTGCTTCCTTGACAATAAAAAGACTATATAACAAAATATTGACAATAAAGCAATTAATGCTTTTAAGAAAAGCTGAACAGAATTAAAACATGTCCCACTGGATACTTGATTTGACTCTGAACAGTTTGCACACCTAAAGTGGCGAAGTCAAAAGCTTCCTAGTAAAGCAGCTTAAAAACAAGCAATACGGTAGGGAAAGTCATTAACATGGCAAAAAGAATGGCTGGTATGGGGCTGTCCTGACTACCAGGAAGCAGGGACCTGGGGGGTGGGGGGGGGGGAACTTCAGTAAATAACTGTCTAAGAACACAGTGGGCACCTGACTTGCACCAACACAAGCAGGATGAAGATTCAAGTCAGATAAGCATAGGGCACCCAATCAGTAACACTTACGACTGGACATACACAAAAAGGAGAAGGGAATAATCAAAGAATCACTTCAAATAATAAGAACCTAGGGCCAGCTAGGACCAACCAAGTAGCTCTAAAGGAACCTCTGACCGTATTCCACACTACAACAGTTCTGAAAACTAAGCAAGAAGGGGAGGCTGAAGGTTCCAAAATATTGCCAGCCCTCACCTAAACTATATATTTGTCTCATCAAGAGAACATGAGGGATCGTCTTTGCTTCACTATCACCCCAGAGTATTCATCAGCAAATAACCTACAGTAGTGCACATGACACAACAGTAGTAGCACACCTTCCTGACATCAGGTTTAAAAGACTTCTTCTGGATGACAAAAGACTGACAGTCTCTGAATCTTGCCAAATACCAAGCATTACCATAACCAACTGCTGTGTACTAGATAAAAATTCTCTTTTAATACTAACAATTTTATGAAGCGAAGCTTAAATATGATAAGCAACAAAAGGCCACATGACTAGAAAGCTTCCCACCAGTAACTCCTATTTTGCCTTTCTAAAAAACAAAAAACAAACAAAAGAAAAACCAGGAAAGATATTATTTAGCTTCTGGTTTTTCAGTAAACTTAAACACAGCTATATCCAGGAGGAATAATACGACTAAGTCTTAACCTGAATGTTTTCTATGTTTTCTAAAGCGTTCTTTCAATATATAATAAAGATTAAACATAATGCCATACACCTTCAGCCCTATTTTCACTTTTACAACTTTGGATTTGCTGTGTATAGTTCAGGCTAGCCTCAAACTCCGATGACCAGTGAAAACAGCAAATTAGTTAACTGTAGCAACGAACTAAACACGGTATTAAATTATAAGTCAACGGGTGGTGGAATAGCTCAGTGGCTGCTAGCATGCTTCCCCACACTTGGCAGACCTTAGATTTGATCCCCAGGATTACAAGACAGTAAAGAAAGCTGGCTTACAAAACAATGTAATAAAATAACAGTCACTAGTTCATGCTGAGGGATAAACAAATGGGTAAAAGAGTAAAAGGTAGGGGCGGGAAGGAGATGAGGGAGGGATGGGGAGAGTGGGAGGGAATAAGGGAGGGGGCTAAGCCTGGGATGCAAAGTACCTAACCTGTGATTGATATAAAAATAAATAAATTACATTTTAAAAAAAAGAGTAAAACATAAAGGCTAAATATAGTATCTAAAACTCCACACTCCACAAGATAGAACATAATTTTCCACTCCTAACACTGTGGGCTGTGCACAGTGATATATGTCCACAGATATCACTGGAAAGGACAAAAGAATGACTTCACAGAGGACAGGCCTGACAAACATGACCTTGGTCAGTCATCAACATCAAGACACTGAGAGCTGATCAACTGTCACAAATAAAATACGCCTAAAGAAAAACTTACAAGACATGTGGTACAAACTTAATACAGTCATAAAATCAAAAGAAATCTAAACAAAAGTCAGCACTAGAATTCATACCTGTTTCTTAAACATACAAGTGTATCGTGCTGATACACTGTAAATAGGTGTGTGGTTTGGAATAAAAATGGCCCCATAGGCTCACATCTTTGAATACTTGGTCCCCAGCTAGTAGAACTGCCTGGCCTTACTGGAGGAGGTATGTCAGTGGGAGCAGGCTTGATTTGAGGTTTCAACTCCAGGCATGCAGAGGTAGCTCTCTCTGCCTCCTGTGAACTCTGTTGTTCCTGCTGCTGTGACTTTGCTGCACTATCATGGACTTTAATCCTCTGACACAGTAAACCCAATTGAATGTTTCTTTTATAAATTATCTTGGTCATGGTGTTTTATCAAAACATAGGAGAAAGTCAATGTTGGATACACAGTGATTCTGCACTGTCATTACTAATTTTGCTTTAATCCTCAAGTTATTTTTTTTTTAGAATTTTCTTTTTAATTAATGTGTGTCTCTGTATGCAAGTATGTGCAAATGTATGTAAGAGCCCACAGAGGCCCACAGACCTCCCTTGAGGCTGGAGGTCCAGGTTCTATGAGATGCTCAGAATAAGTCCCAGGAACTGAGTTTAGGTCCTCTGGAAGAGCAGTACAGTCTTCATTCCTGAGCCACCAGTCCAGCTCCCTAAAAGTGACCTTTTAAAAATTTACCTGAAGAAGGGAAAGCTATCATGTCATTTATATCTACTCCAAAGCAAATCAAATATTAAATTTAAAAATGTACACATAACGTGTATGTTTAAAACTATAAAATGCTGATGAAAGAAATACAAAGAGAAATGCCAGAATTGTAGTCACTGATAGAAGCCTCTCAAACAACACTAACAAAAATTCTTCCCAAAATTACATACAGGCTTAATGAAAACCCCAGAAAGACTTTAAGAACACAGCTAGTACAGAAAACTGTAAAATTTGTATGTGAAGGCAAAAGACTTAGAATAGCTAAGAAAACATTTTTTTTCTTTTTTGTAAGAAAATAAGGTGGGAGACATCATTTTACCAAAATTCAAGGCTTACATTGTAGCTAGCTAAAATAAGCAAAACTACACTGGAATACAGATCACTAGAACAGAAAACAAAAATATTCTCCATAGAAGTGCGGCCACCCTCTTTACACACAGGGTACAAAGCCATTTCAAGCGAGGCTGAGCTCCCCAGAGGAGCTGGTGGGCCAGTGGCTGTCCTCAGACACAGACAACTGCAGTCTCTGGATGAGCGAGCATACTGTGAATTTAAAAACAGAACCTCTGGGAAAATACAGACAAAAATTGAAAGCCATCAAAATAAAAAAACTTTTGCAGTTGGAAAGACCATAAAAGTGGAATGAAGGAAACAAGCTCTAGACTCAGGAGTGGTAGATAGCAAAGGCTTATCTGAAAAAGGCTAATTGTAGCGCATGCTTTAAAGACACTCAAAACTCAACTGGAAAAACAAAGAAACAAACCAAAAACACAAACAATACTCCAATTAGAAAATAAACAAAAGGTATAAAAAAATTCTACAGAAGAGGATATACAGACGACAAATTAAAGGCATTCTGCATTAGTCATTTGGGTAATGAAAGTTAAACCCATGGACATGAGTGTGCACCAATCAGAATGCCACATTTCCAAATTGCTAACAATGTTAGTAAGAATGAAGAGAACTGGGTGGGTCAGGCACCAATGGCAGAATGCCATGGCCACTCTAAAAATAGTCTACCCATTTTGTGTGTGTCAAGATTAACTTGCAAATACAGGCTTGCACATGTATCCCTAAGTAACAAAAGCTTATTTTTACAGAGAAATTTGTAGATAAATTTATGTGGCAACTTCATTTACAACAGTGAAAAATGCAAAACAATGCATATGTCCTTTAGTAGGAGAATGGCTGAACAAGCCATGGTTCATTAACATTGCATGACATACAAGTCAGCAATAAAATAAAACTACTGATACATGCAACAACTTAGATGGAACTCAATCAGGATGAGTTTCCAGAGGTTACGGGTGTTGTAGCACACAGAACATAAGCAGTCCTCGGAGTGACATACTCTATATCTTAGCTGTGGTAATGATGACGTATATGACAATAAACACACACGAGTACAAACGCTGCCAAGCACATGTGACAGTGGCTTTAATCAGTACCAACGTCTGAGTCATGGCAATGCAGTACATTTTTAAGACTGTCAACAACAAACTAGGTAAGAGAGACACTGATTATCTCAATTCTTTCTTACAAGTGCACGTGAGTCTGTAATGATCTCCAAATAAAACAGGAATACTTTACGCAGAATTAACACTATTAACAAAATAAAAGTCTAAAGAAATGTTTGCAGCATAAATAAATGAAGGATTGCCCTATAATACCTAAGCCTTTACCAAAAAGCAAAACAATCAAGTGAGAAAATCTGAACAGACACAGCCATTAAGATACAGAAATGGCCAATAAGCACAGACAAGATAGTGTTACTAAATAATATAGTTTTAGTATAATCTAACTGCATTGAGATGCCCCTGCCTATGTACTAGAGTAACACAGAAAAGCTGAGGATAGGCAAGTACTGAGAGGACAGGAAGCAACTTCACACCACCCTGCAGGCAAA
>CM053756.1:5134962-5240408 GCA_028658305.1 Pachyuromys duprasi
CTCTCTCTCTCTCTCTCTCTCTCTCTCTCTCTCTCTCTCTCTCCCTTCCTCCCTCCTTCCCTCCCCCCTCCCTCCCCTCAACCTCACCGCATGACCGGCAAGCTCACTCCTAGGTATTCACCTCAAAGAAATAATATATTTCCACACCAAGATTTGTACTCAAACGTTTAGAGCAATTTAATTAATAATCATGAAAAGCTGCAAACAACCTGAGTGTCTGTAAGATAGTTTAAAGAAACCAGCAACCACACAACAGAACATTACACAACTAAAACTGGGCAGGAGTGATGTGCCAATATGGAAGAATCTCAAAGTCACTATACTAATAAAACCCAGTCAGGAAACACACCCTGCAAAGTCCACTTTCATCTGGGGATGCAGCTCAGAGATAAGAGCACCAGCATGTATGAGGCTCCAGATGTGTGATTCCCAGAACGTGAGGAGGTAAAGAACAGTGACTCCTAGGCAAAGCCTTTTGAAGGAAGAAAGGATCACCTGCCAAACATTTTAAGAAAATGATTCGGGCTACCAGAAATGGTCTATTTTACTCAAAAGGACACACCTTAACCCACTGATTGTACACTTGAAATTTGTGCATTTTTGTCTCTTAGATCTCAAAAAAAGTATGCTCAATTTCAAGTTCCAGATTATAAAAACCATAAAGAATCAAGTTAGAGATCATATTTAACATTTTATTTAAAACAGTTAATACAAAAAGTACATAACCCTAAAAATCATTTTTCCATTTTTGTAAATTATGACTATACCTAATCTTTTACATTAACAATGTAATGTGTAGTTAAAATCATGTCACTATGAAAAACTTTTTGAGACATAATTTTTTTAAATCTTATTTTATGTCCATCACCTGCATGTATGTCTGTGTAAAGGTGTTAAAAGCCTTGAAACTGGAATTAAAGACAGGCATGGCCTGCCCAGTGCATGCTAGGAACTGAACCTGGGTCCACTGGAAGAGCAGCCAATGCTCTTAACTGCTGAGCCATCTCTTCAGCCTCAAGATATGACATTTCTTAATCACGTGTGCAAGTATGCATTCAACTTTGGTATTTCTCCTTGATCCACCTGCTTTTTTTTTCATTGTAGCTCTCCATAGGAGTTATTACTAATAACCAAAAATAATACTAGTAATAATTATATAACAATATTGCAATTAAGACTCATGTGGTATAAAATCTTCTCTTTTTATAGAATCAAGGTTACTGGATAGCCTGGAAGTCTCAAAAGACTGCCTTCCTCTGCCTCCTGAATGCCAGCATTAAAGGTATACACCAACACACCTAGCCCAGGACAAAGCCTTTTAAACACAAAGATTTCAAGTAATTAATGCAAAGTAACTTAAAGCAAAATTAACTAATTTTATATTGACAGGTTGTCTAATGTATGTGAAGTTATATTTAAAAAAAAAACAAGAGAATCCAATTTCTTTACAAACTCTCAACTTTAATCAAACCCCCTAAGACTCTCATGTCAGCCCTTCTCTGCTGCTGCTTTGTCCACTGTAGATGTTTTAAGACCTGATTCAAAAGCAAAGTGTGGAGGCACTCATCTGTTACCCCAGCATGAGGAACAATTGTGAGTTCCAGACTCGGCCTCCAAAAACAAACCTACAATGCTCAAAATGTCTCTGCTGTGGTAGTTAGATGTGGTGGTTAGAGGCTTGAACGCCTCGTCCCCAGTTAAGTTCCCCGCAGCTGAACTGCTTGGTAGGATCAGGAGATGTGCCCTGTTGAGGGAGGTGTGGTGTTGTTAAGAGGGCTGTCCTTGTGAGCAGGCTTTCAGGTTTCAAAAGCCCCTGTCCACCCTTGTCTGCCTGTCTCTGCCGACCTCCCTGCCCTGCCTGCTGCCTGTGGGTCAGGATATAAACCTCCCAGCTACTGCTCCAGGGCCATATTTGTCTGCTTTCCACCATGATAACAGACTAACCCTCTGCAACTCTAAGCAAGCCCACAGTTATGCTTTCTTTCATAAAGGCTGCCTCAGCCATGCTGTCTCTTCGGCAGTAGGGCAGTAACTGAGTCATGCTCTGAAGTAAGTTTAGGTAAGACTGCTTATCAACAAAACATGACAGAAATAATGCTAGAGTTTCCAGGCCAAAACCTTAAAGCAGCAGTCTGTACTTTCTGTCTCTTGTGCTCTGTGCCAAGCTAATGTGAATGCTCAAGTGACATCAAGAAGTCAGATTCAGGTTCCAATGGCAAGTCCAATGGAGGTTCCAAAGAACAACCATCATCAACCACCAAAAGGATGAAAAATTTCATAAAGTAAGATTAAGATGACTCCATTATAGCCACTATAACTGTAATCACAGAAGACAGCCAGAAATCCCACATAAGAAGTTAATGTCCAGGACTACAAAAAATGATAATTGTTATTAAGCCCCTAAGTTTGAGATGATTTGTTAGAACAGATATTGGATGGAAGTTTCCTTTGAGATTGAAACATTCCATCACTCAGGGAACCTTAAGCAAAATAAACAACTCAATAGCTTTAGAAAGTCTCTGAAACTGACCAGATTCACAATCCAGACTCCCCGCACTCATCCCCATGATCAGTAAGCAATAAAGAAGGACCTAGGATCACTCACAGACTAGCCAAACTGCAAAGTAGACTCTTGAGGCCAGACCAGCTGCCGAGAAGCAGCCAGGCTGCCTCTAAGAGGTTTTAGACCAACTGAGTCACTTGGAAAGGACACTCTCCAACTTACTGAGCTGCCTGCAGGCTATGTGGCATGTTCCAGGTTCCCAGCTTTTGTGAGCTGTCACCCATCCTGAGGTGGGCTTTGGTGAGCTATGAGTCATTTCTACTCTTGTAAGTAACCCCAGTACAATTAATTGTTTCACCAAGTTGGACTTGATAGTATCTATCCTTCGGTCTTTCATGGACTCCCATTTGGGGTAAATAGCCGTATGCCTCCCCAGGAAAAGTCTTGTCTTACAATAGCACAATAATAATTGGGACATTCCTACATTTCTTATTCCTAACCTGAAGAAATGACAAGCATGTAACACTCTTTCTGCCTGCCTACAAGGGGCAAAACCATTTTCCAAAATCCCAAAGGGAAGAGAAGGCCAGACTTAAGCTTGTTGCTGCCTCTTTTCACTCTTCTTTGCTCTCTGGTCCTCCCCTCAGACACTTTTAGCAACATCCAAAAAAGAAAAGCCACGAGGAGAAAGACTACCCGTTACCTGTTAACTCAGCAATTCCAGTATCAAAAGGCAAAACGGGACTTCTACTCTGTTTCGACAGTTCCCTTCTACCGATTCTCCTCTTACTCTCCTCTTACTCGTGTTCAATTGGTCGCACATTAACACTGGAACAAAAAGCCCAAGAGCACTGCTCCTGACTAGCTCCCATTGCTTTCAACTGCCAACGCCAGTCTTATTCCCAACTACCCTCTCAATGGATCTGTCTCCAGTACTATACCCCATTAGCAAACTAAGAATTGTGTAAGCACACACACAAAAGCCCTCCCTTCCAACTGAACAATGTCCTTATGATGCCTTAACACCTTTACAGAGTCAGAAAGCCCATCACCATTACAATGCACAGTGCAACAAAGAGAAAGTATCCTTATTCCCGCCACAAAACACAATTATTTTATTGTGTATTTTTAATTCTTAAAAGTTGTATTTGTGCATATGTTTATCTATGTGAGTGTGTGCCACATGAATGTGGGTCCCCAGAGTCCATGTATCTGAATGTACCGGAAACACCATTTTGAGGTGGGATATGATGACACGCACCTGTAGCCCCAGATACTCAGAAGGCTGAGGCAGGGAGAACACGTAATGCCTAGATGGCATTTTGGCAACATAGTAAAACTGTCAGAAAAAGAGAAAGAGAGAAAGAGAGAGAGAAAGGAAAGGAGAAAGAAAGGAAGGAAAAAAGAGAGCGTTCTATAGAGTCAGATACCTGACATCCTCCCATCTTCACCTCCCAAAGACACTTCTGTTCCCTTGAACATACTTTGGGATCCATATATACACGGAGCAGGCATTTATCATGTGATCCTACACACTGTACACGCACTACTTCTGTCTGACCGGCAGCACTGTAGCTTCTACCGGTGGTAGTTAAAAGCACAGGCATTCGTAACACATTAAAAGTCAAGATAAAAGAACATTTCTGATCCATTGCAATCTTCAAGAACCATATTTGCATATGCTGTAAGTACAGGCTGGTCAAAATGTACAAGGACTCATGACTCCCTATCGCGTATCACAAGCAACACTAAGTGGCTCTTAACTCATGCTGTCAGCCAGATGCGGTGATTCAGGTCTATAATTCCAAGAGCAGAGAGCTGAGGCAAGAGTACTCCTACAAATTGGAGTCAAGCTTGAGCTAAAATTCTAGTACCTGGCTAGTCCTGAATAGCAAGAAGATCCTACCTCAAAACAACAGGAGATACAATGTCAAACTTAGTTTTTAGTCCAACTTTATTTACCAAATGAGAGGCTCAAACCAAAGGATGTAAGTAAAGGTTGAAAGTAAAAACTGTGTCCATCAGGGTGATGGTGTGAGTGAGAAAGCCCTCCACAGTCTTACATATTTGAAGGCTTGGTTCCCAGAGGAACTGTTTTGGAAAGGATTTGGAGGTATGGCCTTGTTGGAGGAGGAATGTCACTGGGAGTGGACTCTGAGGTTTTACATTAGACCCAGTTGGATCTGTCTGTCTGTCTGTCTGTCAGAGGTGTGACCTTGTTGGACAAGGAGTGTCACAGGGAGTGGACTTTGAGGTTTCACACCAGACCCTCCTTGTCTGTCTGTCTGTCTCTGCCTCTCCCTCCAGGGTTCTTAACATGTAACCTTTCAGCTACTACTCCAACATGATGCCTGCCTGGCACCATGCTCCCACCATGATGGTCATGAACTCACCCTCTGAGCTGTTGAGCAAGCCCCCCACTAAATGCTTTCTTTTATAAGTTGCCTTGGTCATGGTGTATCTTCATAGCAACAGAAAAGGAAATAAGACCATCAGTAATATCCTAACAACCAAAATCTATAAACCATGACCAAGTAGGATCAGTCTGTCTCAGAACTGCCAGACTGATTCAGTATGCGCATACAATCAGACACATATACACACACAGCAATCATACTCTACTACATGCATAAAAGACAAAACAAAAACAAAAAACAAAACACACATGAAACTTGTGTTACAAGGGTCAGTAGAAGAGAGCACTTACTAGCAAGGTCAGGTCCTAGAGTCAAGCCCCAATACCACAAAGGAGGATAAGAGATGAAAAAGTTCATATACTCACTTATCTCTTCCTCCCAGATCCACTAACTAGTTACAGCATAGGTTCTCTATTGTGTGTGTTAATCATTAAAATTATACAAAATACTGTGGTAACTACTAAGGCAAATAGTGTGACAATTTCAATAGGCACTGCTTAATAAAATCCCGTATGTTTCTTTGCTATAATCCTTTTTATTATTATTTACTCTTCTCCTTTTTTAGACAGGGTCTCACTGTGTAGCTCTACCTGGTCTGGAATATACTATGTAGACCAGGAGGGCTTCTAACGCACAGAGATCAGCCTGCCTGTCTCCAGAATTCTAGGATTACAGACATAAGCCATCATGCCAGACATTTGTACTGTAATCTCTTAAAAGAACTATCTGTTGAAAGGCACAAGTTAGGTCATTTGCATGTCACTAAATACTTGAGAGGCTGGCAAGGCGACTCAGGGTTTAAGAGAACTTCTTACCACATTTTACAGTATCTGAATATACATAAAGGGTGACTACAAACAACCTAAACACTAAAGTCACTTCTGTTTCATGTATAGCTCTTTTTTGGGTTATTTTGGTTTGACATTGTTTTGTTTTGTTTTTGTATTTATGTTGGCCTGGGTGTCCTGGAACTAGCTCTATAGGCCAGGCTGGCCTTGAACTCAGAGATACCGCTGCCTTGGCCTGTTAAGTGTTAGGATTAAAGGCGATGTATCACCACCACACTGCTGTTTCAATATTATCTTAAGCAAATAGTATGACCCAGCAACTGTATACACTGTTTTGAGCACACTTCATTTCGGCTATAACACATTACCTGAGATCAAGTGTAAAGTTTCCTACCTGTGGTATGCTGCTGCTGAAAACTTTAAATTTTGACGTACCGGGGATTTCAGACTTTTTCCAATTAAAGATGCTCAACTTGAAATTTTCAGCTTATTTTAGGGGAGGCTTTGTAGTAATAATGCCCCACAGCCAGAGATCTTCCTGGAACAAATTGCTCAGACAATTCAAATTTCCTCTTTTATATTTTAATCGTCCACACAGGCTTGTGTATGTGGGGGGGGAGGGGCATATGCAGGTGACTGACGTGCAGCACCCCAGGGGGTCAGAGGAGGATTTGATCCCCTGGAGCTGGCGCTAAAGGCAGTGGTAGGCCACCTGTCACAGTGAATTCAGCTTGTCGGCCAAAGCACTATGCTCTTCTTAACCACTGAGCCTCTCTCCAGCCCCACAAATGACACGTTCTATCACAGACACCGTGCTAACCTGGTTATATCTGGCTGAATGAATACCTGGCACTAAAGCACCATCTAAGGTTAGACACTGTGTATGGTAGCCAGAACACCCACAAGGGAAGAATCTCTCTATAATTACAGAGCAATGTCGGTAGTTAAAAGCAAAGATTGGCTTTTTAACACACTGACTCCCAAACACTATTCGCTACGGATAGACATGTCCAGATAAATGGGAGAAATTTCTTTTTCTTTCCCTCTAGATTTGGGAGGGCACATTCTAGGAGGACTTGGGAAGAGGTTGTTTCGATTCCATTAATTAAAAGATTCCTCTAAAGTAAAATATCTACAATACTTAGTTAATACCTTTAAACAGATTTGGGAAGAGAAAATGAGGAATAGTGAAGAAACAGATAATCTGGATCCTTGTTCCCCTTGCATGTAATCAATGAGAGAACAACCACTGTACTACACAGAAACAGCAGGCTACACTAAGCATGCACAATCCCATACTCTACCAATATGCAAACCAGATGACAGTAAAGTTATAGGAATAAATGAAAATACTGCCTCATGTTTTGTTTCATCGGTGTATATGGAATCATACCTTTGTCTCAGTTCATTTCTTCAGTCAAAAAAAAAAAAAAAAAGAAGAAGAAAAAGAAACTTGCTACACACCTGATGGGAAAGCTCATTTGCAGAATTATAAAAGGCTAGAATTCCAGAATTCTAAAACACACATAAAACAGTCTAAATACCTCCACTACTGATATGACAACATACACCATCCATGTACAAATCAGATGGATAAACTGAATTGGAACCCAATGCTGAATGGCTACAAAGTTAAAATAAGGATTATACATAGGGTCAAGAACAACCAAGTAATCTATGTTCTTTGCAAGAATTAGAGTGTGCCCATACCTTCCTACTCTCCCTACTCTGCCCACATCTTCATACCTACTAAGCAGCTGCTTACTTCTCAACCCATTCTTCCTGGCAGAGCATGCTGGCTTGACAGAGCCTGGGAAAAAGGTCTCTAAACCAGGGTATCTCAGGGAAGAATGGAAGACCAGATACACCTCATTTTATAAAAGAATGCCACTCCCAAAATGGGACATTTTCTTTTTACTTTCTTCCTAGTCTTCATTTCTTTCCTTTAAAAAAAATAAATAAAAATATCTTTTAAGAGAAGAGTACCATTTAAATATACAGAAACGCAAAGCTGTGGAACTCCTTTCCCCAACCTAATACCTCATCAGATATCAGAGTTTTTAAAAGCCAGGCAATTTTAGTCATGAGTGCAAAGCGCTGTCTTTTTTAGTACAGGCTGAAAGGCACCCAAGCAAAGAACTGGTAAAGGCCTATCATGCAACAAGAACTTCACACTGGGACAGGAGGAAATTAATGCTTGAAATTGCTCTGCTGTAATTTCCCTTCAATAAGCCAAAGTGAAGCAGAGACACTTGAACAGGAGGGAGATCAGCTCCACTCTGTCTACTAACAAATGAGCCCACTGACAACAGCTCTGCACACCACCTGTGGCAATCTCAATACCTTACGACTATTAGCATCTCTCCTCCCAACCGGTTAAAGAGCCTAGCAAGTAAGTAAACCCTGGAAATTAAGTAACAAATACATATTTTTAAATTCACACTTGGTATAATCCTGAACCAAACAAATAAGCTGTAGAAAAAATTTCTTAAAATACACACCCACACCCCAAAGAACCCTCCTAAGAATTCCAGAATTTCAGAAATGAAGGGAAATCTGGAGGCCACACTAAGCCATGTGAGACCCTGTTTAATAACTTTAAAAAAGGCCATCAGGGAAAACAGAAACGAACCGGATAAAAAAACTAGTCCCTATTCCTTACTCAGACTGTGGTGTGCCCTGTTTCATTTCCACGGAGTCCCAGCCCAAGTGTTTATCTTTCTGTTGATGAGGTTACAGATGAAACGCCTCTTAGATTTGGTTTAGAATATCCAACCAAGTGGGTAATTTAGAACTGGCCACGTGAAAATAACATTTGCAGACACATAAAAGCGGTGTAAGGAATTAATAGATAATACAGAGAATGAAAATACAGAATTGATAAAACTCAAATTTCCTCAAGAAAAAATAAATGTAACTCATGTATCCCAAAATCCTACCAAAGGTTCAGAAACTTCTGCTTCCCTCTTCCTGTTTTCCTGACTTGATTAAAGTAACTTTCTGGCAACTCTGAGAAGCCCCTGCCCGGGTTCTAGAGGGAGCTCGCTTCCCTGTTCTCCAGCTCCCTCTCTGCTCTGTCAATCTTAACGCCAGTACTTAAATCTGTATTGAAACCTGTTCTTCACCAACTATAACTTTGCCACGAGAAGCCCAAATTCTATTTTCCAAGCCAGTTTCCGCTCTCCGACAGACCTAAAACCAACAAGGCTCGTCTTTTAATTCTACTCGTCAGCTAGCCAACTGCGAGTTCAACAAACCTAGCATTCCGACGTACAGTTAATAACCTTAGCTTCAAAAGCACGTCTGTGTGAGCCACGGCGACGAAGGGCCGGCCAAGGGCTTGGTTTTGATTTCAGTCTACCTCAAGCGTCTTCAACTCAGTTGAATGGCTACTGCGCAAAGATGAAAAGGAACAGATGGTTGCTGACTCCCAGGAAGTAATCTTAACTGAAAGGGGTAAAAGAACTTAATCGAACGTGACACAGCCATGCTCCCCAAACCTCCGCCTAAGTAACTCGTAAACACACTCTTCCCTCCCCCGAAAAGGCTCTTGAAGAGGTTAGAAATCCTGGTTTCTTCCCTCCTCCTTTCCTAAGGGAAGTGCTTAGGAAGCCAAGAAACGAGCGAAAAGACAGGCCGGAAGATGGAAAAGCCAGAACGCATGGAGTCCGGGCAACCGGCACTTTAAATAGCCCCAGAAGTGTTTCCAAGTTGGCATACGGGAGGAGGAGGCGCTGGGCTACCACTCCGCAACTCCGAGCGACTCCGAAGTTCCTGTACAGCTCCGGGAGGCGTTCTCGGGACCGGAGGCAGCGAAGGAGCCGCTCCCGGCCGCCCCACCCGAGCTCACAGGGCCCCGGCTCGCACCCACCCGGGCCGCAGGCCTGGGTGAGCAGCGCCCGAGCCCGGCCCCGCAGCGGCCGGACGCCCGAACGACGGCCGGGCGCCCCCGGCCGCAAGAAGCGGACGACAGCCCGAGCCCCGGCCGCGGGACGCGCCCCGTCCGAGGCTCGCCCGCTCAGCGCCCCGGGCCCCGCGCGACAGCCGGCGGACCCCCGAGCCCGGCTGCCTACCTGTCTTCGCTCTTGTTTTTCTGTTTCTTCCCCATCGCTTGTCAGCGGCGCTCGTGGGCCCGGCCCCTCGGTTCGCTGTCTCACAGGCCCACTGTCCCCCGGCTGACTCCAATGCCCGCTCGCCTCGGTCGCCCTCGCGCCGCCGCCGCCGCCGCTCGCACCCGGCTCTCCACAGACCCGCGCGCTGGGACAGGGCACATATGGTGTGAGCCCGCACTACGCAAGCGCATCGCCCCGCCGCCTCGGCGTGGGGACGCAGGGCGCGGCTCATCGAGAGCGGCGCGGGCGGATAGAGCGTCTCCAGTTGACCCGCCGGCCAGGTGGGAACCCTAGCGCCCCCTAGCCGCAAGTGCCGGCCGCGCAGCGACGCCGGGCGGCTCCGGGGTTCTAGAACCCGGAGGCCGACAATGAGGCGCCCCCGCCCCGTTTCTCACGTCAGCGCCCTTCCCGCGGCTGCTGGCGTTCGACGCAGTCCGGGGACCGAAAATTCCCCCGTGCCTTACTTGCGATGGCCTCAGCTGCAGGAAGTTCAGTGCGAGTCCACAAAGAGCCAATGAGGAGGAGGCCTCCGGAGTTCCCGAGAGACCGACGCCCGGGAGATAACTCATTATCAACTCTGTTTATTAAGGGAAAAGGACGCACGGGCACAGCGAACCGAGCCCCTGATAGGACTCTTCGCTTGAGCAAGTTCTAAAAATCCGTGTGTTTAAGAAAGTCGGGAGGGAAGATACGGGAGCCGTGAAATGTTTCTCCATCTGCTTTGGGGCGATTAGTGTGGAGTTGTGAACAAATTGATAATGCTCTCTAAGGTACACTTGAGAAACTTTTAAACGCAAAGGAAACGAAGTCCCTCGGTCACTCAAGAGCAAGATCCTGCTCGGTTGAGTGTAGCTTTGCGAGCACTGATCCGCAGCCTGTGCACAGGAAAAACTACAATTCCCAGCGTCCTCAGCGCCCATGCCTCCCTCATTAGCCCACTTGAAGCATAAACTCGGAACCCAGTAGTTCCGGGTGGCGGAGGAGAGGCGCACCCGCCCAGGCTTTCGTCATCCGCCACCGCCCCGTCTCACATTGTATCGCGAGAGTGCTGGAGCCAATAGAAAGGCGGAACTGACCGCTCGTTCCCCGCCCTTAACAACTGTGTGAGACTGAATCCTGCGCGAAGGTGGTCGCTACTTCTGATGTGCAGTTCCCTCTCTCCATAGGCATCACCCAGTAGTTCAGGTACGGCAAAGGGGTCAGTGCGTTCCGGTGTTGAATGAAGGGCAGATCACGACTGCACAGCCGGCTGGGGCTGGCTGGGCGGGCGGCGGCTGGGAGGGAGGGTCCTTTCTGTGCGGCCGGAGACGCTGCAGCGCATGCGCCCTAGGTCGTGGGCGCTCGCTTCCCCCACCCCCACCCCCGGAACTCCTTCACCGGTCCATTGAGCTCAGGGAGTGGCGGAGGATCTACTGACAGGTACCTGGGTTTCGGATAGGAGTTTGTAGGGGAATTAAATAGGCGTCAGCCCTCCGTTGAGCTGGTTCGACAAATAGGAAGTTACAGGGACCACTAAGCTATATCCTTACCCCCCAGTCTAAAGGCGGTGACCGCCGCCGCCTAACCCAGCGCTGCTCTTGTTTATCAAAGCCTGTGTTCTCGTGAAGCCCCGAGTGTACCATTCAAAGGTATCCCGTGAAAACCCCAGGGATAAGCGCACCCTGGGCCCAGAAAATGGCAGACTCTGGGAAGCTTGTCTCTGACCCCTTCATCTGGCCCTGTCTGGAGAGTCACAAGCTTACATAGCTCGTCACAGGGGTAGGGATCGAGGAGATACAGCTTCTTTTCAGTTGCACGGTGTTCATGAATGGTTGGGGTTTAGAGAGGTGTTTAGGATTTCTGTAAAGATGGTATTACGTAGCCCAGGCTAGCCCCTATAGCTCCATTGTATCCAAGGATGATCTCAACCTCCTGATCCTTATGCTTCTACCCTTGAGAACCTGTTCCAGTCATGAGCCACCGTGTTCGGGAAGATTGTTTTTAGCTTTCAACCTGAGACATCCAGGATCACCTGGGAAGGAAGAGTCAGTGAAAGATTGTCTAGCCATGGCCTGTGCACATGGCTGGGGTGTCGGGATTGTCTGGCTTGCTTTAATTAAAGCAAGGAGACACACCCATTTTTGCAGCACCCTTCTGTTTCCTGATTTTTAGTCCTGGATTAAGTGTAGAAAGGAGGTTGAACACGGTAGGCATGCAGGGCCTCATTTCTCTGTGCTTATGACCTCATGTCCTGTCTTCTGTTTTAATTTCCTGCCTTAAGTCCTTGAAGTGATGGACTGTAGCCTGAACTTGTAATGGTGTTCTTGTAGGGATAGTTCTGAGGATGAATGGAAATGAAACTCCTTAGGGCAGTGTCCAGGAGGGAGGAAAGGGGCTTTTACAAACGCCGAAAAGCAGTTTAGTACATTTAGGGACTCCCCTGGATGGTTTATGTCTTTATTCTAGCTTTGACAAGTGTTAGGGCCTACATGCTGGGTTCTAAGGTCAACATGGCCTCTGTTGTGTTAAGGTCTCAGGCCATGTTGCAGAGACCCCATCTTTTAAAAAAGCAACAACAGGCCCCCAAAGTGTGAAATTACTGCTCACTTTTTGTGACCCTTCCAGCACCTGGACCATTTAGGAAAATGGAAGGTAATGGCTCCATCGACATGTTCTCAGAAGTCCTGGAGAACCAGTTCCTGCAGGCTGCTAAGCTAGTGGAGAACCACTTGGACTCTGAAATTCAGAAGCTGGATCAGATCGGTGAAGATGAACTGGAAGTCCTCAAAGAAAAGAGACTGGCAGCACTCAGGAAAGCACAGCAGCAGAAACAAGTAACCTCTCGCGCCTGCTCTGAAACCGCTGTTTATGCTCCTGGCTACACTGTGCTCACTTTGCTCCTCACTTGCAGGATGCTCTGACCTCAAGTCCCTGTCCCTGCTAAGTGTTTGCCCAGGAATGAAACAGTAGGGGAGACTTAGGCGAGGTGTTGACATGTAAAAGAGAGATTAAACCTTCTCTCGCACACCCAGCTTAGGGTCCCGTGTCATAATTGAAGACATACCATGGTTCCATGTGAGAAGACATGCGGGGGGGGGGAGTCTTTTTTGGTCTTCTGAGACAGGGTTTCTCTGTGTAATAACCCTGCCTGTCCTGGACTCACTCTGTTGACTAGGCTGGCCTCAAACTCAGAGATCCACCTGCCTCCACCTCCCAAGTGCTGGGATTAAAGGTGCAGACCACTACCCCTGGGGCTTGTGTGCATTTTTGCTAGATTGTCTTGTGCCTGTCTTTTTTTGGGGGGCGGGGAGGGGGGGAGACAGGATCTCATCCTTTAGCTGTGACCAGACTAGAACTCAGATATCCACCTCCTGCCTCAGAAATGCTGGGATGAGAGGCATGGCCACCACACCTGGTTCTTTCTTGCCAATTTCAGGAATACTCGGTGAGAGTTAACAAGAGAAAACAAACGCTCAGAAAGGTCCTTAAATCCTAGTTCAGTAAGGTGGAAAGGGCATTGAAAAGTCTGCCTGCGTTGTTCCTTTTTTTTTTCTAACCAGCTGCCCAAAAGGGAGAGTGAGCATCTCTTCTAAGTGACGAGCTTTCTGCCACAGGGAGGTGGAAGGGGCTGGAAGAGTTCCCCAGGCTTGGTTGACAAGGCCCTACCTCGGCTTGGGAAGCTGAATTAGATGTGAGGTTTTCCCTGGCTCTGGACACACATGAGTAGACTGCTTTAGCTTCTGAGGACTCTGCTCACTGCTACCTAGTCTAGAACTCTACCTGTTTAAGATTGTGACCATTGAGATTATGAAGCAGATAGGTTCCTAAGCTCCTAAGCTGCAGTAACTGTCCTCCAAAGCTGATGGCTTTATTTCCTGAGGTGGATTGTTCTGTTCTCTGTTTAGTTTTTGCTCTGGATAGGACATTATTTCTTATTTTGAGATTGTAATGTAATTACATCATTTCTCCCTACCCTTTCTTCCCTCCAAACCCTCACGTATACCTCTCCTCTCTCTCTTTCAAGTTCATGTCTTCTGTTTTTATTAATTTTGCATCCATTTATGTATTTATATATGCATACGTATTTCTAAATATAACCTGTTCAGTCTGTATAGTGTTACTTGTGTGTACGTTTTACCAGTCGGTATGCTCTTCCCTGGAGAACACTGTTCCCCATTCCTTGGTTGCCTAAAGTGGAGAATGAGAGTGTGTGGCGCTGGTAGAGCCCTTGCCTGCTCTCATCCTGGTTTACTCCCTAGCATCACACAAATAAATGCAAAAAACACTTTTGTAACAATTTGGACCAAACAATCCTGATTTTAGCAGTTTAAAGAGCTCACACATGAAAGTTAATGGGTGTTTTCATTTTACATCTCACAAACTTAAATTTTTACCTTGAAACTTCCAGTGAAGCAAGTAAATTGCTAACACAGGACATTGTCTTACTTCAGCCCATGTTGTAGAGGCGGTTGCTTCTGCGTACAGAACAGTTTTGCACTGATGGCCACTAGCATCATAGCAAAGTTAACTGCCGAAAGACCACTTCTGCTATGGGATAGAATGGACTCCTTACACAATTATATAGTGTATGCTGGCTTGGTGGCACTCTGGGAGGCAGGGGCAGGTGAATCTCTGAGTTCCAGGCCAGCCTGGTCTACAAATCGAGTCCAGGACAGCCAAGGCTACACAGAGAAACCCTGTCTTGAAAACAAAACAAACAAAAATGATACGGTGATACTTAAAGTACCATGTATCACTGAAAGACATATCAGCTGGATCATATTTTGCTTCTCTTGAACTTAGGAATGGCTTTCTAAAGGACATGGGGAGTACAGAGAAGTCGTCAGCGAGAGAGACTTCTTTCAAGAAGTCAAGGAGAGTGAAAAAGTGGTTTGCCATTTCTACAGAGACACCACATTCAGGTAAACGTGCTTCTATGGACTGTGTCTCTTCTATGATGAGACCTTTGCGTAGAGACACACTACAGACCTACAACAATGAGGAAGCTAAAAGGAACAAGTTGTTTCATGGTGATGTAGTCACTTGTTTTCATTAATGTAAAGATTAACTTAAAAGCCAACAGCATGCAAATAAGTAAGTCAGCCTAGTATGTCTATGTACATGATTTACTGTTTTTTCAACTGTGTTTTACCATGTTACTCTAAAGACATTCTAAAGTAAATCCCTATAACTCTTACCAAAACAATAATTTGATTGCTTTCTCCATACGCTGTGTTTCCAGGATGCTGGGAATTGGAAGCCAGCAGCTTTCACAATTGTTTATCTATTCAGTCTTTGTCCTCTTGGTAAGGAGATGGTGACTTGACCAAGCCTTTTATCAGGACTATGGTTGAAACTGCCAGGGTTGGCTAGAAGTAATCTCCCTTACGGCAAGTGTCTAAGTGCAATCCCTTAGAGACAAAAGTAGCACACCTCCTCCAGGTTATACTTTTTGAAGGGAAGAGAGCTAAGGATTTATAGATGCTACTGTTCTACTTTAGGTAACTGTTCTACAACTGATCGACAGCCTCAGCCCCAGAGGTTATGTCTTAAAACAGAGGACTCAGTTTGTGTGTGCGCGTGCCTTCAAAATGGATTAGTTACCAACTTTTAAAATTTGATAATTTAAAAATTAGCCAGATTTCAGAATTTTTAAAAATTAGAAAAACTGATGATAGTAACAGACCTAGAATCAAAATATCAGTTTTTTGGTGCTGGCTTTCTTAGATCCACATGCAGGGTAACTTGACTCGCTCACTGTGCCTGGGCCCAGCGTTGTCTCTACTGTAGCCCACCTGGCCCGTATCTTACCACTTCAGTCTTAGCACCTTTCAGAGATAATGAAGCAAACACTAAGAAGTAGAAAAGCTGAGGGACATTCAGACTTCTCTCTTTCCGTCATGTTGCGATTATGGTAAGGTAGTCCAGTGACACCAGCAAGTAAGCTGATGCTGCTATTTCACTTTCTCATGTGTCTTTCTCTGCTAGGAGGTTAATTTTACGCAGAGCATTTGCCTGTCGCTGGCTCTAGAACAGAAATGCTGGCACATACAGTGGAGGCCAAGTAAATACAAATGGAGGGAGACACTGAACAACTGGAGTGCTCACCTCCAGGCAGAACTGGAAAACCAAAACTCAAACCATTCCGTAAATTTTGCATACAGCTCTCAGTCCCTAGCACATAGTAAGCTGGACACATGCATGAGTGGACAGTTTTCTGTCAGACATTAATAGTAGCCCTTTGAGGTCTGGGATATAATTTTCCTGTATGGAAAGATGATGTGACTCAGCTTCTATGGTTTTTAGATTTATTTATTCTGCTTTATGTATGTAAATAAGTGCTTTGCCAGCGTGTATGTCTGCAACATATGTGTGCCTGGTGCCCACAGAGATCAGAAGATGGAATCGGGTCCCCTGGAACTAGAATCAGGAATGCTTGTGAGCCACCATGTGAGTGCTGGCAGCTGAGCCTGGGTTCTCTGCAAGAGCAGCCAGTGCTCTTAACCGCTGAGCCATCTCTTCGGCCCTGCATCTGGATTTTTCAGTGTTTTTTGTTTTGTTTTGTTTGTAGATGTTTCATTTGGTACTTGTTTTGTGGAAGTTTTTGTTTGTATGGTCTTTGGTGGTAGTGTTTTTGCAGTGTTAGAGACTGAACCCACAGCTCTGTGTATGCTCCTATAACAGGACTTTGGACTGCCAGCTTCAGAATGACATGAGGACTTTTTATAAATTATGAAAGTTTGGCCTTACCTTGGGCTTGTTCCCAACTAGCTTTTATAGTATTAGTTAACCCCTTTCAGATCATCTACATTCTGCCTAGTAGCTTCTTACCTCTCACTCTCTTAGTCCGGGCACCTCTTTCTTCTTCCATGTCTGGCTGCCAAATCTCCCAGACCTCAGAATTTTCCCCAGAGTCTCTCTTTCTCTGTCTGTGTGTGTGTGTGTGTGTGTGTCTGTCTGTCTGTCTGTCTGTCTGTGTCTCTGTCTCTGTCTCTGTCTCTCTCTCTCTCGACCTGTCTTTCCTTCTTGCCTCAGCTATTGGCCGTTCAGCCAATCAGAAAGTGTGGGAGGGAATGTCTACAAAGTATGATAGAGCCAAAAGGGTAACAGTACTGAAGTCCGGCCTGTTCTCAACTCTGCTGGTGTAGTACTCAGCATTTGAATAATACAAAGACAGCCTTTACACCATACACAAAAAGATCACCCCAACATGCCACAATTTTTATTTTATTTAAGTCAGGGAGGGTCTTGCTGTATAGCTCTGACTGGCTAGGAATTCATAGAGATTCGCCTGTTTCTGCCTCCTGAGCGCTGGAATTAAAGGTATAAACCACCAGCCTAGATTTTTAAAAATGGGTTGAACATAAGCATTGTAGACTACATCTGTAAATTCATCGTTTTCGAGATGGGGGGGTGGTCACAGTTTTGAGGCCAGCCTGGGCTACTTAGTAAGCTCTTATCTCAACAACAAAGTATATTAATTGACAAATGGCATGATCATGGACTTAATTAGAATAGGTTCCTTCTGCAGTTGGAACATGGAGTGGATTTATGTACAGATTTCTTACATACAGATCTGTCTCAAGCATCATTTAAACCCATTATTTGTTCTCTTTTTATTTATGTCTAGAATCTTGTCTTGTTTTGCTGTGTTGGTTTTTTGAGATGGGGTCTTTGTGTAGTCATGGCTGCCCTAGAACTAACAGAGATCTGCCTGCCTCTGCTTCCCTAGTGCTGGGATTCAAGGCATGCACCACCCACCTAGTCTTATCCCTGAAATCTTATTATTGAACTCCCTGGCAAAAAAAGACCCAGCCAGGAGAAGAAGATTCGATGTCACAGTTATAGGAAGCTTACTGAGCACAGACCTAGCTCTAGAGCAACACCAGGTACTCAAGAGTCAGCTATGTACTCCTCTCCTCCGCCCCAGAGAATTTGGACTCACCTGTATGTTTTAAAAGTCAACTGTTAGCAGGTTGTAGCTAACAGTTAACATACAACTTTAACACCAGCACTCAGGAGGCAGAAGCTGGTGGATCTCTGAGTTCGAGGCCAGTTTGGTCTAGAGCGAGTTCCAGGACAGCCAGTACTGCAAAGAGGAATCTTGTCTCAAAAAAACAAATCAGTAAATTAAAAAAGTCAGCTATAATGAACACTGAGCTTAAAACCCCTGATCCTAAAAGATTGGAGTCTGTTTCAGAATCACTAGCAGCTTGGTTTCTTTAAAATAGATTTTAGTTTAAAGAAAGTCACTTCCTCTTCAGTAGCAGGTTTAATAAGAATGACTGCAGAGCTGAAGGTCAGTCTATTGGGTTCAGCTGCTAGCCCTGGGACATTGGAGAGGTGCGATCCCTATAGCATCACCCATTTCTTTAGAACCACACTAGGCATATTTACCTGGCGAGCATCAGAGTTAAGGGATTCTGGGATTCTTGGTGACTCCAAGTCAGAGTCCTGAATTGCAAGTGTGACACCAGCCTCCTGTGAGTTCTGTCGACCTCGATTCTGTTATTTTTTTGTCTGTTTTTCTCCTAAACATTTTTTGTTTTTCTCCTAAACTCATGGGTGCAAACAGAAAAACTGTAAAATGAGACACACTGTGATGCTTCCTTTAGCTTTTACTTTTCTGCTCTTAACTTACAGGTGTAAAATACTAGACAGACATTTGGCAATTCTGGCCAAAAAACATCTTGAAACCAAGTTTTTGAAGCTTAATGTGGAAAAGGCACCATTCCTCTGTGAGAGACTGCGGATCAAGGTCCTCCCCACGCTAGCACTCTTGAGAGATGGCAAGACACAAGATTATGTCGTTGGATTCACCGACCTGGGAAATACAGATGACTTCACTACAGAAACTTTAGAATGGAGGCTTGGTTGTTCTGATGTTATCAATTACAGGTAACCTGTAGCAAAAACACACAAAAAGTAGACTTATTTGAAACCATTCCTAGTTGGTAGTTTTAGATATTCTTGTTTGTGTTTGTACTGTTTGTTTGTTTGTTTGTTTTCAAGACAGGGTTTCTCTGTGAGGTTCTGTCCTGGAACGGTCTCTGTAGACCAGGCTGTTCTTGAACTCAGAGATCCACATGCCCCTGTCTTAAGTGCTGGGACTGAAAGACTGTACTACAGTGTCTGCTCATTAACATTTATTTTATAAAAATAAGACCTGCTGACTAAGATGTGGCCAGCTTAGGGAAAGCTCATTTCTTAAAGCCCACAACAGTGACGTGACAGCAAAGCCAGGCTCACAGTTAGAGACCGAGGCTTAGAGGCAGCCTAGAAGATTTCAACGTGAAAAATGTGCTAAGCCACACAGTGGCTCATGCCTTTAATCCCAGCAAGGAAGGGGCAGGCGGATCTCTGTGAGTTTGAGGCCAGCCTGATCTACAAAGCCAAAGCTACACAGAGAAACTCTGTCTCAAAATAAAAAAAAGAAAAAATGTCGCTGAAACTAATTTTGGAAGCCCAAAGTGACATTTCAGAATAGATTTCCTTTGGGAGAGGGAAGGGGATTTTGCTTTGTTTTGTTTTGGCTTGTTTGCTTGTTTTTCAATGTTGTTAGAGATTGAACCCAAAGTTCACACATGGTAGGCAAGGCCTCTGACCCTAAGCTGTACCCTAAGCCTTACACCCCAAATTTATAACTGACAAGTAATTTTTGATAAAGTTAAAATTTCAGACACACTACAACAGAGGACGTCACACTTTTGTAATCGCGTGTTTGCAGTGCTGAGTTAGCCCAGGCCTTCATATCCCCCTCACCATAGTGTTCCGCAGCCTGAAAGCGTGCTAAAACAGTGGGTGTTTATTGTAGACACTTACGTGTCGAATGCACAGTCTGAGGACAGTCTTACTTGGAAAACACTCTGAAATCCAGCTTCCGTTTTTTTGTACATGACTTTTTCCCCTTCAGATTGGAAGCTACCACCTCTGCCTATTCTTGCTTAAATGAAAAAGAAAAGGGAAAGACAAGAAAAATTGTGCCTTTCAAATAGAAAAATTGCACCTTTCTCCTACTTCCCCCACTTCTCTGAGTCTCCACTAAACATAATCATTTCTGTACTATAGAAATCAATTTCTTCATTGTTTACATTAACATGAATTAACATTGATTCGACAAAATGTTACATTTTGAAATTACTTCAAACCTTTTTGTGTTTTGTTTTTTGAGACAGGGTCTCACTCTACATCCAATAATGTTAATTCTCTCACCTGAGCCTCCAAAGTGCTAGGGTTATAGGTGGGATCCATCATGCCCAGCAAAATTTGAGTTCAAATTTTTATTAAGTTGCAAACCAGCAAAAGAAATTCTTGCATGGTCTTCATCATGTTGCTGTGTTTTAAGTGTATGTGCCAGATACATACCCTGTACATGTTTTCAGAAGCATTTGAGTGTATTTCTTTATTTCTGCGTGTATGTTTCCTAACAAGAAGGATGTTTTATTGCATACCCCCGAGTGCAGTGATGTATTTTATAGAGGCTGATGAAATGTGCCACATTTAGCTTCTGTGACAGTTTCTAATTTTCAAAACTGGCAGTTTTGAATAGTTTAAGCTAGTTAATTTCTCGGATGTTTCCAGTTTGAGTTGTGTTTCTCAGCGTCACTCGGGTCTTGTGTCAGAGTTAGTTGCTCCTCGTAGATGTCAACCCATCGTTCTTAGTGCTGATGTCATCAGGAGGTTTGTCTCTGGTTAGTGCTAAGGCACTAGGTTGAACACTGCTCTTTGTGCCCTGTGGTAATTTGATGAGAAACTTTTGCATTGCTTGCATGTACTTACTTGTCCATCTCGTGATTGGGCTGGGCTGGGAATAATTTTACTCTGTGGGTTATGGTCTATAAGACTCCATCATCCTCTGAACCCTCCCTTTATGACCCCAACAGGTTCCTTGGGAAACTGGTCTTGCAGTGCAGCTAAAAAATTATGCTTTCTTTAGTGGCAAATGATACTTTTTTCTTCCTTTTTTTCATTTATTGTTTAATTTAGTTGCTAAACAGGGCTCTCACTGTAACCCATATGGTTCTCAAATTCACAGACCTTCTTCAGTCTCCTGGAACCTGGGATTGTAGGCATGTGCTCACCATGCCTGCCTGGCAAGTGATGTTCCAAACCAACATCCTGGAGGCCAGGAAAGCTCCCTAGACACATACACAAAACTGTCTCACATTACTTACTTCTCTAGCATCATTGTCTTAATACCAGTCCCAGGCTGATGATAGTGTATTCTGCTAATTTGTGGAGAAATGTGAATGTGGATGCTACCCAAGCAGAACCACAGCAGGACCTCAGGAGCGCAGTAGTGCTGTCTGTCATTCATGCAAGCTCAGCACAGGTGTCCCAGACATCCTCTGCCCCAGCATGCAGAGGGCCAAGGGGCCCCCATCTCCATCACCCTAAATGACATTTATAATAATGACCATCATCAAGCTTCCATGTTGGTGTAACACAGTTAGAGAAGGGGTGAAACTATTAACCATTGGCATTAATGCTTTTTACAGTCTAACATCCTGAGTGTATTAAATCATAAAGAATAAAATACTCTTAAATTTTGTTTCACTTTTAGTGGAAATTTAATGGAGCCACCATTTCAGAGCCAAAAGAAATTCGGGACAAACTTCACAAAGCTGGAAAAGAAAACTATCCGAGGAAAGAAATATGATTCTGATTCTGATGATGATTAGAGCGTGCCACACTGTGTAAACCATCTGTGTGTATCTGTTTACCTCAAAGTTAAACGTGTTTTCTAAATTCTCCTGATTTCAGCCCGCTGGCCATCGATGCTCGTATCCCAGCGTGTACACTGTCTCGCCATGTGGAGGTCAGCCTCACTATTTTGTTTGTGCTCATCACGTGTAACTTGAGAGTAACATATTTTACATTTCCTGGAAAGGGTCTGGATTCTCTATTTTTCTGATTGATTTTATCATAAGGTCACACTTGTGTTTTTAATATATTGTGTTAGAAATAGAAATCCAGCCACCTCTGTAGGACTTGACGAGTGCTGTCCATCCAGCAGGTCAGGTCACACTCACTGGTGTTCCTCATGCGCTCGTCAGTGAACCCTTACTTCAAATATGGAACTGTTAAACTTGCCCATGTGTTCCCGACACAGCATGTCAAACCTGCTGGTAGCAGCAGGAGTCTCAGGATGTGAACACATTGCCTTATTTAAAGGGTTCTCATTGCTTCTGTGCTGAGACATGCGTTAAAAAATAATTAAATAGTTTTTGAGTGGCAGCATAAGGAACACCATTGGTAGTAAAACAATTTTAGTATAAGTAAAAACTTATGAAAAGTGTAAGTCTAGAAACTATGGTACTTGGTAAGAGCATACAGCAAACAAAAAAAAAAAAAACGTTTTAACAGAGTCCTGAGGTGAGGGTGTAGCTCGATGGTAGATCGTGTGCATGATCACATTCTTAGGTTTGATGCCCAGAGATGAGTAAGCCTGGGTAAGAAGACTGAGTGTGGCATCAGCTAGCAAGATGGCACAGTGTAGAAAAGTGCTTGCCACAAAACTTGAGGGCCTGAGTACAAACTCCAGGACTCATGTGGGGAAAACAATTCACAGGAAATACAAATGAATTGAACTAACAGTGGCTTGGGGTTTGAAAACAGTCTAAAAGGGAAGAATGGGAAGTGTAGAACAAACGGGCTGGGGAGATGTCTCAGCAGTGAGAGTGCTGGAGTTCGAGTCCCAGCATCCACAGGCTAATTAACAGCCACCCACTAGCTCCAGTTCTGGGGCCTCAGATGCCGCCTCCTGACCCCCAAGGGCACCAGGCTCACATGTGCATGTACATACATGCAGACAAAACATGCACACATAAAATGAGGTAAGCTCTGTACCGATAAATTTATAAAAATGGACAAATTCCTAGTAAGACCAACTACAGAAGTACCTAAGAAGTAAAAAGTTTGAACAGGGGTCTGGAGAGGTGGCTCGCGGGTTAAGAGCAGAGGACCCAAGTTCAATTCCTTGCACAAATGTCAGCAGCTCACAGCACCTGTAACCTAAGCTCTAGGGGCTCAGGTTCTTTCTTCCTGCCTCGGCAGGCACTTGCACACGTGAGTGCGAACATAGACGTGCATATATTCTGGGGATGGGCTCCTGTGCACTGTGTAAAGGTTGTCTGTGTGTTCAGATGCTGACCTCTGTGCAGGAAGAGTTGAGAAGAGGCCAGATTTGGGTATTGTTATTTTTATGATGCATCGCCTGTCTTAGTGTTCTGTGAGCATCTTCTCCATCACCTTCTGACTGGTTTTAATAAAGAGCTGAATGGCGTGTAGCAGAGGGTGGGATAGGTGGGGCCTCTGGGCAGAGATGGGAACTCTGGGAAAGAGTCAGGGGTCTGGATTTGCCAGCCAGACACAGAGGAGGAAACTGATGCCGGGACAACGGAGAGGCAATGGCCACGTGCAGAACTTAGATTAGTATAAACGGGTTAATTTTTGGGAACAAGCTAAGGCAAAGCTTTCATATATAAATAATAAAGTTTCCTTGTCATTACTTGGGCAGCTTTCGTGTCGGGACAGTCTGGCAATCATACATAAAGGAAAATCTTTTTTCTCTCATTTTACTCACTTTACATCCGTGTGTCCTCTTCCCTTCTCCCCTCTCTCCCTGCCCCCTCCTTTTTTTAAGTCAATGCAATTCATCCCTTAGCTACACTTAAGAAACAGGTGGGAACAACTACCCTGACAAAGCTGGCCTAAAGCAAGTCAGGCAAGAAGGGTCACAGAAGACTCCTGGGTTAGACGGTAAGACCCAAAGCTGCCTTTGATTCAGCAGAGAAGAGTGAGAATGAGGAAAGCAGTGTGTACTCTAAAGAGAGCTGGGAGATGATTGCGAAACCCACAGAGGGGCTGTGAAAGCAGAGAACAGTCTAGTAATCCACAGAAAGGCCAAGCCAAGCACACGGTGACACGGTGGTGAGGCCTTACGTCGCGTAAGCAGGCAGTCCTGCCTTTGCGGAGGCCCACGACTCTCAGACCCAGTTGTGGACTTTGATGAGACTGATTCCTCCAGCAGGTGAGTCTGGGGTAGAGAGAAATCCCATTTGTGTTGCTGTGTGACTCAGAAAGCAGGGTCCAGGCACCGTGTGGAAGGACACCGAGCTACCCTGCGAGCCTGAGCGGAGAACCCGCGCAACCATGAGCCGAAGTTCAGTCAGCCACGACTCCGTGACAGGCAACCCGGGGGTGGTTGTGGAGAGTGGGAGGGCTACGTGCTGACAACTAACAGTGCAAGAGAGAGAAGTTAGGACACTGCAGTGCACAGGAAGAAAAACCCTGTCCTGGTTGTTGGTCACGTCAACAGAACAAATGTGGAGCCTTGCCGAGGAGGCCAGCAAGTGCACCAGCCACTGACGCTGTCTAGGTCGCAGAACTGCTGCAGAGTCTGCAGCCAAGCCCCGACATGCGAGCCCCCACAGCCACTTCCTTCCAGCAAGACCAGTAAAAGTCCAGAGACTAGTGTCTTGGTTGTTCCACACTCCCAAGGCTAGGATATCGGCCATGTCTGAGGATGGGATCCAGGAGTGTGAGCTCTGAGAGACTGTCTCGCCCAGTGGCTGCAGCACTAAGTGTGGCCAGTAGAGGGCCCTACTACACAAGGAAAGGAAGCTAGTGAAGGTGTGGCCATCCAGTGCTTCCCCAACAGGGTTTAGCCATGGAAGAGCCCTGGGGTTCCACAGCCCTCACCCCAACATGTGCTCGGCAGGCTCCAGTTCTAGGGCCCTGAAACTCTCCTGACTCTTCATCCTTTCTTTGACGACCTGGCCTCCCCTTGTATTTACATTTTTTCCAACTCAACAATCCTTTATCCTAGGTTTTTAGGTTTGTGTTCAGTTTTTTTTTTTTTAGCTCATCATAGAATCAACTTTTTTTAATTAAATTTTTATATTAATTACAGTTTATTCACCTTGTATCCTAGCTGTAGCCCCCTCCCTCATTCCCTCCCAAGCCCTCCCTCCCTCATCTCCCTGCCCCTCTCTAAGTCCAATGATAGGGGAGGTCCTCCTCTCCTTCCATCTGATCCTAGTCTATCAGGTCTCATCAGGACTGGCTGCATTGTCCTCTGTGGCCTGGCAAGGCTGCTCTCCCCTCAGGGGGAGGTGCTCAAAGAGCCAGCCACTGAGTTCATGTCAGAGACAGTCCCTGTTCCACTTACTAGGGAACCCACTTGGAGACTGAGCTGCCATGGGCTACATCTGTGCAGGGGTTCTAGGTTATATCCATGAATGGTCCTTGGTTGGAGTATCAGTCTCAGAAAAGACCCCTTTGCCCAGATATGTTGGTTCTTTTGCTCTCCTTGTGGAGCTCCTCACCTCTCCAGATCTTACTATATCCCCCTTCTTTCATAAGATTCCCTGCACTCTGCCCAAAGTTTGGTTATGAGTCTCAGCATCTGAGAAAACAGGAAATGGGACAGGAGCCTATCACAGAGGGCCTCTGAAAGACTCTACCCAGCAGTATATAAAAAAATTAGGGAAACACTTCAAGCTATAGGTATTGTCATGGATTTTCTGGAAAAGATGCATAGGAAATTATCTCACACTGAGAAATGAGATTAGAAGAAATTTGTTTCTTCACAACAAAGAAAATGATTGTTACGAGAAAGAAGAGGCAGCCTACAGAATGAGAACATAGTTGCCAGCTCATCTACGTCACTCAAGGGATATGTACATAGCCACAAAAAGACGAAAAATAAAAAAATCAAACAAAAAGCAGGCTCATGACCCGAACTGATAATTCTTGTAAGGATACATACAAATGGCCACAAGTCGTGTTTTTTAATCTTCAACTTCTTTATCAGAAAATGCACACTAAAACTAAAAGATTTCACTTCATCTAGTCAAAATGGCCATCATTAAGAATTGTTTTTAAGGGTAGAGGAGTTGTTGATAATTAGTCACCTGTGCAAACATTAAAATAGCAATCATTTGATTATAAATCAACATGTTCAAAATCCTGGTGAAAATTACCTAAATGTGTAGGTAATAAAAGCTGATTAGAACCCATATCTATGTATAAAACCCATGTTTATAACTGTTGCCACACAGTTGAATATGCTGCAGAAATCACAGTTATTTCTGAGTTGTTGCTTTTCCTGCCATTTTCCAACCAACCAAGACCATGCTAAGAAGCATCTTTATAGATGGGTGCTAACTGATATGGAGATCATTTGGTATGTACTAGATAGAATGTTAACAATGAAGCCGTATGTTCATATCTGAGTTTAAAACAATTTCAAACAATCATTTACTGTTTTGCTTTACTTTGAAGAACATAAACTTACTCCAGTTGTACCACCAATAAAGTTTTATTTGGGGTTATAAAATTGTTTTTATTTTAAAAATTAAGATTAGCACCAGGCTTGGTGGCACATGCCTTTAATCCCAGCAGAAGCAGGTGGGTCTCTGAGTTCAAGACCAGCCTGGTCTACAAAGAGTCTAGGACAGCCAGGGTTATGCAGGCAAACCCTGTCTCAAAAAAATATTAAATATAGCAGAAGAGTTGATACAAATAGAAATTAAGGGATTCTTATAAAAAGAAAAAATATTAAATACAGGGTCAAGGAAAAAGATCATTATAAACATTACATGAGTCACCAAAGACGAAAACCAAAACAGAACAAATAGTAATTCAATGAAAGTTTTGCTGAGAGAACGCTTAGTTTCATAGCAGAAAAGCATCCCTGTGTACTTAGTGAAACTGAGCCACTAGAAAAGCCAGACTGCATCCTGAGTGAGGTGACCCAGACCCAGAGAGACATGCATGGCATGTACTCACTCATACGTTGATATTAGCTGTACAATACAGCATAACCACATCACAATCCACTGGCCCAAATAAGCTAAGTAACAAGGAAGATCCTAGGGTGGCTGTTTAATTCTTATTAATAAGGGCAAAAAAAAAAATAGACATCGGATATGATTGAAGAGAGGGAATGGGACAGAAGACTTCCATAGATGTCCTCTGGAAAACTCCACCCAGTAGAAGATTGAAGCAGATGCTCACAGCCAAACTTTGGCCAGAGTGAAGGGAGTCTTGTGGAAGAAGGGGGACGGGGGAATAGAAGGACCCAGAGAGAAGAAGGGCTCCACAAGAAGGTCAGCCAAGCTTGGGCCCAGAGGACCTGCAGACACCGAGGCAGCATCCAAGGACCATGCATGGTGACCCAGGCCCCCTGCTCAGGTGTAGCCCATAGACAGCTCAGTTTCCATGTGGGTTCCCTAGTAAGGAGAGAAGGGGTTGTCTCTGACATGAATTCTGTTGCCTGTTCTTTGATCACTTCCCTGTGGCCAGGGCAGCCTTGCCAGGCCAAAGAGGAAGAGGATGCAAGCAGTCCTGAGACTTGAAAGGCTGAAGTCAGATGGTAGGAGAGGAGGACTCCCCCTTTCTGAGGACTAGGGGACAGGGATGGGGGGAAGAGAGAGAGAGGGTGGGACTGGGAGGAGATGAGGGAGGGGGCTATGGTTGAGATGTAGAATAAATTTTTAAAGGGGGGGAGGTGAGAAAAGCCAAACTGAGAAGTATTCTTCCAAATCTATTACCTCAAACAAACAACAAAAAAGTGAAAAGAGGGGAAGTAGGTTTGGAAGCTTCAGACTATTTTAAGGGAAAAAAATTGAATTGGCATGGAAACTTTTATACATCACACATTATTTCAAAAGACAGCATGCTATACATAATATATAGAAATCATTATGAAGCCATGATTTAATATTCAGACAAGTGACCTATATGCCAAAAACCCACCTAGAGCTGAGCCTGTGCTCCACGGTAGAATGCATATATGAAGCACTGGGAATAGTCCCCAGCACTGCCCTTCACTCCCACACAAGTACATAAGAACGTGAATGTGCAAGGCTTTTGCACGCTTGTGTTATTACTTTTTTAGAGACATAGTCGCCTGCACCTCAGACTACCCTTCAACTCATAGTGTAGTCAGCCTTGCACTGTTTGTCCTCCTGTCTCTAACCTGCTAGTGCTGGGATTACAGGTGGAGACTGCTGTCTTGGGTCAAATGTACCACAACAGGAAATATTGTAATAATCTGCTTAACAGTAAATTCAGATAGCCAGGACATAACTAGAGAAATATCAACATAATGGAGTCAGTTAATATATTTACCTACAAGACGAAATTGATGGTCCTGACCAGCAAAAGTAGATTTGATGACCCATTTCCAAGTCCCCTGAAATACTGAAAATTCAAAACTGCCAGAATCAATATTGTCATACCAACCCAACGGACAGATAAACAACTTGTGATGTATAATAGGCTGTTACGGAACCAATTTTTAAAAAAATGAAATACAAGTCATGATCTGTGCAGGTTAGATTTTTATCACCTTAATACACACTAGAACGATCGGAGAAGAAAGAACCTCAATCGAGAAAAAGGCCTCATCAGATTGTCTGTACGGAAGTTTGTGGGGCATTTTCTCCATTCATGATTGACATCGGAGGGCCCAGGGCATCGTTGGCAGGGCCCCCTCTGGCCGGGGGGTCCTGGACTCTATAAGAAAGGAGGCTGAGTGAGCTGTGGATAGTCAGGAAGCAGCACCCCTTCATGGTGTCTGCTTCAGTTGCTGCCTCCATGCTTCTTCCTTAAGTCCCTGCCCTGACTTGCCTTTGTGACGGACTGTAAACTGTAGGATGAATAAACTAAACCCTCTCCTTATCAGGCTGATTTTGGGTGTTTATCAGAGCGACAGAAAGCAAACTAAGATGAGCTATAGCCTAGTGAACCCCAAAGCCACCATTCTACGGGAAAGTAGACAGACATAGATTACACCCAGCAGGATCTATGGAGACTGTCCCGAAGAGAGATTTACAGAGAAACAGGAGCAGCAGAGGGCAGTGCAAGGGCTGGGAAGAGCAGGTTGGGGTTGGGGGTTTCCTCTTTGGAAGTGGGTAGAGCTGCTGCTTGTGCTACACTGTGAGAGTGCTCAGTCGTACGGGACTGTCCCTTGAAAACAGTGTCATGCCATGGGAACCTCGGTTTAAAGAAAGAAAGAAAACTAGTTAGAGAGAGAGAGAGAGTGAGCTCTTGCTGCTGGAACCTGGCCATGAACCTGCACAGCCCTGGACATTGCAGAGATCAAGCAGCTCCACGCAGAAGCGCCTGTGGACAGGAACCAGCTTGGCCAAACTACTTTGGCTTATCTGCAGCCTGTCAGATGTACAAGTTTTGAGAGATTTGAGAAGTGGATTCTTCAGTCTGGTGAAAATGCCTGAGCCAACGACTTATGAATCAATAAGCAGCCGCTGACAGCCAGGGCTGGGCAGAAGAAAGGCAGGTGCAGCTAAGGTTCCTGGGTTTGGGGACTCAAGATGACCAGGAGGAAAAGGAAGAGGAGGACAAATAGGGAAAGGAGACAGGAAGTCACCATAGGGTAACCAGGAGCACGCAGCCAGATCAGCTTGCTCTGAGGATTGGCCTGTTGGAGAGAAGCAGCCCACGTGGAAGCAGACAAGAAAGCTTGGAGGGTTGAGATCTGCCTAGCTCTAGCGCTTTAAGGCTTGCTACAAACCTAACAGATCTCTGTGTCTTTTATTTGGAAAATAGCTGCTTTATGAATTACTGCTGCCATAATAATCCCCTGAGTTAATATACACAGAATAATTCATCCATGTTACACTCTCAATTGTGAAGTGTGTCACAAGGCTCATTCACTACCTGTTGTAAGGTGAGGCTTCTCCGCTATGGACCCCTTTTGTTTATTTAGAAACTGCTATGTCAGTTTAACTGTCAGAAATATGCCCGCTGCCTGGGCCTTCTACCTCTCCAGGCCTGGGTTCTTAGTCAGGCTGACAGCACCATGAAGTCAAACATTAAAAGTAGGAGTTTGAGTTTCTTTCCTGGATCTCTCTTATTGCACTGTCTTCGCTTTGAGTTAGTAAAAATTTGGTGCTACCGAAAGATCCACACCTCACAGACTCCTAGCTCCCACAGGAGAACTTTCACCACTCCCTCCGCTTACTGCCAAGGCTCAAGGCACATTCTCTGTCCGCTGTAGCTGGTCTGTACACGCCTGTGCCCACTCTGTTCTCAGGAAACTCTTGTGTAACAGGCTTTCTCATAAAATTTCTGCCAGTGACATCATCAACGTCTACAATCTACCTATTCATCCAGAGTGGGGCCCCGTCTGTTTCTGCAGAGGGATCACAGACTAATTAGCCTTGTGCATAGGATGGTCTAGAGTGTAAGCATGCTCCTGGGACAGCTTTTGTCTGGTGCTCCTGGCTTCCTCACTGAGGATGAACTTCTGCAGAGAGTGTGGATGTCCCCACAGATTACTGTGAACTGGGCTGCATAGGGGGGACTTGATCATTCCCAAAGAGCCTCTCTCTGCCTCAGGTTTCACAAAGCTATATTGGAAACTTGGGGCATCAGAAGAGAGTGCCATCATCAAACGCCCCTGTGCTGATGGTCTTGGTCTGAACATATTTGGGTGTCTCACATTGAATCGTGTCTCTGTTTCAGCCTGTTATGATGGAGCTGGGCTCAAGGGAATGACTTGTACCCCAGGTTACCATGGTAGAATTTCATGTCTCGAGGAATCAGCTCCCTCTCTCTGGAGTGTTTAAGGGGCATAGTCTACTCTACACAGTATATGATTGGGACACAAGTATCTGAATGACATCAGATGTCACTCCAGAAAGAAAACGCAGTCACCTTGCAGCCTGCTAACTTCTGGAGCCCTGTGTGCAGAAGCCTCACCAGGACCCCTAGTGGTTAACTGGCTGTGCCCACAGAAAGGACCATGACACCCAGATGTCTGGTTGCTACATGGACTGTCTCTCGAATGAACCCTCACATATTGGAGGCTGAATCCCCAAATGGTGGTGCTATTGGCAGGTGGTAAACATTTTAGGCACTGGCATCTATTTGAAAGAAGTTGGATCACTGGAAAATTGCTCTTGGAGGACACACTGGTACCCAATCCCCCTTTCCTCTGGTTTCCTTTGCCTTCTGGCTGCCATGAATTCAGCAGTTTTGCCCCAACATGCTTTTCCTGACATGTTTTATTTCACTACAGGTCCAGAGTGATGGGACTAAGGAACCATGGACTAAAACCTCTGAAACTGTGAGCTAAAAATAAACCTTTTTTTTCTTATTAGTTGATCATCTCAAGTATCTTATCACAGCCGTGGAAAGGTGTGGCTAAAGTCTCTTCCCTGGGGAAGATGAAAACAAAATCTATCACTCTTCCTAAGGTCCTAGGGACCAACAAAGCACAATTTCACCAGAATCCACTCAAGGGAAACAATGAGTTCTTTGGGCTTACTTACAGAGCATAAGCAAGGGGTTACTTACAGGAGTGTGGGCACCCTCTTTCTAAGGTTGCAGCAGAAAAGCCATTTACCCAGCATGGACAATCACTTTTCCACAGACACATGGTTGGAGCCTCCAGTCTTCCCCGGCCTAGAAATGGTAGCTCCTTTAGGAAGTCATGTGAAATAAGGGCAGAATAGCATATAGCAGGCATAGAGTGGCTGAAGGCTTTGGCAAGGGTCCGGGGACCCTCTCCCACTCTCCTCCCATACTGGGATGTAAACAGTCAACAAGCCCAGCTGGATGACCTTTTGCAAGCAGGCACAGCTGAACTCCAGAGGACAGGGTCTTGCTTGATTTGAAGGAAAAACAGAAACTGACCACACATTAATCAAACATTATTACGGTTGTTTCTGTAAGGGTGCTTAGGGATAAAATGAATATTTCAACCAGCAGACTTGGCATAAGGCAAATCTACACACACATACAGTTTGGGGGAAGGGCTTCATCTTCTAAATTCAGACCCTACATGAGGGGGTGGGACTGTCATCTTGCAAATTTAGGCCCTACCAGAAAAGACTCTTGGTTTTTCTCAGAGCAAGAAACAACTCTATCAACAGGAAGGCTTAAGCTTGAAACTCCACAGTTTTTCCTGGCCTTTGGTCTGTAGAGTTTAGACTTGCCAGCCTCCATAATGGTGAGCCAGTTATTAAAATAAGCCTCTGGTCTGTATGAATAGCTGTCATTCCAGCTACTTGGGAAGTTAAGACATAAAAATTATAAGTTCAAGGCCAACCTGGTCAACACAGCAAGATCTTATTTCAAAATAAAAACAGAAAATAGATCATAACAAATTAAATATTTCAATAATAGAAAAATAATTTTTCTATATTCATATCCTGTTGGTTCTGTTTATCTGGAGAACTCTACGATAGACCTTTAGACAATTATGCTACTGTCCTTGCCGATGCTCAGACCCAGAAAAGATCTCAACCTTCAAAATTATAGAGAAAACACCCATGATGCACTACAGAGCAAACACATGAAAAGTGGCTCAATTACTCTACATTGGTATTGTCTAAAAGGCCACAGGACAACCCAACACTTCTGGCCGATTGCAAAGCGGACAGATGTCAAATGTGGGCACAGCTAAGTATTGCAGATTTACCAAACGAAACAAAAACGATGTGTGGCATCCATGCTCCCACATTCTTGAGGCAACTCCAAGCCTTATCCTGATTCCGTAGGATGTTGATGTTTTTATGCGTATGGAATGTGCCATGTCATTTGAGGACAGTCACCCCATATGGCCATAGTGGACCCTGGCTCCCACATAATAACCATGTTTTTAACCTTGGTTGATAGCAGTTTCCAAATCATGATGTCTTCCCACACACACCAAAGATTCAGGGAAAGACTTTTCTTGTGTCTTCTGATTTGTTGACATATGATTGAAGGCAAACAGGTCCACCCTACCCAACCCAACCATTGTTCACGTGCTGCTAAGTTGGAAAAGCCATTCTATTATTGAGTATCACAGTTTAGTCATCTGCATGGGCATTTATTATGCGTGCCTTACACTCCCCATGGGCTTACAACAGAATAGGTGAAAGTGCTTCATAGCCTGGGAGGAAGTCAACCACAGCGAGGCGCAATGGGGTAATCCCTGGAACAGGTTCCCATGTCTAAGGTCTTTTAGGCAAACCCCATGAGTCATAGCATCAAAGACAGCTTTATGGGTTGCTGGGTACAGCTCACACTTCCATGCCTGTGGACAAGGAAGAACTTTGCATAGTGTTTCCTCATCAGCTCTTGCTTCTAGCCAGGTTCTAAGGAGTTTTACAATCCAAAATAAAGGTTTGCCAATGGCTCTCGTGAGAACCAGGGACTTAATCCCAGTCAATCCATCATAAAATTGCCACAAATACCTATTCATTACTCAGCCCTGAAGTTCTTGAAGGAAGGCACTGCATCTTATTTCTCAGTGCTTGGCACACAGTAGGTGCCAAGCCAATCATTATTTGATAAACAAAAGGGAATATTTGGAAGAGATGAAGTTGTTGACTTGCTTTCTGCAATTGCTTTTCATAGTCAGCTTAGTCTCTATTCATTATTTGCCTTATTTTCCTATAACCTATTTTTTTATTGTTTGGTAATTTCACACATACAACACATTTTGTGAAAATCCATGCCTATTCTCCCTCCTCCAATTCCTTCCCTCCCCTCCCACCAACTCCCCTCCCAACTTCCTGTAACAACTGCTGTGTCTCCTTACTGCTGCCGTGTGTGTTTGGCTGTGGGACTGTCACATGAGGGGCCTATCAGGGACTGCGTCTCAGGAGAGCCTGGCTCTTCCTTCCTCAGCAGCCCTCGGTTCCCATAGCTTCAGCGAAGGGTGGACCCTCGGGGGCCCTCGGCACCCATGCTGGGATTTGGGCTAAGTGGATGTCACACTGCTGCGAGTCCTCATGCGCAATGGTGCTGCCGTGTTTTGCTTGCCTTGTTTTTATTGCAATTTTTTGTCATATCGTTTCAGCATTTTCTTTCATTTGTTCACACACATATGTGTCGATGACAGCTCATGAATATAAATTTAAAATACACACATAACATCAATTTTGGTCCCTCAGTTGCTCAATCTGTTCTGTCTCTACACGTAAACTAGAAGACATCTAAAACAAAGTAAAGACCAGTCTTCACAGGCATTCTCCCAGCGCCTTCAGGCGAAGATAAGTACATCCTAGGAGAATTCATTAGATGTAAGAGAAAAGCCAGCAGAAGGTCATTGTATGCCTGGATCCATAGAAGTACTCACACGTCTGTAATCATTGCTTTTATTAACACATAGGGTCTGCACAACTTAGCGATATTATCAAGATGTTGAAATGCAGCCAGACGCAGTAACTCAGGCTTAATACAGTGCTTGGAAGACAGTGAGTTGAAGGCTGGCCTGAACTACACAGTGAGAGTCTGCCTCAAACAGAAAGAAATGCAGAAACATAGAGATTGTTTGTCTCAGAAAAGTGTTAAAAACAAAACAAAAAATATTGTAGGACCAGCTAATGAACTAAGACCAGATTATTAAGAAAGCAACACAGTCCTACAAAGAGAGACTAGCCTTTTTCTTTCCCAGAAACTACACACAAGAAAAGCAAATTCCAACTATCTTTCCAGTAGCCCATGGAAAATCTACACACCTCGTTGTTTCACTGTGACAATTTTAACTAACCGGACTCATCTTTAAGATTTCAGTTGCAACTTTCTTCATTGACTTTATGGAAAATAGGGAAATGTGATTATTTTTCCAGTGACAATCCCTGGTCACATTTGGGCTTTTTTGTGTGTGTTGGTTTGGTTTTTGGTTTTTTGAGACAGGGTTTCTCTGTGTAGCCCTGGCTGTCCTGGACTGGCTTTGTAGACCAGATGGGCCTCAAACTCCGCCTGCCTCTGCCTCATGAGTGCTGGGATCATGGGCTTGCACAAGGGCATCCAGCTTAGACTTTTATATAAAAAGAATAAGAAAAAAGAACTCCATAAATCTGAGCTGGCAGGATGCCTCGGCAGGGAAATGTCCTTGCTGTCACACTTCATGACTGGAATTCAATCCCGGGGCTCACGGGGCGGAAGGAGAGAGCTGGCTCCTCATAGTTTTCCTTTGACTTGCATGTATTTTCTGTGGCGTCCACTTGCGTGTACGCACACACACACATGCCATACCTTCTGTGTTTGAGGTGTGGGGAAACTGAAGATTGTATCACTCCCTGTGTTTCAGCTCATCATGGTAAGGCCTTTAAGGCCACGAGTCCTGTCCAGTGGGCCCAAAGGGCAAGCATTCCCACCAGGTCAGATTGATTCCCTCCTTTGTGCTCAGAAGACACTGACGAGGTCTCTCCGAGGTATGGGAATGTGGAAGCCTCCTAATCTGCCTGCCAAAAGTGAGCTAGTGAGTGCACACCACAACCCACAGCACCTGGTACAAGCTGTAAGCTAGCTCACTGGACCCCAAACCTGTGTCTAGAAAGAGCCTCAGGGGAGGGCAGGAAGAGCCAACTCACTTTTCCCCAGCAGGTGTTATTAGAGGACACCACGGCATGTGTCCCGAGCAGCAGCGTCTTGTAAAGGTTCCACTAGGCGCATTCGTGGTCTCCCACGTGTGTCACACACAAGGCCACCCAGGGCTGGAACCACTGAAGACTCTACGGAGCAGCCAACCGCACATCTCAAGACAGCCTGACAAGGGCTGGAGAGATGATTCTCAGAGGAGGACCCAAGTTCCCAGAATGCATATCAGGGAGCTCACACACACCTGCATAGCCTATTACTCCAGTTCCAAGGGCTCTGACGCCTACCCGGTCTTTGCTTGAATCCTAGGCACATGCCCACACACAAACACATGTGTGAACAAATAAATAAAAATCTTGAAAAAAAAGTATTAATAACAGCAACACACCCCAAAACTGTGACAATCAAGGATGCTACTTCCAAGCACCCTTCGTTGAAAACTCTTCAGCCCAGCCTGGTGTGCTCTGTAGGAACGGGTCCTGCTTCCACGTGCATCGTACAGTTTTGGGCTTGTTTTTGTTTCACCAAAGAGGAAATTAAGTTCACAGGAAGCTCAGTGATTTCCACACAAAAGCAAAGCGGGTTAGTGCTGTCCAGACTCCTTCCTTGTTCCTATCCCCTCATTTCTTCCCTGCAGCTGTGGTCAGAGCTGCTCTGTGAGGCTGGAAGTGACTGGCATGGTGATACCTTGGTCCTTCCTTTACCTGGGAAGGACGTCACACAGCATTCTTCTACAGGTAATCACTGTGCAGCCAGCAGGATGACTTTAATTACCACCTCCAAGACTGCCACGGGGACTTTGTTGATTTTTTTTTTTTGTAAGGAATGTGTAGCTTATTCAGTGACAAATGCATTACAAATGTGAATTTATGTTGTCTTTTCTCCTTTTCCCATCTGTTTCTTTCCATTAGTATCTCACTAACCCCAACTCCTCACCTAACACTTAGACAGATGTTTGCAAGATGTTTGTTTGCCGCCGGCTTAAAATAAGTTAGTGGAGTTGGTCTGAGCTGGAAGGAAAAGAGAAGGTGTACAGAAAGCCTAAAAATTATCATCGAGCTGTTTACAAACACTGTCTCATTTCATTCTCAGAGTCCCCGGAAAGAAGAACACTCAAATAGGTGAACTTGCCCAAGGTCACGCAATCCCTCAGATTTCGAATTCAGGGCTCCAACCCCGTTCCCAGAAAAAGCCAACTCCGCACACAAATTCAGAAGTCCACACCTTCACAGACAATTTTGCTCTGGTTTTTGTGTCCTTGGTGCATTTGAGCCTTGGCTGCTGACTGGGTCCTATCTGTTCAGAGATAATCTAGTAAAAATAAATGCTGAAATCCTTGGTCTCTGTTGCCATTCATCTGTCTGCTTCTTGGCACAGGTAAGCTCTTCAAAGGTAGTCTCTGATACTTCACACCCATGGAGGATTTTACTGTTTTCCATTTTTTCTTGTCCAAAGACACGGGGCGTGTGGTTTAGACGCTTCGGGGTATCTGATTTCGTTTTAGACTCTTTTCTTATCTAGGCTCTAAAGCCAGGTCTTAACTAATCACAATATCACATCCACTGGCCAGATATCAGCTGAATGTAACCAATAAGGGATCTGAGTCTGTAAGAGCCAGGCTGCCATGAGAAAGGGTTTGCTGCCTCTTTGTGGCCTCATTATTTCTGAGAATTTCTAACATGATCATTTCTTTCTTTTTTGGATTGAAATAAGGAAGTGTGAACCAGGAAGTCACTGGAAGCCATCCTGGGTAATGAGTTGGAGAAGAGAGCACTTTGCTATGAAGCTGATATTCAAGAAAGCTGAGTGGAGAGACCAGATTCCAGATCTCTGACGACATCATTGAACTACTGAGCCAAATTTTCTTGGGAGCTCACCCTACCTCTGACTTCCTGTTGGCTGAGTTAAGGAAACTATTTTTTTAATTTTTCATACAGTATGTCAATGTGTGTGTGTTAGTACAGGCCACATCACAGCATGCACACAGAGGTCAGAAGACAACATGCAGCCCAAGAACTCTACCTTAGTGTTGATGTCAGATTAAGTCAAGCTTTTAGAGTCTTGTACCAAAACACATCCGGATGTTCCTGTTTCAAAAGTGTTCTGCCTACTTAATGAGGGACCTCCACCTAACCTGAAAACAATGGTCTCTTTTCAATGTCTTCTCTGCTCACGAGTAAGTGACAAGTGCGTATTTTACTCTTTCAGTCTCTTGAGTTGACTTCCTTGATTTCATACTCCCAGGAATTCTCTTTCCTGTTTTCCTGTGCTCAGTATCCTTCACCAAATAGGCTGCTCATGCCACACTCAGGCTCTCCAGGGGCCGCTCACACCACACTTGACATCCCTAGGCAATGCCTTCTTTTTCCCTGTCTTTAAATCCCTTTATATAGCAATGACTCTCAGATTTATAGTATCCAACTTAAACCTCATTTCTCAGTTGTGACTGCTTAGTAATGTCTTTACTTAGATGTCTCCCACAAAACTGCAAACCTAACTCATTACGTCAGAGTGTTAGCTTTACACAGTCACGGAGTAAGACTGTCTCGTTCCCTGCTTTGTCAGCCATCTCCAGCATTACTTCCGACAGAAAGTAAGCCATCCAGGAAACACCTGAAGGAATAAATGAAGTGTGGATCACTAATGGGTAAATAATAAATGGATAAATCAGATAACGTGTCCTTAATTGCAAATGACATTGTCCTAACACAAATTCAGTAGAAGACAATTGATTTGTCTCAACTGAGCATGAGGCCAGGGATATGGTTGGACTTCAAGGCCATGGAGCTTTTCAGTTTGGGGTGCTGTCAGGATCGTCCTCTCATTTCTTCTCTGTGAACAACTATGTCATCTTTCTCTCCAGCCCCTTCTTTATTGTTACTGTTCCTCAGGCCAAATGGAAATGCTAGATCTTGGGCTGGAAGCTTTTTCTTAAAGCTCCCAATATGCTGGAGGGCCAGATGTTGATCTGCTGTGACTGGTCTTACCTGCACTGTTGTAGCATGGAAGCAGACAGCAGACGGCATGCAGACAGTGTAAATGGCCCTGGCAGTGGTCCAGTAACATTTTATTTACAAAACGTGTGGGGGCCTTGGGACCACTGGTTGCTAATCTCCATTCTCAATTACCGGCAGCTGTAAGACCCGCACATCAGTGCAACAATCTGTGCAACAATCTGTGCAACAATCTTATCCTTGATGACTGAGATCATGACCAAGTAGGCAAGGTCATGTCGCTGTGTGGCTTCTCTTACAACACTCACCTACATTGCAAGAGGCTTGACAATGGAGGGCAATCCTAGACACAAAACCGTGCAGCTGAGCTTCAGCGTCTGGAGTTTGCACCCCAGTCTTTCACAAATCGGCCCTGTCTATGGAAGTTCACTCCGGGACCACTCTCCCAGGTGTTTGTGGCCTCTTCCTTTTGTTCTTGGCATCCAGTGCTACCCCTCTTTAAATAAATTTATGTATTCATTTCTTTTATATTTTTAAGACAGGGTCTCACTTATGTAAATCAGGCTGGCCTCAAACTCATCTGCCTGCATCTGTCTCCCAAGTGCTGGGATTAAAGGTGTGCACCACCAAGCCTGGCTTAGTCCCATCCCTCTAAATCCTGGCTATTCTACTTCTAAACGGAATTGCTGGCTTGTCTGCTTTCAGTCTTGTTCCCAGTTCAGCCTGGCCTCACCTGGCCTTCTGCAAGGCCTACAATGAATATCTTCTCTTTTGCCCACCTCAAATCCAGCTAACAAACAGCCAAAGAACACTTTCAAATCTGTGAATATGACTGTTGTTTTTCTGGAAAGAACCCAATAGACTAGATGGAGAGTGTCCACATTGGGTCCCTGCGATTCTTGGGATCGAGGAACCCAGACAACAGTGGGAGAGGAATTGGAAGTTATGGCTGAGTTCTTAAGAGAGGATTTCTCTTAGACTTGGATGACAGCCCCTCTCAGGACTAAGGTCAGATGGACATCAGACTGTGACAGAAGACTGAAGATGGAAGAGTCCAGGAATCACCTGGGCTCTAGATTTTCCAGAACATGAGAGCTGGATGCCTCTGGGCAACCCAGGGAGGAGAAGCTCTGATGGGCAGCCACACCCAAGCCCTAAGCTCAGTCCTTGCTTTCCCAGGGACTCCATTTTCCTCAACCATCACCTTAGAAGATAAACGACTAGTAATAGAGAGACTTCTGCCAGGTGTGGTCACACATGCTTTTGATCGTAGCCCTCAGGATGCAGAGGCAGGGGGATCACTGCGAGTCTTAGGCCAGCCTGGTCTATGTAGTGAGTTCCAGGCCAGCTGGAGCTATATGGTGAGACCTTGGCAAAAAAAAATAGGAGTGGGGGAGTGAACAAGGGTATTTGCTTATATTTTGGAGATAGAATAGGCAACAGATGCTTTCAAGATTGCGTGTGACGTCTATTACTGGAGTCATAAAGATGCCGAGTGAGAAAACTGAGGAGGAGGAGAAGACGCTACAGAGGAGAAAACATGAGGAGGAGCAGCAGATACTTCCTGGTGCTTTGGAGGGACAGGAAATCACAGCTCTTCTAGAAAATTTGGGGGTTTTGTGTGATGTGTAGAACAATTGTGTTTTGGAGGCTCCTTAAAGCAATTTTCTACAAAACTTTGTGTTCATCGGGGGAGGCTGTGAGCAACTGCCACACAGACCCCAGCCTAAGGCGGGAGTAAGAAGACATAATTCATTTGAGACACAAATTCACACTGAGCAGAAGATGTTGGGTTTGTGAAGACGGACAGACAAACATGGAGGCAGTGGAGCAGGAAGCCCTATCCTGCCTCAGCTTGATCCTGGGCTGAGACAGGGAATAGTTTGAGCTGTTTCTAGTTAGTCTTACTGAACTCTCGTTAAGGTATGCTTCTTTCAAGCTGCTCATAAGGTAATTTCTTGTTATGTAGCCCAAGTGAGCCAAAATGCGTAACCCTGCTGCTGCTTCCTCCCAAGCACTGACGTTATAAGAACGTGCTACCACGATGAGCCACTCCTTTTTCTCCCTTCCCCCTTCTTCTCCCTTCCCCCCCTTCTTCCCCTCTCCCCTCTTCCCCCTTCCTCCTTCCCTTCTCTCTCCTCACCTCTCCTTTCCTCTCCTCTCTGCTCCTCCGCTCTACTCTGGCCCCTCTCTTTCACTCACTTCTGAGATAAGGCCTCACCATGTTGCCCTTGAACCTCTGAGCTCAAGCCGTATACCCCTGCCTCCTCCTTCCCAGTAGCTGGGACTACAGCTCTTGCCACTAAGCCCAGCTCGTTTTCTTTTCTGTATTCACCTTCACAGACTGGACATCTGAAGTCTTCCCTTTGTCTAGGGACAGAAGGTTTTAATATAAATTAGATCTTTATAAGGAAGGCTTTCCACACAAGAACTGGCCAGGAGCTGAGCAAACCTGAGGACACAGATGGGCATCATTTCTGTGGAGCCGTTGCCAGGCAACATGCTGGCTGCTGACTGGAGACACATTTCCAGGATGCCAGCATGCCCTTGGTGCCAATGATGTGGTGTCTTTGTAGCTGGGGCCAGGGAATTCCTAAATTTCCCCACACTGTAATAAAATTTTTAATTACTTGTATGTCCTAGTTGCTGCTTCTGAACAGAATAGAGAAAAGGCCCTAGGTCCTATTTGGGAAGGCAGGTGTGTAGTTTTCAGTGAGATACATGATTCTCCCCCCTTTTTGGTCTCAATGGCAAGGAAGAAGCAAGCATTCTCATAGTCCCTTCTCAGATGTAAGAGTTCACAAATGCCTGCTTGTTCAAGTCTATGTCTTCCCTCATAGTGCCCCACCACCAGTCCCAAACAGCTTCATCTGTTAATCTGACAGCCTAGAGGAACATGAGAGAATCTCAATCCCGGGGTTTTCCAGATGACATTGTCTTGTGGCTATATCTGTTGAGGATTATATTCATTAATGAGTAATGTGGGGGGCCCAGGGCCCAGCCCACTGCAGACAGTGCCATCCCTAGGTGGGCAAGGTTTCCCTAGGAAAGGTTGCTGAGCATCGGTCAGAGGGACAAGCCAGAGATCTAGCCAGTAATCATTGTTCCTCTATAGTTTCCGCTCACCCCAACGTCAGTCTCTTTCCTTCCCAGGTGCTTTGGGTCAGAACGTTTTACTGCAGCAACAGAATGAAACCCTGGGATACTAAAAGTTCTGAGATCCCATCGAACATTTAAAAAACAAAACAAAACACTGTTACTGTGGGTTACAGGCCCAGAGAATACTCCTACAGGGCTGTTCTGATAAAGCAACTGTTGTCTGAAGTGGGTAGAATATAGCTGGGCATGGTGGCACATGCTTTTAATCCCAGCACTCAGGAGATGGAGACAGGCGGATTTCTGAGTTTGAGGACAGCCTGGTCTATAAATCCAGTTCCAGGACAGCCAGAGCTACACAGAGAAACAAACAAACAAACAAAAACCCAGACTTGAAAAACAAAAACAAGCAAATGAATTTAGGGAACAGGCTTATCCTAGCCTGTTCATGTTAGATAACATGGCACTAATATGTATATCTGGCATGGGCAAGATGGCTAACATGGGGTCTATGAATCAGAAAAAAAATGGCTGACACTGCTGCTCAGGGGACCCTAAAGTAAATAGTAATATAATCTGTCATATAACTATTCCTGGAAGAGTGCCACTTTTGTGTGAATCTGTATAACAATGCCCTTGAGGTCAAAGACCTTCTCCTTCACCAGTCTGCCTGCTTGTGTCTATCTGTAGGCCTGTGTGCTGGACTCCTTTGTCGGTATGTGCCTGGGTGTTTGTGGTGTCTGCCTGCTCAGCCGCCCATGTACTAGTGAATAAAGTCCGTTTTATCAACCTATGGTTCCTCTTGCTCTCTTCAGCCTCTCAGCCTCATGTGGGCCTCCTCTTTCTCCGGTGCTGAAGTTTAGACCTCACACTATCTCAGCCATGGATGGGAAACAACAAGATCCGAATCTTCAAAATTTGAGGTGGGGACGCTGAACTGCAAACTCAACAAGAAGCTTTCCTCATCCCAAGTACAGACTAGGAGTTTATGACAGTCCGATCTCCTCCCTGCCTCCTCCCTCTCCCTCCCTCCTTGCCTTCCTCTCTCTCTTTCTCCCTCCTTTTTCCCTCCTTCACTTCTTCTATCCTTCCCTTCCTCCCTCCCTCCCTTCCTTCAGCATTTCTCCTTCTTCTCTGTCTTTTCCTGCCTCTATTTCCCTCCTCTATCTCTTTCCCCATCCCTTCCTTTCTTGCTTCCTTACATGACACCACAGCAAGCAATGGGTGTGAATAAAAACAGATCTTGGACCTGAATGTGCCATCATGAACCTACAATTAGGATTTGTCCTCTGAGGTGTGGTAAAGAACTAATTGGTTGATGTGTGCAGAATGCCAGGACATTCTTGAACAAATCCCTATATGAGTTCAAAGTATTTGTAATTATTATGATTATTACTATAATTTATGAGATTTAGCTGTAAATCTTATAATAAGATGAGGTCGACACTTTTAAAAAGAGGAAGCAAGTTGGGACCCTATATAAGTGCCATGTACTCACCACCTCTGGGAAGGAGAGCTGACTGCAGCTGCAGCCAGGTGAGTGTGGAACTGACCCTGGGTTTGTGCTGAGCTTGATTAGAATGAACACGCCAGGATCTGGTAAGCGATTGATAATGGCTGTGGCTTTCTTCTGAGTAAATAAGACTGAACCAAATGAAACTTAAGGACCTTTCAGGGAAAAGCCAAGTTTTAGACAAGTGAGAAGATAGGATAATTCTTCCTACTTGTCACAGTCATCATACAAATTTATACTTCTTTCCATGCATGTTCAGGGCTTCTTTTGAACAGGTGCACATACCTAAGAGCAAGAGCAGGAGGACAGAAATACGTGTTCATTGAATACCAAGAGTAATAGTGGGTCCATAAAGAAAGATGGGGGGATTGATAGGCCAAATATGGGGGAGAGAGTCCCTCACATTGGAATCTGGTCGAGATCTCTCACCAGCAGAGAAGAACGAATTCCAGCTCCGCTCACTTCCCAGCTAGCAAACCTTCGATCTTCTAGAAATCTCACCAGAAACTTTATTTATGGGGAAGATGTCCTAAATGCCTTAGGAGATGTCCTAAATAGCCCTATTGGCTCCTGGCTTCACTGCACCAGATTATAATTCCATCCAAGGCTTCTCCAGGGCTGCCTCATAATCCCATTTATCAGCAGAAAGGAAAAGGGGGGATTGTTACCCCCTTCTGAGATATAACTTGAGAGCCCCCAAAAGGGCATATATAACTAACCACAAAATGCTCCCTTGAGGAACCCATACGTGGATCTGTCTTAATATTTGCTGTTCTCCTGTGGGAAGCCAATATCCACACTTAGCTATGCTTATTTTCTTCCCAAGTACCTCTCTCTCCTAACCCTTATGCTTAGAGCCTGTATTGGAATATTTTCCTTAAAATCAGTAACTCTTGCTTCATCCTGTCTAGTCCTGAAATTCTTTCCTATGTCAAAGCCATGAATGCTGGGTTTGCCTGAACTGAGGTCCCTAAAGGATTGAAGGACCTCCTTGGGCTGCTGAGGGCAAGATTGTAAGACTATGTGTCTTTCATTCTCTCTCTGCTGACAACAGACCAAATAGAATGTCGTTCTGTTAAAGCCAAGGACTAAACTGCCGGAACCTTGCCAGGTGTTAAACCTCTCTTCTTTCACGCTCAGTCTTGCAGAGGAAACAGTGATGCAGACTTGGGGGGGGGGGGGGTGTCTGCAGTAAAGCCCTGCTTTTCCCGAAGCTATGAAAGAGCTAAAGCCAGTGTGTCTAATAGCTTAATCCTTGGATATCAGACATGAGAGACAAACATTTTTCAAGATTCTATGATGGAGGAAGCCAGGATCTCTTTGATTAGATATTTGTTCAGAAGGAGATATTCCTGAGCTCATACAAGGATGATGTCCTTCTCAGACTTAACTCTGCAAACTGAGAAAGCAAGAAGGAGGTACACAGGCAGAAGAAGCCTCCTCAGACTGTCTCCATAGTATAGGAGGCCTTTACCAATTTGCCAACAAGAAAGGAAAGGACATTCTTAAACCTTCTAAGTTTCTTAGCTGGTGTATACAGTTTGTAATCCAAACTCAGAAAATACACGTGGCCTCGGGCCATGGGGAAATGCAATTTGTGAACAGGCACAGCTTAAATGATACATGGGCACACACCTGCCATCCCAGCAACTCCAGTTCCAGGGCAGCCTGGGTCCAAGGCAAGACCTCAGGTCACAAAATCAAGCTGGACATGGTAGCTCGGAGTAGGCAGAGGCAGGAACACTGTAGATATGAAACCAGCCTGGGCTACACAGCAAGTTCTAGGTCAGGCTACAAAAATCTATCACAAACACAGGCAAGCAAAGGTCTGGAATGTTGCCACCTTGCACTGTGCTCTAAAAAGTATATTTTTATTCCTCTCGGAATACAACCCTAGTGGCAGAAGCATTGGATGCTTATGACTGTCATGGCTACTGTCATTTTTAGTGTAAGGACCATTTGTGCGAAGCCATCTGCAAGGCAGTGGGCCGGGTCTGTACCACGTGTGTAAGAAGTGAGGAGGAGAACAGAACATCAGGAGGGCATGAGTGAGAAAGGATGCTACTGGCCCATGAGCTCACCCAGAGAAGGTGGGTGGAGAGGTGGGGTAGCAGCAAAGCAAGCGCAACAACCAGGCTCGCAGGGAAATGCCGTGTCGGATGCGGCACACAGCCCGGTTCTCAGTTCTTCCAGGATCAAATAAGGTCCGTGAAGAGGCAGAGCCAGGCTCATCTCTCAGACAGCTGGGTGTTGATGCAACAACACATTTCCAGGCTGGCAGGGGCAACCCCCACCCCCCGGACATGGCTGGCTTCTATCTTGCAAGGTTAAGGTGAAGATCCATGGCACTCACTGAAAAGGATTGCGGCTTCTCCAGTGAGGGGATAGATCTATATGTCCACTTCTTGAACCCAATTGTTAAGAGATGAAGAAGAAATGGTCTTCATTTATCACAGCTCTGTGAAACGCTTTGGGAATTACAGAATGCCCAGTGTGGGGAAAAAAAACAGGTAGAAGATGATGTCCCGGTAGAGACCTCAAAGAACAAGCCCCCGAGGGATGCTGTGGCTTCTTGTTCCAAAGGTGGGCTATTGGCTCAGCTTGGCACTCCCTGGCTACCTGTGTTCATCAGCTCGTTAGATTGGGAGAACAGGGTCACAGTAGATATTGTGACTGACATCGGCACCACACTTACCTTGGCTGACATTTTCACAATGGCTCCGGGTGTGGGGAGTGGAAGGGGTTCACACATGAGTCATGTGTAAACAGTGGACACTCCTGAGCACATGCCTGAGATGCCTCAGCTCTTAAATATAGAGTACTTTTTGACACCTGGACAAACTGGGCCATGAAGTCTGAGTCACTCTGCATGCTGTTTATGAATGGACTACCTTGTCTATTCATACAAGAAGTCGATTGTCACTTTTTGCGATGTACCTGACCCCACTGAAAATAATTGCTCTTCATATCTGGCCACAGGAGGCAGAGAGTGACTTTGTGTTGCTAAGTAACTGGTGCGTGTGTTTACGTAGACTCCGCCTAGGGCCTGTGCAACACAGACGCTCTGTTCCGCGCTTGGAAAGTGAGGCGATGCTTGTGCTGCAATGAAGGCTGTGTCCTTCCTCTCGGGTTTCCAATAGGAAGCATCTTCCTTTCCTGGAAAATCAGAAAAAACAGCTGAAATGCTCCAGGATCAACATTTGAATGTGAGCAGGGCTCTTTTTCCTTTTCGGTTTTTCAGGACAGTGTTTCTCCGTGTAGCCTTGACTGTCCTGGACTCACTTTGTAGACCAGGCTGGCCTCAGAACTCACAGAGATCTGCCTGCTTCCCCAAGTGCTGCGGTCACAGGCGTGTGCCCCTGCACCCTGCTGGCAGAGCTCTTTCTGCTAGCAGGACCTTTCTATAAAGCCAGTCAGATATCTCTGTAAAGCTGATGGCTAATCTTGGTTATCAAATTGACACACACCTAGGAAGAGGAAGCCTCAGCTGAGGAAGACATTCGAAGGAGTCCAGGAGATTGGCCTGTGGGCGTGCCTGGAAGGGCAGTTTCCTGATTAATGATTGTTAAGGGAGGCCAAGCCCACGTTGGGCGGGGCCATCACTCGGCAGGTGGTCCTTGGCTGTGTGAGAAGGTGCTGAATGGGAGCTTGGGAGCCAGGCACTGAGCACTGTTGCTGCATGTTTGCTGCTCCAGGTTGCTGCCATGCTGGAGTTCTGCCCTGTTTAAGTTCCTGACTCAGTCTCCCCTAGTGATGGAGTTTAAGCCGTAAGAGGAAACACAGCTTTTCTTTTCCACATTGCTGTTGGTAATGGCGTTTATCACAGCACCAGAAGCAAACTGGGAGAAAGGGCACTTTGTTTTTGTGAGGCTTTGAACACTCATTTTATACCTAAGCGGCTCTTTCTTTTTGTTGATTAATTGTCTTCTCTTACATCCCTTCCTCAAGGATCGGAAATCCTGAGTACGTGGTCTCTGTTGAGGGAAAGAATCTTTCCTGCCGGGGCAGCTAACATTCCAAGTTCCTAAACAGTTCTGGTCGCTAAATATGACATTTTTCTGTGGTGCCAAGGGAAATGAGACAGACCGTCTCAATGCTGTAGGAAAGACAGGCCACAAGCCCTCCCCACCCCGGTGTGCGGTGTGTGACTTCCTGCATGCCTCTCCACCTGGGGACATCTCTCCCCCCCTGGGTGTTTATCCCATCTATAGGGATGAGTTTAGAAGAGGGAGGGGGTGTTCCTCAGCAGCACTGTTCACCTGGCATGGAGGAGGAACTATTCTGTCTCTCCCCCAAATAAATGATGGGGGTGGGAGAGAGAGATGGAGACAGAAAGAGAGGAGAGAGAGAGAGAGAACCAGGGAGACGGTGGGAAGCACCTATGCCTACAGTGGGTGGGTGGGTTTTGCATCTCGTGTGTGGTGAGGTGGGGGAGGGGCAGGGCTGCGGTACACAGTGGCTGTTAGGTTTCTGGAAGAACTGTTCGGGGTGAAGAAAAGAGACAGCATGGTAGCACACGTTTGACGGTCCCATTAGCAACTCTCCAGGGCAGGGGGGACCTGGTAATTCCTCGCTGCGTCCCTGCCCGTGACCTCCTTTCTGGGACCCTGTCTATCCACCCTCCCCGAGTTATGATCCAGGAGTGTCACAAAAAGAGATGGAGGAACACAGTTTAAGGGGAGCCAGGGAGTCTGGCTTCCCCAGAATGGGGATGAGAGCCGTAGGGCAACTCTTCTTCCTTCCTTCATCCAAAGGAAAGATTCAGGGGCTATTCCAAGGCACTGAGGAAGGTGTGTCCTTTTCTCCAACCTAAAGAGAGAAGGGAGAGCCAATGCATGGAAACCATCAACACAAAATCTCATGTCACATTTGGGTAATGTAAACTGTTTTTCAGCATCCTGAGTCGGGTCAATTGTGTTTCTCAGTGCCAAAAATCAAAGCATTTCAGCTTTGTTTTTTCCCAATAGTCGTACTATGTAGCCTAGGCTAGCCTTGAATTTGCAGTACTTCTGTCCCATATACAGCTCATCTTGGCTTTTAAAAATAATTAGTACCCATCATCCCTTTCTTCTCTCCTTTTGGCATTGAATTCAAGAGCCTCCTGATTGCTCCATGACGGCTGAGATGGGCAGATTTGTAGCAATTGGCTACATGGTGCATCTGCCCAAATTTTGCTTCTCTATTATGATTCAAATTGCTCGTTTTCTATTTTGGATGTGGAGATCTCATTCTGCTACACACCTCACGGAAGCAGTGTGTTGTTATGACAGTGATTGCTGTTTCATATATTTAACTGATTTTAATCTTAAAAGCTTTTAGATGCCACAGAACCCGATACTCAGGATGTTTCCACTGGGGCTGTTTCTGGGCCTCCTGGCCCTGACTGGTGAGTGTGTTTCATTTTTCCCAAATAACTTGGAAATGGATAGGAAAAAAAAAAGGTAATGATACACTTTCCATTTACATAACTAAAGAGAAAGCATTATTTTTTTTCTCCTAAGATGCCTGATAAATCCTGCTGTTAGGAGTAACGACCGTTGAGCACCTGCCCCAAGTGCCCCCTAAATGGATGGGGTTCCCTACAGTTCTTGTGTGCTTGCAACAACATTGCTTTAAATATTCACCGTCAATAACGGCTCACTTCACTCACTGCTGGGACAGAGCACCCAGAAAAAGCAGTTTTAAACAGGAAGGGCTCAGTTTGGGTCACAGGTTGAGATTGTAGCCCATCATATTGGGAAGGCTCTGGGGGGTGGGGGGACCTGAGGTGGCTGTCATATGTCTGTCATCAGGAAGAGGAGGGGAGTGAGCGCTGTGAACCATTTTCTCCTTTTGATTCAGCCCAGGACAGCAGCCCATGAGATGGAAATATCCACCCAGGTCTCCCCAGCTGACCCAGCATGTGCTCACACACACACACACACACACACACACACACACACACACACAGGGATTTGCTTCCATGGTGACTGTAAATCTCCACCAACATGACAATAGAGATCACCCATCAAACACTGGATTTATTTAGAGATTCTATATTTCCATAGAGAGCTTGAGAGGGTTTCTATGTGACTGACATAATTCAAGTGGAAACGGAAACATAGCACTAAGAATCCAGGCGTGAGCTGATGGGACCACACTTAGTCCCAATCAATGTCAGCTTTGGCTCTAATGTTGGCTGTAGCTAGGGCAAACAGTGGAAAGACTTGGTTTTTATTTGAAATATGTGTTTATTTAGTATTTACTACATATGCCCTAATTCGTTCACCCAGCATTTTAAAGATCCTACAAGGGGCCAGGCATTGGGCATATAAGGAACTGTGGCAGTGGTGTGGTGTGGTTAGGGAGAGGCCAATGATACGATCAACTGCCACACCAATGGCATTTGTCAACGATCATGAGGACAGAAGAGCCCTGGCTGAGGCATTCAAGGACAGCTGCTTGACTTTTACTGACAGGAGGGTTCCTGGGCTTTGCCCCTCACTGCACACATCTCAGTACTTGGGAAGTTGGGCCAGGAAAACCAGGAGTTCAAGATAATCCTTGACTACATAGTTGCCAACCAGGGCTGCATGAAGACTGTCTCAAAAACATTAATTAACTAGTCAAGTAATTAATTAACGCAATGCCTCCGCTTCAGTGATGACTAGAACCACAGCGCAGGTGTCTTGGGAGATAAATGCAAGGCAGAAGAGAAAGGTGCAGGTAGACCTGATCCGATGGCTTGTCTGCACACTCTCCTCAACCTTTGCCCCCTGCCCAGAATGCTCTGGGAGAAGCTAAATCCAACCCAGGTCCCCATTTACAGACCATGCCTGTACTTGGGGCCTGGGTGGAGATGCCAAGGAGACTCTGGCTTTAACATACATGGTTCTCCAGAGGAACCACGACTAGTGCATCAGACCAATGAGCTAAGAGACAGCCCTTGAGCTTTGCAGAGAAGGAAGTGCTCCAACAGTCCCTCGGGTCTGCAGAAAAGGAGACTTAAAGCAGTGCTGCAATACTTCCCTGGTGCACTGCTAGTTTAAGTTCAAGGGAGACTCAAGAGTAGAGGAGCATAGAGCCCGAGCTCTCGCAGGTTTGACCGGGTTGTTTTGCAGATGTAATTCGCGCACAGCGTTCTAACTCAGGACCCCAGGCTGAACTCTTCTCCATCGGCAGGCTCCTCTGAAGGCGGCAATTGGGGATGCTACGGGAACATCCGCGCGCTGCAGACCCCGGGAGCGTCCTGTGGGTTCGGAAGACGTTACGGCCTGACTTACTGCGGTAGCGACAATCTCTGTGTCTTTTCTCTTGACTCTCACGGTTTCTCACGCTCCTCCACTGAGGAGCGGAAAGAAAGAGCACTCAGCGTGGATTCCAAGGCTCTCCTGAAGCTGGGTTAACTGTCTTTACAGAGGCGTTACAAACTCTGTATCATGGGGACAGAGTGCTTCTTGGGCTGTAGAGGAAACTAGAACTGAGGAAGCCCATGTAAATCAGTATCGTTTTTCATCTTTATTAATGGTTTAAATTTGTATGGTTTCTTGACATCATGTGGGGGTTGAAAATTGCGCAGTTGTGAGTCCAGAGGGACTCACCAAGACCTTACTGAAGGTTTGGGGGGCTTTCTCCTTCGCACAGAGAAGTTGTGCTGGCACCATGCGTTTTGTTGGGAAAGCTTCTCTGAGGGTCTCGGGATTGGACCAGTGGTGCTTGTGCCCACAGAATGGTCATGGATGTGAGAGGGCCTAGCTCATGGCCACTGTGGCCCCAGAGACTGCTAACATCAGGAGATGCATGAGATGTTGACTCTGATTCACAGAAATAGTCTTAATCGGGGATCAGGGGGTTACATTTGGGGTTTTCAGTCATGGATCTAAGTGTAAGGCCAAATCCCCCTCAGCCACACGTCTTCCTCTGTGTCTGCTCTAGGGGTCCGTGCTTCTGAAAGGCTGGCTGAAATAGACAGACCCTACCTTCTGAGACACAAACCCACGATGAGAGTGATCGCCAAAAAGTACTGCATGGATCCCGCCGTGATCGCTGCTCTCCTGTCCAGGGAGTCCCAGGGTGGCAATTTTGTGGTGGATGTGGGCAACGTAGGCAATGCAGTCGGGGTGATACAGGTAATGCTCCATCTGTCAGGGTGATTGGAGTCCGGGGAGATGGCCTAGCCAGTAAAGCTCTTTCTGGGAATGCATGAGGACCTGATCTCCAACACACATTCAAAAAAGCCTGCCATGGTGCTGTGTGCCTATCATCTCAACGCTGAGAAGGTGGAAGCAGGTGGATTCCTAGAGCTCCCTGGCCAGCCAGACAAATCAGTGTTCTCCAGGTTGAGTAAGAGATTGAAGAATATACTACATGGTGGTCTCCGGCCTCCACAGGAACTTTCTCGTGTGTGTGTGTGTGTGTGTGTGTAATGAATTTCAATTTCAAAATAACTTCTGGTCCCTTGTCTCGTTTTGATTTGGGGACACATTCAATAATTTGATAAGAGGGGGGCCAGTGAGTCACCAATGCTGAGACGGGGCTCACAAAGGCATTACTGCTGTCACGTTAACACTGGAAAAGAGAACTGGGACCAAGGACGCCTGTGCTGTTAGGACTGGAGTCATCTACTTACTCCTCTTTCTCTTTCTTTCTTTCTTTCTTTCTTTCTTTCTTTCTTTCTTTCTTTCTTTCTTTCTTTCTTTCTTTCTTTCTCTTTCTCTCTCTCTCTCTCTCTCTCTCTCTCTTTCTTTTCTTTTGTGAAATATATTCCTTGTGGGAAGAATCAGTCTATTTCCCATGAGATGAAGTAAGAATCTCCTAAATTCAGCCCTTTCTCCTCAATCCCATGATCCCTCTGTGGAAGTGGTGACTGTGGCATTCAAGAAAGCTTAGACTCTCCTTCAGACATTCTGATCACCTGCAAGGAGGCCCAAAGCACAGGCAGATCCCTTCCTGGCTCGTTTTGGAATTAGATCTGCAGCACCGAGGAAAGGGGTCACACTAGACTCTACCTGCATTGACCATCTTGGTCTCCAGCTTGACCTCTCTCTGTTACACTGAGGCAACAGAGAGACGACCTCTGTTAGCCTAAACCCTGTAGTCCACTTTCTGTGTAAAATGAGATCTGGCCTCTTAACAGGTTTTGCTTCCAGTACCATCCTGGGTCACATGTACTGGTAATTACAGGCACAATATTGTACCTCAGATTTTCTAGAAAAGCTTTACTGTAAAACTGAAAGTCTGGACATATTAACCTACAAACTCCGCATCTCCCCACCACCTGCTGCTGCCCGTCACCCCTATTCTGTTCTTCCCATCTGTAAATTTGATTTTTGTTGTTCTCGTGTGTGTATGTGTGCACGCGCGTGAGTGCACGTGAGAGACAGAGAGAGACAGAGACTGGCTTACTTCACTCAGCATAGTATCCTCTGCACATCACAATATAACTGTCTACCTATTTGAGGCTGACTACTATTACATGGGATGTGTACAGCTCATTTTCTCCGTCCATTTGTCAAGGACATTTAAGTCATTTTTACCTCTTGGACATTGTGAGCAGTACTGAAATAAGCAGGCCACTGTGTGCATCTCTGCGAGATCCGCCCTGCTCTGTGTGTGTGTGTGTGTGTGTGTCTTCCTCTTGCTCTCTCATCCTCTCCCTCTCAGGGTGAGTCAATTCTTTTGGATGAACACCCAGAACTGGCAGTGTAGGTTGTACAGCATAGCTAATGTTAACTTTTGCAAGAACGGACCCCTATACTGCTGTCCATGGTCCCGACACTATGTTGAGTTCCCATCAACACTGCACAGGATTCTGATTCTTCCATATCCTCGACAACCTTCATCTTAGATGTTTTGGACAATAATTCTCCCTGTAGCCACAAGCAGCTTCACCACTTAGTCTCCATGGAGACGGAGAGTGGAAGGACAGGAGGGAGGTGGAAGAATAGCACCGTCAGTGAGGATGCTGAATCACCAAGCTCTTCCTCTGCCTTCTTCCCACCAGGACCCAAAATTCTACCCTCCCACACCCTGGAGGAGTGAGTCCTGGGTTTCCCAGAAAACTGAGACTCTGACTTCTAGAATCAAAGAGGTCAAGACTAGGTTTCCAAGCTGGACTCCCGACCAGTACCTGAGAGGTAGGTGTTCCACAACCTGGCTTTAAGAGACAAATGTGACAATAAATGTGACACCAGGTGCTCCAGGCCATGCTGCCTGCTGAGCGTCACCCGTGAAAGGGAATCTGAGCTTTCTGCCGAGTGTCCTGGCGCCAGGTGAGGGTTAACCTGTTGCATGAATTTCAGGTGGACTCTGTGCCTACAGTAATGGCCCTAGCTTTGTCCGAAGCAACCAGGACCTGAACTGTGACTTCTGCAATGACGTCCTTGCTCGAGCCAAATATTTCAAGGACCACGGCTTCTAGGACCTCGGAGGAAGCTCAAGTTCATCATCATGCACAAAGGCTCACCTGTTCACCTGATTGGAGCCTGAAACCACAAAATCTGATTTGGATTTGAAGGCTGTCAAAACATCATGAATTATATTAAAGGAAAAGTCATGCCTGCATTATAGACTGTGTGTTTTTAAAACATTTCTTCAGAGGTTAGCTCTAATGTGGATTTCTGTGAGGTGCGTCCTATGGCTCCAAGAATCCAGCTGCCAAGTTAAGCAAATAAAAACTCAGGAAACTCAGGTTACATGCCAATTCCGCTTAAGCGTTGAGTTTGGGACAGTGTTGGAATTTGAACCCAGAACCTTATGTGCATTGAGCACATGCTCTACCACTGACCTCTCTACTTGAGTCACAATGATAAATAACATATTTTTGCTAGGGTCCGGAATTGACTGAAGGAAAGACCCAGACTCAAGCAGTATGTAAAAGCAAAGAGCGTTTAATTCTGCAAAAGTCCAGCATGCTGGGGTCACCCCCTTTATAACATGGTGGCAGCCGGGGGTAGGGGAGCTTGAGGGCCCCTTTCAGAGCCAGAAAGGGGATGTCCTCCTGTGGCTCCGGGACTATGGTTGGGATTGGCTGGTGCCCATGGAGGCTGTGTGGCTCTGGTCAGGACTCAGGTGCTTTTCAAACCTGTGGTTAAGCAACCTGATCTTCCCCAGGCCAGATGTCCTGGCTGTTTCTGATTGGTCGCTCCTTTTCTGTGGGTTTTCCCGTCACTCTTAGGCCTGTTCTGACTAACAAGAAAACGAAGCATGTCATGGAGTTGGTCAGGCTTATTTAGTTGGTAAGGCTCTCTCATTTTTAATTTTTAAAGATTATTATTTATTTTTTCTTTATATGTGTGGCTGTTTTGCCTGTGGAGGCCAGGAAAGGGCATTGAATCCTCTGGAGCTGAAGTTATAGATGGTTGTGACCCACTTTGTCAGTGCTGGGGAATTGAACCTGGGTCCTCTGAAAGAGCAGCCAGTGCTCTTAACCACTGAGCCATCATTCTAGCCCCAATCAATGATACTTCTAGTATAAGTTTCATGCTATATTTGGAACAAAATTTACACTAAGAATTTATTCAGTGTCTAAAGTTTCAGTTTAACTGTGCTTCTTATACTTTACTTGGCTGCTCTGTCATTACTCCCTTAGTCTGAGAGGGCCTGGTTAAATATTCGTTTTCTTGCTAGACAGAACAAGCCTAAGAGTTGCAAGAAAAAAATCACAGAAAAAGGGAAACCAACCAAAAACTGCCAAGACATCTGACCTGGGGAAGATCAGGTTGCTTAACCACAGGTTTGAAAAGCACCCGAGTCCTGGCCAGAGTCACGCGGCCATGGAAGGAATCCCCCTCTCTGGCTTCGAAAGGGGCCTTCAGCTCCTCTCTGGGCACCTGCCACCGCGTGTTGTGGTGGCCTGTGGTAGCCCCAGCATGCTGGCCTTCTGCAGCACCTTTTGTTGTTCTTTCAGCATCTTCTGGACCCTAACAAGACAGAGTTTAACTGAAGAAGTTCAGTGTTTTTCAGAGGAAGATGGCAGTGACTAAGATAAAGTGCTAGCAGTAGCAGTTGGTTTAAATGGGAAACTGACACAGTTACTCTCGATGAGGTTTATTAGAGTCAGAGGACCTTGAGGCTGTGATTGGGCCTAAGGTGGAAAGGGGCATATTAAACAAAAACAATACCATATACGGAAGATCCAAACACACTGGGGCCTTAAGGGGAAGGAGAGGCTTTCTGCACAGCCTGGAGAGGAGCTTCAGAATAAGAGAGACTAAGAGAGAGATGAGGTGAGCAACCCTACTGGAGGCCTCCCTAGAGTCCACCCCTGAGGATCCCCTAAGGCACCTCTCTGGACAACACCCTCAGAAAGAAGCACTGGGCTGACTTTTATAGCTTCACAGGGGTGGCAGGAAGCTTCACTTCACTCAGTTTACCTCAGAATAGTCACGTGACAAAGAGGAGCCAGCAACCCTACCCTACTAGTCTTCAGTGGCAACACAGATGGCTTCGTAACTTCTCAGAGAAAGTTCCAAGGAGGAAACCTGATTTTGGCTGCAGGATCTAGCCTAAAGGTGCAGGCCCATGTTCTAACAGTGGCCAGTCACGGTCACTGGGTAAAAAAAAAAAATATTTGGGGACAGTCAGCAAGCATGTGCAGCAGCTCCTTAATTCCAAAGCTATCTCACCGTCCTCTAAGCGCTAGGTCTCAGACTCAGGACAGGTGGCTAACTGAGGTGCCTATTCAACATGTCCAAGAAGACAATACCTCTAGGCTCTGAGCCTCCCAAGGGCCGGTTAGGAGTCTTCCTGGCTGGCAGACCCCCCCCCCCCTGCACCTCTCTAGCTCTGAGCTTCACTTTCCTTCTCCAGCTTCTCTTCCCTATGTAACTCAGATACTTGGCTGCATGCGCTCTTTGGTGCTCTTGGTCTCCTGGCTCGCTCCTGGCTTCGTGCACCCACCCCACCCCAACCATCTCTCTCTCACTCTCCCTGCCCTCCTTCTTTCATAGCCTGGTGCAGTCTTCTGGCCATGTTCGGGCTGGACCCTTCCAGACGCCTCTGTTCTCTCCTTCGTACCTACAGCAAACCTTCCCCTCAACCATCCTTGGAACATCATGTCCTCATCTTTTCCTCCACTGAGACTCCCTCTCCCTTTCTTCGCTTCCACTGCCTTTCTTCTTCCAGCCAGTTGTTTGTTAATTTTCCACTCTTCCCTTGGGCTCAGTTCTCAGTTAGTAGCACTACTGAGGTGGCATTGGATCATGAGAGTATAGCATCATAAGTTGGTTAATTTATTGATGAGTTCATAATTGAATGGGCTCAGTAACCAGTGAAGGAAGTAGGTCACTGGAGGGGTGTCCCTGAAGAGTGACATGTCAGTCTCTCCCTCCCCCTCCCTCCCTCCCTCCCTCCATCTACCCATCCATCCCTCTCCCTCCTACCCTCCCTTGCACTCTCCCCCCCTCTTTCTCTCCTTGTCTTTTCCAGAATTTCCACTTTTTTTCCATTATGATGTTTCAGCCTTGCCATAGGTGTAAAAACAACGAAACCAACCAACCTCAGCCCAAACACTCTGAAACCCTGAATCAGAGATAAAGCTTTCCTCCATTGTACTATTTATGCCAGGTGTTTTGTCAGAGACGAAGACTAATGAACACAGAGGCACCTCATCATCCACGGAGTCAGGCCGTGGAAGAGTCCCTCAAGGGCACTGACTGTAGGGGAAAGTTCTGGTGTCTTTAACATTTCAGTTACGTTATGTAAACGTGGTTTTGTTTTGATCCCAGGTGTGGGATGTGGGACTGATTCAGATGGTCCACAGCAGCAGACTATTTGCCTCATGCGGGCTCTGAGAGGAGCTCTTTCCCAGCTGCAGATAGTTTCATTCTGAGGACTCTGAGAGGGAATGAAGGCCAGAGCCCAGAGGGTGCTGGAGGTGGGCGTGGGGCTCCAGGGAGGGAAAGTGCTGCTGGTGCTCCCTTGTTGCTCGTGGTGCTCCCTTGTTGCTCGTGGTGCTCCCCTGTTGCTCCTGGTGCTCCCCTGTTGCTCCTGGTGCTCCCCTGTTGCTCCTGATGCTCCCTTGTTGCTCCTTGTGCTCCCTTGTTGCTCCTTGTTGCTGTTGATGCAATGTGAGGAGAAGTGGAGATCTCCTGAAACAAAGATCGGACTCACCCCAAGGAGCCCAACCACCCTACCCAGCAGGAAGTAGCTAAGAGAACTATATCCCCTCTCCCTTCTTTCTCTCCCGCCTAGGGTTGGGGGGTTGGAGAGATATAAGAAACATAAATAAAAGTTTTTAAAAGTAGGCTAACAACTGGCCATGTCCTTATTGTTAAAGTAGCAAGTTCAAGCGTTTGAACTTGTAACAGTAACTATCATCCGCATCTGTCAACAATATCAGCAGCCAATGTTGTTCTGTAACAGTTGCCATCACCTCAGGCACATTTGGCCTGTCCCTAAGCAAGTTTTGAAGAAACCCCTAAGTGTTAAGTAAGGCACCAAGAACCACACCAGTGCCTCTAACCCCTCTTTAGAGTCAGCAGCCCAGGCAAGAGAAAAGAGGCCAAACACACCCATGTATAGAGCTTGCACTTGGTGAGTGTGCAGTGCTGTTCTGTGTTAGCAGCCCCGTGGTCCCCCTCATAATTTCTGGGACCCTTGACACCCTCCAACTCTGGCTTTTCTTTTCTGTCGCCCCGCTCCCTGCTAAAAGTCCTGTGCTAAAAGCTTGAATCTAGCTAATAGCTAGGAACACACTAGAGAAGCCCAAACGAATGCACCTCCCCCTTTGGAGATGTACATTTCACAGGTATAAGAGTAGAATGCGAGGTTCTGGCTGTGAACCTACAGGGGAAACAATGGGGAGAAAAACGCTCCCCGAGAGCCGTGCTATGGCTCCCTCCACGGATGCATGTGCCCGTGGACTGAGCATGTGTACATGTAGGCAGCATTTCTCATCCAAGGAAAGTGTACCTGAGGCGTCATGCTGCTGATGTGGAGCATTGGGGAGGGCGCAATGGGGTCCAGGCCATTTGAAAAGAGAGTATTGATCACACAGGGGTCAGCAAATGCTGTTGGGAGTCTGCTGTCAGCCAGCCGTTCTTTGAGACCTGTGAAACGAGGACAAAAGGCCACTGTCCTTTCCTGCTGTTTTCATTTTTTGATGGCGAATGATATTGAACAACTTTTCAAGTGTTTACTGACCATTGTTCGTGTTTCTTTCTTTGATAACTGCCTCTTCAGTTCATCAGCCCATTTATCAATTAGATGATTTGGGAGCTCTTCATGTTAGTGTTCAGGGGTTTGGTTTGTTTGTTTGTTTGTTTTGTTTTGTTTTGTAGATTCTAAATATTAATCCTCTGGTGTATGGCTGTCAAATGTTTTCTCTCATTCTGTATGCTGCCTCTTTATCGCTAATAGTTTGTTTGGCTCTGCAGAAGCTTTTTTTGTTTCATGAAATACCATCTGGCGGATTTTGTTTTAAATAGATGCATATTTCTTTTAATTATTTCTTTATATATGTTTCTTGTGTGAAATAGGGCATGCACCGGCTATCCTGTGTGTGTATATGTGTATGTATGTTGTATATATGTGTATGTGTGTGTAGTGTGTGTTGGTCACAGAACATGCTGCAGGAGTCAGTTCTCTCCTTCTATCATGTGGCCCGAGAATGTGATCCAGTTTAGAGAGGATTCCATGGACTTTTGAGAACATGCCATGTATCTGTTATATAGAATAGTCTGTAGATTCCTGTTAAACTCATCTCATCTATAGCATATTTAACTTTGAAATGTCTTCGTTGATGTTTAGTTTGATATCCAAGGATTATTAATGAATTCTCTTTATTACATCAGTCCTGAATGACTTTTTGTGCCCACTGACTATGGTTGTTCAGTGAGATCCAACATTTGGTGCATGTATATCATTACATGGTCTTGAATTGTTCACTCTGTTGATATTCTTTTCTTCATCACTTCTGACTAGTTTTGGTTTGAAGTCTACTTTGTCTGATATCAGAATTTCTAGTCCCACTTGCTGCAGCTTCAATTTGCTTGATAAATGGACTTTCTTTGATTCTCATTACGTGGGTGTCTTTGCCAGTGAAATGTGTTTCTTGGAGACAACAAATTATTATCGAGAGAGGTTTGCTAATTCCTGACATTTTCTTGGCTGTTCTTTCTGATTGCTTAAACTATCTATTCTTTGTCTTCCCCATTACCAGAATCACTGCTCTGCTCTTTTGCTGGGCTGGACAAGATAAAGCCCTCATTTGTTTTACGTTGTTCATCTTTTTCTTCTCATTAGATATATTCTCTCCTGTCCCTCATGATTAAAACTTTCTCCCATCTCTGCATATAGTATTCCCTTAAGGATCTTCTGTAACGACAACTTAGTGGTCACAGACTGCCTTAGCATGTAACCACCTTGAAATATATTTATTTGTGCATTGATTTAAAAAGATATTGTTGAGTATAGCAATATTGGTGGGCAGTTATTTACTGTCAAGACTTGAAATGGACTATTCCATGCTTTCCTAGATCTCTTGGCTGCTGAGAAGAGATCTAATGCTATCCTGATATACGTTTCCAAAGGATTGGTGTTTTCTTCTTGCAGTTTTTAATACTGATTCCTTGCTTTGAGTATTTTTTTTTAGTTTACTAACTCTACTTTTATCATATATTGGCAACCTTTTTAATACCTAGATACTGTATATCAGAGGACTCTGTCCAGGATGTACAATGTATACAGAACAGCAAAGTTAAAGGAGAAGCATACAGCGTACAGGGTGGTGGTAAGCTAAACAGGTCTAGCACACTAATGGACTCTTCTGCAGTTTCTTCCCACCCACCTCCTCAATCCACTGGACAAGTACAGCTGGTACACCGTCCTCACAGCGACACTCAGCCTTTTTCAGTACATTAGAGGAGCCAGCAGGAGGAGGAAGAGGTCCGGAGCGTATGCGTTTTATTCTTCCTTTCTTACCACACCCTGCATTTGTGTGTTTGAAATGCCAAGTATTTTTTTTTTTGGAAATGTCTTTCTAGGTGCTCTGAAGTCCCTGACATTTTATAAGTAGTAAGTAGTCAAACATTATGTAAACACGGGTTTTTGTTAGGATTCTTTTGAAATATTGTTTGGGGAGGAATTAGCTAAACCTCTCCTGAGTTGACCACATTGTGTTTGTGCCCTGGTTCCCAGAAAAAGGAAACGCAGAGCTCTAAGCCACTGTGCTCTATGTGTGGAAAACGTACCATTTCCCATTTTGTTTGACTTTGCTCTGTACATATTACATATAAAGGACAAAGAGTCCTAATTTACAGCATCTGGTCACCCTAGATGTAAAGAGGTTACCAGTGTATGACAAAGTAGAGTCAGTAGAACAAAACATTTTGTACTTTTTGTGTTAATTTGTTTTAATTACTCTTGTTCCATGTGTGCCGTTTACTGGACTGCTGTGTACATAGTGGACAACCGTCCTTACTTGAAACATCCGGTCTATCTAGATGTTTAGAAGTGCCCAACCTATGTTAAATGTAGAGGTAGTGACTATCACTTTGTAAATATCTTTTTGCTAAAATTCATGAAGCGCTGTCTTTGGGAGTGGAATTACGAGCCCTCTGAGCAGCGGTTTGGAGGAGGCACTGGGAGGTAGCAAAGGTCATGTGGCAGCGTGCTTCTATGGGGCCTCGTCAGATGCCATTTCTATATATTTGTGCATTTTTTATAAATGTCATTGAGATGCCTTTCTTACGTTATGTCTACTAAGAATTCTAAATATCTCCATGTTTTTCTGTCCACTTCCTTCTCTAGATTTGAGAATTTTTTTTATGTTATTGATTAGCTTCATAGTGCTTTCAGTTTTAAACTCAGCTCTTCTGCCCTCCCTGCGAATTCTTATGTTTGTTATCTTTATTATTTTCTAGAATTCCGGGAAGCTGTGCTCGTGTGTAGTTTTGGTTTGTTGGCTTTGACCATGGCACCTCCTCAGGTTCCTGCTTCACGCCAGTGCTCTGTCTTCTGCGTGGCTCATCTATTGGTGATGGTCTCTGTTGTACTTTTATTTTATTCTTTGTTGGGTGTCTCCTCCACATCACTGACTTTGTCATTTGTATGGATGATTCCCTGACTCACTTTTCTCATTTTCTTTTCTGTCTTGTTGTCTTTCCTCCCTAACTCCTGGACCAGCTAATTTGCTTTATTCACACGCTTGTTTCTGCAACTTTGAGGTTGTTGAATACCTTTATAATTAAAATTTAAAATTCTTTGTCTGGCCTTTTCCCCATTTCAGGATCTTTGGGCTCAGTAGTTGAGGAGTTACAATCCTTTGGAAAGATGATGGGGCCTTCGATTCTCATATTTGTGTGTCGTGATTTGCATGTGTCTTCGGCCAAAAATCTCTTCTGGCTGTATTTGGGGAGTCTTTGTGTGGAGCAGCCTGTTCCTGAGAGCTCAGTAGCATTCACAGAGTAGAAAATAAAATTACTGTAATAACAGCAACACCTAATCAAATAAGATCCAGAAATACACTTAGCACTGAGGATTGCCCAGTGACACATGATGGCCATGGGCACAATAATGCAGAGTGTGCTACGAAGTTAAGGTTTACCTAAGCGTCAGGTTCATGCCTGTCATCGCAGCATGCAGCAGGGTGGGACACGAGAATTAAGAGTTCAAAGCCAGGCTTAGCTGTATGGCAGGCTCAAATCTAATCTGGGTTATACAAAACTCCATCTCAAAATAAAAATGTTTATCTATAATAGATATAAAAATAGTGAACTAATGAGACAAAGGAAGTGAGCAGGGGCAGAGTGTATAGGAGAGAAGAAAGAGTAATTAAGAGAAATTGAAGAAGAGAAGTAGAGAAGAATGTTATGACAGGAAAAGAAAGGAACAAGATATTATAAAAATACAACAAAGCAAAAGATAAAAGCAAGAAAAGTTTCGCCAATAATGAGAACATTTAGAGCCAAAATTAGATACATTTTAAAAAGAAATAAAAGCACTCACTGTAGATGTGGTTGTTCAGATGCTATTGTCAAGGACTGGAGTCTGTATCCCAACATCACACTGAGAGGCTCACAACCAGGAAACCCCATCTTCAAGGGATCTGATGCCCTCTTCTGGCTTCTGTGGGCACCTGTATATGTGCACATGTGTACACACACACACACACAAATATTTTAAGAAGATAAAAATAAAAACAAAGATTTTTTTAAAATCAGTAAGTTAAAATCAAAATATTTCTTAAAGTAGAAAGAAAAAAGGAAGGCAAGGAAACAAAACAAAACAAAAAGAAGAAAAAGAAAGAAAAGAAAAGAAAAAGAAAGAGTATTGCCGGGGCTGGAGAGATGGCTCAGAGGTTAAGAACACTTGCTGTTCTTCCAAAGATCCTGAGTTCAATTCCCAGCAACCACATGGTGGCTCACAACCATCTATAGTGAGATCTGGTGTGCAGGCAGAATGTTACTGTATGAATAATAAAATAAATATTAAAAAAAAAGAAAGAGTATTGCCCAATGAGGAAATAAATGTGTGGACAAATTAGTTAAAGAGGAATAAAACAGGAAAACATAAAACTTAAAAAAAAATACAATAATATAGAAATGTCACTAAAAAGAATTGTAAAAAAGAAAAACCACACAAGCGGGCAGGGCACAGGGAAGGACGGCAGCCTGCTGGACTGGCTTCTCTCCAGATCCTCGTGCGCCAGAGCCGGCCAACCGTAGGCAAGGGCTAACCTGGCACTCTTCCTGTGACTTGTGCTGGCCTGTTCTGGAAGTCTGATTTCTTGGGGCATTTAGCTTCATTAGATCTTCTTTGTACCCAGGGGCCTCTGCTGGACACCTGTAGCTTTGCAGTGTTTCAAACCCTAAGTGTGACTCACCCGGAGGAGGAGAGGGACTAAAGATTGGCTGCAAAGGCTGATAGATTTGACTAGCAAACGCTCCTGCTGCAGAGGGCGTCTGTCTGTCCTTGTACGCATTATGGCCTGGACCCAGCTCCTGCATCAGGCCCTCCTGCTCTCCACCCTGGACAGTCTCCCACCCTGGAGTAGGGTTGGGTTGACTTCAGGTTCCCTGACAGGGTTATTCCCTGTTCTCCAGAGTAGCTTGAATTCTAGATGTTTATCTCCCACAAGCCTCTAGCCGAGAAATCTCTTCTTCATTGCTGGCCTGTCCTGGCAGAGAAGTCAGTGTGAGACCCGCAGCTGGACTGGAGGCTTGCGACAACCTGTGTGTTGTATTGCTGGTCTCTTCTCTGGGGGTGTCTGGCATACTCTTTGGATGATCCTTCTGCCTCCCTGCTCTCCCGAGGAGCAGCGGTGTAGTGAGGGCCTTGTGAAAGGGCCCTGTCACTCCTTTTGTGAATCTCCACAGCTCTTCTCATATTTCTGGTTTTTTGTTTGATTTTGTTTTTCAAGATAGGATTTCTCTGTGTAGCCCTGGCTGTCCTAAACTTGCTTTATAGACTAAGCTGGCCTCACACTCACGGTGACCCACCTGCCTCTGCTTCTGGATTGCAGTGTTTTTCTTGAGTCTTGGCCATTTTTGTGTAAGACCTTGTGGGTCATCAAGGGTTTGGGTCCAAATACATAAAAGGTCCAGATACAAGTGTTTGAGGCTGAAGAAACTGTAGGAAATTTTCTTTGACTTTTAGTGTTTTGTCTCTGAATTTCCTCAGCAAGGTCAAATCGATTATAGGGGAAGAAAAATCTGTGTTTTGAAGCTGCTTTGGGCTAAGAAGGCAGGAGCCCCAGAGCCCTACTTGGCACTGCTGCTCTGCTATAGCCTGCAGAACCCTAAGACTTAAGTTTGAGACCAGGGAGTGGCTGTTGCAAGAGGTCAGAAAGGCCAGACCATGACATCATTTAGAGATGGGTGTTGGTGTTGACACTAGTGAAGACAGTCCCTTCCTTAGCTCGAGGGCAGGCTATCTGAAGGATACCAAGCAGGCCGGAAGGTTACCTCAGCAAGGGCTGAAACCACAAACCACAATTAAAACAAGGGAGCTGAAGCCCATCTGGAGACGTTACCCAGGAGTCGTCCAACCACGGTGTCTGTTGAATTCTGGAAAGAACAAACCTGCTCAGCCACTGATGGAGGCAGGAGCTAAAGGTACAGCAAAGAATAAATGGATAAGAGGGACAGGCCATCACTATGTCTCTCCAGTGACAGAAAGCCAACCAACCAACTAACCAACCAACCAACCAACCAACCAAACAAACAAACAAACTACCTGGCCATGGGGACAAAGCATAGACCAGCAGCCGGGGACAAAGAGGTTGTATTCCTTGGTGAGGAGTGCAGGGAGGCCAGAGCCCATGGTACCATGGAGTCAGAGGGTTTGCCTCAGAGGCCCATGTAAAGTAGATGATAGTGACGCTGGAGGCTAGGGGGAGGGGCACACCTTCATGATGATGGCAGATCGAGGTGGGGAGGAGTCCTCATGACAGCCCAGCAAACACATCCAGCCGTCTCTCCAGGTCCCTTATCCAATTTTTAAAAGCTGTGCTGGGACTGTTAAACCATTCTTCCACTGCTGCTTTGTTCTTTCGTTTGTTTGTTTGTTTTTGAGTTGTTTCCAGTTTGGGGCTGTGATGAGTAAAGCTCTTTTGTTACCCTTTTGGAGACCTCTCTCTTTATCCCTCTTGGATAAATAGTGAAAAGTGGAATTCCTACGTTACAGGTGTGAACTGAAATTCCCAGGAAAACGTCACAATGTCAAACATTCTACAAGACTGTGATTATTGCGCAGTTATTAATACACTCTTGTACATATAACTGTCACATGCTATTTGAACTCACTGAGAAGTTGGCTTTAGACCCAAACATATTAGTGTCCTCTAAAATCCCTTTTCTGGGTCACCCCCAAGCCTCCCTCCTACCGCCTCACCCCTCCATGGTAGAATCTGTTGCTTAGGGCAGCCTGCATCTGTGTTCTCAGTCCACACTCACATTTGGTTCCGAATACACTCGTCTACCTTTTGAAATGAGAGCTGTGGACACTGTACCGCCAGGTAGAATGGGGAATGCAGACTGTGTCACTGTTAAGGACTCCAGAGCAGAAGGGCTGGTGAGAACTGTGTAATGGTGCGAGGTTGGAATGATGAGAGCCCACACTATCTTGGCTGTATTTAGTCCCGTAGTAGCTATTACTGCTACTATCTCCATCTGACCTAGCGCCCTTTCCGTCACTAATAGACTCTGAGAGTGTGATAATGTGGAAGACCGCTGGCTTCCAACAAGACCAAGGATAAGAATGCCCTAGCATGGGGACCAGTAGCAGTTTCTCTGCCTGCCTGCCAGCCTGCCCCGAGAACGTATCTGACAAAGTCACTGATTTATAACCAGCTTTTTTTTTCTGTGACCATAGAAGACGTGTAATCACTTCTACAGTGGAGACACGTTGTTCAGGGAAATTGGAATCTGTGTTCCTGGGTTGTGATCACTTATATTTGGTTCAGAGTGGTACCTCTTCCCACCCTGTCTCTCTACCTTTCTCCCTCTCTCTTTGAGGAGAAACCTGTGTTTGGTATTGCCGTTTTTACCTTTATAAGAAATGTCTAAGCGGTTCTCCAAAGAAGCCAGACCCTCCTACATTTTACACAAGTAAATGAAAGGTTTTAAAAAATATTTTGCCAATATGTGAGATAACTAAATTGTCATTTTCGTGTGTCAGTGCTGCATATGTGTGTGTGAAATGTACACACACATCATTTTTCCCACAAGCTGTTTGGGACCTTTGTTGTTTTCTTTTCTGAAATGTTGGTTCAGCATTTGATTGATAGATGAGTCAAGCCACCATGTAAACCCACATTTCTAGATGGTGCAGCAACTCACCTTTTGTGTAAAGCTTTACCTAAGTCACACTCTGTTTCAAAAGCAACCAGCTGTTTGAAACTGGCATTTCAGGGTTGGATGGAATTTTCTAGTGAGATTTTCACAGAAGAGCTCCCCTTCTGCCTCGCCTCTGCCCTTGGACACCAAAGTGCCTTTTGTCATGTGCCTTGGTCAGCACGCTTGAATAGTAAGCTGAGCCACAGGTACCTGCAACAGGTGCCTAGGCTCGGTCACCTGTGTGGCGTTTCTCCTGCTTCCTCCGGCCCCACCAGGAGAGCTGCAGAGTCCCAGCAATGTGCTGCTCAATTCCCTTTGGCTCTGAAGGAAGACTTTGCCTCCCACTTCCTGCCCTAGAATCCAACCCTTAATTTTTTCCCCCTGGGCCCATGGATAAATCAACAAGCAAATGAATAAATCAACAAGAAGCTAAGCCTGAGAACAACTCATCACAATAATAACTGGCATGTGTAGGGGCACCGTGGTTTACAACATGCTTCCACATGTGTAATTTATTTTTATCTTCAAAACAAAGTCGCGAGTCACCATTATCATCTGCCTTTTACAGAGGAAGAAAATTAAGGGTCAGGGAGGTTCGGGTTGCTGCTCGTGGTCATCATCGCTGGCTGTCCCTTCTGGGAAAGGAGGTCTATGGCTGGCATTCACAGGCGACGGCACGGCACAGACGGCAGAGCTGTTGAAGGATAGTGGACCATGGGAGGCCGGGATTCTGCACTCCTTCACAAGCCTGAAGGGGGCCAACTCAGGCTAGCTCAGGACACTGCAGCAGCTTTTCCAGTATGCCCCCCTCGGACACGGATTGTGACTCTGCATCCACCATTGCTTATCAGCTTCCAGTTGGAACACGCTTTTATGTCTGATTTGTTTGTTTCTGAAACAGGGTCTAACAGAGCTCAGCCTGGCCTCAGACTTCCTTTGTAACCAAAGATGTTCTTGAATTTCTGAGGCTCCTACCTTTGCTTCTTAGAGGTCAGAGTTAAAGGCATGTACCACAATACTGGACGCAAAATCAATTGTTTAAACCCTCCCAAACAGCCCTCCCTCCTCTTCCAAATTCATGGCCTTTTTTTATGTTGTTGTCACATGCAAATATGTATTTACATACATAGTCCTAAAAACAACCTGCCCCGTCTGAATAACGTCGCTTGTGTGTGTGTGTGTGTTCAGGGCTGACCATTTGGTGTGCTCTTTCCTGGAGAAGACTATCTTTCCCACCTCAGCACTCCTTTGTTGCCTTTCGTTCTTTGTGTAGGGTTGGGCCTCACAGTCTTTCTCTAGCCCACCTTAGTATGTCCTTGTTTAGCTCCTGTGTATGCAGGCATCTTGGTGAGACTTTATGGGCATAGCTTCTGGCATTACTAGGAGACACAACCTCACAGTAAGCTCCCTCCGGTTCTTACCGTCCTTCCGCCCACTCTTCCAGTGTTCCCCACGCCTCAGGCGTGCGAGTGTTTTGTAGATGTGTCCCCTGGGACTGGGCTCCGCAGCTCTGCATTGCTGTGGTTTCCCTTTGTAAAGGGAAATTTTCTTGATGAGGGGAGAGACAAATATTAAGAGAGTCATAGAGATTATGCTGGTTTAGTGAAGTGATGGTCATGGGTTCTCCTTCAAGACTCATGACCTCAGTAGCCCGGAGTGGCCGTATTTCTTAATCCTGTCCCAGCCAGGTATTACCCAGGCCTGAGCCTACTTTAGTTCTGTGATCACAGGATGCTGCACGCGCTGAGGGGCTCTGGCCCTAGACTCTAAGCGTTTCTACTGCAGCTCTCCAATGGTGGAGGCGTGTAAGGGCCACTCTGGGGCACTAGGAGTGAAGCCTGAAGGCAAAGCTGAAAGAGATGCTAGTTTTCATCACACAGATTCCACATTCTCCTCTGTCATGAAGGTGTGGGTTTTCCAGATGCTTGCGTTTCATTATAAAGACGGTGGCCTCTGCAGGGATGTGTGCCACCTTCGCTCTCTGGTGTCAGAGTCTCCAGATGAGTTGGCTCATTCCCCACTGGAAAAACAAGACACTGCGTATTCTGGTTACAAAATCTCAACTGTACCTTAACATGCTACCACTTCAAGTCTTTATCACCCATTAGTGATATGGTACCATGTGACTAACCTGGGGACTGGGAAGCCAGAGGGGCTCGAGAAGAAAAGGCAGCAATTCTGTAGACTTTCTGGACACGGCTGACCTTTGCCTGAGCACCACAACAAGGGTTCCTTGGTGCTGCAGTGACTCCCCTAAGCGGTACGGCTTCTCCCTCCCGGCTTCAGAGTGTGAGCAGCAGCAGCCAGACTGACAGCGCTTACGAAAAATATGTTGACTTCCAATGCGATGTGTTTGCCAGTGTTTCCATTGTCGTGGAAAATCCCCAGGTAAGTCTTGACACTTTCAAGGCTAACCACCTTCGGAAGCAGGGCTTCTGTCTGCAATGGCCCAGTTTAAGGCTGAGACCAACAGTCAGGCCGTCAAACAGCACTGTATCCCAGTGGCTCTCAACTTCCTAATGCTGCAGCCCTTTAATACACACAGCTCCTCATGCCGTGGAGACCCCCACCCACAAAACTGTTTCATCACTGCTTCATAACTGTAATTTTACTACAGTTATGAATCCTAATGTAAATATCTGATATTCAGGATGGTCTTAGGTGACCCCTGTGAAAGGGCCCCCAAGTTATAAAAAAAGTCCCACTATTGGTTAACTGCAAGACAGAGAAGGGAAAATTCACTTTGAAAGTCACCTCAAAACACTGTGATTTAGCTGTCACTATGGTTAGGGTGAAACTTAAAATGTAGCCCATGACCCAGTCACTTGGGGGCTTTCAGAGACTGAGACATCAACTAAGGAGCACGTATGATCTGGACCTAGGCCCCCTGCACACATACAGCTGATGGGCTGCTTGGTCTGCATATGGCTGCCTGGCGAGTGGAGGGTTGGTTGTTTCTAATATGGACTCTATTGCCTGCTTTTGGGTAATTCTCCCCTGGCAGGGCTGCCTTGCCTGGATTCAGGGGATGAAGATACGCTCAGTCCTGATATGACATGGTGTACTGGGGAGGGTTGATGGGGGGGTAGTAGGGAGGAAAGAAGAGGGAATAGGAAACTGGGAGGAGAGGAGGGGAGGAGGCATCTCTGGAATGTAAAATAAATTAAAATAAAAGAAACATCTATATCATTTTTTAAAATGTAGCCTGTGTTTCCATGAACAATGACAAAAGCTGAACCACAGACATAAGCTCTATCCAAGCCACTGGGCTGGGATCCTTGTATGGACACCCTTCTTTGGTAGGCAGAGTGGGTTTGACCTGCAGCATTTTTCTTGTAGTGTACCTGCTCTTGTCCAGCCTTTTCGCTCTAGACACAGAAGAAAATGATGCCTGGACCAGTTGCTTGGCTGGTGTGTGGCACGGCTGAACTGTGTGGATGGGCTTCTCTTGCCATGCCCCTGCCTCGGAAGAGAGTAGCCAAAGAGCCAGGGTTGTGGAAACTGCATTTATCTTCCTCAGGCTACTCCTGGGGCCCGCTGGATCCTGGGACTAGTGGAATCCCCACCGCTAAGAGCATCTCACGACTCCTCAGAGGCTGCCTGAGGTCGCTACAGTTTTGTGTGGCAAGAGTGTGGCTTGTGTACTTCCATCTTTCTTGGGAAAGCCTGAAGGGCTGGTGGGGGATGTGCCAGGGGTCCCTTGATCCCCTTCTGGAAGTGTTCATTCCTGCCGTCCTCGGAACACGACGGAAAATCATTCAGTGGATTTTTTGTTCTATGGTGTCTTGTTTTTGTTTTTAACGTCATGATGTCGTTAAGATCCTCGTGTGTTAGGAGTTAGCCATCCTCTGGGTCAGGAGGGTGGAGACATCAAAGTCACCGAGGACAGCCGCCCCTGCCGCGCCTTTGCGAGCTCATGTATTAACAGAATCGTTACAGAGAAAGCACAGCAACGTGGACGGATTCGGTCCGTTCACATTAGTCTGTGCCTTAGAGCTGACACACCGTCCAGGTTCTCTAAGGCCACTGTTGTCCTGTCCACCGCAGAACCGGTGTGACGCTGTGGCCGCTGTTATTTATTCAGGATGAAGGTGAGGCTTTGTGTGCAGATGGCTTTGGAGCTACTGTGACTGCTGTTCTGCTGGCTCGTTAGTTTGGAGACAGATTCCTCACAGGCTACTTGTGGGAAAACTCACGGCCTGAGTTCCAGTCCTGACTGCCCGAAGTTGCCGTGCCGTTTTTTGATAAGCCTTCTCTGGGGCCCGACTTCCTTATCTCTGAAGCAGTAACACCTGCCCACGGGGCTACCGAGGGTCAGAATACTCGAAGTACAGAGGAGTCTGGCATTTGAAGACTATCAAATAAGCCCCCCCCCTTCCTCACCCCTCACAGCGCAGAATGATTCACAGCTGAAAATGGGGGTTGAGAGAGGGTGCAGACAGTGCAAGCCTCAGCACAGCATCGCTTCTGGAGCTGGGGGAGAAACTGGGTTTCTCCACGTTTAACAGTATTCTAGGGTGCTGGTGATTTCCAGGGGCACCAAGGGACCGCACAAGCCTCCACCTGGTTTCACCTTTAAATTCTTTCTCCGTGTCTTCTTACGCCTTTCCTGAACTTTCTCATTCTGTTTGTCCAGAAAGCCTCATGTCAGTTGAAGAGCTCACCCGCAGCCAGCACTTGGGTAGGCCACGGACACAGTGCCTCAGTGTGACCTGTGCAGTGGCATTGTTGGCATTGCTGCCAGTGATAATGCCACGCTTCTGGAGGCCACCTCGGGGCAGCTAGCTTTGTGCAAAACCCTCATTAATGAGCAGCCCTGACTGCAGTGTTGGCCTCGGACATAGAGCAGGCCCTCCGTGAGTCATGGCCCTGAGTCCCATGGCAGGGATCAGGGATCACCCGTCAGCTCAGAGCATCCCAGCCTCGCCTTCCTGGACGCACCTGTTTGCAGGAAAGTGCACAGGACAGAAGTCGTTGTCCTGAGATACAGAGATTAGTCCCATGTAGGCAACTTCTCCTGGCTGCTGCCATTTTCCTGGGAAACTGGGATGTTGCTAAGCTCAGTGTGTTTTTCATCCATAATCCTGGTGGATAGAAGAATCGTGTGGGGTCTTAAAACATCTCTGATGTACCAAGAAATCCAGGCTGACTTCTTCCTCCACTCTGGGGGTGTGCTTTGCCTAGCGCGAGAATGCTCTTTCCTTTCCTGTGTGTGTTTTCATCTCTAATAAGTGCAAGAGAGAAAAAAACAAGATATTGTTGCCTTGATGATATATTTACTCCCAGCAAAACTCTTTTCTCCTACTTCCTTAGAAAGTTTGAGGCATGACAGAGCTAAAGAGAGGGTTCAGTCAGCAACATGCTGAGCATGCAAAGAACAATTCCTAAATTCAGAGTTCCAGCACGCATGTAAGATGCTGTGTACAGCGGCACGCATTTGCTCTCCTCTTGTTTAGGTGGCCAGATATTCTTGCCTAATTAGTGAACTTCAGGTTCAGTGAGAGACCCTGTCTCAGAAAACAATGTAGAAGGTAAAAAAAGAAGATGCAATGATATTGACCTGTGGCCTCTCCACGCACACACACACATGCACACACACGCACACACAGAAAATAATGGGGGTAATGAGCACTCAGATTGCTAGCACCCACCTATGTATTTCTTGTCTGCAGCAAGTAGGTGAACTTGGAGCCAGGAACCAAGTTCATTTATCCCAGTCAGATGACATACTGGCATAAGATTGTGTGACATCTTTGTACGGGAATCCTGTGATACTAAAAGGTGGAAATCAGCATCTCAGGTGAATTATCCCATTCAGAAATGAGCTAGTGTTTCCTGTTTAATCGGTATCTTATTCTCAAATTCAGAAGACGTGTGCCTAACACCATTTTAGGTATCCAGAAATGACCCAACGAATAGGCGCCTCCGGTACTGCCTGGGGGCTCATTAGATTCGTTAATTCATTGTGGTCAACAAACACTTTGAAGCCATTTCATTAAAGGAGCCACCTAAATCCAAAGTACTACTCTAATCAGCTCTAATGAGGTCGACAGTTTAAAGACGGGCCTTGAAATCATATATAAAGCTCCTCTGCCAATCACTGCTACAGGACGAAAGCAGACGAGGCAGGTGAGTCTGGGCGCCCGCGGTTAAAGGCTTCCTTCTCGGTGGTGGGGCCACACTGAGGTCTGCTCGGCTGGGTGAAGCCAGAGACACAGAGACTGTCTGCCTGCTGGAGTCCCCAGCTGTCACACCCGTGTGACAGCCATCATCACCGTGTGAAATCTTAATCTACAGGTTGCTGCCATTAAGGGCTTCTTCAGCGATGGGAGGATTTCCCTGGGAGCGCGCGAGGGAGGTAAATGCCAGCTCCTTCTCGTCTTGCGAAACGTAGAGGACGCTTAGAAATGAGACCGAGGGAAGAACCCATTTGGGAACAGACGGCATAAAACCACACTCTGCTAAGTGTGTGTGTTAACGTATGTGAGATGTAACACTATCGGGGCGTGCTAAAGACATGCATGAGGTTGAGGAATGCTGTAGTCGAGCTAGGAAACAGAGCTTACCTGGAAATGATTCTAAGCTTTTCAATTTATTGTTTAAGTGACAGGAATTTCCTGTTAAGAAACCTCAAGCTTTAAAATTAATCTGTCTCTATTTCAAACCAGAACAGGTATCAAAGCATAAGAGTCACAGCCATGGTGCCCTTGGTGGTGTTCTGGGGACTTGTTGCCCTCATTGGTAAGTAGTTGGCTGACATTTTTCCTTAGTCTCGGGGTGTCTGTTTTCTAGCATAGTCAGAAAGAACTATTACATACAACTGAAGAGGGAGCTTTCCTGACCTGCTCGACTACTAATCAGTCACCTATTTCTTTGCTTTGTTTTGTGTGTGTCCATGTGTACAGGTATGCGTGTGTATGTGTGTGTGTGCCTGCGTGTGAACACACACACAGGGAGAGGTCAGAACTGACATCAAGTATCTTCTTCCATCACTCTCCACCTTATTTTTATGAATGAGGGTCTCTCACTGAACCTGAGGTTCTGATTTGGCTAGGCTATCTGTCAAGCTAGCCCAATAAACACAGAGCTGTGCCACCTTCCTATCCCTGACCAATGGCTTTGTTTTTTGTTTTTCTCTTTGAGACAGGGTTTCTCTGTGTAGCCCTGGCTGTCTTAGAACTTGCTCAGTAGACCAGGCTGGCCTAGACCTCAGAGACCTGCCTGACTCTGCCTCCTGAGTGCTGGAACTAAAGGTGTGCACCACCACTGCCTGGCCCAACTACTTTTGCTCTTTTATTTTTAAGAGCGTCTTCTGCTTGCTAAGCACACAAAGGAGGTATTAGTGGGGATTTAAAAAGATTAAATACTAATTAGTCTACCATGCATTTCTGACAATGCGCTTATTTGGCTGGGTTTCTTATAAAGAGGGATATGGAACCATGCAAGAGTCAAAAGAGGTGAAGAGAACACTCTAGATGCCAGGTAGTGCATAGCAGTTATTAAATGAGACCTGTGGGAGTTTAGAAGGAAAAGTTCACATCTTTCCAGGAAGTTCAGACCTGAAAGGCTTTGGGGAAGATCACGAGATGAGTGATGAACGGTGATTTGATCTGACAAGGGGAGCCTGCTGGAAGGCGTGACTTAGTAAAAGCACTCTGGTGAGATGCTGGGGCAGTGAGGGAGCGGGAGCTGGTCGGTGAGTCCAGACGAAAGGTCCTTCTCAGTTTTTGGACGATTATTTTATCTGATATACACCTTGTGTGTGTCCAGGGCGCGGGGAGGTGGGGGGGGGCGCAGAAGAGGCAATTGGATACCCTTAAATGCAACAGCAGATGTTTGAGAACCAGTGTTGGGTGCTGGGAATTGAACCCTGGTACTGGAGAAGGATAGTGGGACAGTAGGGGACCATAACCAAGAAGCCAGGAAAGCCGGTGTGGTGGCTCACACCTGTAATCTCAACACTCAGCAGGCTGATGCAGAAGAATTATCACAAGTTTGAAATTAGCCTGGGCTTCAGAGTGAATTTCCGGCTAGCCTGGGCTACAAGGTGATAGTTTTTCTTGAAGAGTGAGAGGGAGAGATACACATGGATAGAAGAAACAAGGAAAGAAGACATGGGAACAGTAACCTAAGGAGAAGGTAGCCTTTGTGAGCGGCGCTCCAGTTGCCATGGAGACTGCAAAGCAAGCACTGTGGAAGTCTTCACTTCTAAATTTGGGGATGGAAGCCCAACCCAAGAGCAATAATTTGTAGTTACTTATGGCCAAAAGCAGAGCAACATGTTTTAAACTTTTTACTCATTTCTAATTGGCAGCTGGAAGCAGAGCCTCACAGCCCCTGCACTAATTATGAGCCGCTGTACTATCTGTACAAATGAAGGATGGGCAGCCTTTAAAAGCCCTGTGTGCTGCTGACGTTAGCACACGGAGCGGGTCCCTTAAAGCAGGGGTCCTCAAGCGGCCATGAAAGCCAACCGAGGAAGCTGCTAACTGGCAGCCCTTTGGCCCTGGGGATAATAGTTCTGACTCAGTACACCCGGCATGAGGAGCCCACGGGCAAGCATTTTTAATAAGTATTCTGGGATGCTTTGATATCATGGGATGAGGCTACAGAGTGAGCATGGCAAAGGCTGCCTCTCTGTGAACGGACAGTGCACCCGTCAGTCAATATATTTATAGCCATGTAAGGTATTTATAGTCATGTGAGGATGATTTTCTTTAATACAGGTGAGTGAAAAAGGCTCTCTGACAAAGCAATATTTTTTTGTGTGTGCTGAGGACTAAACCTTCATTCATGTTGAACATGCATTCTTTTCCTGCAATAACTCCACTCCCTCTGATAAAGTAACTTTTGAAAAACTATTAATGTATTAATTAATATATACATATATACGAATATTTGGTCTTTTGAGACAGGGTTTCTTTGTGTAGCCCATAGTGCTGCATGAAGCCAAGGCTTTGAATACTCTGTGTAGCCAAGGATGACCTTGAACTCCTGATCTCCTGCTCCCACGTACTGAGCTCTGGGATCAAGGTGTGCGACACCACTCCCAGGTTAAGGCTTGTTGGTGATAACCCTAGGGTGAGCCCTCTACCAACTGAGCTACATTATCAGGTATAAAAATTCTTCTAGCTGCAGAAAATGTCAAACCTGCAACACAGAGAATTGTATAGTAAGCTTTCACAAAGCCATAACCAGCCTTAACAGCAGTAAGCCTTTGCACTCTTATCAAGCCCTCCCTCCTACCTTGCTTTGCTATGAGTGTGCGTGTGTGTGCGCATGCATGTGCATTCATATGTGTATGTTTGCTTAAAGTCTTTTAGAGCAAATCTAAAACACCAAAACCTTTTGCCTGGGGCTGGACAGCTGGCTCAGCACTTAGGAGCACTGGCCGCTCTCCAAGAGGACCCAGGTCTGATTCCCAGAATCTCAGGATAGCTCACAACTGCCTGTGACTCCAGTTCCAGGGATCCAGTTCCTCTTCTTGCCTCCGTGGTGCACAGACAGGCAAAACACCAGTACAAATAAATTAAAATAAAACCACAAACAGAACATTTTACCAGCAAAATGTAGGGCCTTCTCTGGCAGGAGACGCTGACCTTGGCTCGCCTCACACTTTTTTTTTGGTCCCAAGCCAAAAATCGGCCATTTTCCTAGATCTGGACCTGATTAGAAGAGAGTGGTACTTAGAGACAGCAGTTTGGGAGGTAGGGGCGCCCCACTGGCTGGGGTTGCCATTTCTTCCAGATTTTTGAAATGGCAAAAACTAGGGAATGAATATCTTTTTTTTCCAAAAGAAAAATAATTTTGTATTTACATAGATATTTTAAAGTCAAATTTAAGAACATAAAAATTTTATATTGGCTCTGTATGTGTACCTCTGCAATGTTACATAAAAATTTGTTTGTAATGGCATATGTCATCATTTGTGAAGAGTGTCAGAACAACTAGCAGGGAGCCTTGGAATATAATTTGGTTGCTTTAGGGTAGGATATATCCTCCCTTTCTCTCTCTCTCTCCCACACACGTATCATATGATGTACTGGATATATTTACATTGACGTAAGTTTATCTGAAATAATTTTATCTTATTTGTTAGTCTTCCAATTTTGTATAGAGTCGGGTTTGTCTTTTTCGTTTTTTGTGATTCCTTTTTCCTAGTCAATTTCATTTTTTTAGCTGTAGCAACGTTTACATGCTTCCAAAGTAAAAACTATTTGAAACATTTAGGAAAGTCTAGTCTGTAGCCGTGCCCGTTTCTTGCCTTCCCCTAGCAATTCTTATTGGTCTTTGGTTCATCTTTGTATTGTTTCTTTGAAAATATAAGCAGATTGTACATGAACATGATATTTGCTTCCTTTGCCTACTCGGAGTGTGGAAATGCTGCCGTAGAAAAGTGTCGACACAGCTGTCTTCTTTTCCGTGTATTCTAGCACTGCTCCTAGGTTTAAGGATGCTTTCACTTTTCTCTATGCATTCTAGTCATGCCTTTTACTGAACACATGACATTTGAACATATCTGCAGGCCATGCAGTAGCAAGGCGTGCAGACGCTGGAGAAGCTGCACTCCAGGCAAACAGAACCACCTGTGCAAAGGCTTATGGGAGAAACCCGCCAGCGTGCTGAAGAATGAGCATAGGGGGTGACTGAGAACAGGGGGAGGTGAGGCTTGGGGAGGAGCCACGGTCAGGTGAAGCAAGGCAGAGGGTAGGGAAATAATGCAGACATATCTGAGAGATGATGGAGAGCCGCGAGGGTTGAGAAAGAAGAGCAATAAGTCCCATGCGTCCCCAGGATTACCTTGGTGGAGAATAGGCTCTAAACAGTGGAGCAGGAAGGTCAGCCAGGGGTCCTGAACAGTGCCAGAGAAGCGATGACACCTGGGCAGGAAGAAGGGGCCAGCTTCTGCATGGATGTCTTTGCACTGTAGTCTCATTCCCAAACTAGGCACCCCAAAAATGCACCTGTGTTAGGGGACTCCATTATTCCTTCACTCAGATGAACAGTTGTTTCTGAGTATCGGGGTGTTGGTTTTTATGACTCCCATGAATACCAAAATCTAGGATGCTCCATCCTTTATCCAAATAAAACGGAACACAATTTGCACAGAACCTACACACCTATTGTATTTTGACTCATCTTTAGATGATGTTAATACTTAATGTTTAATGTGAATACTATGTAAATAGTTCCTGTTCTGTATTTCTTAAGGCGTGATCAGAAAAATTAGTCACACATGTGTGTACAGGCATGATATATTCCATGTAGGGTTGGTTGAGTTCCCCAATGCCGAAACCAAAGTCTGGGAAGGCCAATGGGCACAAGGCTGGGCGGTAAGAGCCTTAGAGGGTGGCGGTGTAAGGGAGGCCAGTGAGGCAGTTCTCTGTGCACACAGAAACCCGCTGCTCTCACAGTCCAGTGTCTTTGCTGGTTCCTGCTTTCGTCACCCAGGTAATCTCTGTCAGTGTCTATGTGGTGGTTTTGTGGCCTAACTCTTGGGTCCACTCGCAATTCCTTCTCGGTCTGTTTGTGAATGTGAGATCGGGTTATGTTGGTGTTTTTGTTGCTTTTTAAGTACTGGTTTTTAGTGATTCTTTTAGAATTTGACACATGCATGTAAGGTAATACATTTTAATCATTCACTGTCCACTCCGCCCCATAACCCGCCCAGATTCACACCCATATCCTTCCTACTTTATCCTCTTTTAAAATAATTTTTAATGTTTTGAAAATGTCATGCATTACTGTATTATCATTTCAGCCCTTCCCTCCAAATCCTCCTGTGTCCTCCCCAACTCCTCAAATTCAAGATCTCTTTTCCTTTACTGTTGGTGTATATATATATATATATATATCATATTATACTATATATAATATAGTATATTATATTATACCCACACACATATATATGTGACCTGCTAAATCCATGCATTTGTTTTGCTGGATTTTACTTTTAAAATGTAATCTTTAGAATTGCTTTGGAGCTGGGCAGTGGTGGGTGCACACTTTTAATCCCAGCACTTGGGAGTGAGAGGCAGGTGGCTCTTTGTGAGTTCAAGGCCAGCCTGGTCTACAGAGAGAGTTCCAAGACAGCCAGAACTGTTTACACAAAGAAACCCTGTCTCAAAAAAAAAAAAAAAAGGAATTGCTCTGTCTTTCTAATAAAATAAATAGTAGAAAGAATAGTTTTATTTTTATTTGTTATATACCCAATTCTAAGAAAGTATAGTCTCTTTATAGTGTTACATTTATATATATAAATGTATATATTTATACATATAATAGATGTATATATTACATATAAATATATATACATGGTTAGTTACCCCAATTCAATTCTTTTTTTCTTTCTTTTCTTTGTTTTTGTTTTTCTCCATGTAGCCTGTTCAGGTCCCTCTGCTAAAAGAAATATGACATTATTTCCATATTGTTGTGAGCTTTTTTGGAAAAAATTGTTTCAAGGCTCATTAACTTATATTGCATTTTCAAATTTTATTTTTAATGATTTTTATTTTTGAGATTATAAAATAATTATATCATTTCCCTGCTTTCCTTCTTCAAAACAATGTTTTTTAAGATAACTGCATTGCCTCAGTCATGCTAAAACCTTTTTAGAGATAAGAACTGAGAGCCAGGCAGTGGTGGTACAGACCGTTAATCCCAGCACTCGGGAGGCAGAGGCAGGTGGATCTCTGGGAGTTTGAGGCCAGCATGCTCCACAGCTTGAGTTCCTATGGCCACTTTCATTCTGATGGGGACTGCAAAAACATATACATACATACACATACATATATATGAAACACATATATACATATATTTCAGAAACATATATGCGCCTATTCACACACATTTCCATGATGCTCTGAAATAAAGTCCAGAGGTTAAAACAAAATTTAAAACAAATTCTGCAATCAAATGAGAGAGCATCACTTTTGCTTTGTCTGATGAATTCTTGGTAGAAAAAGGAGCTGAGCAGGATGAGTTATGATCTGTATCCAACAGCTTGTGTGTGTGCGTGCGTGCGTGCGTGCGTGCGTGTGTGTGTGTGTGTGTGTGTGTGTGTCTGTGTGTGTGTGTGTGTGTGTGTGTGTGTGTGAGAGAGAGAGAGAGAGAGAGAGAGACCAGGTCAAGCGACATTTTCAGAGAGAGAGAGAGAGAGACCAGGTCAAGCGACATTTTCTCACGGGCCTTACCTAAATTATCACTCTGCCTCCCAGGCACTTCCAGGGCCTCATACCCGTTCACTCACTCCATGAATCCTCACCTGCACCATCGCCTGTACCACGGCTGCTACGGAGACATCATGACCATGGAGACTTTCGGGGCCGCCTGCGACATCAACAACCTCATCAACTGCGGTGAGCGCAGGCCAGAGCGGGGCCTGGCCCCCTTAGCATTCGCTTCGATGACAATCATGAATCAAGATTAAAAACCAGGCTGGGCGTGGTGGCGCCACCTTAGTCCTAGCTCTCCTGAGGCTGAGGGAAGCAGAGCTCAGGCGTCTATCAATCATGGTTCTCAACCTGCGGGGTGGGACCCATTTGGGGGGTTGAAGGACTCTTTCACGGGACTCGCATATCAGAGATGTGTAGCGATTCACAGCAGAATTTCAGTTACGGAGTAGCGATGACGATTAGTTTAACGCTGAGGGTCGCCAGGACACGAGGTGTGCTCAAGGGTGGCTGCCGTTGCAAGGTTGAGAACCGCTGTATTTAGAGTTCTAGCTGGCCAGGGCTATACGCTGAGACCCTGTCTCAAACAAACAGAAAGTTAAAAACATAAATAAAAGCCTAGCCAACCTTGCAAACCACTTTTCTTTTTCCTACTGATGCTTCTCAAACTGTGTCTAACACAGCGCAAGCATTCCATGGATAAAAGGTTCGGTTCTGTTTTTCCTGTGCTCAGTTTGAGTACTGCAGCATGAGCACCCTAAGCGCGCTTGGTGCTCTCCTCCTTCGCCATCCCACGTCTTCCTCACGCGAGGTCACCCACAAGCCCATGTTCTCAGGGCTCAGACCGCACGCTCACGGGAGTCGCGCCCTCTGGCAGAGCGAGCTGGTTGCCGAGCCGAGCTAACGGCAGGAAGGAGAGGGAGAGACAGCCCGGCCGCTCCTGCTGCTGGGTTTCTGCAGTTGGGGGTCCCACGACTGTTTAGAATGGTTGTGCTGAGCTGTTGGGGTACTGACCTGGTGGACCGGGAACTGGCCCCCTTCTGCAGCAGAGGAAAGGGTTTCTTCTTTCGGCATAGGGATCCACGGTTCGGAAATGTTTGCCGAGATGGACCTGAAAGCCGTAAGGGTTTACCGGACCCTCATCAAAGAAGTCGGACAGAGGCACTGCATTGACCCAGCCATCATCGCGGCCATCATCTCCAGGGAAAGCCACGGTGGGGCTGGCCTGCAAAACGGCTGGGACCACACGGGACAGAGATTTGGCTTGATGCAGGTGGGTAGCGAGAGGCTTTCCGTCAGCCTAACTTCACGCCTCCGTGCGGAAGCTCCCAAACTCAAAGGCCATCGTAGAAATGAACACCCGAGTGTCGGGCCATAGGGGGTGACATACGTGGTACCCAGAACCCTTGGCTCTCTGAGAGTGGCGCATCCGTGGTGTTTCATTCAAGGCAGCCATTTGGGCCCCTCTCTAACATGTTTCCTGTGTACCATAACTACCACATACAAACCTGTATCTTCACATACCACATACACCTATATCTAACACGAACAACGTGAACTGTATACTTCAATTGGGAAAATTTTTAATAAACGTTATTATTAACTTTCTTAAAACAGTAACAATAACCATTGTCCCCTCGGGGCTCCTGAATTAGTGAGTGGAGGTGAGTGAGGTGAGTGGAGGTGAGTGGAGGTCAACGGAGGTGAGCAGGGGTGAGTGGAGGTGAGTGGGGGTGAGTGGAGGTGAGTGGGGTGAGTGGAGGTGGGTTGAGGTGAGTGGAGGTGAGTGGGGGTGAGTGGGGGTGAGTGGAGGTGAGTGGAGGTCAGCGGAGGTGAGTGGGGTGAGTGGAGGTGAGTGGGGGTGCTGTAGTTAAGCCCTGCTTCCACCATCTTTGTCCCTTTGGATTAACTGGATGGAGGGGCCTAACTGCTTGGGTGCTTGTTCCCAGGCCTCTATTTGTCTGTTTTGAGGCAGCATCTCCAGCTGTAACTCTGGCCAACCCAACGCTTGCTTTGTAGGCCGTGTTGGCCTGGAGCTTGAGCTGGCCCTCCTGCCCCTGCCGCCCCAGCGCTGGGATTATCGGTCACCATGCCCAGCTAGACGCTATATTATATTTGAATTAGCTGCATAGTTCTATCTAGAGGTTGGATACTAATAATTTGTTTTGGAACATTTTTCCTCCTCCCCCTTCTCCCCTTTCCTCTCTTTCCAGATCACAAAGCACCTAGTGTGCTTCTCTCAAACTGGTCTTTCTCTGACTCTCTTGTCTATGATAGACTTTTACGGATCAAAAGAAAGACGCTGAAGCCAGTGTCTGAACTTGAACACAACAGGGAGATGTAGAACAGCAGCAAGTGTGCCGCCTTGCCCAGATACTGACAGGACTGTTTGAATTTTCTAGCTTGATAAGAAAATGTACCATCCCATTGGTTCCTGGGACAGCAAAGAACACCTTCTACAGTCTGTTGGGATTCTAGCAGAAAGGATTAAAGCAATCCAGAGGAAATTTCCCACCTGGAATGCGGTTCAGCACCTCAAAGGTAAGCCTAGTGCTTTATCAAAATGAGCAATGAGTGAGACTACTAAAGGTAACTGTGCCCAGGACCCCTGGAAGCAACCCCACTGGGCAGGCTAGGGGGGAGCCCATCTAAAGAATGCGTTGGCATCCTGTGAGTCTGCTCGGCTTCACATCCTTTACCCTCCTGGAAGGTGTTGGTTTTTAATTGTACCTCTGGTCAACCAGTAAGCCATTGAATGACACCATAAGCATTAATACAATAGTTAAACAGTATTTACATTCTCATAGTTGTTTTTCCCCCTCCTGAGCTAATACTACTATTTTTCAAATTGTTTGAATAAACTTTTACTCTGAGAAATTTCAGAGCTTCAGCTCACTCTGAGAAGGCCGAACTCAGAGGAACCCCTCAAGTTAAGTGGCTCCCAGAGTCTAACTCACTAGCCCACCACCATTTCTTCCCTTTTCTTTTCTTTTTCTTTTTTTGTTTATTTTCTGTCTTTGGAGACACTGATACAGCCAGACACTACAGCAGAAAAACAGAATTTTTCTTCTTGGACTCACTTGCTTTTTCTTTCTATCCGTCCAACCACATCAATTCCTCAGTCTGTCAGGATTTATGTATTTACACGTATTCTCACTTTCCATTCTCTAACAGAGTGAACTCTAAGTAAAGAGTTTTCTATTTCCATCTCAAGGTCTTCAAAGACAGGAATGAGAACACCAGCATAAAGCACGGATCTTTTAACTATGTCAATAATGACTGGAGCTAGATTTCTGGGGTAGAATACTGTGTGTGTGTACATAAGCCCTCATGAGAAATCATGAGAGGTCTCAGGTACTTTGCACACAGTGAGGAACTTTTTCTGGCACATACTGGGTGTTGGGTGAATGAACTTCTGAGTGAATTGTTGAATAGATGAGAAAATGTTACAAGCTTGCGTTCGTTCTGTCAGATCTGAGCTATGTAAGGAGAAAAAGGAAACCTTACTGCTTTGGAATATTTGCCTGGAGGGTGAGCTGATATCCTGGGTGCTCGCTTCTTGTTTCTGCTGGCAGCTAACACTGGAATCTAAACCTGTGTGTTTCATTTCAGGTGGTCTGACTGCCTTCAGGTCGGGCATGGAGACCATGGTCACTCCTGCAGACATAGACGCTGACTTAGCTGATGACATTATTGCCCGAGCTAAATTCTATAAAAGACACGGCTTCTAGGTTGAGTGAGTTATGCTGGTGAGGCACGTGGCTGGTTCCTCTTTCGAAGTGTAAGATTAGCTCATTGCACCAGTACGAGCAAAGAAGTGGCTATAACTACGAAAGAAAGTTTATCTCCAAAATTTTTAATAAAAGCAAGCAAAAGAAAGGAAGAGAGGCGAGGACGTAGTTCAGTTGGCTGAGCTCTTGCCTAGCATGTGCAAGGCCCCAGGTTCCATCTTGATCCCAAAGAAAAGGAAAAAAAAAAAAAAACCAACTTCACTTATGAATCCTAGGAAAAATACGTAGACATGCATGTGATTTCTCTGTGGTCAGTATGCATATCGTGCATGGCACACAGTACATACGTGTTCCAGCCAGGCTTCATTTTAGCCCATTGTAATGATTCTCTGTCTATCAGATTTCTATCAGACGTGAGCCTCTGTCCATTTCCCAGTCTCTGCCCCAGGTGCTCAGGAATGTGCCTGTGTTACACCAGATCTGAGGCAACAGATGGAGAGGAGACTGTTCTCTAGGAGACGGTGCTGCTGGTGGCTTTTGGTTGCCTCCTCAGGATAGGGCGCGGTAGTGTGCTGGACTGTAACGCTTACGGCATCCATGCCAAGTGACTCCTTTGTTTTATTGTTGTTTGTTTGGACATTTGGTGGACATTTCCTGCCTGTTGCTTCTCTGAGATGTAACCAAAATTTTACCATCCTTCCTTTATTCACTTTGGAAAGAGGCAGGCAAACTGTTCTCTGCCCAAGGACCACTCAACTCAGCCTGAAGAAGAGGCCAGAACAGAGCCAGGAATCACTGTTTTTGAGACAAGGTCTCACTCTATAACCCAAGCTATTCTCAAACTCATAGAAATCCTCCTGCCTCAGCTTCTGGTATTTTAAGTGTGGGCCACCATGCCTGTAACCATCTCTTAGGACTTGACGAGGCGCAAGCTCTACCAGCTTTTGAATCATTGCTCTGGTCCCTGCATGTGTCCATCTGAGATGTTCCTCAGATGGGTGCGCAGTTCAGAAATGATCTCTTTTGGCCTTTACCCCTGCAGCATTCATTTCACCCAGCACCAGCCCCTTTGATGCCACCATTGCCAAGATAGCTAATGTGTAGGCCAGATAGTCTTCAAGTAAAATGGGAAATGGTTCACTGGCTTACTCCCTGACTCTATTTCCCCAGGGTTACCGCACTGACTGACAAAGAGATGTCGGATGGGAGGCCACATAGTAAAGGTGTCTTAGTTCGTTTTCCTCAGAACCAGATTGTGACAATAATGTGGGTGCAAGGAGTCTAGGTGGTGGGGAGAGTACAGAGAACAGTGGTAGAACGTGGCGCAGCGATGCGGACTGAGTGAACAGTGGGAGATGCCATCCAGGTGGGCAAGGGGACTCAACCCCGCAGGAGGGCAGTGAGCAGCCGTGCAGAGCACTCGCCACAGGACACAGGCACAGGACCTGAGATTACGAACCTCTGAAAGCCATTGGTTGAGGTACCTGCCTGAAGGGAAAGAGTCCAGTTTCTTGCCAGTCTGATCTGCTGAACAAGCACAAATCTAGAACCCTTGTCTGAACTCCAGGAGAAGCTGCAGGCACAAACAGGAAGACCAAGTGAGAATTCTGAGAGGCTCAGGGACAGGGAAGGCACCGACACTGTCTGTGCTGCAAGGCAGGGAACATCGCTTCAGCGCTTCCTGTTTCCATCTCTGACTGAATAACATGTTAGAAATAATCTGGCAAGACTACCCAAGTCTGTCGTGACTCCTGGTTCCTGGGCCAGGCTCCTCAAGAATCTACTAGACACATTAGAACTATGTCCGTCTCCACCCTCCTCCGCCTGCCGCGCAGCAGCCAGTCCCCAGGAACTTACTGAGAACCGTGCCTAAGATGGCAACCCCACATACAGCACCATTAAACTGATCTGTGTCTTCAGCCATGTCAATTTTCTGCATATTGTGGCCCGCTTTCCTCAAAGAGCTATTGATTATGGGTCAGGTTTCTCACTGTACAGTGTCCTTTTCACTACAGCTTGGTTCTGGACTTGCCCCCAAAGCCCAGATGTTAAGCACTTGGTCCCAGCTTGGGGTCAAGGAGAGGAAGAGGAGGAACCTTTAAGAGATGGGGCCTACCGAGAGGTCTTCCAGCCTTGGAGGGCACAGCCTGGAAGCCTGTCGGGTCCCAGCCCTCTCCCTCCACATCCCCAACTGCCAGGAGGCCTGCAGCTCTCCTCCCTCATGCATTCCCAACCTGGGCGCTTTGCACTGATAAAGCCGCATTTGTATAACTGCGCTTTTTTAATTTTTTTCATGGTCTTGCTATGCAGCCCAGGCTGGCCTCAAACGGCCCAGTCTTTTGCCTCAATCCCCCCAGTGCTAGGATTACAGGCATGCACTATCATACATGATCTTATGAAAATCACAATCACACCCGTTTGTATTTCTCTGTAATTACTGTACTTAGTATAATTATATCAACTAACTTTTTTTTTCCATACAAGGAAACTAGCAAACAGAATACGAAGAATTATCTAGTGCCTAAGATCACTTACTAATTGAAAAGAACTAAAATTAGAAATAATACACAAATCAGTTCTCAGTTCAACTTTATTTAGTGACCAGTGTTCTATATCAGACTCTATTTGAAAATGGTCAGATGGTCACCAGAGGCCAGACCAAACCTCTAACCAGATAAATGCAGACCAAAGCCCACAAATCTAAATGAAGCAATTCTTAGAGACACGAAGTCAGGACTAAGGAACCAGTCTTTACGGGTTTTGAGACCATGTGAAACGGAGGAACCGCAGTCTAAAAAGCGTGCCACCGACAGAGCCCTTGGGGTATATACGGACAGGACGGACTGGCTCCAGCTGGTAGATTGTGAGAGGCCATAGCTCCTGCCTTGTCCAAACCTCACGTGATGCCCCTCTTCCCTGAGAGGAGACAAGACCTGTGGTTTGCTTCTGGCCAATAGAATGTGACCAGGATGACGGGTTGTGCGGGATTGCCTCACATGGGATTGCCTTACATGGGATTGCCTCACATGGTGCCCGTGTTGCTAGGGTCCCCCAGTGCCGGTCTTGAAGAGGCGACATTCCGTCAGTTTCATGATCACAAACAAGTGAATTCTGCCAACAAGCTCGGAGTCTGGAAGCAGATCCCTGCTCAGTCCTAACTCTGAGACCCTGACATTATTAGCAGGAACTATTTATTACAGCGCCTGAGATCAGCGGTTCTCAACCTATGGGTTGTGACCCCCTTGGGGATAAATGACCCTTTTTATAGGGGTCGCCTAAGATCATTGGAAAACACAGGTGTTTACATTACAATTCATAACAGCAGCAAAACTGTAGTTTTGAAGTAGCTATGAACATAATTTTATGGCTGGCGGTCACCACAACACGAGGACCTGGAATTAAAAGGACCCAGGATTAGGGAGGTTGAGAACCACTGATCTAGGCCCAGCAGGGATATGACCACACGTCTGCCTCACAGGAACCGTGCGTTTTAAGCAGCTCTGCCTGTGTAACAGCGGAGAGCACCCCAGCTGCCTATGCTCTGGATTGTTCTTTTTCAGACATTTTCATTTTTAAATATTCAACTTAACAACCCTTCCAGTGTGGATTGTTGAAGTTAAGATTATTGCCCAAAGTGTAACTCTTCAGACAGAACCAAGCCAAACCAAGTCAATGCAGTTTCTCCTGACTTCATATTAATGTTAATACCAGAGGGATGACTAAATGGTTCCTGCGTATACAAATATTTCCAAGCCCACTGTAGGCAGGGATGTGTTTTGTGGCAGAACTCAGGCAGGTTGCTCTCTAACTAGATAGCATTTAAAAGTAGTTTTTGGGCTCCTATTTCCTCCAGGCCATACACATACCAGATTTCCAATAACTATAGAATTAAAAAACTGTCATCACCTTGAGGTTGTTAATAAATAAAACCTGGTTTTAGGCCTGCAGTTCAAGCGACACTTTTGCCTTAACGAGAGGCCACACCCTTGGTTCTCAGAGCCCGCAAAAGGTGGCTCACAATCGCCTGTACCTCCAGACACCCTCTTCTGGTCTTTCCGTACACTCATGGGCTCGTACCCCCAACCCATGGATGTTACTAAAAATAAATGTCTTAAAAATAGGTCTTTACGTATGTAGAAACTTAAGATGAGGTCATTGTGGGTTAGGGTAGGTACTTATAAGAGCAAATAGGCATATATACATAAACTGAAAGATAAATCTGTTTTTAAAACCTGAGATTTCTTCCTCTCTATATGTATGTATCCTCTGACACACATGCCCAAGTGTATACAAGGGCAGGGGATAACCATACTTGCCATTCTTTGGGTATATGTTATTTTTTCTTTCCTTTTAGTTTATTTATCTTTATTTTATCTGCATTGATGGTTTTGTTTGAATGTATGTCTCTTTGAGGGTGTCAGATCTTGGAGTTACAGACAGTTGTGAGCTGCCATGTGGGTGCTGGGAATTGAACTCTGGTCCTCTGGAAGAGCAGTCAGTGCTCTTAACCAGTAAGCCATCTCTCCAGCCCCTTTATTTTTTTCTTGAGGCAGGGTCTCTCTTGGACAAGGACTTGGCAAGTAGCCCCTCGGTGCTGCAACAGATGAGGGAGCGCTAGCATGACTAAAACATGGTTTTAAACACGGTTTCTGAGGAACAAACCCAGGTCCCAGAGCAAGCACTTTACTGAGCTGTATCTGCTGCCCCAATTTTTTCTTTTCTTTTTTGTTCTGTTTCGGTTTTGGTTTTTTAAGACAGGGTTTCTCTGTGTACCACTGGCTGTCCTGGACTCGCTTGGTAAATCAAGCTGGCCTCGAACTCACAGAGCTCCACCTGCCTCTGCCTCCCCAAGTGCTGGGACTACGGCGTGCGCCACCACGCCTGGCTCTTTACATTGTTTCTTTAAATAGCAAGCTCAGCTACTGACATCAAGGATCATAAAAAATTCAAACATGGCTTAAGAAGGGTTTGCTCCCCAAATGCCCGTGTGATGAACACTGAGCTTCAACGTCACAGGATGCTTATGAGGCTGGCTCAGTGGAAGGTGACTGATCCCGGGGGCACCACACTCCGGAGGGATCGATGCCCCATGGGAGAGCAGGTTGTCAGAGTGCCTCCTCCTCCCTCCGTCAATTTTTAGTTAAAATGTGACACCATTTCCCCTGACCCTCTCATGTCTCCCCTCAAATTGACAGCCTTTTCCCTTATTATTGTTATACACACATACAGGGAAATAAGGGCATAAACGTTTACACAAAACCTGCTGTTTGGTGTTTGTTGTAAGTTCATTATTTTAGGGCTGACCACAGTGTATTGGATAACCAAATAGGGGGCAACTTTTGGTGGGGGGAGTTAATCTCCAATTTTGCACAGTTGTGTAGAGGTGGGACACCTGCCCCACCCACGGGATTTCCCCTTCCACGTCAGCCTGACTCCTGGTGTTACTGTCCAGGTGTTGTTTAGACGGCCACACACTGTGGAAGTATTGTGGGTGCAGCTTACCTATCATTTCTTTTTAAAGATTTATTATTTATACAGTATTCTGCCTGCATGTGTGCCTGAGCACCAGATCAAACTATAGACGGTTATGCATCACCATGTGGTCGCTAGGCATTTGAACTCAGGACCTCTGGAAGAACAGCGAGTGCTCTTAGCCTCTGAGCCATCTCTCCAGCCCTTCCCTATCATTTCTAAGAGACAAAATCTCATAGCAAACTTTTTCGTCCTCTGGCTCTCACAACCTTTCTGCCTCCACTTCCAAAATGCTGTCTGCGCCTCCTGTGCGGGACTTGTGTGGTGGCCTCACTCCCACAGCCAGGCATCTCCGCACTGGAGGGAGTCTAAGCAGCTCCCCGTGGCGAGGTCTCAGAGGACCTTCCACTGCCACGTCACTCAAGCACTGTAATTCCTAACACATTTAGACCCTTATCCCTACCCATAGGGAAGTGCAGCACTCACAAGCAAAGAAGCTTCTCTCTGCAGCAAATGGAGACCATTACTGAGACCAGAACCGTTCTCTCGGGTTTGTCTGGAGACGGGGTCTCCCTACATGGTCTTGGCTGGCCCAGAACTCAGACTGTAGACCAGGCTGCCTTCAAGTCCTAGGCGGTCCATCTGCCTCCGCCTCCTGAGTGCCAGGATTAAAGGTGTGTGCACCACACCGGGTTCTTGTTTCCTACCTTGCTCGTGATCACTTCTACCACTGACATAAAAACTGTGTGATGTCACCTATCATGCTATGATCCTGCAGGAGGTCCTGATGAGATATCTGCCTAGCTTGCACTTTACAGTGCTTAGAGCCAAAATAAACTCCCTTGCCCTATAAGCTGCCCAGCCTTGGGTACTCTGTTACAGCAACACAGGACTGACTACCACACAGCCTTCCACATTTGTAGAATTCAGTAAGAAAGTAGCTCCTATCTTTCTTTCAAGATTTATTTATTATGTATACAGTGTTCTGCCTGCATTTGTGCCTGCAGGCCAGAAGAGGTCACCAGATCTCAGTGTATGATGGTTGGGAGCCACCATGTGGTTGCTGGGAATTGAACTCAGACTCTTTGGAAGAACAGCCAGTGCTTTTAACCTCTGAGCCATTCCTCTAGCCCCCAAGAATGCAATTTCTCAAAAAAATAAGATAATGACAATTTTTAAAGTGCTAGGGCCTAAAGTCAGGCGTTCAAACAGTGCCACTCTAGACCACCATGGAGTGAAATTCTTAGGGGACAAAGGGAGAGAATTTAACCATGTAATAACATCAGAACTCGCAAGGTCTACATGGACAGGAAGGAGAGCCATATCAGCTTTCGTCAGTGGAGACGGCTGGATCAACACACTCTTTAATGAGACCGTTTTCCTCAGTACCTGCACTTTATCTGAAGCGTGTGGCCTCAGGACTTTGCTTCCTGCTCCACAGGCTTCAGACGCCAGTGCACAACCAGCTCCCCGGTGCTCTTGAGGCAGGTGCTCGACATGTTCTCTTCTGTGGGGAGTCCCTGTGGCAGCTTCAGGGGCTGGATCCGTATCAAGTGTTTGACCACCTTCAGCTTTGCGTTCACTGAGGGGATGTTCTTGTGAATCTGAGGGCTGTGCGCCTATGAACAAGAAGAGCAGTGTCATAGACCAGACAGCCGCACCATTTCGGGAAAACACTGAACTGGAGGGGCATCCTCTCTCAGCTAACTTATAACTAGGCCACATTAAGTAACACACTGAAACATAAGAAGCAACAATACACGGCGTGTGGCCTGAAACTGCAGCAGCTGGGACCCGGCATGACTGTCAGAACTGCCACTACATACCTTCTGTAGCCCGAGCATCCTGATCATGTCTTTCTCCCAGTATGGACGCCTTCTCGTACTTTTTATTCTCGTAACAATATGCAGTTTATGAGGGTTCTGGGGGTCCCCTCCATATTTTTCATGATCCTCGGGTCTAGGCTGAAACACCTAGAAAGGGAAAATTAGAAATGGTAACTCTTCCAACTTAGAGTTTTTATATATTGCCTATTTTCTTTTCCTTAAAAAATGGACACACACACACACATACAAAATCACATAGTGATGCCCTCCCTAATCTGTATGTAGTCCTCAACCTCAGACTGAATAGTTCAGACAGTCTAAGAATTGCAGGCTTAAAGAAGAAACAGGTGAAGGTTTTGTTTTGTTTAGCTTTTGAAAGGAGAAGGAGCAACTAGACGACATGAAGGATTTAGGCAGCAGGAGAATGCAGAGCATCGCAGACTCCGGGTTTTCAGAATGGGACTCAGCCAGCACAGTTCCTATAAACAAATCTCCCCAGAGCTGAAGAATGCAAAACCTGAAGTTGAGGGTTAGGCAGAAATTTTGTCCTATATATTTTATCACATAAAGGCATGCTGGAGAGAGGTGGCTCCGCACCAGCTCTTAGGAGCAACTGCTGCTGTAGAGTACCTGGGTTCAGTTCCTAGCACCCACACGGTGCTCACAGGCACCCACACGGTGCTCACTGACACCCACATGGTGCTCACTGGCACCCACAGGCTAGCTCCCAGGGCCTGCTGCTGTCTCCTGCCCTCCATAGGCACCAGGCCCTCACATGACACACATACATATAGGCAGCTAAAGCAGTTACACATATAAAATTTAAACATCTAAAAATAAAATAAAAATACAGTAGGGGGGAAACATACACAAGAAACATTCCCCTCCAACAAAACAACCTCTCCAGCAGGCCTGATAAGGCTAAATGCTCTTTACTATGCAATTGTGCTTCCAAATATCTACAAAAAACACTAAAACCCAACAGCCATACCAAGTACCCAAGTTCTTGTTTAGCTTATTATTACATTATTATTACTACTGTTTTTGCCCCAAACAAGCAGGACGTCCTTCAGTAGTGAACACACAAACCACATAAACCATCACGGTGGACTGCTACTCAGCCAAAAGAATAAACAAATGAGTAAGCCATAAAAAGTTCAGACTGTGTGATTCTAACTATGGGAGATTCTGGGACAAGTAAAACTAGAAAGTGAGCAGAAAGATCATGGGTCGACGGGGTTTAGAAGCTATGGGTGGAGGTTAACAGGAGGGACACGTGTGACATTTAGGGCAGTGCAAGGTTTCTATGTGACACTGCAATCGTGACTACATGGAGCCCACAGGGAGATACAGCACGAGGATCAGCTCTTGTGCAAACGATGCCTGCAGTTCATGTCTGCGCTGTTTCATCTGTTTTAACAGTCGCTCTGCATCAGTGCAAAATGCCAAGTATCAGGGGAAATGGAGTGTGTTGGAGAGAGGCGGCCTCCATACTTTCTGATCATTTTCTTTTGTATTATGAAACTGTTTTACAGAATAAATTTTAATTAAAAAGCGAGTAAAACCCAAACAAAATGAAAACAAAACAAAAAAAATTAATGGTGATCTTAGTCCATGTTATCTAAAATTAAAAACAAACCAACAAACCAACAAACAACAAACAAAACAAAACTCAGAGATTCAAGCACCAACAGTTAACACAGGAAGTGAAAATGAAGTCACACACTGATGGCCTCAAAAGGAGGCTTCACTGTTTTCTCAGGACAATGGTGATAAAACCACAACATATACAGGGAAAGCCATAGCAGGGACACACAGACCCAGAAGTGTAAGAGCCCATTCCTCCGAAAGCAGGTGGGACCAGGAGCAGAACAGGCCCATCCTGCATCTGTGTGCACGCACAACCCAACAGAAAGCTCACGGGCTGTGAGCCGGCCCTGGGGGTGCGTGTGCTTGCTGCCGTGTCTGACTTGAGCTCCACTTCCCAGGAGCCACATGACATTAGGAGAGCTGACTCCACAGAATTGCCTTTTAGACCTCCACACACAAAACCTGGGCATGTGCATACACACATGTGTACAAGGAAACAGACACAATGTAACACATACACACACACACGGCAAGAAATTTGCAAATAACTTGCAATTTTGTAAAATTGGTATCTTTAAAAAGAAACAGGTCTTACTTTATCTGGGATTCTTGATTTGGTAAATTTGTGACGAATCCAGTCTGTACCAATGAGAGACTCCATACCTTTTTTCACAGTCTAAAGCAGAAAACATTTGTTATTTAGAACTCTTTCTAGTGTGAAAATCCTTATCTATCAGATATCAGAGGACAAATGTCTGCCCTGACATAATCTATGGTAGCCCATGTTTAACTTGGCTTCCTCACTGAATGGATACATCTCATTTATGCACTAATGGATGGCAAAGCAAAAAGCACACACACGTAGACTTCCAGGCCAGGGGATGACAACTGTCTTCTTTAAGTGACCAGAGGCAAATATTTCCACCTCTTGACTACTCAGTCTCTACTGCCAAGACTTGCCTCTGCCGACACAGGATGACTGCAGTAGCAGGTGCTATGCAAACAAATGGGAATGGCTGTTTTAAAAATTTATTTATAAGGCTAAGTAAGTCATAATCCCTGAATCTGCCTTGGAGGCCATGGTTTAGCAACTTTTATATGAGGTGGCATGCGATAATTTACCTTCAACAAAATCCTATAAAAGAAATCTGAAATGAGGTAGGGGTGGTGACTCACACCTGCAATCCCAGCACTTAAAAGGCTGAAGTAGAAAGAGTGCTTCAAGTTTGGGGCTGGCCTACAGGGTATGACACTCTCTCAAAAGCATCAAACACACAAAGCCACAGCGGGCGCTTCCGAACAATCCATCAGGCGCAGCTCGCACCTCGTCTTCACTCTTGCTGTTGGAAACAGACTCACCACGGCCTTCCACACAGCCTTTCTCTTCTTGTGTTCCCTGAACTACAGAGCTGACCCCAACAGATAGAGCAAGTCTGGATGGGGTAAGAGAGGGGAGCCTGGCCTTTCATATGCCAGAGATCCTGGGCTTCTAATCCAACTTAATTCATAAGCTCACTGGAAGCAGCTGACATTTCCAGCTCTACAGCCAGGAGCTGGTCCGTACCAGTACGGCAGTCTGGGTCTAGGTCTGTGCCCAGTCTGGTCTCCATGTGCACATCACTTATCCCACTGTACTCTCTACACGCTAGGAGGAAACAGATGAAAATTCTAACATGTTTCTTATCTTCAGGAGATTGCTTATCTTCTGCGTTTTCTATATTTACCTGACTTCCTGTGATTGAAGATACACTCTTTTCATAATTGAAGGGTTTCCCCTAACATTGTAACATTAGAAGAGACTAAGGGGATCAGCATTAGGTTTTTATTCAGCTTGACCTACAGAAAAAGATGGTTGGTGGTGGAAAATCCTTAGGGAAAATAGCACATAAAACAGAAATAAACAAGGGCTGGGGTGTAGCTCAAGCAGAATGTGTGGCCTGTGTTTGCAAGGCTCTGAGCTCTAGCACAAGACAAATAAAACAAAAATAAACCAATTAACTTATATAAAAAGGAGCTTTAAAAAAGGCTAACTTACTTTTGTGTTTTGTAATCAAAAAGAGAGAAAAAAACAACAAAAAAACAACCTCTTGGGCTAAGGATGTAGCTCAGCTGGCACAGTTTGTGCCTGGCATGTGTGAAGCCGTGAGTCCCCAGCACTGCATGAAAATGGGCACTGGGGATGTGGAGGCAGGTTCAAGGTTACCCTCAGCTACACAGTGAGTTTGAGGTCAGCCCTAGCTATATGAGAAAAAACTTACCTGTAGTCTGTCTGGAGGCCTCTGAAACACTGAGCGCAAAATCCCAGCCATAAGTGTAGCAATTCTTCTCTTCAGAGGCTGAGAACTAGGAAACAGATTGCTGGTCAAATACATTACAAACGGGCAGATTCCCCGCCTCTGTAGTGGTAAGACCATAGGCAGTCATTATACATTAAGCTATTTTTATCTAGTGAGCTTAGAGTCTATGTTCATTCCACAAAACTGAGGAATGGGGGTTTCTATCACCAAAACTTGTCAAAAGTATAAAAAATATTTGGGCCAGTTTTCTTTGACAGAGAAATCACAAAAAATGTGAAACTAGACAGGACTGAAGAAATTCCACATCTTAGAATCAGAACCAAGGACCCCCTTATTTCACATCTGAGGAAAATTACTTCCAGAAAGCCATCATTTACCCCAGGTATCCAGCCATTAAGAGACTATGCACAGATGGGCACTGGTGACACATGCCTGTAATTCTACAGCTGGGGACCTGGGGCAGGAAGACTGAGTTCCAGGCCATCCTGGATTACACAGTACAAAACAGAAAAAAATTAAAATTAAAAAAGAAAAGGGTACATGTACTCCACCCCAGTTCTCTTGGCTAGCATTTTTGATAGATCATTACTTTTTCTTTAACACAAAAAAAGATGTGTGTTTGGGACTGGAGAGATGGCTCGGTTGCTAAGGTACTTTTGTGCAAGCATGGGAGCAGGGTTCAAACAGCCAAGACCTACAGAAAAGCCAGTAATGGTGGCCTGAGTCTACAGCCCCAACACTAGAGTGGAAAGGCAGGTTCATGGAGCATGCTGGACAGACAGCCTACCCAAATTAGAAAGCTCCAGGTTGTGAGACCAGTCTCAAAAGGAAGATGGAGGATGCCTAAGGAAGGTATCTCTGGCTTCCACACACATGTGCATACATACACACACACACCACTATGCATAGTGCACACACAAACCATAGGCCACTTTTTTACCTATCTGTATTTTTAAAAACGATTCTTCTGTTTTGCTTCTGTAACCTCAAAAAAGTTATATTTATTCAGATAGGCATGAAACAGGGATAGTCTAATGCACAAGAGCAGACAGATGAAATTTATGAACCAGATGTGTACTTCAGGCAGATACTCACGTGAACCATTTTCCTCCTAAAGACAACAGTACCTATCTTACAAGTAAGCTATTTTAGATAACATCAGAAATATTAGCTCCACACCCCCAGAAAGGGTTAAGTGCTATACTTCAACCTGACCAGATTCTAGCTCACAAGGTCTATAACCCTTTTTTTTGTGATATCAATGAAGTAACAGTTGAAAGAATCATCCAAGATGTCATCCGAAAAAAGCTGGAGCTCAGAAAAACTGAGAAGCAGCTACATTAATTAAATGCCAAGCTACTTTCTCACACTTTTCCCAGTTAAGCAACATTTGTAAATCCAGCTCATTCAGTGTGGATTCAACAAAGTCCCCGGAGCTAGCCTCTGCTTTCTACTCCAGCTGTTTTTGTTGTCAACTGGTTTGTCTGCCACAGTAGAAAGTCTTCTCTCGGCTTAAAATCTTTGAAAAGGTCAGATTATTGCTGAAGGGGAAAGTTACTCTTCAAAAAAGAAAAAGGCAGGCAGGCTAGTCTAGTCCCAGTATAATGCATTGAAGCTGGCTGTGCTTAGCTTCCCACAGCCACTGATGCATACGGCTATATTACTGAGATGCGGCACAGCTATACCCACTGGAAATAGTGAAGGTCATGAAGCCACCATAGCTGTTTGACACAGTCCCAGCAAAGCTGAGCCAAATGCTGTGATCATTGTCATTCTGTCTCTCGCTTTTAGGTTTTGGTCTCTGTGTGTTGCATTCTTGGGGACTTTCTGCAATATGGCTCCTTTTATGTCTTTTCCTGAGAAAATTATGTCTGAGTCTTTTTATGACAGTCTTAAACTTGCTATCCCTTCTGGTTTTAGGGAAATAAACTTAATCTGGACCTATTTGGAAGTCTTCCTTGTGCCTTGGAGACTGTTATAAGCACTAAGTTAGGAATTTCTAAAAGAGGCCATGACTCCAGAAATCCTCTTGGGGTACCAACCCCTACGCAAACTCAAACAGTTGGAACAGGGTACAGGTAGAGACAGTTGACACACTCTGACTGGCCAGGAGAATTGATAACAGACTAAGGCCTTTTTTAGCAATACATTTAAAACTCTCTGAAAATGTAGTTTAAAGATAGGGGATTGTAGAGGGCATGCCCCTGGAGGAATAGAACTCAGTAAGTAATATAGATTGACTAAGATAACTTTTCCTACTTAATGGCACAGATGATGAAAGGCTATAAATAAGAGGAGCTAAGTATTAACATTTGCTATTCATAAAAAAAAAAAAAGAAAGCAGACTATCACATAGTAAATGTGTTTGCTTTGGTGGAAACATTCTTTAGATTCTTTAAATTGGAGCTATAGGGCTATAAGAAAAATAAAATCTGTTCTATTTGTTCATTGTTTTTATTTGTTTGTTTGTTTTTGTTTTCAAGACATGGTTCCTCTGTGTAGCCTTGGCTGTGCTGGAATTCAACTCTGAGCATGCTGGCCTTACACTCACAGAGATCTGCCTGCCTCTGCCTCCCTGGGTGCTGGGATTATAGGCATATGACACCGTGTCTGGCTGTCACTTTTATTTATGTGACTGTGCCTGAACTTGTAACTCTGGACATGTAATGAAAAATCAAACGCATGTCTGAAGACAAAATGATATAATCTGTACTTCTTGAACAATCACTAGTCCATCTTTGCTCTGTGAAACCTGTATAAATAAAGAAGCACCTGACTGATAGCCCATCAGAGCTGCAAGATTCCCCTGCCTCACTCCCCTCGATGACTTCTAACCCAGTCAACTGCCAGGGCTGGCCCCAATGCCTACCCCTCCATGTATGTGTCCACAGGGTCACTCAGCTGAGAGGAACTAAATCACTTACACTCAGCAGCAACAAACACACCCTGTGCTCAACTAGAGGCTACTAATAGCACTCTCCTCAAAGGAACCATTAGGGCTCCTTTGTAGGAGAAGTTGTATTGTCTTTAAAACTCAGTTATGATTATAAACATAGTTTTGGTTTAGTCTCAGGTATGGGATATGGGGCTGGTTTGGAGTGTCCAAAGCAGCAGACCATTTGCCTCATGCGGGCTCTGAGAGGAGCTCTTTGCAGGCTTCAGATAGTTTAATCTGAGAACTCCGGAGAGGAAATAAATGCCAGGAAAGACAGGGCTTGAAAGAAGAAGGCTACTGCTGCAGCCCCTGCTGCCCCTGGGGGCTGTTGATGCAGTTTGATGAGAAGTTGGGGATATCCTGAAATGAAGACTGGACATGCCCCACGGAACCCAATGACCCTAACCAGCCAGAAGCAGCCAAAGAGAGCTACTCCCTCTCTCCCCACTAACCTTTCTCTTCCACCTGGTGTTGGGATGTTGGAGGGCTTGGGGTGGAGAAAGGAGGTAGAGGCATAAGAAACTCAAATAAAATATAGATATAAAAAGTATGGGGTTGGAGAGATGGCTCAGAGGTTAAGAACACTTGCTGTTCTTTCGAAGGTCCTGAGTTCAATTCCCAGCTACTACATGGTGGCTTATAATCATCTACAGTGACATCTGGTGTGCAGACAGAATGCTATAAAAAAACGCAACCTGAAGAATCAGAAAGGAACTATATTAAAGGGACACAGACAACTGAAAGAACTCCCAATTGCCAAACCAGAGCAATTTCAACAAATTCAGGACAAAGTACAGCTTATAATTGTAACCAACAATTATGGGAAAGTCCACACTTATATATATATATATATATATATATATATATATATATATATATATATATATACATATATATAAGTAAATGAACTGGAAAAGAGAAATAAAGCTCCCTGTAGAATTCTATTCTTTTACAGAGCTACTTGCTTCCCCTCAGGGAGGCAGAGAAAAGTATTCATCACTTCCGTGGGAGCTACAACGAATGACTGCTCCCCAGGAGTGCAGTACAGAAAAGGGGAGAATCACCTTTATAGAGAATAAACTGACAAACACTACGTCCACCAGGTGATCAACAATGATAAAAGCGGACAGCATTCCAGCCAGGGCTACTTAGTGGGAACCTATCACAAAATAAAGCATGTTGATAGCACTTATATTTGACACAATAACTTGTAATAAGCTGCCTTCCTCCTCAAAGCCTATCCATACATAAACCACGTAAGAGAAAAATCACCCCTCATTGAGGGTCACTGTGCGTGCTGGCTAATTTTATGTCGACTTGCCATAAGTCCTGTTGAGTTTCTGTCCTGACTTCTTCAGTGTGCAAGTTTATGTGCCACATAAACCCTTTCCTCCCCAACTTGCTTTCTTTTGGTCACAGTGTTCCATCGTAGCAATATTAACACTAAGTGTGGGAAACACTTCATTAGTCCATTTTCAAATACCTCACTTCTCAAAACTGTTAAGGTCATCACAGACTAGAAGCCTGAGACACTGGCCCAGAGGAACCCAAGAACTATGATCATCATGCCTAATATACACCACACTGGTGTCTGATTAGGATATAAGAGGACACCAGGACGCCAGGCAAAACTAAAGAAATCTGTCTGAATAAGGCAAATGAAGTTAACGTTGTATGAATTTGGTTCTGCAGTTGCAATGTGCACCCTACACTAACTGATCTTAAAAGGGGAAACTGAGCATGGAAGGTATAGGAACCCCATACTAAGCTTCACCACTTCTCTTCAAACCTAAAGTTGGCTAATAGTAAAGTTCATTCATTAAAAAAAAAATTAAAGCCAGGGCTAGGAATGTTTCAGGGGTAGAACATCTGCCTGGTATGCCTGGGTTCAACATCTAGTACCATATTCAGTGTCTCTCCAGTTAACCAAGTCAAAAATCAAACTCCTTAACCCTCACCCACCAAGTCATTGTTCGTCTCTGCCCCATCCCTCACATCTCCTGCTGCGCTCCTGCTTCTCGCAGAGTAGCCTGCCTTCCTGCATGACCTGAGACCAGCCAAGCTGGAGAGCTTTCTCCCTCTGACTAGCTGGTATGACCCTGCCATGGCTTCCGTTTTTCAATTTTTGTTTCAAACTTTACTGTATCAACAAACTCTTCCACACCCTGTTTCAGTTTCACCATTATCAGAAGAATAAGGTCTACCTCCCACCAAATTGCTTAACATTTTCAGGCACACTACTGCAGTACTCCCAGCCCCTTATCTTACTTGAATACTTGTATTCTATTGTAATTTGCTACTTTACCATTTAGAGGCCGTCTCCATTCTAAACACAGGACAGTGCCGGAGACAAGGACTTTATACTCTGTTTTGGATCTGTTCACAGATGCACCTCTCAAAGCAGCGTCTGTACTCTAAGCTTCTGCCTAAGTTTAATTTTCAGATATAAGCAGATGTCACCATCAAAACTAACTGCTCTTTGTTGTTGTTTTTTGGTGGGGGGGGGGGAGGGTGGTAGGTACTGAGGACTGAACCTAGAGCTTCACATACAGGACATAAGTGCTCTGAACTGCAGCTCCAGTTTCAAAAATTTATGTTTCAATAAAGCGGATAAATGTTAAATGTCTAACTAGACATTTAACTTTTGGACCTTGAAGCAACTATACTGCCGTCTACTGTACAATAGCTTTCCTCTGTACTGCTGAAAACAAAACAAACAAAAAACAGCAAAAACGGAGCTGGAGACATGGCTCAGTGGTTAAGAGCACTGGCTGCTCTTCCAGAGGACCCACATTTGATTCCCTGTGGCCACAGGGCAGTTCATAAATCTGTGTAACTCTAGTTCCAGGGGACCTGACAAATCTTCTGGCCTCCTTGGACATTGCACGCACATGGTGCACAAATATGACAGGCAAACCACCCCCCACACACACACACACAAAACAACCTAAAAAGTACCATTTGCTATTTATCAAGAGATAATACAATCTAGTTCCATTTTCTAACATGTTATTTTTCTGTGTATACACAGAAAAATTTGAAGGTTGTCAAAACCACTTTTCTTCCCCCTCACCCCCAACATTTTGTTCTTAGTTTTTGTTTTGGAGTTTGTTTGTTTTGCTTTGTATAATAAGATTGGAACTTTACCCCCAAACTATAATACCAGCTCTTAAGTGGCTCTTTAATTTCTTTCTCTTTCTAAAGAGACAAGGTATATATCTCTAGCGGAGAGTGGACATTCCTGAAAATGTAGAACACAGAATTTACCGTGAAATCAACCGAGATCTCTGAAATCAACAAATGTCTCTCTTCTCTGAATTCCCAGAGCCTAAAAGTAGCCTTCAGCCGTCAGAAAGGCCTCTTAACCACAAAAGCAGCAGCTTGGATTGGTGAGGATTAAAGCAGCCTGCAAAATCATGGTCTTTAGTAAACAGCACTCCAAAACACTGTATTCTTAAAATAAGTAAGTTTTGCCTTCTTTAAAATAAATAAAACGCTAAAGCTGGATGCGGTGACGCACGCCTGTAACTCTGGGAGGCTGAGAAGGGCAGATATTTGTGAGTTCGAGACCAGCTTGGTCTACAAAGTGAATACTGGACAGCCAAGGCTACACGGAGAAACCCTGTCTCACATAAAACAAACAAAAAATACATTTCAGTGAGGCTCAATGAGCATCCCAAAGTTATAAACAAACCAGAAGCACCGAAAAGCTACAGAAACTGCCAAGCGAATGGCCTTGGACGGCTAGATCTACAAAAGTTAAGACTCTCAGAAGATGCTGCAACCCACGAATAAAGTGACAAGCCGGCTGCTTTGGGACCTCCAGCTCGGCATGGAAAAGGAAATCGGTCAGCATCTGCAGAGGGAGTCTGTGTGAAAAACGCACAACGCCTCAGCGCCCGCGGGCGCACTCACCAGGGACCGCCGTGCCCAGTCCGAACGTCCCTGCAGCCGGAAGGAGCGGAACGGAGGCAGGCGGACTCAGTGCGACACTCAAAGCGCGCCGTTGCCGTCACAGTGCGCACAGTTCTTTGGTTCCTGGAGAGAGTTTTTTTTTTTCGTTCCGGCCCCCATTCACAAAGCGCCGTAGAAGATGGCGCAGGCGCAGCGCTGTCACGTGGGCGCTTCCTAGACGCGCAGTGGGCCAGCCCCTGGGAGAGGCTCAGGAGCCCGGAGTTCTTGCCGCCATGGCCAAGTCCAGCCTGGGGCCGGAGTCCGACAGCACCGCCGCCGTGGCGGTGCTAAAGCGGGCCGTGGAGCTGGATGCAGAGTCCCGGTACCAGCAGGCTCTGGTGTGTTACCAGGAGGGGATTGACATGCTCCTGCAGATTCTGAAAGGTGAGCTGGTTTCGGTTTCTGCTCTGTTTGGGACTGAGCGATCCTTGAGAAAACGAAACTTTTTAACTATCAGGAAGCATTCCAAATCAGAAGGTATATTCTCATACTCTGCAGGACAGCAGAGGTGGCGGCCTTTACAATAGACTGATATTTTCACGAAGGCGAATAAGTCACTATTCTAAAATATAAAAGACATAACCAAATATAAGATACAAGCCTTGATAGGTCTTGCGTTTGAATGATTTTTTTTTCTCAGTTTGCGACATGATTTTCCTCCTCCCTCTGTCTCTCCTCCCTGCCCTCACCGCAACTATGTCCCAGTGAGGTGCATTGGGTGGAAGTTTGTTTACAGGAACATGTGCATTTTACCAGTAACTACACCACTGAAGAAACTGTCTCTCCCGCTCCCATCAACGATCATATATGAATATACGATATATATATATATATATCACTGTTCTATAGGCATTAACATACTGATGTAGAAGGCAGTTTGACAGATACATCATGTTGATTTATTAAAACAATAAAACAACAGCAATAGCTTTCCAGCTGAACCTAAGACCTCCACAGACTTCGACTCTCAGTCATGTTTAAAGTGCCAGATGTGAATTCTCTCCTGTCAAGCAAGCATCAGAGACAGTGAGAAAGCAGTTGGTTACCCCATAACACATTTGCCACCATTGCACCAATGGGCTCGTCTTGCAGACTGTGGTAGCACCATGGAACTATCCAAGGGATGTGATGTCTTCAGGAATAGAATCTTGACACCTAGTTTTGGTGGGCATTCTAAAGCAGTGTCAATTCCTGTGTTGTTTTGGGGACCTCACAGGCCTCCTTGGCCAACACCTGGGGAGGTAGCCCACTCCCAGCGCTGGAATTTACCTTTAGTAAACCTTGTTTCTGGGAGCGGCTTTATCTAGCCACAGAGAATACCTCCACTTAGAATTTTTAAAAACTTTTTTTTTAATTTATTTACTTATTTTGATTAGCTTACTGTCCTAGTTAGGGTTACTATTGCTATGATGAAACACCATAACCAAAAGCAAGTTGGGGAGGAAAGGTTTTATTTGGCTTACACTTCCACATCACATGTACTTCAATCACTGAAGGAAGTCAGGACAGGAATTCAAGCAGAGCAGGAACCAGGAGGCAGGAGCTGATGCAGAGGCCATGGAGGGTGGTGCTTGCTGGCTTGTTCCTCATGGCTTACTCAGCCTGCTTTCTTATAGAACCCAGGACCACCATCCCAGGACACCACCCACAATGGGCCCCTCCCCCATCAGTCACTAATAAATACTCTACAGGGTTGCCGACAGCTCATACCTATGGAGACACCTCACTCCCGGGGTTTCTCTGTGTAGCCCTGGCTGTTGGAACACTCTCTTAGACCAGGGTAGCCTTGAACTCAGAGATTTGCCTCCTTCTGCCTCCCAACTTCTGGGATTAAAAGACATGTGCCATAACTCCCAGTGAGGCATTTTCTTAATTGAGGTTCCCTCCTCTCATGATTTTAGCTTGTGTAAGTTGACATAAAACTGTCCAGTACACTTACCAGATATCAGCATTGTTAGTTTTGGCTAATCCTCATCTTCCTAGGTAAGGTGGGTAGTTTTATGTCAACTTAATACAAGCTACATTTATCTGAAAGGAGAGAACCTCAGTAGAGAAAATGCCCCCTATAAGATCTGTGATGACTGATTAAATGCCGTAGTGTTCATCTGGAGGTGAGAAAACAGTTTGCCGAGTTATTTCTCACCGCCTTTTGTGTCCCAGGGATAGAATTCAGGATTTCAGACTTAGAGGCCAGCACCTCTACCTGTCGAACCATCGTGCTGGTCCATCTCGCGCCTCTATAGCAACAGTGTTTGGGAGATTACTGGCATCATAGGGAACTGCGTTGATCAGGGCCAGGCACCCCAGTGACACCACCACCACTTACAGCCTCTGTATGTCTTAACGTTGTCACACAGGACTCATGGACCTCTGAGGGACCTTCACCATATCCAGGAGAAGAGGGGAGAAGCTCTTTCTTTGTTCAGGAGAAATACAGAAAGGGTGAAGCCAGAAGCTAATGAGAATAATTATACATACAGTGTTGTGGGTGAGAAAGTCATAGGAAGGAGGGAGGAAAGAGTGGGAAAGATAAAGAATGACTGACAACTTCTGAGCTCCTCAGTCGCAGTGCAGAAGGACAGGGAGAAGGCAGCTGGTCTGGGGATAGAGCTCAGTTGGCTGCAGGCTTATCTAGCTGCTCAGAGGCCTAGGCTTGATTCTCAGGAATCAGAGTGAATATATGTAAAACTGGGCACCGGGTTGCACATCTGTAATTGCAGCACTTGGGAGATGAAACAGGGAGATCAGAGGTTCAAGATCATTCTTGGATACTTGTCTAATCTGAAGCCTCTCTGGGCTTACATGAGATTCTTTCTCAAGAGAAGAAAAAACAGGAGGAAAGAGGGGAAATACAACTCCACGCATGCAAGTATGGCAAGTATGGTATCGTGTGCTAGTTGGTAACTTTGTTTCTCACTCTGGTATGGGGTAGGAGTCCTGAAACTCCCTTATGTGTACCTACAATTAAGTGAAGAAAATATTTTTGCGTAGTCAAGGAAGTTATAAGCAAGGAAAGGGAGAAGGCTGGAATGAACTTTACTAGGTCAAAGTTCTCATCATAACTTGGGTTTTAAAGTGCACATGCAGTCAGGTAGAAAAAAAAAATGCCTTTAAAAGTATACATGTTAGCAAACCTACATGAGCTTCTAGCTGGACTGGCTGAGAGAGCCTGGAAGTTATGGTAGGTCGGCCCCCAAACTGCTGTTCTATAAAAAAACAGGTTTCTGGAAAATGCATCAATAGTAAGGAAGTGTGCCAGGCCTGGTGGTACAGTCTGTAATCCCAGTACCAGGGCAGCTGAGGTAAGGCGATCACAGCATAGGCTGTGTAGTTCCAGTCCAGTCTGGGGTACACAGGGTGACCCTGTCTTAAACCAACTACCTTGCGAAAGCTAAGAGTAAGGAAGAGTTCGAAAGTGCTCAAATGTTGACAGCATAAAAGGACCAACATGAAACACCTCAGAGCCAAAGCTGATCAAATACAATGGTGATGGATTGTGTACCACAGGGTAACAGAAACTCCCACGAGTTAATGCTGATCAGTAAGTGAGTGAGTGTATGACTGCATTAAAAAACAAATGACGGTGGGAAAATTGCTGCTTTGTAAGCAGGAATTGCTTGTTGCCACAAGGAGAATCAACAGAGACTGAAGTGAGAGGGGAAAGGGTGTTTTTAACTATGCAGGAGTGTAATGATGGCTAGAAAAATCTAAACTAGTGCTTGGCCAGGTAATAAAAATTGATGTGATAATCAGTAACAAGACACACAAGCAAGAACCCATGAAGGGTATTTTGCATCTCTGATATTTTTGCCCCAAATGCATAAATTTACTTTACTCATGAGAATACAGCAGACAACTCAAAACAACAGACAACTAAGGTTTCTGGAAGGGCCACAGTATAGTTTACCAGTTTAATTTTCCATCTTGGAAATGAGTGAATTCAGGGACCTGGGGATCTTGCTCAGTGATCACTCGTGTGCTTAGCACCCGTTAGGCTCTGGGTTCAGTTCCCAACACCACACGTACACAAATATACATGAGGTGTTTAAAAATGAAATTAAAAAATAATTAGGAAACTACGGCTAATGTCAAAGGAAGGAAAGAGCCAGATGTGGTTTGGGGGTTAAGAGCAGGGTGAGCTTTATTGATAAAATATTCTGAAAAATGACTTCCTGGGTTTTTTGTTTGTTTGGATTGGGGTTTTTTTGTTTTTTGTTTGTTTGTTTGTTTTGGTAGCTGGAGAAATAATTGAGCATTAACTATAATGTGGAGACCTAAAAGAATGGCTAATAATTGGTAAGTGGTGTCTTATCTTTTAATTCTGTTAGAGTTTCCAACCTGTGGGTAATTAGGAAGAGGTGCACAATGTTGAAGCTGTGATCCTAACCCGAGCTGTTTTGGGTACTTGGGATGAAAATGATTGTCTTCTAGCATCCTGGATTTGAGTACATTGTAGTAGGGGATTTGTGGAAAACTTAACAAATTGCTTGGACTAAATAGAAAAAACAATTTGAAACTTGAGAAAATTCCCTGTTTTGTTTTGTTTTTTTCATTCATAGGCACCAAAGATTCCACTAAAAGATGTACTCTCAGAACAAAAATCTCTGGCTACATGGATAGAGCAGAAAATATAAAGAAATACTTAGATCAAGAAAAAGAAGGTAAAAGGCTGTTTTGTTGGTGGTGGTTTGTTTGTTGATTTGTTTTTGTTTTTGTTTTTGTTTTTCACTGTGACTCATGGTGGGGCTTAGAGTCTGGTACTCTTTGAGGCCATGGATTCAAAACTCTTGCTTGTTGATGTGTGATCTGTGCCACTTGTACCTGGGAGCTCAATGGATTTGCTCTGTGTTTCCTTCTCCCTCATACAGAAGTTACTCTTACCAGTGTCTGTTTTTCAGTTTGGGACATGGAGATTCAGACATCCTTTGAGCATCTGTGGAAAACTTGGCCATTTTTACAGATGTTTGTCGATCACTGTAAAGTATGGACCTCAGTTTAAG
>CM053756.1:5240508-5300846 GCA_028658305.1 Pachyuromys duprasi
TGGTGGACTTGGAGGGGGCGGGGAGGAGATGAGGGAGGGTTGGGGAGGGGGGGAGGGAACGAGGGAGGGGGCTACGCTTGGGATGCAAAGTACCTAACCTGTGATTGATAACAAAAAAATAAATTAAAAAAAAAGATGAAAGTGAATAGAATAGCTAAGAAAATGCCAGTGGCTTCTCAGATATTGTTGTGAATCAGAGCATTTCAGGAGTTATCTATTTCTAATGATTTTAGGTGAGGTAGATGTTCCTCTGGATAAGTTCCCAGCTCATGAGCATATGTGTAGATGGGTGTGGCCACCTTCTGACTTTACACTTTCGCTCATTCAGTGATACTTGGCTCCTTGATGACAAAAGCCTACTTGCTTATGGCAGAAACACAAACACACATGGGACTTTACTGACATGGTTTTTTGTTTTGATTTTGCTTTTGCACAGTCTTATAAGAACTTTGGTTCTCATAGCGTGAGGTGTTTTAAGTCTGCTTAAAATACTCTGCAGCATGCTCAGCATGTGCAAGGCCCTGGGTTCAAGCCCTAGCACCAGAAGAAACAGGCAAACAAGCAAGCAAATGAAAAGCCTTAGAACCCAAAATAAATAAATTAATTAATTAAAAAAAATAAGAATTCAGGGGTGCACACTTGTAGTCTCAGCACTAGGGAGGTAGAAGCAAAAGGATAAGGAATTCGAGCTATGTAAGGAGTTTGTGGCCAGCCTGGGCTACATTTGACCCCGTCTTCAAAACAGAACTTTAGGAAACACTCTGAAAGTGCTAAGAACTGCTTCTAAATGCCATTGTACTGTTTTTGTTCAATTCCCGCGTTAGCCATGAAAGTATAAGCTATTTGAAATTGCAGGCCTAGAAAAGAAGGCAGATGCAACTGAGTACGGCTTGTTCTGCCCACTCTGACAGGGTCTCAGCCACACCTTTGTGCCATTGCTCCTCCCCTGAGGAAACCTTTCGTGGGCTGGAGTGCTGGTACAGCAGAGCACTGGCTGCTCTCGTGGAGGACCCCAGGTTCTGTTCCCAGCACCCACACGGCAGCTCACAACCATTTGTAACCCTCGATCTGGGGAATGGAAGGCTCTCTTATGACTTCTGAGAACGCTGCATGTATGTAGTACAAATGCGTACGTGCAGGCAAGATAGTCATATATATTATAAAATATAATTTTTTAATTAAAAAAAGAAACATCTGGGAGGTCCCCTTTGCCTAGCCTCTGTGAAGGCAGGAATCTCCCTTGGAATGGTATTTGTCTTCTTTCCCTGTGTGTTTGAAATGTTTTGCCACATGCATGATATAGAGTAGGCGTGCCATAGCTATGGGAAAATAATTTTAAAAGATTGTAACTCATCCTGACAAATCACTGTGAGCAGTGTATCAGCTGTGTAAAAAGAAAGCGTTCACAGGCGCTGGTAAGAGGGTCCAGTGGGCAGAAGCAGCTACCAGCAAACGTAAAGAACTGAGTCCAGTCCCAACACGGCAGAAGGGGAGAACCAGCTCCCACAATCTGTGGTCTCACACCCTCCCCCCACCCTGCACATACTCTGTGGCACGCTTTCGCCAGCATGCTTGTCCACGTACAAAAGAATGAAGGTGTAATTTTTAAAGTGGTTACTGGTCACACTCTTGTGGCTTGGGTTTTATAGATGGAAAGTACCACAAGCAAATTAAAATCGAAGAGAATGCAACTGGTTTCAGTTACGAGTCCCTTTTTAAAGAATACCTACATGAGACAGTTACGGAGGTTTGGATAGAAGACCCATACATTAGACAAACTCATCAGGTGAGTGGAATGCACTAGAATGTAGAGAAATGTAACTTGAAATGCACAGGCAGCTCTCTGTGTTTATGGTTCTCCATGGATTTGGTGGAGGGTCAAAAATACTGTTAAAAATCCCATCTGTGTTGCGCACACACAAACATGACAGTATAATGACAATGTGTGGTGTTTACATTGTATTAGGTAGCATTGCTAGTCTAGAGATGATTTGAAGCACCCAGGAGGGTGTGTGTGGGTTTGGGCTAATCCTGCATCACTTTAAATGAGGGGCCCAAGCATCTGTGGACTTTAGTGTGTGGCTGGGGAAGGGTCTCCTAGAATCAGGTCTTTGAAATCGTTTTATTAGACTTAGCTTTTTCCATTTAGGATGCAGTGCTTATAAAGTGCGGCGTCTTAGCTCTGCTCCCTGTGTCTAGTGCCCAGTAACGTATTGTAGCAGCTTAAATTTAAAACTTCCCAGTAACTTGCTATACTGGGGTTCTTCAGATGTTTCCCTGTGGAACACTGTTGAGTTGACTTAATCCATCCCTTCAGTGGTGGGTCCTGAAGAAGCTCCACTGGATGGAGGAGCCTGTCCCACCTGGGGGCTCCCCACCCCACCAGGCATTGCTCCGGGCGTGCAGGCGGACACTCTGGTACCGCTTGGTAACGATGGGCTGCGGACTTTGGCTCTTTCTGCTGGCATTCAGGTTCTTCCTTCTCTGCAGGCCACTTCTCCCCCAGCCTGCTCAGGAAAACGGGCCCCTGCTGGACCCTGGGAGGGAACTGGCACCAACACTAATCCGCCCTCATCCCTTTCAGCTCTATAACTTCCTCCGTTTTTGTGAGATGCTCATTAAGAAGCCATGTCAAGTAAGAACTATTCACCTCCTCACCTCCGGGGATGAAGTAGGTATTTGAAACACCTCACCTTTTCCTAACCTAGCGCTTTCAGTTACCAGTTTCCTGATCCAGCCCTTCAGCTAGATGTGTTTCCTTGGGAGTGACTCACCGTGTGGTACCGAGCAGAGCATTTTCATAAGCATTTGATTTGAGAGTGTTGACCTCATATTCAGCCAGTTTGAGTAGTTTGTCAGTTTAGTCTCGGGTGTCAGGGATCGGGTAGTCTGCGTAGGGACAGTTCTGTCCCTCACTGCATGTGTCAGGATTAGATTAAGGAGAAGTGCATCCGTGTAACTATAATTTCTGAGATTAGTCTAAGCAGTCGGCAGTCCCAACATGGATGACTGAGTGTCACTACCTTAAGGAAGCTGAGCATGGTGTCACTCGGCCTATGCCCTGAGCAGCGGGAGGCTGAGGGAGGAGGGATGTGTGTGATGTTCACATTAGGAAAACAGTTGTTTGTATAAAAACAATATTAAAAAAAGGAATTACCCATCCCTTGGTTGCTCCTTTGAGACAGTAATAGTGAAATGAATATAGAATCTTTTCTGTTTAATCTCTCTGTAGCATTTATTGTGTAGCTCATGGATGATTTAAGTTATTCATACTAGAGGCAGTAAATTATATTTCATGCCACCAATAGGGTTTTGGGAACACACAGCAAAGTAGTGGCCTGGAAGAAATAAAACAGTCCCTCAGAAGTCATGGAGTGCTGTTGGAAGTGAGCTATTCTTCGTCAATACACGACCGAGAAATTAGGTTAGTGTATGGTATCATTTTCATAGCTGAGATATATCTTAAAAACTCTAATGTAATATAATTACATACACATATTTAAATATTTAAACTTCAAGTCAAGTTCAAATTTAGTACTTTGCACTTTGGACAAGAAACCTTGGCTTACATTTGTAGAGTGCGTTAGTTAATTCTTTTTTTTTTTTTTTTCTGATTTATTGTTTATACAATATTGTGCCTGCATGTACACCTGCAAACCAGAAGGGGGCACCAGATCTCACTATAGATGGTTGTGAGCCACCATGTGATTGCTGGGAATTGAACTCAGGACCTTTGGAAGAACAGCCATTGTTCTTAACCTCTGAGCCATCTCTCCAGCCCCGAGTTAGTTAATTCTTAATCAAATAATATTTAGGGGTTGTGTGTGAATTGGGAAGGAGTTTTTTTGTGCAGACCATAGCCAGTGTTATGGAAGGAGGTAATTCCCTATTGAAATTACTATTTACCTGGTGTGGCTTTTGTGGTATGTTCTGGCAGTGTGCTGTCAGTATATTCAGCTTCTCGGTGATCGCTTCCTTCCCTTTAGCACAGTCATTTTCATATGATACAGCACAGAGACCTGTTTCTAATAAAGGTGAATCAGAAGCTAAATATGCAAAACAGATGGTACTGCTGCTGCTACTGAAGCAGAGGTGAGGGTCTGGGCTGCCCACAGGGTCCCAGCCCGTCTCTGCATAGGGGCACTGTGTTAGTCAGAGCAGAAAATATGTGTAAAGGGGATTTGTTAGAATGGCGTTCAGGCTATGGGCCAGCTAATCCAACAATGGCTTTTCTCCAATGCAAAGTCCAAGAACCATGGTTGTTCAATTCATGAGGCTGATGTCTCAGCTGGTCTTCACTATCCACTGGAATCCTGAAGGAGTGGGCTCTAATGGCATTAAAGAAAAAAAATCTCTTAAAAGTATGCAAAAAAAGTGTGTGCACAGCCATTTGAGTTTTAGTTAATTCCAGATGTGGTTAAGTTGACAACCAGAATAACCATCACAGGCCCCTTTGAAATCTTAGCACATTCTTCATGATACTTTGCAAACCACTTATTAGGGGAGGAGAGCTTGAGCAAGCTGAAATTCAAAAGTAGCTTTCTGTTTAATGGTTAAGTTCTTTCTCCTAAGTCAGGTTGGCTGTTGGCGCTTGATGCTCTTTTCTGTCTCCTTAGACTCAGCTCTGTGCTAGCCCCAGTTTGATTCAACTCATGCTTTTCTTGGTTTAGGGGAAATCTTGTTGCTTCTTAACCAACTCTGGCTTTGAAAACTGCTCAAATGTCTTGAATATAATACTATACACTAATTTCAATAGGTTCAACAATGGATGGATGATTAAAATTGGAAGGGGACTTGATTACTTTAAGAAACCACAGGTAGGATATGATTTTCTGATCAAGTGTGAGCACTGTTTTCTTGTTTGTTTTGGTGAACGACTAGGCCCTAACCCTCCAGAGTAGCTGGCACTATAGAGGAAATATCATGCTTACCTTTTTGTGGGTGTCGTTCCTAACAGTATTCTTCTTTTCTTCATAGGGTCGTTTTTCTCTTGGATATTGTGATTTAGACCTGAGGCCGTGTCATGAAACAACAGTGGACATTTTCCATAACAAGCACACAAAAAAAATATGATGTGTAATAACCTAAGTTATTTCTGCTTTAGGTGATCTCAGCCCATTTTCTGTTGCTCTAACTGAATACCACACTGGATAATGGTATAAAGAGCAGAGGTTTAGGCCTTGGCATCCGGGGAGGAGCCTCCATTGGCATTCCACATGGCCTAATGCAACAAGATGGAGCGGGCTTCTATAACAAAGCCTGTGAGGCAGAAGCAGCCACCTCACAGGTCTCCCCTCTCAGCAGGGATGTACTGGGACCAAGATTCTCACTCCTGAACTTTTCGGGGACACATTCAAACAACACCAAGAAAACACTGGGTTTGTTTTTATTTACTTCGAGCATATTTTTATAATGTATGAATTTAACAATAAATGTTTACATTTCTACTGATTTTTTGATCTACTCATCTGTAAATATGCCGTTCAGTCAATTCACAGTGCTTCTATTCAAGTCATGGAGTTAACTGAAAGATTTCACCAGCTTCTGGTTGCTGGACGATAGGTCAGCAAGTTTTGCCCAGCTGTTATGAGGACAACCGGATGTTCCTCCTGCTCCTGGAATTCCAGAATGAAAATCCCAGTCTACGCCTGAGAGCGGTAGGAGGGCCTGAGAGCAAGAGGGAGTGCACCTGAGGCGGAGATGGCGCTCAGGACAGCGCTGTATCTAGCATGTGCCAGGTCCTGGCTTCTGTCTCTGGCGCCTCAAGCAAGCACTGTAAGATAGTTGTCAATTCTGACAACTACTAAGATAGTTCTGACCATTCGGACAACCTGCCCTGACGCGAGAGACCAGTCCTAGTCGACGAGGAGCCAACGACACATCCCTGCAAGCTGCTGCCCTGCTTTTTGTTTCCCATGAACAAAACTTCTTGGAGGAGTTGGTTTTGCATTTCCTTACCAACAGTTCGTGCTTCTACGCACTTCCCCTTAGCTGCTGCCCAGAGCGCTGCAGGGAGGCCATTAAGGTCGGAAGTAACCTTTACACCACCTAATTCTGTGGACACATGTGAAGACTGGGTTTTCACGCTGCAGTAAGGGCCGGTTTCAGAATGGTAGTTTCCTGCATCATCCCTAGAATGCTGAGATTCAGGTGTGTGCTATCACACCCAGCACTTTTTAAAGTGATGTTTAACTTATTGGCATACATTAGTGTTACAGAGTGGGCTCCGTGACCTTTTCATGTATGTATATGGTCATGATCATACCCACTTCTCCATTCTCTCGTCCTTCCTTAATCCCCATCCTATTCTAATGGCCACTTTTGAAATGTAATAGCTGGCCTGTTAGGAGCATTTCATGCAGTTGGCCACTCTTTTCTTGAAACCCTTTTCCTCAAGCACACTTCTCCATCTTGCCTTCTAAATATGTGAGTTGGGAGCAGCTGGGTAGTGCATGGCTTGGCCTGGAGTCTGGTTCAGGCCTCAAAACAAAACAAGCTTAGTGCTCAGTATTCTAAACTTCAGCCTAAACTCGGTTGTCTGATGCTCTCCATAAAGAGCATCAGAAACTGCTGTTACCTGAGGTAACAAAGTAGTGGTTCATTCTAGGTGGGCAGCAGGCTACCATGAGCTACAGACTGACATGTGGAAACGTTCTGTGAAAAGTCGCAGCTTTGAACTAAATGAATGTATGTTCCACGTAAAAAACATTTTTACTCTAATTCTAACCAGTTATATTAAAACACTGATTTACTAAATCTGTCAATTCACATCTGTCAATCTGTCAATTCCATTGACCCAATGGAAAGGCCAGATGGAAGATAATACATTTATGAATCAGTGGTCATGGGGCGCACATCTTTCATCCCAGCACTTGGGAGGCAGAGGCAGGCAGCTCTCTTGAGTTTGAGGCCAGCCTGGTCCAAACAGCAAGTCCTAGGCTGCTAGGGCTGCATGCTGAGACCCTGTGTACTGACTGATTTTATATGAACTCGACACAAGGTACAGCCATTTTGGAAGAAGGAACCTCAAATCGAGAACACAAGTCTGTGGTGTTCTTTTGGTTGATGTTGAAGGGCCCAGCTCAGGATGGGCAGTGCTGCCCCTGGGCTGATGGTCCTGGGGGCTGTAAGAGAGCAGGCTGAGAAGCCAGTAAACAAACCCCCATGGCCTCTGCCTCAGTTTTACCTTTAATTTCTCTGACTTTCAATGATGGACTGTGATGTGGAACTGTAAGATGAAATAAACCTTTTCCTCCCCAAGTGGCTTTTGATCGTGGTGTTTTATTACAGCAATAGAAACCCTAACTTACACTCTTTGCCTAAATATATATATATAGTATATGCCTAAACACAAGCAGGAGAGCACAGGTAGGGGGTTAGCTTTGAGGAAAGGGACACGGTCTCTTCCTTGAGGTTTAATGAAAAGAAATGCTGAGGAAGATGGAGGCCAGAAAGGCTCGTGTCTGAAGGCCTCAACCCTTAACAAATCCGTCAGTCAAAGTTTGTGACAAAAGCTGAGGAGCGGAAACTAGTAACTGGCCATCGCAGGCCAGACAAGCCGGATCTGGCACTCTTGTTCCTTTAACAGATACTAAATGAATTATATATTTTAAAAATTTTCTTACTGAAACTGTCAATACACAGTAAGTCCCTTAGGGTCACATTATCCCCCTGATTCTCTCACACAGAATATTCCATCGACTGTGTAAGCAATGGTCATCTGGGCATGTCCTCAGTAGCGTGTTTGTTAACAGGGTGGTTTCAATGGGGCAGAATCTGCTGCCAATAAGACTTGTGTTTAATTTGTCACCTAATTCCAGTGGCAGCCAGTGACCAGGTGCCTTAATATCACAGGTTTCAATTCGTCCATTCTTTACGTCTATGAACACTTGAATTTCCAAATGTGCCTGCTCATATGGCACATGGAATGTGGTGTTCACACTAAACTTGGGAGTTCGACCGAATATCCACTCCCAACTTTGCAGTTCTTTGATTCTGCTGTTTATTCCGGGAAACGCTGTCTCATCTTCGGGGTTTATTAGGTTAACATGATTGTCAATCTGATGATAGTCAGCGTACTCTGCAGCAACAGCACTCATCAGAACGTCACAGGTCAGTGTGGGGTCCTTTTCCCCGAGGTTTTTGACTACGGCGGGGATGCTGGCAGTGGCATTGCTCTGTATCCCGTGGTACGGGCTCTTCAGCAGAGCCGACAAGGCCGCCCTGTTCGTATTGCATAACAAGGTGCAGTGGTGGTACGCGGCGGTCCGGCCGATCTTTGATGCGGTCCCTGACAGTTTAAACTGCCCGTCTAGCAACAGGTCAAACTTCTTCGTAGGCTGCACATCCAGCTGCGGTTGGACAGCGTTCAGAGCTCTGACAATTAACTTCAGATTCTCCATTCTGTCATACTTGGCTTTGGTGGTGAAGAAGGTGAAATTGATGTTACCCAGATCATGGTACACCGCTCCGCCTCCGCTCCGCCTCCGAGCCAGCTTTGTTCCTCCCTGTCTCATCAAATGGAGGTTACATTCCTGCCACGGATTCTGGTGCCTACCAATGACAACAGAGGGAGTGTTTCTCCACAGGAAAAGAATTGGCTTGCCTTCCAGATGTACATGGTCTTGGATCCAGTCTTCTATAGCCAGATTCTGATACACATCATGAGAGATCGACTGTAAAATGAGCCCACGTGTGGCTGGGATTTTAAAGCCAGCTGCTGGGACCTTATGGTGGCAAAGTAACCGGAAGCAGTTCTTCCTTGAAAATGGAATTAGCATGCTTTTAAAAGCAAGACAAAAGAAGATAAATTAATTCAATGGAAAAACGAAATTCTATCCTTTAGCTATTTGTAAATAATTATCCAAAACTTATTTATCAAAGGGTCCAGACCTTCCTTGGCTTTCAGCTTTGCCCGTAGCTTTAGCAGCTCTGTAATACAGTGGCCAAAGGAAATCAATGAAGATAAACTTTAGATAATTTCAACTAAAATGAAATGAGTGAGCAGTTTTCATACAGTATGAAATAAATACATTCAGTAGTATACAAAGTCAAATAAATTATCTTTAAATCACAATACTTTTTTTTTCTTTTTTAAAAAATTTAATCCAGAATCTCACTATGTAGCCCTGGAACTCACTATGTGAAGACTGGGCTAGCCTCAAATTCACAGAGCTCTTCTGCCTGCCTTCTCCTCCTAAGCGCTAGCATTAAAGATGTCCACTGCACCCAGCCTGCTTTGCATTCTGATTGGTGCAGTCTAGTGACTGGCAGCTCTGAGCAAATAGTGTTATGGCGTGTCTTGGGAGACTGTTCTCAATAACTTTGGCGAGAAAGATGGGCAGTGATGTTGAGTTTTCAACTGTGACACGTCTTGTTGCCTTCATTATTTTCACCTCTGATAATAAAATTCCTGACAACACAGTGTAGTGTTTTTGTTTTGTTGACGAGAGAGTATTACAGTAATCAGAAATTTCCCACAGAACCTTCACAACGCCCAAGGAAGAGCGCTAGAGCACAGACCCTGCTTGGTGACTGGGGCATTGAGAGCGGTGCTGCCCTCCATTCATTTTAGCTCTGTTATTTGTTTGTGTAACCGTGAAAGAGCACCAAGTCTGCTCTCTTAAACAGAGACAACCTGGCTCACCCCTAACAGACAGTTTATTGGGGAATCAAGGTGTAGAGGCATCTCACAACTCCAGGTGCTCTGCAGTAATTGGGAAATTTCACCTGTAGTCTTACTATCTGGAAACTTGGCATTTATTAGGATACAGGGCCAATTCTGGATGATCCTGAGTCCAGTATGTATGGAGAATGGTTTAGATCTTCATTTGACTAAAATCTGAGAGGTTGTAGACTAGTAGAAGAACAGGGATAACTTTTCCAAGGAATCTTGGATCACCCAAAAGCCCTCTAATGGGAGGCAGAAGGCACGGATCTTGCTCTGCTCCGAGTTGTACAGGTGAAGCTGAAGCATATTCCCTGTACAGAGCCCTGAAGCCAGGCCCTTTTGAAATGAGAAGTTGGGTCCCTGATCTATGTTGTGGAATGTCCAAACCCTGATGACTCTTGGCTAGCTCACTGCCCAGCTTTTGGGGAACAGAGGTTTCCCTCTCTGGGTTTTTACATTCTGCTGAAACCCCTTATAACCCAAGCCTTACAGGTCTCACAATAACCTTGTGCTGGGGTTTTGACCTGTGCACACACACACCTGTTTAGAACCCAGGTGGCAATGGGGTCACGACCCCTCCCTTCGCAAGAGACTGTCCACAATACATTTTCATGGAGAAAAATAATAGATTAATAAAAAGGAGAAAATGAAAGAATCCAGAATCCTACCATCTGGAGATAATCAACTAACATTTCAGTATAAACAACCTGTTTTATTTCTGTTCATGGGTATCTACCTTCACACATGTACATTTCCCCTAAAACTGTAACGGTATTATTTCAGCCACTTCTCCCTGAGATGAGACATCACTATGTTGCTCATCTGACCTTGAACCCCTGGGCTCAAATAGTCCTCTTGCCCTAGCTTCAATGAGAAAATAGATATACACTGCCATTCCTGCTCTCACATATTAAATTTACTTTTATATTATTTTGGGGGGTGGTCTGTGTATGCACACGCAAGCGTACTCTCATACACACAGGTCAGAGGTCAATGTTAGGAGTCTTCTATCATTCTCCACTACATTCCTGGAGACTGAACCTGGAGCTTAGTGACTGTCTAGGCTCACTGGCCAACGATCCTCTTCACAGTGATCCATGACGAACAGTAATAAACCAGAACGTGTCCACAGAAGTTGGGATTTGAAAAAGACCTTGGGACAGCCTTTCCTAGGGTTAAAATTGACACTCTTGGTAACACAGAGAGGTTAAGGTGAAATCGCTGCTTTTCCATTTTAAGGCTGACTTTGCAACTTAATAATTGAACAGCTTTAGGCAAATAGTTTTATCTCTATCTGATTCAATTGCCTTCAACTGATCAATTCAAGAGTGCATAGGATGACTGAACTAAATGTATTATGCAGAAATCATTCATATCAGACCAATATGGGATGGACTGAAACAATTGTGATTATAGGGTCTTCCCTTCTGACTACCTTCCTTTGCTCATTTGTACAAGTTTTCCTAAAAGATATGTCAAACTGGAATTTACCTCGATAAATTAACTATAGCCCACAATGAAGTAGCCCAAACTGGGATCTCAATAAAAGCTCTGGAACTGACCTACATCCTGAGTTAGAGCAGTGCACAGGTTGCATATTTGTTTAATTCATGCATTTTAATAGTGCCTGAAAAATCCCTACCCAGGCATGAACATACACTGTGAATTAAATATAACAAAGGTAAATAATTTGACTGATTTTGCATTTACTATAAGACATGCTTTGTTCTTGGCAGTTGGGATTCATCAATTAGCTACATAAAGGTGTTAACTATCATGGGGAAAAGAAAAAGCAGGGCCAGAATAGGGAGGACTGGAAATCTGTATGTGAGGCAAGTTTAAACAGGACTGTTAATCTAGGTTAAGTGTGTGTCCAGACTAAGAAGTTAGAAAGAGGGACTGGAGAGATGACTCAGGTGAAGAGCACTGTCTGTTCTTCCAGAGGTCCTGAGTTCCACATGGTGGCTCACAGCCATCTCTAATGAGATCTGATGCCCTCTTCTGGTGTGCAGGCACACACGCAGGCAGAATATTTTTTAAAAGTTAGAAAGATTTTATGTGCCACAAACTATTTTAAGTTATCAGACTAAATGAAACCGTCCAGCCTTTGAAGGACTAGTAGAATTCTGCTTCTACAAAGTCACTTTGCATGTCTCCTTACACTCATATATTTTTAGTTAAAATTTTTCTCATACAATATATTTTGATCATGTTCCTTCCTCTCCCCCTTTTCCAGATCCCATCTCCCTATGCACCCAAATTTATGTTTTCTTTCTTTAAAAGACAAATAAAACTCACAAAAACTAAAGTAAAAATAAGCAAGAGACCAATGAGACAAAAAAAAAAAAGGCTCAAAAAATTCACATACACACACACACAGTCTGTGGAGTTTGTTCCTGGGCTTGATGCCTTCACTGGAGTGTAGTTGATTTAGCCATGTACACTCGTAATTTAAACGCTTTAGCTGTGCACTGGATGGGACTCAGGAACTTGCTCGATCTAGGTTTGGGCTGTACCGCCGAGCAACCCCCAGCTGTCCGCTTTCATCTTCATTGCTAGTGTTACAATTTTTTTCTCAGAAGTCACAGACTTCCAGGTTCTGGGAGACACTTCTGCACTACCGAACATGCTTCTCCACGACAAAAGAGCAACGCCAGGCCAAACCACAAGCCCACCTTTCTCACAAGGCCTTACCAAACTATTGCTCTGCTACCTCCCTGATGATACGATCCAAGCCCGGAACGTGGTTACGGACTTAAGCCAGTTCTACGCTGCCTGAGCAGGCACGCGACTAGTATTGCTTAGTTTATCCTCCGCCCTATTAGAAAGCAGCTGTGCCTAATGGTGAAATTAGAGCACCACGGGTAATCTGCAGAGCCTTCGGTCCTAGCCAGAGTGGCCCAAATGAGCTTCGCGTGGTCCCCGCAACACCCACTCCGCATCAGCGTGAGCCGACAAGCTAGCATCTGCTTCCGGCTTCACCCACCTGCCACTTCCGGCCTTCCCGCAGAGGGTTTTTTGGCAGACTGAAGCGAAATCAGCACGCTGGGGCCCCGGAGCACGCGGCCCGTGAGACGCAGTTCCTCCCCTCCAGCCCCGCCCCGGAGCCCCGCCCCCACAAGGCCCCGCCCCCGGAAAACCACCCCGGGACTTAGAAGGGGCGTGGTCAAGCCTGAAGTAGGCGCTCTCATTTCTTTCCAGTCCTTGCTGGGCGTTTAATAGCAGGTGGATGAATTTAAAACTAGATTCATGGAAAGGGCACAGGCCACATTCAAATCACTCCGCAAAGATGTAGAGTCCGTACAGAGGGGTTCCCCGAGTGACAGTAGGGGTGAGGGCTATAAGGGGCGAAGGGAAGGGAGGAGCGCTTCTTGGAGCGGGTTTTGAAGAGGTCCCCAGGCACGTCACACACCACGCATTACTGCCAGCTATTACTCTACTAACGTGTAGGCACTGCCCTGGGTCTTTACAGTAAATATGAGGAAATTCAAGATCTGTTTTGAAAGACAAAGTGCATTTGAAGGAATAATTGTTCCCCGCAATACAAAACCTAATAATATACTGGAGTGATGATGTTTGCCTTTGGCGTGCTCCATATTGCTGCTGGCTAGAAAATCACTGCTGAAAAGGGACAGAACCACTGCAGAACAAATACATAGGAAATCCCCTGTAGCCAGGGTCGCAATGCAGTATTTTCTGCTAGCGATTGCATGGTAGCAAGCTGTCTCAAACATGACTGACTTACCAATGCCAAGGGCAGGCTGGTGATTCCACTGCTGGTTTCCATCAGCAAGACTTGGCTCAACTGTGCAGTCCAAAATGGTCTCTATTCACACTCAGGCAGGTTCTATTTAGCTGCCCGGTCAGTTCGACTCAAAGTGGCTGGACACAGCACTTCAACCACATTTTTACGGCCATGGGAACAACAAAGCCAGACTGGACTTAAGGAGCAGGGTAATGGACCACTTCGTGATGGGCGGAGTGCAAAGAATCTGTGGTCGTCTCTCAATTCTCCACAGAAATCAGTCTCTCCTTCAGTTGGAAATCCTCAAGCCTTACCTCTTGGAGTAAGAAGCATCCTGTGTTTGGTTTGGAACTGTTAAAACGGTAAATGACCAGATCTATTCCAGGGTATACAAAGCTATAACACAGACAAGACCCCTATTTATTATTTCGGCTTTGGTGAGGTTACTCCTTGGCTGGCTGGTATGAGGGTGGGAAGGGATACGGTCTGTTTATCACCATAGGAAATTTTTCTTGCTATGGAAATAGCCCCACATACCCTCTGCTTCTAAGTGTATTTTTTGAAATCTGAGATGGCAGCTTTGTTTTTATTTCCTTCAAGTGATATTTCTTCAAAGTTCTCCACCCTTTGCTATGTCTGTCTTTTGACCAGGTGCCCTCTTTTCTTCAGCTTCTCTGCTGGAATTTCCAATGGCACTCAAACATACTTCATAGTCCTCTGGTGCCCGCACAGCGCCTTCTCTCTGCCTTTTAGTCTGTCTGCTCTTTGTTTTATTTTCGAGACAGGGCTTCTCTGTGTAGCCTTGGATGCCCTAGAACTCACTTTGTAGACCAGGCTGGCCTTGAACTCACAGAGATCCACCTCTGCTTCAGGGAGTGCTGAGTTAAAAGTGTGTGCCCATCATGCCTAGCTCTGTCTGCTCTTCCTAAAAGTTTTTGTGTGTGAAATAGGTCTCTCCCACACACCAGGCTTGCCTGAAACTCACTACGTAGACAAAGCTGGCCTCACAGAGATCTTCCTGCCCCTGCCACACACTGGGATAAACCGAATTTACCATGGTGCTCAGCCCAGGTTCTTTCATTTAAGTATTACTATACTAATTCTGAGATCACACAGATCACACATCAAATCAATAAGTCTGTATGTATGAATACATGTAGGTTACACAATGACTGTGAAAGGTTAAAGAAACAAGGAGTTCTAAGTACTTCAGAGGCCTGAGAGGCCAACGCTGGGAAACCAACAGAAATGAAAAAGGAGTCTATTGTCAGATACCAGACCAACTGGAAGGTTTTGGAAAGGGGTGTGGCCACTGCTATAGAGTCAGGCTGTGGGGTCAGTTGAGATGTAGAGTTGAGTCCAGCTTCAGCAGTGAAAGAGCAGGACCTGATTGACAAGAACGAATGGGAGGACAGATAGATGCAGGTCCAGACAGGCAGATGGCAATTTGAGTAGCCTGTGTCAACAGCCTGGACAGAGCAGAGCTAATGCCCCTGGGAGAGCTGGGTTTCACGTAGACACACACTGGATGGTCAGATGACAGGTTAGTGGAGCCATCATGACTACAGGTGTCTGCCCTTCGTGAGGTCCCTCTGTGTCCATGGCCTGTGTATTTGATATGTTCTCAGGCACAGTTTTTCTGGTGTTTCATTATGTTTTTATTGTTTATGTGCATGTGCTCTGGAGGACAAGAGAAAACATGCAGAAACTGGCTCTCTTCTTCCATCAGTTGAGTTCTTGGGATCAGACTCAAGGTGCCAGGTTTGGTGGCATATGCCTTATCCTCAAAGCCCACCCAACAGCCATCTGATATGATTTTAATACAGCCATGTGCTCTATAGCACTAGTTCATTTTGATACGTGTATAGTGTGGCTCTGTGTATACTCTCAGAAATAAAATCATTTATTAGTCTGTGCTTCCTGGGGATGCAAGACAGATAGTGACAGGCACATGTTCACATACCTGCAGAGCCACCTTCCAAAATGGCATAAAAACTACTCATAAAATGGAGTCTCTCAGGACAAATCAGTCTTGGAGAAAACCCAACAACACAGTTTTACATAATAGGGCGTCACGGAAAGCAGGACGTAAGAGCATCCAAATTAAAAAGTTAGCTTCATCCCACTGCTTCATACCTTGAACACTTGATCTATCTAAAATCTATAGTCTTGAGTTCCCTCATTCCTCCATGAAACCTCATTGCGTGTACACGCACGCGCGCGCACACACCCCCCTTCTTTTTCTGGGTCACATCTCATATCAATCCATCATTATATCCTGCTACACTTCACCTAGACTACCACTTTCACCATCTACTTAACTGCAAGTTATGTCACCATCAGAGAAGCCTTCCTAACTGTTACAATTAAAATCAAATTTATGTTATAGCTCTGAATGCTTTGTTTTCTACAGCACATCACAGCTTGTTTCTTGTATAATGATGTGTCTCCTATGGCACCAGTATGAAATGGAATTAGTGGTTATTTTGCTATATCCCCCGCATCAAGAATGACTATAAATTAGGTGAATTTGTTACTTTACTTGTTGCTTTGACAAAATATCAAAATATATCTGACAGCAACCTAATTCAGAAGAAACAGTTTATTGGGGATCACAGTGTGAGGATATTAGGTATGACAGAGTATGAGGCAGCCGGTCCCATTACATTAGCAGTCGGGAAGCAGGGAGCAATGAATGCTAGCACTCCTCTTGCTGCTTTTATTTGGTCTGGAATCCCAGCCTATAGAATGACACCACCCACATTCAGAATGGATCTTTCTGCTTCAAGTCAATTATCCCTCTCTAGAAACTTCCTTATAGAGATGCCCAGAATTTGTCTCAATGACTGGATTCTGCCAAGTTGCCTGTCAATGACAACTATTACAAAAACAATGGATGATTTCTGCATTTCTTTTTCTTTTCTAAAGAATTATGTTCTGGGGTCTGGAGGGATGGATTGACAATTAAGAGCTCTGGTTCCTTCTAGAGGATCCAAGTTCAATTCCCGGCTCCCATATGGCAGTTCACAACTGTAACTCCATTCTGAGGGCATCTAATGTCCTCTTCTGGCCTCAGTGGGCACCAGGCAGCCACACGGGATAAAGGTATACATGCAGGCAGAACATTCACACTAATTAAAATTAAAAATAAAGAGAGGGCTGGTTACATTTTGTCCACTTGACACATATCCAGAAGGAAGGGGATCTTGATTGTTGAACTGTCCATCAGACTGGTCTGAAGGTGAGCCTGTGGGGCAGTTTGATTAAACGTGGATGTGGGAGAGAGGCCACTGTGGGCAGCGCCGTTTCTGGCCAGAGAATTCTGGGCTGTATAAGTAAGCAGGCTGAACAAGCCAGTAAGTGGCCAAGGTTCTGGACTGTACTCCTGTTTGAGGGCCTGCCTTGACTTCCCCTAGTGATTGTGATCAGGATGGATAAGACAAATGCGCCCTTTCATTCTCAAGTTGCTTTCGGTCATAGTGTTTACCACAGGAATAGAATGCAAACTGGAACTCCGTGGGAATTCACAGAGAAAGTATCAGGTCAGGACCCCCAAGACCAGGTTCTCAGCACAAGAGATTTATCTGCCCCAGAGGGACAGCGGGCAGGAATATAAGGGACCAAGCCAGGAGACAGAGGCTAAGGGAAAAGGGAAGAGGTATTTGTCCTAGAGGACAAAGGACTGCCTTAGGACAGAGAGGAGGCAGGCGTAGCCCACAGGCAAAGGCAGCTTATAAAGGAGGAAGCCCCAAGCTAGGCTGAGGTGTTTAATTTTGATTGGGCATGTTCATTAGGTGAGCCAAAGGAGGCTTTTGATGCTGGGCTTCAATACTCTGGTAGCTGGACCTTGGTGGTCAGCCTTAGGGGGAGCAAGTGGCCAGATAAGGGAATAGACCTTGGTGGCCAGCTTTAGGGATGAAATGTAACAGTATTTAGCAATGCAGAGGGAAAGGGAAAGAAGGGCAAAGCTTGCTGGAGCCGTGATCACCGTGCTCAAGCTGGCCAGAGTCCCTCCAGAAATTATGTTCCTACTCTACTATTAATAACCTTTATTCTCTGTAGGTGCTGGTTTTAAACTATTTTATTTAGGTTCCTTAATGTGTCTACCTCCCTTCCAATACCGCCCCCCACCCCACCCCAACACACCAACCTAGGTAGGAGAAAAAAAAACGTTAGAAGGGAAAGGGGACATAGACCTCTTTACATTTAGTTCCAGCTGGTTAAGGTCATCGGGTTCTTTAAGAAAATACCAATTTCAGTTGTCAGGATATCCAGCAGCAACAGCAGCAGTGGAACCAACTGCCTCCTCCTCCGACCGTCTCCCCCAAAGCCCTCCAGAATGTCTCTAAGTCTCTCTCTCTCTCTGCTCTCTATTTATATCCTCTCAGAGTCCTCCGAGTTAAACTCTCTACAGCTGGCAAAGGACCACACCCACACACACTAGCTGGCATAGACCATCCCTCGGCAGTCCTCGGCAGTCTCTTGTCAGCTGTGGATAAACTAAAAGCATTTTCACATCCCACACTTGGGATTAAAACCAAAACATATTTACAACTGAGTTTTTGAAGAAACCAAAACTTCCACCATAATTCTATGCCTTCAAATCTTTAGCTTCAACCACATGTAGGTTTTATGGGAGGTTCAAAAGCAGGTTTTCCCTAAGTGCATATTCTATCCCTGTTGTACTCCCAGCCCAAGAGTTTTGAAATTGGTACATTCTCTCAAGCTTTCAAAACTAGTCTGGATTCCTTAATTCAATTTACAGGTTACATATTATTTCCCCTAACTTCTCAAGGTGGTGTTTGGGAGCCCATGCTTCTTCGTTACTTTTTTTTTTAAATAAATTATTGTAATTTCAGAAGAAACATGCTCTCTGGGTCTTCTGTCCTTTTTATCTAAAATAATGAGGAGACTAAAACTAATTTTATAACATCTAGTTATGCTCGTAAAGTATATAATTTATGAAAATAAATGGTATAGAGTATATCATCTAAAGACAAGACAGTTATATTTCAGTGTACTTCCCTGAAAAAATTAACAAATTTGCTTGCTTGTGATACTTTATGGAAATGTGAGGAGAAACAAAATTCTTATGTTTTTTAAAACATGGCCTTACTTTTCAAATGCTTAGGTTTAAACTACAGCATCAGAAGACAGTTGTAAATTCTTGTATGGTTACCTGTAAGGAAAGACAGGAAAATGGGATCACAGACGCTCTCAGGCTCATTGTGTGAATTTAAAAAGCTTCCCCACAGTAACGAAAGCAGCCTAGTAAAAAGGCGTGTTCATTACAGCATGCGTGATCTTTGCCAGCTGTATTTCAGACAGGAGGCTAAAATCTAAGATTTATAGGCTGGAGACATGGCTCAGTGCTAGAGCGCAGTAGCTGCTCTTCCAGAGAACTCAATTCAGTTCCTAGCTCGCACATAGTGGTTCACAGCCATACATAAGTACAGTTCCGGGGGATCCACCTCTTCTGGCCTTTGTGAGCACTGGGCATGTATCTGGTATACAAACAAACATGTAGACAAAACATCAGTATGCATAAAATAATAAAAAATTTAAAGCTAAAATTTACAAAGATATTTTGAAAAATTAAAATCCCTAAGAGATTAAAATGCCAATCAATAAACAGGCTAATGAAATGGGCCACTCTTAAAAGAAGAAACATACATGACCAGTAAATGTTTTAAAAAGTGTTCAACAGCATTAGCCATTACGGAAATGTAAGTTAAAACTACTCTGAGTCAGTTCTATCTTACCCTAATCAGAACAGCTATCATGACAAAAACAAATCACAAGTGCTGGCGAAGATGTGGAGGGGCCCTTTCACAGTGCTGGTGGGAAAGCAAACATGAAATCAGAGCGAAGATTTCTCAAAAAGCCAAAAACAGAACTACCTTATGACTTTGCTATACCCAAGGTCTCCATACCCTACCACAGGGACACTTGCACATCCATGTTGACTGCTGCTCTATTCACGAAAGCGAGGAGATGGCTCCAACCCAGACGTCCTGAACAGATGAATCATTAAGGGTAACATTATACACATACGATGCAGTTTTACTCAAGCATAAAGAAAAGCGAAGTCATGGAATTTGCAGGAAAAGGGATGGATTTGGAAATTGTTTTAAAGGATGATAACCCAGACTCAGGAAGTCAAACACCACTAGTTTGTTCTTGCAGGCAGATTCTAGCTTTAAATACACAAGTAGGGGGCATGTAAGGGCGTGTGTGGGGGTATATAGGTCACGAAACTGCAAGGTGAGCAGGAAAGAGTGGTTTAGTGGGAACAGATAGGGAAGCCACTCGAGTGGGAAGGCAAAAGATCGGAGGGGATGCGGAGGAAAAGGGCAGGAGGAACAACAGGAACAAATTCCGAACTCAAATACAGCCATAAAACTCATTTGCTTTGCATTTAGTAAAAACGAGTAAAAAAAGCTTCCGGGCTAAGACGGGTATTAGAAGTACCCAGAAACAGTAAAAAAAAAAAAAAAAAGCAAAACAATACAACCCCCTCCCCCCAAAAAACTCCGTGGTATAGCACAGTGCTTATTTCTTTCCGCTTAGAAGACTCGTTTTAAGATGCAATTTTAACGCAGTTTGATAGCCAAAAATACCACACTGGTTACGACAACGCAGCCAAATTGGGGTAAAAACTTAGGCACAGTATTTAACATCTCGCGAGCCTTTAAATCTTTCCTTGCTTTTCCATCGCCAGTCTTCCTGGAGAGGGAACGTGGGGAGAAGAAATGCCAACCTGCAACGTGGGGGCTCATGGCTGGGTCCACACTTGCCAGTTCCGTCCTCCCGGGACGGGCAGACCTGACCAGAGGTAGCGCTCAGCTGCCACGCTCGCCGGGGCAGACCGGCTCCCCCTGGGAGGCTGCAGCAGGTGACCCCACCCGAAGCCTCCCACACAGCAGCTTCCCGGTTCGCTCAGCCACGAACGCCGCTGGCGACCCCGGGCACCCCAACAGATGGTTCGGCGCCGCGGCCCGGCCGCCGCGCATGCGCGCTCCCGCAGCCTCCGCCGGGCGCGGGCTGGAGGATGGTTACTAGGAGACCGGACGCTCGGGGTCGGCCATCTCGGCGCTCCGTGGGCGTGCGCCTGCGCGGCGCGGATGGGCCAGGGAAAGGCCTCTGGTCGGAGCCCTGAGAGGCGGGCTGTACAGGTCGCTACGTGTTCGGGTGCGCGCGCGCGACTCGTAGTCCCCGCGGGAGGGCGTGTCGAGCCAGGTACGCGTGCGCACGGGGGGCTGGGGGCGCGCCGGACGGAAGTGGAGCGGAGGCATCGGGGAGGTGGAAGGACAGCCCTCCTCAGGTACAGAGCGTGCGGGCGGGGCGCCGGCCAGCCGGGAGCTAACCGCTCCCGCCCTCTCCCCGCCTGCGACCCGCCGCGCCTCCGCCTCCGCCTCCCCCGGGGCGGGGCCCGCGGGCTGGGGAGGCGGAGACGGGGCGGAGGATGGAGGTCGGGGCGGGCCCGCGTCTCCCGCAGGGCCTCAGTAGCCGGGATGAGCTCCGGGGAGGACGACGGCCCGGGAGGCCGGGGGAGGGCTGCGGAGCTCCAGGGACCGGCGGCGGAGGTGCGCGGGGCTAGAGGAGAGCCGGTCCCGGGCGGCTGCAAGCGGCTGGGGAGAGCCTGGCGGGGCCCGGGTGGGCTTCGCTGCGTGAGCGGCTGCGTCGCGGCTGGGTGGGCGTCCCGGGCAAACCTCCCCTTAGTTTCTGGTGAGTTAAGGCCTGAGTCCAGTTCCTATGGTGACCGCTTCGCTCCCTGCCTCGGCTTGGTTGTTGGGGGACTGTTTTGCTTAGAGACACTGTGAGGGAAGCGAAGCTGAGGCATTTGGAAGCTCAACCTGTCTTTTCCTGAAGCCCCTCGGTCTCGCCTCAGCCTCTGCGTTGTAAACTGGGAGGCAGACGAAGGCAGGGATTGAGATTTTGCATGAAAAAACCCCTCACCATTTCTTTAGAGTTTGTATTGAGGGACGGCAGAGTAGGCTGGCTTTTGTTTGAAAAGTTAAGTGTCAAATGGGCGGCTTTCGTGCACTTGTTAGCCCCAAGCGCCGACGTGTATGTATACATAAGTATGTTCTTGTATATACTCCTCAGTCAAGAATTTAGACTTTTAAAGAAAAGTTGGCACAAGTGACCTGTTCGCTGTTTTAGCCCCTGAAGATCTGAGTGTCCCACAATAATCTTCGTTATAGATTTATTCTTCTACTCTCAAGGATTTCGAGTACATTTTGTCCACTCTCAGGAAAGAGAGGCACAGTGATTTCAAGGTAGAATAGTTTGTTAGTATAAAGAAGTTATCACTTTTATCTCTGCTTCAAGAACAAGACAATTGTGTTTTAATTGAACAATGAACTAAATATCCTTCCATCTTAATTATTGATGGAAGGTAAATTTTACATCAGTCAATATTGCTTTTAAACCCCAAACCTTGCTATTGTTTATTGGCAGTTTCAAAAACATTTTTTTAAGTTACTTTCCCAAGAAGAATCGCTGTTGGAGCCCAGAATATAACCAGGCAGAAATAACACGCTCTTCACTACCCAGATTGACAATGTTAGTCATTTCCTTGCTTGTTCTAATAGTTTCATTAACTGCTTATGTGAACACACACCTCACTGTCTGCCTTGTTATGGGACTTTATGTAAGGGTAATTGGAACAGGTGTTTACAACATCCTTATTGACACTTAAAAGATTGTATCCTTTTTTCTAGTTAGTTTGCTAGTCAGTGTTCCATTGCAATAGTACACCGCATTTACTCCTGGTGGACAGTAGGGTTTTAAAATTGTTTTTGGCAATACTCTGACAGGGTTATGGATATTAAAATATATGCATCTCATGTTTTTTTTTAAAGATTTACTTATTATGTATACAGTGTCCGGCCTGCATGTACACCTACACACCAGAAGAGGGCACCAGATCTCATTATAGATGGTTGTGAATCACCATGTGGTTGGTGGGAATGAACTCAGGACCTTTGGAAGAGCAGCCAGTGCTTTTAACCTTTGAGCCATCTCTCCAGCTTGCATCTCATGATTTAAGGGGAGGCAGTGTGAAAGGAAGTTCTTTCGTTTTGTTTACACTGTTACTTTCAGTCTTGTATTACTAAATCCCTTGTTCCAGAAAAGCCTTCAGAAAACAACTGAGCCATTTCTTCTGTTTCCGAGAGGTCTAGATTGTAGAAACAAGATGAACTTAAAGTTTGAATTGGAGTGACTAGAAAATTTTTCTTTTGTTATTTTTTACCTTAACAGTTTAAATATGGCTTTAATATTTTTCTTGAAGTGAATACTTCATACTCAAAACATACTCATTTTTGTTATAAATATAAATATGACATTCATAACATTTTTGTATGGTTATCCAGATCTGCCAGGGAATTCTAGCCTACTTTGAAGAGTCTGTAAATCTAAGCTTTTGGAGAGAATTGTAAGAAGAGGAAAGAAAGACTTAACCCTACTTCAGCTTTTGTAGAACCGAGTTTCAGAATTGAATTGAAAATATTCCAGTTTTTTTGTTTTGTTTTGTTTTCTCCCAAGACAGGCTTTCTCTGTGTAGCTTTGGCTGCCCCGGACTCGCTCTATAGACCAGGCTGGCCTCGAACTCACAAAGGTCCGCCTTCCTCTGCCTCCAGAGTGCTAAGATTAAAGGACTGTACTACCGCCACCACCACTGCCTGAAAATATTCCAGTATTTTAAATTATTGTGTCAATATAATAAATAGACACCTGACAAATCTATATTATGTGACTCAGTTTGCTTAAGAGCAATGATACTTGATGTGTTATGTGTGTGCTTGTGTATGTGTTACATGCACCTGTATACACGTGTGGGGAGGCCACAAATTGACACCGTTATCTGCTATTGTTGTTTTGTTTGTAACTCAGCCTCACTCTACCTGATTTTTGAGGTTGCATCTCTCACTAAGCCTGGAATTTGTCAGCTCAGCTCAGCAAGCCCTGGTGATCCTTTTGACCCTGCCTCATTACTAGGATTTCAGGCACACACCGCCACCACCCTGCCGTGCTTTTTTACAAGGCTCTTGTGATCTGAACTCTGATTCTTATACAGAATCTTGTATAGGAAGTACTTTCCTGACTCTGATGATACATTTTTAACTGGTTTTTAAAAGTTAATATACAAAATAGTCTGTTTCACGATTACATTTCATACACACTGTTATATCTTGGTTTTATATACCTTCCCATCTTTCCCCACCTTTTGCTGATTTTTTTTAAACATATAATCTTAACTTCTATTTCACTGAAAATTAAAGTCCTAGATAGGAAGTTTCTCAAGATTTTCATTCCTTACTTAAAATTTCCCTTATCTTTGCTTTCCTCATTCTTGTGGTCAGAGTACAGTACACATTTTTAATGGATTTTTCTCATGTTACTCACCTTTTCCCCCCTCTACTAATCAACATTAATTTATCTCTTAGTTGTTTCTCTGCTGTAGCACTTCATCATGTGCAAAGACTGTAGGGAATCTGCCCCCCCTTTTTCCAAATTCATTTTGTGTGTGTGTGTGTTTGTCTGTGTGTGCATGTCTGCCTGCCTGCTTGCTAGGGAATGCACATGCCACAGTGCACACCAGGAGGTCAGAGGACAACTTATGTGTGTGTTTGTGTGTATGCACACTTGCTTTCCAGGGTATGTCACAGTGCACATACAGAGGTCAAAGAATAGCTTGTGATAGTTGGTTCTGCTCTTTTATTGCCTGGGTCCTGGGGATCAAATTTAGGCACAGTGTCTCTATCAGTCAGGCCACCTCACTGGTGCTGGCCTGAGGGAAATACTGAAGTGGTTTTGTATATGCAGGTTTGATGTGACTCAGAAATGCTTAAGGTCAGAAGCATTGCCATTTCAGAGTTTGGGGACTCTGGGGCCTTGTGAGTACCTGCTCCATCCCAGGGATGGGGCCGAATGTAAACAAACAATCCATTAATGTGGTCTGTGAGGCAGATGTGTACAGTCAGAAGGTAATTTTGTATAACTTTTGGAGCCCTGGGGATTGACTTAGACCACCGGTGTGAGGTCACGTGTGAGGTCACGTCAGGTGTAGAAGTTTCCATTTGTAGCATCATGTTTTTGCTCAGAATGTTTTCAGATTGGGAGGATTTCAGGTTTAAATGTTCAGACCTAGTATTTGTTTGGTTCTGAAAGGGGTCTCTTAAAAAGAACTATGCATGCCTTTCTCCTCTAGGCAGTGAACATTCCTTAACTTTAGTCTTCCTCTAACTTTTATTCTGCATCTTTGGCTCTTGCAGTTACGGTGATTCAAAGCTTACATTTTATATTTTGATTTTTAATCTTTATTCACTTATTAGTCCTCTTTAGATTTTCTTTTGTCCCACCACAGAAACTGCTTTGTTTAATCAAAACTCATTATTTTGAAAATGTCTTAACTCTAAATATTTCATTGAGTAAACATAAATGTTTCATAGAACAACTTTGTGGTGGACATTTTCCAAACATAGCAATGAGACAATAGCCTAGACATCTTGAAATTTATATTCTAGTAGAAGGAAATAGACAGTAAACAGGTGAACAAACAGTGTAATTTCAAGTGGTGACAAGTGCAGTATCCTAAGTAGAGAGTCACCAAGACAGAACCTGCTTTAAGTAGGAAATAGGGGAGAAAAGACTTTGTGTTTGAACCAAAGAGTTGATGTTAAGAAGATGTCAGTCAGATAAAAGGCTGAGGAGAGAATGTTCCCGGTAGGTGAAATGGGCAGAGAACATGAGTCAAATCGGAGTGGAACATGTCGTAGTTAATCTTCACTGTTGTAACAAAACATCGTAAACAACGAGTATTTACTCAGAACAGCTCTGGAGGCTGGGAATTCTAAGATCATGGCAATAGAAGTTTAATTGTGTGTGTGGAGGGTGGTTCCTGGTTCTTAGACACCCTATTGTTTCCTCATGATGCAAAAGGAGAGACGTGAAAGGCCTCTTCATAAAGGTAATTAATTATGACCCAGTTTGTTTATATTTGGTGCTAGGAATTGAACCCAGGGCTTTAGAAATGCTAAGAATGAGTTCTACTATTAGCTGACCCTGGTACCTCTTAATATCATTCTGGGGATTAGGAGTTCTTCGTATAAACTCGAGGGACATACAGTTTTTCAGGTCAGAGCAACACATTAAAGGAATAGAAAGATTGATAAACGAAGAAGAAATTACCAGATCTTTAAAGAGAAGGCACCAACACATATGGGTCCTTGAGAAGCTTAGATTTTATTTCAATTACAGTAGGAAGCCATTGGAGTGTTGTTGAGCAGCTTCTGAACAGTTTAAAGTGATTAAGTTGCTTTTAGGGTGAAGGTTAAGTTTTATGAAGCAAGGGAAGGAGCAGGAAGATCCATAGGAAATGTACAGTAATCTAGGAGGCGGGGTGGGGTGGGGTGGGGTGGCGAGTGTAGGCACACGTGCGCAGTGTAGAAATGGGTGATGTCTTATTTTGGGTTTCTGTTAATGTGAAGACCTACCATGACCTTGGCAACTCTTACACAGGAAAACATTTAATTGGGGCTGGCTCACAGTTCAGAGGGTCAGCTCATTATCGGTATGGCGGCACACAGGCAGGCATGGTGCTAGGGAGGCAGCTGAGGTTCTACATCTAGATCTCCAGGCAGCAGGAAGAGAACGAGTCACTGGGCCTGGCTTGAGTTTCTGAAACCTTAAGCCACCCCCCAGTGACATACTTCTTCCAACAAGACCACACCTACTCCAACAAGGCCATACCTCCTAATAGTACTACTCCCTGTGGGCCTGCGGGGACCATTTTCATTCAAAGTCTCACATTCTACTCCCTGGCCTGCATAGGCTTGTAGCCATATCATAATGCAAAATGCATTTAGTTCTGCTTCAAAAGTCCCAGTAATCTATCACAGTCTCAATACTGTTTAAAAGTTCAGTCTCTTCTGAATCTCTTAACTGTAGTCCCTTGTAAAATGAAAAAGCAGATCACATACTTCCAAAAATATAATGGCACAGGATATACGTTACAATTTCAAAAGGGAGGAAAGGGAGCATAGCGAGGAAATACTGGACGAAAGTAAGACCAAAGTCAATTTTGGGCAAACTCCAAACTCTGCGCCTCCATGTCTGATGTAAGACACTCTTCAGATCTCCAGTTCCTTTCAGCTTTGTTGACTGCAATGCACTTTTTTTTCTGGGCTGGTTCCACTGCCTGCCTGTTAGCCGCTTTTCTTGGCAGGTAGCTCACAAATCTGGCATCTCTAATCAAGACAATTTAGGCTTTCCCTTCACACAATGCTCTTTCTGGGCCTCCATGCGGGGACACCCCTACTACATGCCTGGCCTTTTCTTAATTGCAGAGGAAGATTCTATAGACCCTTTCTTGTATTCTTGACTCTAAAGCCAGAACCAGGTGACTAACCCTCTCAAGTTCTGCTGCTTGCTGGGGTTGGAACATAGCCTGTCATTCAAATACATTTTCACTAACTTTCTGTTTTTGATGGTTCCTTCACTGTTTAACATGGTTGTCCTGAAACTCACTCTAGTCCAGGCTGGCCTTTAACTCTGAAATCTATTTGCCTCTGCCTCGCCAAGCTTTAATTCTTATTTGATTTTCTTTAATTCCTTTTCATAGGTTGGAAACTTAGCTGGATGGGCCTTTCCCTGAGGTCACCATTCTCTTAACCTCGTTTAATATCTTTAATCTGTGTATCTCCTTTGAACACAAGATTTAACTCCATTCTATTTCCTGGTGCCCCTTTAATTCTTGAACCATACATTTTGTATTTTTCCTGTCTCAGCTTGCTACATTTGATTAAAATGGTTTTCATAAGTATGAACCACAGTACAGAGTCTATACTAGGCTGTTTTGAGATTTCCTTTGCCAATGCAATTAATCTAAATCTCTTCATCTTAGCCTCAAGCAGAAAAAGCAAATAGCAGTCACATTCTTTGACAAAATATCACAAGAACAATCTCTAGGACATATACTAATATTCTTCTCTCCTGAAACCTTTTGAGCCAGGCCCCCACAGTTCAAATCACCTTCAGCACCTTTGTCTTCCAAGTTCCTACTAGGATGGCTCTTTAAGCCCCACTTAAAATATCCCATCACTTTGCTAGTCCAAAGTCCCAGAGTGTTTCATATTCCTTCAAATAAAAACATGGTCCAGTCTTTGGTACCAACTTTTGTATTAGTTTCTATTGCTGTGAAGAGACACTATGACCACAGCTATTCCATAGGAAACATTTAATTGGGGCTCACAGTTCGGAGAGTTAGTCCATTACTGTAAAAGGCAGGACGCATGGCGGCACACAGGCTGGCACTGTGCTGGAGAGATGGCAGAGAGGTCTACGTCTGTATTGGCAGGACGCCTGTCATTCTCTGCCAGGCAGGAGCCTGGGTGGTCATTCTTTAGTCAGGGCTGCTGGGAGCCTGGGTAGTCCCCTGGATGCAGCTGTCATCTGACATCCCCCTGCTGGGCATGGCACAGGATCTGTTGGGTTCCACCCCAGGCCTGAGTGCACTATGGCAGAGGCCCAAGCAACAGTGCTGTAGATCAAGGCCTGTGGGCTAGGCCAGGGTGAGGAAAAAGTTTTACATGGAGTGTTACAGTTAGTTAGCTCTTTTACAATGAGATTGTCAGTATCAGAGGCAGTAGAAAATAGGGAGTTCCAGAAGCCTGTGGTGATACCGAAGTGTTACAGCCCTTTGACTAAACTGCTGTGTTAATAGCCAGGGTGTGGGTGAAAGCCAGTGCCCAGTGGGCTTGCAGCTGAAACAGGTCTGGCAAGGCCCAGGTCCAGCAGTCTGGGAGGCAGGTCAGGTGAGATGCAGGCCTGGTGGGATGCAGGTCAGTGGCTGCTGAAGGGAAGCAATTCTGCCCTCAGTGAATGGCAGAAGCTTACTGTGGCTGGCATGTGGCTGACTAACTGACAGTTAAGCCCAGCCCAGAAACTCATGGTGGTTGGTCAGGCTCCAGCCAGCCTAGCTGGCAGCCAAGTCCTGGGAGTTCAGAATCTCCAGGGAGGAAAGGAGTCCTCCCTCCCCAGAATAATTGACAAATTTCAGGTGGTCGTGGAAGGCTGATGGTATCATGCAGTGCACAGCACGCAGCGCCCAGTACATTTCATGTGGAATCAGGGACTTAAAAAACCTTGGGCAGTGGGAAGGATTTTGAGGATAAGTATGTTTGATTTACCAGGGTCATGGGTGCCAGGGATACTTAATCTACGTGTACCAAAACAGTCCTTTCACGAGAGGGAAAAGGCAGTACTTACTTATCCTTATGGGTTGGGGAAGAGCTCCAGGTAAAGTCAAAGGTCATTGATGGGAAGTCAAGACACCAAGAGTCTTATTAGCATAGGATGGGTGTCTCCAGGAATCCCCAGGTGCTTGCTTATCAGGAAAGGGTCTGGCCTGTGGTCTTTCTCTAAGATCCTTACAAGATCTTGAGTGTCCAGAGCAGGTGGAGAGAAAAGGGAGTCCACCATCATAGACCGAGAGTGGGAACTATCCAGAAATGTCAGGCTTCAGCCTTGGCCAGCAGAGTTCCACACAGGAAGAGATGGCAACACTGGCCTGGCTTGAGCTTCTGAAAGCTCAATCACCTCCAGTGGCACACTTCCTCCAGCAAGGACACACCTCCTGTAACAGGCTATGGCCCTCCCTGTGGGCCGAGGGCGCTTGTGTTACAGCCGACACAGATGGATTTAGGACATACATGTGGAAGCGGAACCAACATAACTTAATGGAAAAGATAAAAGTCGAAGACAACCCTCCCCCCTTTTTATTTTACCTTGGGCATGTATACACTTGGTGGTGGCTCAACATGGGAAAGATCTGGAAAGAATGGCAGGCAAGGCTTAGAGTAAGGAGTAGTGAGAGATTTTAGAGGTTTGTTTCAGACATCTTAAAGTTGCTATGGCAGTGAATGTCCAATGAAAGTGATACAGTGTTAAACTGTTAGGTTTGGGGGAGTGGAATGTAGTAGATTCTAAGCCTTTTGGGGCAAGTAGAAGTTGGAGCCCCTATTTGCCTACATTCTTATAGTATTACGTATCATTATAGTACCCTATAATGTTAGGGTACTAATATAGTTGTGATATACTTTATGTGTTCTGAATGTCATAGATTGCTTGAAAGTTGAACTTATATGTTTTTGTTCTGTGTTGTCCTCACACATGATCATTGGTTTTTAGTATGATTATATAAAAATTTGTGAATAGATATGACTATTATAGTTTGATACCATCAACTAAAGCTGATTGTGTGTTTGTATCTGTAATATATCTGTATATGTGTGTGTGTGTGTGTGTGTGTGTGAAGATATATTTGAGAAATGTTCTGGTGTAAAGGTCAGTAGAACTTTACGGCTGATTAGATAATTAGAATCAGTGGGAGGAATTAATAAAGTTTAGTGCTTACTCTATGCCAGGCACTTTTTTTTTTTAGGTCTTTATACACGTCATTTATATTAATTTAACCCTTAAAATTCTGTGCAGTCTAAGCACTATAATTATTATTGTCCCTGCTTAATAGAAGAAGACGCAATCTTCAGAGAAGTAGTATGCTCATGACCAGGCATTTAAGAAGTAATGGAACTAAGATTATGGACAGAGGAAGTCTCATATTAAAATACTGTTACCTTACTTCCCAGTTGAGAATGAACATTTTATTTGTATTCTCTGAGGTCTTTTCAAACACCAAATGTCATTTTGGTTGATACTGATATGTGAGATCACTGAAATGTGGAGAGCAGTCATGTGGTGTGGGGTGTGGATATTGGCAGGCCAGGCACTGAAGTTTCAGGTGAGTGTTTCTCTTTGCTACCGGCAGTATTGCCTTGAAAGCTAGGGAGGGGTTGGTAGCAACTTTGGCATGAATTATCAGGTAGGTTTTTCTCATTTAATTCCAAGACTAGCCTCATATCTAATTTTATAGAATCCTCACTTGAGTATTCAGCTTACCAAATTGATTAAAGAGAAATTTAAGTTTGTTAGTGTAGCACTGTTCTGAGACACCTTCCTGTGAGGTAAAGAGCTCTAGAGGCTGCAGAGTGGTTCAATGACTGAGATGATAAAGACTTGAGTTTAGATCCTAAGAACCCAGTGTGCTGTAGTTGGATTTCTGTTGCTGTGATAAAATACTGTGACCAGAAGGAACTTGGAGAAAAAAGGGTTTGTTTCTGTTTAGAGTTTGTGTTAGTTACCTTTCTGCAGCTGTGATAAAATACCATGACCAAGGCAGCTTATAGAAAAAAAAAATGTTTATTTGGAGCTTACAGATCCAGGGGGTTAGAGTTAAAGAGCAGCATGCTGGGGAACATGACTGCAGACAAGCAGGCCTGGCACTGGAGCGCCTGAGAGCTCATATCCTGACCCAGAAACAAGAAACAGAAAGCACATGGCAGAGGCTTTTGAAACCGTAAACTCACCCCTAGTTTCATGCCCCCTCTAACAAGGTCACACTTCCTAATCCTTCTCAAGTATCCACCTACTGGGAACCAAGTATTCAAGTGCCTTAGACTTATGGGGGCATCTCATTCAAAACACCCCACACTGTCACAGTCATGATGAGAAGCCAGGGTAGAAACCTGAGGCAAAAACTGAAGCAGAGACCATGGAGGTGTGTTGCTTACTGGCTTGATCCCCACGGCATGCTCAGGCTGCTTTCTTATACTTCCTGCAAAGAGTGGTTCCACCCACAAGAGCTGGGTCCCTCCCACATCATTAATCCAGAAAATGTTCTACAGACTTGCCTATAAGCCAGTCTGATGGAAGCATTTTGTCAGTTGAAGTCTCCTCATCGTATGTGACCTTTGGCTTGTGTCAAGTAGACAAGAACCAACTAGCATGTCATGTAAAGCTAGATGGTAGCATGCATCTGTAATTGCAGATTCTGTGCAAGGATGGGTGGGAAAGATAGGTGAAACCCTAGAAACTATGGGCCAGCTAGCTTGGCATAGGCAGCAACAGACAATAGACCCTGTGTAAAACAAGGTGGAAAGGCTTGGGCTGACACCTGAAATTGTCCTCTATACATGTGGACACACAAACACACACATACATATAGACTCTAGGCAGACTGTTGGAGATATAACTTTCAGACATTGATTATTTTTAAGGTTCAGGTAAATCTAGAAAGCATGAATACGTGAACTGTTACCCATCTGTCTGTTTGTCTGCTTATCCATCCTATCTATCTATCTATCTATCTATCTATCTATCTATCTATCTATCTATCTATCTATGTCTCGTTGATGACATCATCGCAGCATAAAAAACAAAAGATCTTGAGAATTTGAGGTTCAAAATTGATCCTTAAAATGTTAGTGAAGAAGAGTGTTTCTAGGTGTATGTATTAAGAAACTTCTTGATCCTGTGACTCTTATAATCTTTTTGCCCCCTCTTCTGCAATGTTCCCTGAGCCTTATGTGTGGGAATGTTTTGTAGATGTGTCTGTTGGGATTGGGCTCCACAGCTCTGCATATTGATTGGTTGTGGTCTTCTGTAGTGGTCTCCTTCTGTTGTAAAGGAAAGTTTCCCTGATGAGGGGTGAGGATTACATTTATCTTTTGGGTAAAAGCACAAATGTTTATAGATTATTGTTAGAGATTATGCTGGTTTAGTAAATTTGTAGTAGATTAATAGTATTAGTAGATTCTCCTCCAATAACCATGACTTCACCAGCACTGATTAGATATCTAGGTTTCCAGTACCAGGCATGGAATCTTTCTTTTTGAATTATCTCTTTTGTTCTGTTTTAAAAGATTTGTTTATTATTTATGTGCATGTATGCACATTTTTGTGTGTTCATGTGCACACATATGTACATGGGTACCCACAGAAGCTAAAAGGGAGGCATCAGATCCGTTGGAGCTGGAGGTATTTGTGAGCTACCTCCCTCAATTTCAATGCTGGGATCTGAACTCTAGTCCTCTGATTAAGCACTCTGAGATATCTCATTAGCCCCAGGTTTTATACTATAAAATCTGAAGAAAATATTGCTCGGTTAATTCCACTTTCCTCATGGGAAAGTTAAAAAAATAGAAAATATGAATGTAATGGAATATAATTTTTAAAACTTACTGATGTGAAGTCACAGCTCTGTTTTAAATGAGATGCCTCTTCGTTATATTTCATTCTTTGTACTAGGTTACCACCAAAGAACATCAATTTGGTCTTGGGGCTCCAGTTTCTGAAGCTGGAAGAAAACAGAATACTCTCCAACTAGAACAAGAACTGAGAACCCAAGATAGAGACATCTCTACACTGAAATTACAGGTTGGGTTGGCCTTAGTTTATATGTTAATAAATATTTCTCTTAATTAATTTGGCATGTGGATGTATGTTAAAACAAGAAAATGGGAAGTAAATAATTACTAATTCAGTGGTTATTTAAACCTAATGAGTCTTTTTGTTTTCTTTCTTTCTTTCTTTTTTGAGACAGAGGTTCTCTGTATAGCCTTGGCTGTTCTGGAACTCACACAGGTCCACCTGTCTCTGCCTCCCGAGTACTGGGACTAGAGGTGCACAGCACCATTGCCCAGCATAAATCTAATGATTCTACAATCATTCACATTTTATAGCCACTTTGATATAATAGATTCAGAGTTAGTGAGTGAAAACTATGTGTCATGTAGTATCTTTTTTTTTTTTTTTTTTTAATTCAGGATCTTGCTACATAGCCCAGGTTGGCCTTCAACTCACAGCAGTCCTTTGGGTTGACCTCACAGATTGTTGGGTTACAGTTAGTGAAGCTGTGCTGGGCACATCAGCTGTTTTTTTTTTTTTTTTTTTTAATGCAGAATCTTACTTAGCTATTCCCAACCATGTGAAATAGTGGTCGTTTCTGTTGACATAAATTGCTGTTAAAATTCCATGTGGTTAAAGAGTTATGATATTTAGTTAGGATGACAAATAGGATTGCTTTGAAATTCCAAGTTAGCAGAGAATTGAACATAGTGCTCTGTACTACAGGTTGGGACCATCTGTTCTCCTGGTCCCTGACACGTGGCGTAATAAAGGCTCTCAAAACAGACCACCTGAGAGCTGGGCTTCTAGCTCAGTTGGTAGAATACTTGCTTTGCACTCACAGAGCTCTGGGTTTGATCCCCAGCACCACATAAATTGGACTTATTAGAATGTGTCTGTAATCCTAGCACCAGGAGATAGAGGCAGGAGGATTAGAAGTTCAGGGTCATCCTCAAGCTTCACATGGAGTTTGAGGCCAGCCAGAGCTCCACAAGACTCTTTGTGGGAGTGGGAAATCAGGGGCCTTCCTGTTTCCTCCTATTCAGTACTGCTTCAAAATGTACACATTATATATAAACAGTAACACTTTCTCCCTTTATTAAGCATAGATTTTCTCATATAATATAATCTGAACTCAGTTTTATCTCTCTCTGCTCCTCTTGAGTTCCTTCACACCTCCTCTCCCATCCAGATTCACTTCCCGCTTCTAAGAGATAACAGCAAAACATAAAAAACAAAAAACCATAAAATCCATCATATCGAAAGTTGGATAAACAAGCCATCAAAAGAACAAAAGAGCCCCAAACAGACACAAAAATCAAAGACCCCCTCATTCACACATTCAGAGGTTCCATAAAAGTACTAACTGAAAGCTCTCTTATATGTGCTGAGGACCTGGTACAGGTGTAGGCTCTGTGAGTTCATATGAGCTTTGCTCTGTTATTTTATTTTATTGTTTTTGTTTTCGAGGGACTTCTTTTCCTGGTGTCCTCCATCCCCTTTTCCTCCCTTACTCCTTCTGCCTCATCTTCCATGGAGTTCCCTGAGGTCTGAAGGGAATGGTTTGATGGTAAGTGACATCTTGTTTAGAGCTGTGTGCTCCAAGGTGTGTCTGTGTGTATAATGTCTGGCTGTGGGTCTCTGTATTTGTACCAGTTTGCTGTAGGAGGAAGTCTCTCTGATGATGGCTAAATACAGCTCTGATCTCTGAGTGTAACAGAATGTCATCAGACACCATTTTATTGTTACTTTCCCACTGCATTAGATTTCCGTACCTACCACCCCTCAAACGTCCTTCAATTCTCTCCTCATTACTTCCCTCAATTTCATCTCTCCTCTTCCCCCCATCCTCCCATTTTCATGCCCCCTCCACTCCATTCAACTCATAAAATCTATTATGTTTCCTTCTTCCAGGAAGATCCATGTGTCCTCCTTGTCCTTTCCTCTATGTCTGTACTCATTGGGTCTCTAGCTTGTAGCTTGGTTACTCAGTATATCCCAGACTGGTAGGCTATCAGTTTGAATTGACAGTAGGCACTTGAAGTGACAGTAGGCACATGCAAAAAAAAAATCTAGAAAGTCACAAGGCAGATGACTTTACGATAATAACTACTTGCTCTAAAATAAATAGATTAAAAGAAAGCTAGAGACTTTCCCTGCTAGTGTAGGCCAGAGTGTAGACTTTAATCCTTGTTAGGCTGTGACAAGGAGCCTCTGTTGTGCCTCTTCTTGACCTCTTTTCCTTACCTCTACCCCCAACAAGAACTGGTATCAGAGAAAATTGAGTAGGGAACCAAGACTTTCCTTTCCATCAGGTAGTAGGGAGGTATGTGGTCTTCTGGTCAGCAGAGACCACAGGGGTGCCAAGACATCTGCTTCTGCCCTGTAGGAAGAGACCCTTCCTGCTAGGGAGTGTCAGGAGAGTTAGAGAGTTAGGACTTCACCTGTAACAAGGCCTTTCTTATGATCTGAATCTGAATTGTTCCCCACAGGCTCTTGTTTTGATTGTTCAGTCTCCAGCTTGTGGTGCTATTTTAGAGGTGGAGCCTTTAGGAGGTGGGGCCTGGCTGGTGGAAGTAGCTCACTAGGGACTGGCCTTTGAAGGTTGTAACTACCCCTGGTTCCAGTCTACACTCTGCTCCCTGGTCCACCAAGATGTGAACCAGCCCATTCGGCCTGTGTCAGGATCATTTGAGTAAGGCTGAATTAAAAGGTAATAAACTAATTTTTTTGGTGGAGGAAATTTCAAGTGCTGTCATTTGTGTGGTGGGAATCAAGCTAGGGTCTTGCACGTGTTAGGCAAGCACACTAGTCACCGAGCTGTAGCCTCGGTTCTTGGAAGACGATGTTTCCAGACTGCACAGTATTCAGGCTCCAGCATGACCATTATTTACTGCCTTCAGACTGCTTGAGAAAGAGGAACAAGAAGAGCAGGAAAATGTGGAAAACATGTCGTTTGGGAGCATGCAGTGTGTTTAAAACTGCAGCAAGAGTGTGAACAAAGTGGCTCTCAGTGTTAAAGAGATTAGCAGGATTGAGCAGAAGCCATTTACTGTGTCAGCACTGGTGCAATGGGAGGAGTGCCTTGAGGGGGAGAGGCCCAACTCACAGCAGGCTTCAGGGTGTAAAACTGAAAATCTGCTTGAGAGATGTTTCTTTAAGAGAGTGCCTCAGGGGTGTCCTTTTAAGTAAGGCAACCCAGGGAAGGATCTTCAGTGTGCAGGACCCGAGACGACTCAAACTCTTGTCCATGGGGTCCAGAGCTGGCAACACAACATAGAACCATCAGTACGATACTGACTTTGGAGGCATGCAGAATGCAAGAATTCTAGTTATCTTGGAGGCTTACACCAATATTTTTGACAAAAGTCTGAGAAGCCAAGCAATGTACAGCTGGCTCAGATTTCCTGCAGGAAGTCAGGCCTTCAGTGGACAGGGCATGAAGCCTTGAGGGTGAAACCCAAGTTGTGGTAGAGAACTCAGGGTGCTGGAGACACGAAGAGTGTGAGATAGCTGCTGCAACATGGAGCAGATTTTTCCCAGAGTCCGTGCACTGCAGGCGCAGGCGCAGGCGCAGGCACAGGCTATCTAAGCCTAGTGGAGTGCAGTGTGGTACTCACACATTCCAGGCCCGGAGGAAGTACGTCTATCATGAGTTGAGTAAAAGCAGGGTTTAATAGCAAGGGCAGGCAGGGTATTCATGTATTCACTGGTGGTCTATTTGTTTTATTTTCCCACTTAGCAATAAGTTGAGCATCATGTACAGAATATGTGATAATAATTCATGATGCATTAAGGAGTTCTTTGTGTTTCTTAGAAGTCAATGGAAAGGACAGGTAAATAAATGATTTTAATGCATCTTATAAAATACTAAGAAAGGGCTGAGAAGTTAACCCAGTGAAGTGTTTATACAAAGACCCGAGTTCAAACCACAGAACCTGTGTGAAAAAGCCAGGCATGGTAAAGTTTGCTTATAATTCCAGCTCTGGGAAGGTGGGCACAGGCATATCACTGGGGTTCTCTCGCCGTTAGAAGGCAAAGTGGATAGTGCTTACGGTATGACGTTTGAGGTTGCCTTTGGCCTGCACACACACACATACACACATGTGTGCACATGCAACCAAACGCACATTCACACAAATTCACAGCATAAAGTGTGGGTTGCTGAGGCTATCACTCAGTAGGTGGAGGACTTGCTATGCAAGTATGAAAAATGAAATTCAGATTCCCATTCAAATTCATGAAACTAACTGCTGACTAGGCTGGCAACCCTCCGGTAACCCTAGTACTCAGGAAGTATGGTCAGGATCTGAGGAGCCAGATGGCTAGCTAGATGAGGCAAACCTGGGAGCACTGAGTTAAGTTGAGGGAGTCTGCCTCAGTATGTAGAAGGTAAAGATCAATTAAAGAAAACACTGTACCAACCCCTGTATTTCAAATGCATACACATGTGCACACTTACCCTTTCACCCCTGTCTGCCCATACATGGGACTATATACACATGCACACACGTGTACACATGCACACCAGAGAACCCATACAACACAACTGTGAAGACAGATGAATTAGAATCGTTTACACTCACATCGTTTATTAAGAGATGGCACACTATTGATCAAAGTAGCGGAGATAAGGGTGAGGACAATAAAGACATTCGTGTAATGGCTTGAATGTGAAATGCCCTCCATGGGCTGAAAGTTCTTGGGTGCCAGGTCCCTGGCTGGGCACTGTTGTGAAACTTTTGGGAAGTGGATTGGGTTTCAAAAGTGAGTGACTGTGGGCAGGCCTTTAAGGTTAAACCTGCCTGAGTGCTCTGTTTCTTGGAATGACCTTGATGTGAAGAACTCTGCCGTGTCCTTGATAGAGTCCCAAATAATAATTTCCACCCATAAGTTTCTTCTCTCAGGTAATTTTCACAGTGACCAGTTTGATTTGTGAAGATCTGGTATGAGAATGATGAACAGATAGTTTAGCACATGTGTCTGTTCAAGTGGGCTGCACATTTGGTTTAAAGGAAGCAGAAAGAAAATATTAAATACTCTGGATAGTAGGCCAAGAATGAACCAGCTTCTCAAAGGAGGAGTGTGCTTTCCTACTGTTGAGGCTTAGAGAAATTTCCTGAGGCTTCTCCTGAAGAGGATTTTGTGACATATAGAATATTATGCCACAATACTTAAAATGTTCTCAAACTAGTGCAGAAACACTGTCTTGCTTTGTCTGCAGCTTAGGTGCACACACTGGTGACAGTGGGAACCAGGCTGGACAGATGAGAAGGGCCAGGGTCACAAATGGCGACTTGGCATCACATTCTCAGTGACATGGTAGTTTCCAATTTATATTTTCAAAGAATTTCTTTTGAAATTAGAATAACTCCAGCTTTTATAGCTATACACACTATTTTATAGCAATTTAATGTATATTCAAATTTCATATGTGCACTCTTAGAGATTCAGAGGACTTTCTTTAATTAGTATGTGGCAGTAGGCCCAAAGAGAAAGGAATGGAAGATACTGCTGAAATTTAGGCCAGTCATGATAAAAGATTGAACTAGGGAAATATTTTGTACATTTATAGGTCCTCTTCCTTTTTTTTTAAAAAAAGTTCATTGCTTTTGTTTTCTGGTTTTGATAATGCATATTTTATATCTGACCTGTTAGTATGTTTTACAAAGTGCCATTGCAAAGATTTGATTACCATAATGACTTCTTATGTTTCTTAATATAATTTATTTAGAATAATAAATGGCATTGTAACGCATTTAGTTAAGATAATTCATTGTTGGGTGTGTTGTGCGCACCTCTAACCCAGCACTGAGGAGACAGAGGCAGACGGAGCTCTTCAGTTTAAGGCCAACATGGTCTACATGGTGAGTTCCTGGTCAGCAAAGGCTGTGCAGTGAGGCCATATCTCAAGACTACAGGATAGTCTTCATAGAGGGACACACACAATTCATGTTTTAAAAGTAAGCTGTCAGTTTTGAAAGAAATTATTCTGTAATTACTTAAAATACTCAAGGTTAAGGCACGACTGACTAAAAACTAAGAGTATATATTTAGCAATTTTGGCTGCTGTTTAAAGGCTTAGACTGGCTTCTTTTGGGGGGTGGGTAAAGGTTGCTTGTATTTCTTATTTAAATTAACTAACCTTCTGAAGAAGACCATCATGGTATCTTGAATATAGTATGTGTTCTATAGATAATTGTTAAATATGTTTAACTCACAAATATTCCTTTTATTTCACTTAACACATTTGTCTCTTTAAGTAAACAAATTCTCTGAGGGTAGGTCATTAATTATTCAAATTAACTTTAATTCCTTACTGCAGATAAATATTTGGTCTTTTTTTCTTCTTCTTGAAACAAGGTCTCATTATGTAACCTGGGTTAGCCTTGAACTCATAATCCTCCTGCCTTAGCCTTCTGAGTGCCAAAATTATGGGCATAAGCCATTATGCCTGGTTAATTTCACTTTTTAAAAAATAGTTTGATTACAAAACAATAGTAAGGAATAGTAAGGGATAAGCGTGGAATCCAGGAGGAGTTAGGGGAAGGTGAGTGTGATTGAAATATATCGTATGCTTGTTTAAAATTCTCAAAGAATAAATTACAAGTATTTTTTATAAAAGCTATTTAAAGTACTAATTTTGTTTTGCTTTGTTTCATTTTTCATGCAGGGCTTCTCTATGTAGCCTGTCCTGAAACTCACTCTGTAGAGCAGGCTGGACTCAAAATCAGAGATCAGCCTGTCTCTGCCTCTGAAGTGTGCCATCATGCCAGGCTCAAAATACTGTTTTTAAAAATAGTATTTCTATTAAAAAAACCTGAAATTTGACATGACACAGTTAAAAAAAATTTTTTTTTAAACTTGGTGACTGGGAATGTGGCTTAGTAGTAAGCTGCTTGCCTGGTATGCATGGTGGCCTAGATGTGATTCTTACCAGACTGATCAGTTATTTAATTAATATTTTCATTTAGTGTTTTTTTCAATTTGGTAACACATGGTGCGACATGAAGAAGACACAGAAAATTGTACCATCAGGTGTTCTTGCCAGCAAAGCAAATGTGCCGTTCTGATTCTAACACCTAGTTGTCTTTTCTCAGAGGGAAGCTAAGGGACCCTTTTAACGTGATTATTTTTTTCTGATTATACCAGATTGAAGATCTCAAACAGACAAATCATGACTTGGAAGAATATGTTAGGAGACTGTTGGATAGCAAGGAGGTGGTGAGCAGTCAAGTAGAGGACCTAACCAGCCATAATGAGCACCTTTGTAAAGAGTTGATTAAGGTTGACCAGCTAGCGGAACAGTTAGAAAGAGAGAAAAAGTTTGTGGTGGATACTGCCGACAAGGAACTTGAAGAAGCGAAGGTACTGCATTTACCACTGTAACATTTTAAGCATGTGATTGTAAAATTAAGTTGGGAAAGTGGAAATTTTCACACCATTGGGAGGCTTTTTAGTTTGGCATATGTTAAGTCTATCATAAGGATTAAATTACATTTTTCTCACACTATATTGTTTCACAGTTTTTTGCTCATATTTCCCCCTAAGTTTTATGAGGCTTTTGTAAAATTTCAAAGCAACAATAATTACACATGATATTGCTCTTCTTCCCCATTTTTCTCTGTGTGTTTCTACAAACAGATAAATTCCTCAGTTTTTTTTTTTTAAAAAGACTCTTGCTCCCTAGCCCAGGTCTACCTTGAACTCTGGGACTTCTTGCCTTAGCTTTGCGAGTAGAGGGGTTGCTGTGCGATGCCTGGCTCTATTTGTACTTTTATACACAGTGGTTTAGCATCTATTTTTAACAAGAATAAGAAAGTTGTTATGTTAAGTTTTTTCATCCTGGTTGACTTAAGGGTTTTGTGTTTTGTTTTAGGACATCATAACCACGTTGAGAGCTGTAAACATATCTTCTATAGTTTACCTTTACATTTTCAACATAAGGTTCTTTACTTTTACTTGAGGACACTTGCCCGGAGAAGGTCCTTAGAATTACTCGTGAACGCAGATACAGTGCTTTGTTTCCAGTTTTGAAACGTTTACCTTCACATGGTTGCCACAAAAGTATTTAAAGGGCTTTTAAAAACAGTTTGTGTGTTTTCAGTATTTCTCAATAAACTTGTCAGTTTACTTTAGCCTTTCAAGCATCATTTAGTGGCTAATTGAGTACAGTTTTCATCTTGACCATGAAAATTGTCAAGTTGAAGAGTTTTGCTGTCCTTCCTTTTTCATATTAAAAATGAACTGATTCCTTCCCAGATTGAAGAAGAAACATTGCCTGAATTCCAACCCTGAGTGTGCTCTTTGTAGAAAGCATTTATTTTAAAGGGTTGTTTAGGGTCTACTGACCAGATTGGAGCAGGGAGTAGGTAGGTATGAGGGTGAATTCTCTGGGATTAAAAGGAAGAACTCTAGGAAAGGAAAGCATCTGAGTTATAAGACCTAGGCTTTAACTAAAACCAAAAACATTAAATTCATAGGTTGAAATTTGCCTGGCTTAGAAAAGATTATTTCTAGGAAAATGATATTTGTATATGATGTGGAATTTGTATATGATTGGAGAATTGGAAAGCTATTTGAGCTTTTGAGAAAGAGTTTGGCAGCAGCTTTGAGATAGTGTTGTTGGAAAGAAAACATGGGAAACCTAGTAAATCAAGGACAAAAGAGAAACAGTTACTTTGGGTTGGTGCCTAGAATGGGAAAGCCACACCTTCATGAAGTTGTAGGGCAGAATGGGGATGTGAACACCAACACACATTGACATCCTGTGCATTAGGCATGCACTGTAGGTTTATAATTATTGATGGCACATATCTTGTCTAGGTTTTGGAATAAAACTTGAAGTAGTTTCTAATTTGATTGTTGAAAAAGAATGCTTGTGTTCTTACAACACCCTCACATATTCTGATATGTACAAGTTGAGTCAGGGGCTAGTGATAGGATTAAATTTATTTACTAAGAAGAATTTACTTTTGGTTAGTCATATTTTTAAATATTCATAAAGTAATCTCTTCCATTTAACTGTTTTGAGTATTCACTATTGTGGGTTTTATTGATATGTAACACATCACTTATGAAGCTGAGTGATTTTCAACAACAAACTCTTATATTTCAGGGTAGTTCTGTTTCATTGTCTCAGGAAATTGTAATAAAGGTGATGGTCAGATTGCAGTCATGTCCTAATGGGTACTAAAAGCGTCTTCTAAGATGGGCTTCCTGCAGATAGTGACTGGCTGTCAGCACAGCTCTTCTGCAGAGTGTCAGGCTGGCCACGTTCTAGATGGCCCAAGAGTGATAACAAGCTGGACTCTGCAGTGCACACTATGAGCCAATCTAAGATACATTACAGCATTTCTACCATCTTTAAAATATCATATATATATATACTGTATTTATATAATTTTCCCCCTTTCTTCTACCCCATCCATATGTCTCTCCATCCCAGTTCCTTTCAAATTAATGTCTTCTTTATTTTAGTTACTATTATTACATATCTATATATACACACACATACAGGAATAAATATATAAATACAACCTGAGTCCATTTAGTGTTGCTTATATGTACATATTTTTAGGGCTGACCATTTGGTATTGGGGAAAACTGATTTTCCCTGGTTGATGTAGAAGATTATTGAACTAGATTTCTGAGATCCTTCCATTATTATTATCTTTGCATGTGATTCAATTAGCCAAAATAATTGAATCTACCACAGAAAATAGTGTATAAAACTTGATATTTAAATTTGTAAATTTGTTGGTTATACACATACCCTCCCTATCCTTATCCTGATTTTTAAAATATGTATGTATATTTAAATTTTATTTTATTTTATGTATATGAATGTTTTGACTGAATGTGTGTCTGTGTATCATGTATGTTTCTTATATATCCAGTCACCTGGAACTGGAGTTACAGATGGTTATGAGCCATCATGTGGATGCAGAAAATCCAACCCAAGTATCTTATGGGAGCAAAACTCTTGACTGCTGAGCTATCTCTCCAGCACCCCCCTGCCTTATTTATTTATTTAGTCATTCATTCCTTTCTCTAGTTAGTGTGTACCTCTTTCCCACACTGTTTTCCTCCTCTGCCTCAGCATCACTGACCACCTTCCTGTCCATTGGTATGTGTTAGACATTCTTTTGCCCTTGGACAATTGCTATAACAGTATCTTTTTCCTGAAATGTTCACAAAGATTTTTTTTTGTGTGCTTTTCTTTAAACCTTGCTCCAAGGACGCCTTTCAGTGGCAGCTCCCTGACAACTCTGTTGCAAATTCAGTCTTGTTTTCCGGAAACACAGTACCCTCAGCTCTGCTTTTCTTTGCCAGCATAGTATGTAATTTGATGTTTAACTAACTTACTTTAACTTAAAAAATTGTCTGTCTTATTCAGTGTTCTATTGCTGTGAAGAAACACCACGACCATAGCAGCTCTTATGAAAGAAAGCATTTAGTTGGCTTGCTTACAGTCTCAGAGGCTCAGGCCAGTCCATTTCATGTTGGGGAGTACGGCAGCAGGTGTGGCCCTGGAGAAGTACTTGAGAGGTACATCCTGAGCTTCAGGGGAGGGCCTGGCCCATAGGGACAGAGGAGACTGACTAGGTATGGCATGGGCTTTTTGAAACCTCAGAGTCCACCGCTAGTGATACACACTTGCTCCAACAAAGCCATGCCTCCTAATGTTTTCAAATAGTCCCAGTCCTTGGTAGCTAAGCATTCAAATATATGAGCCTATTGGAGTCTCTCAGTGACAGAAATCTTTACCTATTTTGTTCACTTAAAAAAAAATCTCTTGAGGGTTGGAGAGATGGCTCAGTGGTTAAGAGTACTGGCTGCTCTTCTAGAGTTCCTGACTTCAATTTCTAGACCCACGTGGTGTCTCACAACTGTTTATAACCATAGTCCTAAAAGATCCAATGCCCTCTTTTGTTGTGCAAATGTACATGAAGACAAAATACCCATATACATAAAATAAATAAATCTTACAACAAATTCAAATGCCTTAGAGTGATTATTATGTGGGTTTTTTTTTGAGTGATGTAGAACGTATTTGATATATGTTTTGACTGTTTTCTTTCTTTTCTTTTTTTTTTTTTGACTAGATTATAAACTCTCCAGGGCAGACATTTGTGTTTTGTTGCATTCATTGTTTTCCAGCATGAATCAATATCACATTATCAGGCACACAATAAGCATCCGTTAACCAATTGTTAGGAAGTAGAGAAAACACTAGCTTAACAATTGGTTCTTTGGGCCAGTATATAATTATTTTTCAGGGTAGGGTTAGCACTTTTGTTATACATAAGTTTACTGTAAAATTGCCAAGTTTAAGGCTGTACTCAGTGGTAGAGTGCTAGCCTGGAAAGACTCAACCCCTAACACTACATGCACACAAGATTTCAGTTCACCTGGAAGGCCAGAAAGAAGGAAATAATACCCACCACTTTCATACTTGTGTTTAGACTCCTCCTCCTTCTGTTTGTGTGTTACTGGTTGTGTTTTATCTGTTCTAGGAATTGTGTGCTTTTACTTTTTGAGGAAGTATCACAGGATGTTCTGTTTTACTGAGTATTCATATTTAAGAACAAAAATCTTTACACTAGACTTATACCTTTTAATCTGTACAGTAGCTGTATTAGTCAGGGTTCTCTTTTTACCTTCGGTTTTTTGAGACAGTAGTCAGGGTTCTCTAGAAGAACAGACCTAATAAAATGAATCTGTATTTAGAAAGGGGGATTTATTAGAGTGGCTTGCTGGCCGTGGTCTAGTCAGTCCAGTGATGGCTGTCTTCCAAGGCCAAGTCTAAGAACTCAGTAGCTGTTCAGTCCATGAGGTGGGATGATGCTTCAGCTGTTCTTCAGGATATGTCAGAATCCTCAAGAAGTAGGAATGCAGAATCAAGGAATGCCTTGTTCTCCAGTGGCAGGCAGGGCAAGCTGGCAGAGAGCAAGTACTTCCTTCTTCCATGTCCTATAGAGAGGCCACCAGAAGGTGTGGCCCAGATTAACAGTGTATCTTCCCATCTCAGAAGATCCAGATGTAGTGGGTCTTCCCACTTCACAAGATTTAAGTTGACAACCAAGGATAGTCATCATATTAGCATAAAATAAAACATTGAAAATGAATAATTCAGAGTTGTACATAAGTTTATGCAAGCTATAAGTTATGTTCCAAACCTTAGAACCCCTTAATATTTTATAAACTTCAGCATAACTTCTAGAGAAATCTTAGAAGGATAATAAAGAAAAATGGATTGTATTGAATTTTACTGATGAAGCTCTTAATTAGTGTTTGTGAGGCCTGGGGCTTGGATCCTAGCAAAGGTAATTGTTCCAGGAAATTCAGATTTAAAATGTAACATCAGTTCAGGATAATAAGATAATAATGAGAGGATGTTAATGAATTACAGATATATTCATTGAACTTATTTGCTGACTTTAAGCAAAGAGCTTTACTATCTCTCATAAAAACACTTGTTTTGAAACACAGTATAGATGTGTTACATACATAGCTATGGAAGATAACTATACTATATAACTGAATATATGTGCATGTCATAAAATTGATGGAAAAAGTGTCTTGTGGGTTGGGTGAAGTGAAGGCATTAAACTAGTTCAGCAGAGGAGAATGAATGGCCCATGGTTTACTCCAGATTTTATATTGTTTTTCTGTTGTAATCCTCAGGATTATAGTTAATCTCAACATTTTGATCCAGTTAAATAATTTGGTACAATATAATAACTTAATATTTTGTGATTAATACTGGGTAAAGGAACCACTTTTTTTCCATTTGGATTTTTTTAAACTGTTGAAAGTAGGTAAGTATAAGGGACAGGTTACCTTCTGCTTAAAATATTTAGTCTGTATACTTTATTTTTAAGCATACAGTTAAATGCATTTCTTCTTTATATGCTTTCCAGTTAAATTAGTTTAAGTGTCTTCAATATAAATAACAGAATTTCTAATTTTTCAGATTGAACTCATTTGCCAGCAAAATAACATAACAGTATTAGAAGATACAATTAAAAGGCTTAAATACGTAAGTACATTTTTCATAAATACATGGTGAGCAGTCATTCTTATTTAGTTGGTAAGCTACTAAAAGAATTAAATATACCCTTTGACTCATGCCTTTGTGCACAGCTAAAACATTTCTGTTTTCTCAAGTGAACCCCACTAAAGGATGTTTGCGGGTGCCTCATCTTAAGAGTGTGCCTTTTCAAGTGAACCCCACTAAAGGATGTTTGCGGGTGCCCCATCTTAAGAGTGTGCCTTCTCTAGTGAACCCCACTAAAGGATGTTTGCGGGTGCCCCATCTTAAGAGTGTGCCTTCTGGTCCCCCTTTCATCACCATTCTCTTCTCCTAGAGGTTGACAATATTTTTGGTTGTTTTAGCAAAGAGCTCTTTAGCTGTTTAAAATGGTGGCTTCAGAATTTTTAATTTTTCAACATTTAAGGTACATTTTTCTATACTTTAAATATTATGCCTTTTATAATTAATAATTTTAAGTTACAAATTATACTTAGCAGTTGATGTTTTATTTATATAACAATATGAAATGAAAAATCTTCTGTTTAAACATTTTAATCTGTCATTTAAAGTGCTTAAAACACCATCTGAAACATGTCACCTGTTTCTCAGTATTCATAAATCAAATATAAAAGAAGTGTGTCTAAATATGTCCATGTGAATGAGAGTTCATGGGAAGGCATTCGAATGTGTGGACTGTCCAGGATTCATTAGCATCTCCATTTATTGAACACACAGACACTGGACCAGGTGCTTTAATAGCATGTAAAGATTTCCACAGTCAGTCATTCTGATTCCAAGATCTCTTTCAAGTTTGGTTGTTTCTAAAATCCCTAATTTTATATCTATCTATCTGTCTAATTTTTATAATTTACATATACTATATTACACATAATATAATAATTAATTATATATTTATTATACTTTTATATTATATTAATTATATGACTATATATAAATATAATGAGTAAGTTTTTAGATGTCCTAGTTTTATAAATATTATATTTCATATTTTGAAGATTCCTTTGTGTTTTTATTTTAAAAAGGATGCTATAATTTAGTTTGAAATAATTGCTTAATTTTTTTCCTTCCTGGCAAGATAATTTTAGAGACTGAAAAAGCACAAAATAAATCTCCATCTAGACTTGATTCTTTTGTCAAGACTTTAGAAGCAGACAGAGATTATTATAAGACTGAAGCTCAGAATTTGAGAAAAATGATCAGAAATAGATCGAAAAGTCCACGGCGCCCATCTCCATCGTCCCGGGTAAGTTTGTAGGAAATTCTTTAATCTTTTAGTTTATTTATCAAGTCTGACTTTTATTTTTTGGTTTATCTAACTTGGGAATAACTAATTGATTTCGTATGAATTACAGTATCAAAGTGGTTGAGATACAGGTCTCCAATAATATGGTGAACAACGAAGTTAGTTCTTTATTTCTAGAATAAGTTGTGGGTGGGAGATAATTAGACCAGTTTAGTACAGTCTGAGATGAAGGTGATTGTCTGCTCTCTAGTTAGCTCATGTAGGTGAGGCTGTGCTCTGCCAGCAGCAGGGCTCTCTCAGTGCGTAAGCGAGAGGACTTTTTAAGCGAGAGGACTTTAGGCCTGCTGCTGCTGCACACCAGCACTGTCGGCAGAGGGTCAGGAATGCAAAGCCGGCTCTAGCTTCGTAGTGAGTTCAAGGCCAGCATGAACTACATGAGACTGTCTCAAAAGCAAAAAATAAAACAAGAATTTGAGGTGTCTTAAATAATAATTCTAGGGTGCAAACTGTGATATAGACATTTTGAAGTCAACTACAAGAGACCGTGAAGAACTGAAGTGTATGCTGGAAAAATATGAGCGTCATTTGGCAGAAATCCAGGGCAATGTCAAGGTTCTTACATCTGAGAGAGACAAGACCTTCCTTCTTTATGAGCAGGTAAGCGTATACGTACATGGATTATATAAGGGATAGCAGTTACTTCTAGAGGTTTTCAGTTCTTTAGGTTTTATGACTGTAAGTAAACATGCCAGTCAAATTAATATAACAGTTATGTAAATGGATTACACTTTTCCCTAAGATATTATTTTTTCCTTTTCTTTTATTGTGGTGCTGGGAACCAAACCTGGCACCTTCTGCAGGTGTTCTAATATCTGCTGCTGGGCTGTATCCACAGCCCTGGTCTCAAGATGCTCGTAACGCACGGTGACATATTCCAGTATGCGAAGTGCGAGCACACATGTTATTCTTAATAGCTCAGAAAACATTATATTCATGCATAAAAAGTTTGATTTTTAGAATAAGACGTGAGAATGGGGCTAAAGTTGCAGCTTACTGGTAGTGTGCTTGTGGGTACGCACAGTACCCTAGGTTTCAACCCCAACACATCAAAACAGTAAAACCAAACCAAGCTACAACAAAAACCTCAAGGAGAAACGAGCATCTCAAATGATAGGATGTGGAATGTTCAAGGGAAAACCTATAGGATTTTGTCGGGGGGAAGGTTAAAAAAATTCTATTGTATCTCTTTGAGAACCACCATATGATTTGCTTAGTGATTAAAATGACTTCGTAGTTCGTATCTACCTTCTATTTAACATTATATATATTTATTAATAAATTGCTTACCTAACTGCAATTAAATGCTATTTGTCAAAATATAATTTCTTTGATAAACAACTACAATTTTATTTATTTTTAGAGATCATTTTTTATTTTTTTAATTAAATTTTTAATATTTTTATATTAGTTACAGTTTATTAACTTTGTATCCCAGCTGTAGCCCCCTCCCAATTCCACTCTCCCTCCCTCATCTCCTCCCTGCCCCTCACTAAGTCCACTGATAGGGGAGGTCCTCCTCCCCCTCCATCTGACCCCAGCTTATCAGGTCTCTTCAGGGCTGGCTGCAATGTCCTCCTCTGTGGCCTAGCAAGGCTGCTCCTTCCTCAGTGGGGGGGAGGTCAAAGAGCCAGCCATTGAGTTCATCTCAGAAACAGTCTCTGTTCCCCTTACTAGGGAAAACCCACTTGGAGGCTGAGTTGCCATGGGCTACATCGGAGCAGAGATTCTAGATTATATCCATGCATGGTCCTTGGTTGGAAAATCAGTCTCATAAAAGATCCCTGTGCCCAGATGGTCCTTGTGGAGCTCCTATCCTCTCTAGATCATACTAACTCCCCCTTCTTTCTTATGATTCCCTGCTTTCTGCCCAAGCTTTGGTTATGAGTCTCAGCTTTGATACACTGCTAAGTAGAGTCTTTCAGAGGCCCTCTGTGGTAGCCTTCTGTATAATTTTAAAAATAATTATAGTTGCTATATTCAGGACTCTTGAGTTCATGCTTTCAAGTCACTGTATGGCTCATGATCTCATATGCATCACAGAATATGGGAGTGTAGAAGTTTTACAACAGTGAAAGTTTGCCGAATATACAGCCAAGAAATTAATTCAGAGTCAAAGGCGGAATGGATTTGAGCTGTGGACCTGTGTTTCCTTGTTGGCTCCACTGAGCCTTGCTTCTTAACAGACAGCATGCACACTTTGACCTCTGCACCCTTTTATCCCATGGAACACTGATGCTGCTGCCTGAAACTGCTCAGGTTCGACATCTGGTCCATCGGGAGTGGCAGTGTCTTATTGCACACAAAGTGTCCTGCTTCTATACAAACGCACTGCTTTAATTTGGAAAACAAGCACTTTCAATACTTTCCTGCTCTCAATCCTTAGCATGTAATACTAAATTAGTGTATTTTTGAATTCTATTATATTAGAATGTTTGATTTTTGTTGTTGTTGTTGTTGTTTTGTTATCTGAGACAGGCTTTCTCTGTGTAGCCCTGGCTGCACTGGACTTGCTTTGTAGACCAGGCTGGCCTTGAACTCACAGAGATCTGCCTGCCTCTGCCCCCTGAGTGCTGGGATTAAAGACATGTGCCACCATGCCCAGCTAGAATGTTTGATTTTCCTTTTGTCTGAGGCTGTGTGTATTGGCATAGGCCTTTAATCTAGCACTTGAGAGTCAGAGGCAGATGGGTCTCTATAAGTTTGAGGCTAGCCTGGTGGGATATGAAATCATCTATAGATGTACAGCAGATCTGGGACCTCAGGAATGTTGAACAAGTGTTCAGAGACCATGTTGGACTGTACTTAGATGTGCTGAAACACATAATAACAGTAGCTAAGACATTGAAATAGCTTATATAGAGATAAAGTGAATATAGAGAAAGGTAAGCCCTGTGAAGTGGTCATTAGATAGGTATTCCACCTGAGGTGTGCTGAATTTAAATTCATATTTCCTTTAATGGGAACACATCGAATCTGTTTCTTAGCTACACACATACACATATAATCATAAATGTAAACATTTACACACACACACATATATATATATACTTTGTTTGCACTTTTTTGTGAATTCTTGCAAATAAAAATTCTACCATTTCCTTATTTCCTTGCTGCTTGCATATTATTTCAGGTTTCAGTTAGTTTTTTAAACAAAGATTATTTTTCTTGTTTGTTTTTTTTTAAAGATTTATTTATTTATCCATTTTATGTGAGTGTCCTGACTGCATGTACACCTGCATGCCAGAAGAGGGCATTAGATCCCAATAAGGATGGTCATGAGCCAGCATGTGGTTGCTGGGAATTGAACTCAAAACCTCTGGAAAAGCAGCCAGTGCTCTTAACCACTGAGCCATCTCTCTAGCCCTCAGGCTTCAGTTTTGACCATCTGGATATATTGTATGTGTAATTTCAACTTTTCTTTTTAAAAATTGTTTGTATTTCTGTCATAGGCACAGGAAGAAATTGCTCGACTTCGACGAGAAATGATGAAAAACTGCAAGTCTCCCAAGTCAACTACGGCACATGCCATCCTTCGTAGGGTAGAGACAGAAAGAGATGTTGCCTTCACTGATTTACGAAGAATGACCACAGAGCGAGACAGCCTGAGGGAAAGGCTAAAGGTGTGCGAGGGTTTTGTCTGTCTCTGTTGGATCAACACAAGTGCCCTGACACTGAGTGCTTTGTTGTGTTTTGTGTCTTAAACAGATTGCCCAGGAGACAGCATTTAATGAGAAGGCTCACTTGGAACAAAGGATAGAGGAGCTGGAGTGTACAGTTCACAACGTAAAACAAAGCCTCTTTGGTTCTACTCCCCATAGTTTCTCCCTTTCTCTTTTTATTGTGTCAGGAGAATTCTTATTTTTCTAAGACTGTGTTTGTAGTTCTAAAATATTTAAGGTGGTATGTATGACATGTTATTTTCATAATCCTATGTTACCTTCTCTCACAGTTATTTTACTCTAGAAACATGAGTGCAGCTTTTTATTTTTGTTGTGTTTGGTTGCAAAGCTTTTTAAAAAACTTTTCCTTCTCCCTGTATCTTTTTTTTTTTCATGAAACAGTTGGAAGGTTTATTTTTATATACATAATGAAAACAATTCAAGATCTTGTTAAGTAAATTGTGATAAATGTGTCTTCTTTTTTTTTTAATTTATTTATTTTTATCTCAATCACATGTATCTTTTTTAATATTTTTTTATTTATTACAATTTATTCTTTTTGTATCCCAGCTGTAGACCCCTCCCTCATCCCTTCCCAATCTCACTCTCCCTCCCACCCTCATCTTCTCCCATGCTCCTTCCCCAGTCCACTGATAGGGGAGGACCTCTTCCCCTTTCATTTGACCCTAGCCTATCAGGTCTCATCAGTACTGTCTTTCATAGTCTTCTTCTGTGGCCTAGTAAGGCTGCCCCTCCCCCTATCAGGGGGAGGTGATCAAAGAGCCAGCAACTGAGTTCGTGTTAGAGACAGTCCCTGTTCCCCTTATTAGGGAGCCCAATTGGAGACTGAGCTGCCATGGGCTACATCTGTGCAGGGGTTCTAGGTTATCTCCACGAACGGTCCTTGGTTGGAGTATCAGTCTCAGAAAAGACCCCTGGACACAGATTTTTTGGTTCTGTTGTTCTTCTTGTGGAGCTCCAGACCCTTCCACGTCTTTTTATCTCCCCCTTCTTTCATAAGATTCCCTGCACTCTGCTCAAAGTTTGGCTCTGAGTCTCAGCATCCACTTTAATAGAGTCTTTTGGAGCAGCTCTGTAGTGGGCCCCCATCTTGTTCCTAGTTTTCACTTTCTTTCAATGTCTATCCCATTTGCCTTTCTGAATGAGGATTGAGCATCTTACCCAGGGTCCTCCTTCTTGCTTAGCTTCTTTAGGTGTACAGATTTTAGTAGGTTTATCCTATATTATATGTCTAATATCCACTTATAAGTGAGTATATACCATGTGTGTCTTTCTGCTTCTCGGAGAGCTCACTCAGGATGATCTTTTCTAGTTTCCACCATTTGCCTGCAAATTTCATGATTTCCTTGTTTTTAATTGCTGTGTAGTATTCCATTGTGTAAATGTACCACAATTTCTGTACCCATTCCTCAGTTGAAGGGCATCTGGGTTGTTTTCAGATTCTGGCTATTACGAATAAAGCTGCTATGAAACATGGTTGAACAAATGTCCTTGTTGTAGTCCTTAAACATATTTTTGATGTATCGGCCTAGAAGTGGTATAGTTGAATCTTGAGGTAGCACTGTTCCTAATTGTCTGAGAAAGAGCCAGATTGATTTCCAAAGTGATTATATAAGTTTAAATTCCCACCAGCAATGGAGGAGGGTTCCCCTTTCTCCACATCCTCTCCAACATGTGTTGTCACTTGAGTGTTTTATCTTAGCCGTCCTGATGGGTGTAAGATGAAATCTCAGGGTCATTTTGATTTACATTTCTCTGATAGCTAAGGGTGTTGAGCATCTCTTTAAGTGTTTCTCTGCCATTCAATATTCCCCTATTGAGAAGTCTCTGTTTACTCTGTACCCCATTTTTAAATTAGATTACTTGATTTGCTGCTGTTTAACTTCTTGAATTCTTTGTGTTCTGGATATCAGCCCTCTGTCAGATATAGGGTTGGTGAAGAGCCTTTTCTAGTCTGTAGGCTGTCATTTTGTTCTGACGACAATGTCCTTTGCTTTACAGAAAATTTTCAGTTTCATGAGGTCCCATTTATTGATTGTTGATCTTAGAGCCTGTGGCAAAGCATTTTTGTTTTTATTGTTAGGATGTAGCCTCAAGAGTTTTAATTTTAATAATTTATTTATTTATGGAGCAGGGTATAGAGTATTTTTATGTAGCCCAGGTTGCCCTTGAACCCATGGTTCTGCTGCTTTAGCCTTCTGAGTGTTGGCATTATAGTACCACTAAGCTTGGCTAAATTTTCAGTTTTTCTCATCTCCCTGTTCTGTTAAAGATAATCTTGCCAAATATGACTATATCAAGCATTTGAGATGCTCCAGACTCATGTTTGCAGTGTTTCAGGTATGTAAACAGTTAAGGATTTGAATGTACTGATGCATTCATTTGAGGTATTTTGCTATAATGCGTGAAAAACAAGCAAGAGAAAAGGAATTTTATTTTCTTAATCCTACTTTATATGTAATGTACTAATCTTGGATAACAAATGAACCGTTTTGAAAATTCAGTATGTATTTAGTCAAATTGAAGGAGATTGAGAGAGGTAGGCAATACACTGAGACAGACAAGCTTTAGAGAAAAGCTTGTAGTGACTTGTTTTCACCCTGTTAACGCCTTGTCTATAAAGCCTCGTCCTGTGGTCTGTAGGAGTGTGTCCCACTGCTGAGACTAACTCAGCTGCTGAGTGACGGTGGTTAACTCTGTTGCTCTGCTTGTGTAGCTTGATGATGAACGCATGGAGCAAATGTCAAATATGACTTTGATGAAGGAGACCATAACCACGGTGGAAAAGGAAATGAAATCATTAGCAAGAAAAGCAATGGATACGGAAAGTGAACTTGGCAGACAGAAAGCAGAGAATAATTCTTTGAGGTAAAAACTACATTGCCGATAAACAACCAACGGTTTGCTGTACCGAACTCCCTGCTTTGCAGTGTATTTCATAATGAAAATTTGATTATCTGTTACCTTCAGTTTATGAAAAGGTTTATAGGAAGCAGTTGTAGAAACCTCAGAAACATGTAATGTCCCCAAAATCACTTAGCCAGGACACACTTTTACACTCATTTTAACCTTACATTTGCAACACATACCAACTTTAATCAAGCAGTTTTGATACTCTGAGAACTGAGATATTTAACTTCAGTATTTTATTGTTTAATGTACTTTTATAACTTTAAATTCTGTTCTGAGATCTGAACAGTTTAAAAAAGCCCAGACTTAAGAGCTCAAGGAAAGGATGGTTTCTAACACGGGTAAACTGATTAGCCCTTTCATTCCCCTGGGATAATGGTGCAGGGGTGGCCACTAGAAGAGTGTGTGGGCAGGAAGACACCTCTGTCTGAGGTTCTACATATTTGTTAGTGTGAGACAAAGCTACTCAGATTTCAGAGTTGAATTTCTCTTTCTCTGTAGTCAAGAAAATGTTAGTTGGTGTGAATGTAAAATATATCATCACATCTACAGATAATAATTGGACCACATCTGAATTCCCAGAGTCTCTTCTTGATCTTCCCAGGACCTGTGGTACTTAACAATCACTTGTTAGAACAGATAATTCCTCAAACTCTTCTTTTCCTTGGAAAACCTCTTCCTTATAATACCAATATATCTTCACACAAAATGAAAGTGATACCAAAGCAAGAAAACAATAACAAACCTTGGAAAATAAGTACAGAAAGCTTAAAATCACCTATAATTCTATAACCCATGAAAAAAGATAAGTGTAGAACTGCTTCCATCCAGAAATTTGTTCATGTGTAGCACGAAGTGTCCCGTGTAACTGAGCTCAGCCTGTGGCGATTTCTGTGTTGTGAGAAGATCTTACAAAACATTTTAATGTCTTGTAACATTTCCACAGAGAGGTGTGTGCTAACCTGGGCTGTAGTGGTTGTCTTTTGTTCCTTTGGTGCCAGAGCTTGCCGTGTGCTTTTGCACTTTTACAGTACCTGCTTCTGTAGGCCAGCATTGTGCACCCTGCCCAACAGTTTTGGGGGATTTTTTAATGTATGCTTATTTGAAAACTCTTACTGATGTATAACTGAAGCATATACACTAAAATGTCAATATTTTATATATTAATGCTGGAAATTTTTAAATTTCAAAACTATTACTGCAATCAAGATTCTAGCTTATTCTGCACTCTTAGATCTCCTCCTGTAATTTTTTCACATGCTCTGCTGATTCTCAGGTGACCATTGGTTTTATTTTAGGAATATAGATATTTGCATTTTCTATAAATTTAAACCAATAATATTGTATATGTTACTTAATCAGGCTACTTTCCCTCAGTGTGGTTATTTTAATATTTATTCCTCATGTGTTCATATCGCGTATAATTTATGCTCTTTATTGAGTTGTATTCTGTTGTGTAGGTGTGCGCATTGATAGCTCATTATTTCCAGTTTGGGGATATAATAAATAAAGCCACTAAGCTCTTTCCTGTATAAGTCTTTGTGTGGACATGTTTCATTTCTCGGATTACTATCTAGAGTAAGTGGCTGAGTCATGGATACACTTCCTTTCAGGGGACTATGAAGGTCTTTCTCAGTGTGCCTTTTGCGCTGCGCATTTGCTCTAGTAGTCATGTATCCTCACTGATGATTGGTATGCAGTTCTGTTTTTTCAACAGCAGCTCTTATTTGTTGTACAGTTTCATTTTAAAATTTTATAAAACAATTTTAGCTTTTTGTAGAATAATATTTAAAGAATACAGTATAATGTTTTGATACATATACATTGTGAAATGATAGTTTGTGCATTCACTGCTTCACAGCTCCTGTTCGTGTAGGTAAGTGCCTAATGTTGCCATTTTGGCAGTTCTTTCCTGGCCCTTTGTTCCTTTCTTGTTGTCTTTGTGAGCTAGTGGCTTTCTGTATTGAGGCCTCAATTCTATTGTCCTTTGTGTATTTTATTTAGTCCTTTGTAGTTATCATGAGGTTTAAGGTTTATGGACTACATTTTATACTGTGACAGTCTTTTTAAACTGATAACAATATCATTCACCTGGAACTGCAGGTGTCTATTGGAGATAAGTATACTTCAGGTGCATATGCACATAAGTGACTTGCTAGATCGTTTTGGTAGCTGTTATCTTTCAGTGTTTGAAGCACTTTTAAAAAAATTTACAATACTGCACTCATAGATCATTGTCAAGAAGTTTCTTCTTGCAGCAGATGGGAACAAACACAGACCCACAGCTAGATGTTATTCAGAGAGTGAGGGACCTTGGAACACTCGGCCCTAAATGGGCTGTCTCCATCAAATCCCTCCCCTCTGAGCTCAGGGCACCCAGTGGAAGAGGAGGCAGAGAGATTGTAAGAGCCAGAGGGGATGGACAACACCAAGAAAACAAAGTCTTCTAAATCAGCGTGAGCAAAGCTCCTATGAACTCAAAGACTAAGGCAGCGTGCACAGGGCCTGCATGGGGCTGCGCCAGGTTCTCTGCATGTATCTTAGGCTTCCAGTTTGGTGGTTTTTTTTAATGGGACTCCCGAGTGTGTGAACCAGTGGGTCTCTGACTCTGTACCTTCTGTTGGGCTTGTTTCCTTCTGTTGGTTTGTCTTGTCCAGCTTTGATGTGATGGTTTTTGTTTTATTTTGTAACAATTTTATTTTGTTATAATTTAACATTATCTCTTAGAAGCTTGTTCATTTCTAATGAGGGACAGAAAGGGAGTAGGTCTGGATGGAGGGGAGGTATGGAGGGACTGGGGTAGGAGTAGAGGGAGGGGTTAAAAACAAGATATAAAAAATAAAGAAATACATAAATAAAATGGTAGCTCTCCTTATGGGAGTGAAATGGCATTGACATTTTGATGTGTATTGTGTAACACCATGTCTGCTTTGCCAAAAGACTTTTGAACTTTCTATGTAGATGTTTATGTATTTCCCCAGAAGTGGGGAGTTTTAGTCAGTGTTCGCCTCTTCTCTTCACCCCTGCAGGGGAATATCAGCTCTCCTGAGGGTCCTGTGGTCCTCTAGGCCTCTTCACTCTTTCTCTTCTCTAGCAGTTTTTCTAAATGCTCTGTCTTGTAGTTCACAAGTAATTTCTTCTGCTTTTTTTTTCTTGACTGCTAATGCTATTTCATTTTTAATCTTCGTTGGTTTTGATTTTAGTCTAGACTTTCTTTTGGGTTTCTACTAATAATTTTAATCTGTCTGCTGAATATTTTATCTGTACACTGTATTCCTGATATCATTACCATGTTTATTTATGTTTTCTTATGCCTTGGTTAACTGCCTTAATATTTTATTTTGAATTTTTGGTCATGTGTTTTCTAGATTTATATTTTCGGGGGATCGTGTCAAGTTTCCTTTTTTTTTTTCTTTTTTGGGCTCTTGCTTTGAGTTAGTGTTTGTACATTGAAAGCCAAGTTTCAACAGGGAAGCCTGTTTACATAGTAGTGGGAACAGTATCCAGTGCACACAGTGATGATGGCTTAGAGTGCTCACACAGGTGTGAGTTGGAGTTGGTGTCAGCAGAGGCTGTAGGTCTATGTCCTCAGCGGCCATGGCTGTGGCGTGGAGTGATGGGGAGGGCCACTGCAGTTCTTGTGCTTGTTTTCTTTTTTCTCATCTGTCTTGACACCAGTGGAGGATATGTGGGCACACGTGGCCCCAGAGCTGAGGTCCAGACACCACTATGTTGGGCTGCTTTTGCTCCAGGGATGGATTCTCAGGTATGTTTGCTGCAGCAACGGTAGTGATCTTTTGGGATGATTGGGGAGCGCAGTGTAGACGTCAGACATGTGGAGTGACAGCGACTGTAGAGCTCAGGGCATCTGCTGGCTCACTTTGGTGACACACAAGGTGTCTGGTCCTGGATGTCTGTGGGGTGCTGGTGGGGTTATAGTGTGTGGTGTAGGCATATGCACAACATGTGGTGACAGGATTAGCCTGCCCTGGAGGTGCTGTGCTGGGTATCTGAGCTGCCCAGGTCACTTATGGCTCTGTGGTTTGGAGCACATGTGGATTTTGGAGGAGAGATCACAGTCCAAGGGCAGCAGCATAACAATGGCTCCTTTCTGAAAGTAAGGCCCAAGCAGCTTCTTCCCATTTAGCCAGCCTGTGATGGGGATGGATGGTGGTCACCTTCTTGGGGAAAGTTGCTCATGTCTCATGCAAAGTAGGCCAGAGGAGACCAAGGCAGCAGCCATGTGCTGATACTTGTTCTTGGTACCCTCCAGATATCCCAGGTATGCTTTCTCCCCAAGAAAACTTTTCACCCTTTCTGAAAGGTCATGTGTATGTTGTAGAAAGATAAAAGTTGGACTCTTTTCTGCCGTGTTGTCTTTGTCCCTTTTTTTTTTTCTGCCTCAGCCTTCTGATTTCTGGGATTACATCACCCTGACCTGCTGTGTTGTTAAAAGTACTGTTTGTTTTTGTATCTGAGAATGAAATTCTATCCTGGTTTTCTTTCTTGCTTGCTTGCTTTCTGTTGTTGTAATAAAAGCCATGACCAAAAGTAACTTGGGAAAGAAATGGTTTATTTGGCTTACATACTTTGGGTTACAGGCACTGAGGGAAGTCAAGGCAGGAACTGAAGCAGAGCCCATGGGAAATGCTGTTTACTGATTTGTTTCCCATAACTTGTTGATTTTTCTTGTGTACCCATAACCACTTGCCTGGAATGGCACCGCCTACAGTGTGCTAGGCTCTCTCACATCAGTTAATCGGCAAGAAAATGGCATGTTGGTTTTCCTGCAGGCCAGTCTTAGGGAGGTGTTTTTACAGTTCTGATGCTCTCTCCTAAGATATGTTTAGGTTTGTGTCAAGCTGACAAAACCCAACTAGTACATGGGCTTTCAGAGGGGCTCTGTCTTATTTTCACCCCAACAGTGTACAAGGGGTTCAGTTTCTACACATTTATGCTAACACTTGTTGTTGTTTTTCTGTTGTTTTTGATGCTCATGTAACAGGTGTGAGGCATGGCATTGTGGTTTGGTTTTACATTTCCTTAATGAGTAATGATATTGAGTATAATTTCTTATGCATTTTGATTATTTGTATGTCTTCTTTGGAGAATTGTCTTATGTAAGTCCATTAACTCCCTCCCGTTTATTGACATTTTTTTCATTGCACATAATATTAGGTTTAGTAAGTATACTTTATAAACATATGTAATATATATACTTTGACTGTGTTCCTTCCCCCACATACAGCCCTACTTTTCCTTTTCTCTCCTCATTAGCCCCCATTGTTCCACTAGGCAGTTTTATTTCTGCTTTCATGTCATGTATGCGTACATGATTTTATGTATCTCTATAAAATCTAGGGTCTATAGATGAGAGAGAATATGGTATTTTTTTCTTGGTCTAATAATTCACTTAATATAATAATCTGCAGTTGGTTCTATATTCCTACAGACAACATTGTTTGATTGTCCTTTATGACTGCATAAAAGTTTAGTGTATGTGGATACCATGTTTTCTTTCTCCATTTCTCTGTTGATGGGCACTTAATTGGCTCTCTACTTTTCTTATAACTAATGTGAATAATGCTTCAGTAAACATCAGTAGCAAGTATCTCTGTGATATGTTGACTTAGAGTCCTTGTGTAAATACCCAAGAATTGTATAACTGGAGAATATGCTAGATTGATTTTAAATTTCCTTCTAGTAATTTCCATACTGATTTCCAGGATGGCTGGAAACTTCCTTTTAATATACTAATATTACACATGTTACTCCTTAGTATATCTTATGTTTAAAAATACAATGTACTCAAGCTGGGTGTTGTGGTTCACTTCTTTAATCCCAGCACTCGGGGAGGTAGAGGCATAAGGATCTCTGTGGGTTCAAGGCCAGCCTGGCCTACAAAGAAAGTCTTGGACATCCAAGGTTGTACAGACAAACCCTATCTCAAAAAACCAAAATCAAACCAAACCAAAACACCCCCCAAACCAACATACTCAATATGCTTGCTTAATATTGTAATTCCCTAGTATACATTTATGAATAATAACAAGAAAGTTACAGTTTGGCAAAACTTTCTTTTTTGTTGTTGTTTTTGTTTTTCGAGTCAGCATTTCTCTGATAGCCCTGACTGTCCTGGAAGTGGCTTGATAGACCAGGCTGGCCTCAGACTCACAAAGATCCACCTGCTTCTGCCTTTCGGCTGCTAGGATTAAAGGCATGTGCTACCACCACCTGGCTTGGTAAAACTTTTAAAGACCATGGAAAAAATTTTAATTGATATTAAGATCTTTCTGTATGGACTTCTGTATAGTCATTTTATGGTCTTGCAGGGATGGACACTAAGAGTGACTGCATGTGACTGGGATAGTATGCTTTTTAGAAATATGGCTTACTTTTGCAACATAATGCTGTTTAGAGTCATCTGTGCCATTGTTTATGTAAGTGATTTAGTCTTTTTTTTTTTTTTGTTAAATTGCCAACTACTACCCTGTGGGATTGACAAAACTATAGATGTTGATTCTGCTGGTGAATGTTTGGATTTATTACTTTTTTTCCTTTACGGTAAGAAATAAGTCAGGTATAATTTTTTGTTTTATGTTTGTTTTGTGTATGTGGGTACACTGCCTCCCTGAGGGCAGAGTCACAGGCAGGTGTGTGCTGTCTGACACAGGTGCGAGGGGCGGGGCTGCTGCTCCATCTTCAGACCCTGGTTGTTT
>CM053756.1:5301346-5321427 GCA_028658305.1 Pachyuromys duprasi
TGTAATCCCAGGTACTCCAAGGGCAGAAAGGTCCAAAGTTGAGGGCTTGCCTGCACAACTTCACGAGGCTCTTTCAAAAGAAAAAGAAAGAGAAAGACTAGGGGATGCATCAGTGGGAGAGTATTTGTCTAGGCTTGGTCAATGTTCCATGCGCACATGGAAGGGAATTCAAGGCTACAGCAAGTTCAAGGCAAGCATGCGTACATCGAAACTCTCAGAAAATAAAACTTACAAATACAACATGCTAGACATGTAAAATGTCAGAAAAAATTGGGCCCATAACCAGAATGAACATCAGCTCTTGCAAACAGATGCAAAATTGCCTAGATGACTGTACTAGAAGACAAGAAGAACATGCAGGGCCTGCTCTGGGGTGCCTGTGCTGGAAGGACATCAGCTTTCAAGGACTTCATCTCACAGAGCAACATAGTAACACCCTCGATCTGAGTCACTCCAGTTTCAGTGCCAAGGAGTGACTTACCCCTCTACCCATGTGAGTGTGTTTGTGTGTGTGTATGTGTGTGTGTGTGTAGGCCAGAGATCAACATCCAGTGTTGTCTTTAGTCACTTTCCACATTACTTTTTAAGATGAAGTTTCTCATTGAACCTGGAGCTCACTAATTCAGCTAAACTGAATGGCTCCAAGGACTGTGCCAATAAACAATGACACTAGCAAATAGACCAAATCATATCAGAAAAACCAATGCCTGAGCATATCCATCAAAGCAAATATAACCTTACCTGGGACTTTAGAAGGAGCCCTCCAAGACCAAGTGTTGGCAGGTCCTCTGACTAGTCAGTGCCTTCTCATGAGTCTTGTCTGGGAAAACTGCCATGGCAAAAGACTCCCTTCTCTGTCCCTGGCCTGAACCTGAACCCCCATCCCAGCAGCTCTGGCCCTGTGGCCTCAGACGGCATCCTACCTCGACCCCTGTAGACTCTTTTGCACCTGGCTCAGGTCTCTACTTTCATCCTCAGGACAGACATTCTGAACTCTGTAGTGTTTTAAACTCTTTCTGGACATTCTATTACCCATGTACATAAATACATTATGTAAAGTATAAAGTTCTAAGTGCTGATTAGTAAATAAGAATGGAATGAAAGAACCTGTGGCTGCCAACAGCGAACTATGAAGCAAGATTGCTATTACTGGGCAAATAGCAACTAATAAAACTTTAGCTTGTGAATGTATTGTTATTATTCAATGAACTATGACATTGTATAAAGGCACAAACGTGCTCATATGTATTTATCACATAACACACCCACAACACACAAAAATAGCAACTATACAGTAACAGAACACAAAGAAGAAAAAACTGGGACAATATACAGGAGTCTTCATAATCTGTGGAATAGTATCAAGTGGCTCAAACATTTGTACTTTAAATTCCAGAATCTTAGAGAAAAGGCAAGTGAGAAAAAGAATACTTGAGTAAATAATGGTCAAAGATAGTCTCAATGTAATGAATCCACGCAAGGATGATTTCTTAGGATTATAAAGATATATTGTGTCATTAAATTAACTTTAATGAAATTGACAAATTCCTAAAAACCACAAATTATTAAAATTGAATACAAGATAAATAGAACAGGTCTATAACAAAATGATTCTGACTAGCAATTTTAAAACTTTCCAAAAAAGAATAGGTTCAGATGGTGTTAACTTTCCATTCTACCAAAACTTTAAAGAATTGGCAGCAATTATACAAACTCTTACAAAAACTAGAAGCGAAAAGAACATTTCCAAGTTATTATATGAAGTCAGTATCACTTGGATACTAAAACCATAAAGTTGTTATAAGAAAAAACTTCAACAAAAATTACTAGAAAACCAAATCCAGCACCAAAAAAAAAAAATTACATATAATGACCAAGTAGGGTTTATCTTAGGGATGCAAAATTGTACTTAATTCCATGTATACAATTTAACCCAACATGGGTCAAAGACACGAAAGAAAGTAGGGTAGCAGTCTGTGATAGCTAATGAGAACACTGTTTCTTTTAAGGATGATGAAAATGTTCAATAGTGCTCATTTTTACAGGGCCAGAACTTTCAATACTCCACATACCAGTGAATATGCTTTCAACAGGAGCACTATTTGACTAGGAATCATTCTCAATTAAGATGTTACAAAAGCAGTAACTTGAAAATGTGCAAGGTTACAAACCTGGTGCAGTGGCACACACCTACAATCTAGGAGACATAAGCAAGCATATCATGAGTTCAACGTCAGCTGACATCCTATCTCAACGAAAAAAAAACTAGTGGTAAGACTCTGCAGCTGAAGACACCGCACACTTTGGTCACATGGCATGAGAAAAATCAAGCTGGAACTGAGCTAGAAGCAATATTACTGGAAGGTGCTCTAAGCTCCTGGGGGTGGGGAGTCATCAACAGTCTTACCCAAGGTCAATACTTAGTAACAGTATTAACCCTACAAGCTGTAACAATTGACAGGGAAAGATACACCATGGATGCAATAGTGATATGAATGCTATAAGGACAACCAACTATTTTCTCATCAGATTTATGGTCCATCAAACACGAGGAAATTCATGCCTAGTACTGGAAATCTGGGCAAGAACCCATGGTTAGAGAGATCATAGGTTCTGGGGTGAGTCTGCAATTATTTTTCTAAATGGACAGAGGATCAAACTGCCTTCTAAATATTTATGTCTACCCACAGATTGGTGCAGTTTTTGATCCTCATCAGAGAAGTGTATTTGTACAGTTGGTGGTTGTTAATGTAGAAACTTAAAATGATCAAAATGCAGAGAATAAGTGTCTGAAATGTTCCACCATAAATGGGACATATATACTATAACCCTCCCTCAAATATACACTTATAAAAATACATACTTACGTTTTAGAGTAACTTTTGTTTTTAAATTGACATATTTATGGAATATAATATATTCCTACAATATGCAGTGATCAAATCAGGGTATCAACAAATGTATCTCCTTTGATATTAATTTCTGATATCAAACAGCAGTCAATCACTGCTTTAAACTCTACTAACCTAGAATACTAAGGAATATTATAAACATTCTCTCTCCCTTGAGTGTACTTTGGTAACAATTACCCACATTTTCTCTATTCTTCCTTCCTCCTATCTGCCTCAGCTTCTATATAAGTTTAAGTAAAAATATAGGAAAAGACCTTCCAGGCCACAGGACAGTAAGGAATTCCTTAAAGAAAACATAAGAACATAAATAATAGGAGGAAAGATTAATAATAATTCTAAGTGCATCTGGGATTAACATCTTATCTTGCAAGTAAATGAAAAGACATGTTAACTGTTAAATCTCCAGAATGGTTGTAATAAAAAATATAAAGGACTCCTGCCACTTAATATGAAAAATATAAAGCTTGGTGGTGGTGGCTCATGCCCTTAATCTCAGTACTCAGCAGGCAGAGGAAGGCCAGTCTCTGAGAATTCAAGGGTAGCCTTGTCTATAGGGCAAGGTCCAGGATAAGCATAGCTACACAAAAAATGATGTCTTCAAAAAACAAAATAAATAAACAAAGAGCCATACAATTGAATAGAGAAAAATGTGTGGTGGAGTACGCCTCTAATCCCAGCATTCTGGAAGGCAGAGGCAGGCTGATTCCTGTGAGTTCAAAGCCAGTTTACAAAGCAAGCTAAGGACAGACAAGGCTACACAGACAAACTCTGTCTGGAAAGAAACAAAATAAAACAAAACAAAACAAAGCATACACATTTAAAAGAAATTCATTCAATGGTCTAGGGAGATGTCTCAGTGGCTGACAGCATTCATTTCCTGCTTTTGCAAAGGTCTAGGGTCTGGTCCCTAACACCCACATGGCTGTCCAGAAAATTTGATACCCTCTTCTGGCCTCCATGGGGCCCATGTACATGTACATCCAGGCAGACACTCACACACACAAAATATATTTTTTTAATCCATTCAAAAGAAATTCAAGAGAAAACCAAGAGGGACTTTGAGTAGTCAAGAAACACTAAATCCTGAACTTGTTTCTTCTCCAGACGTGTGCCACCTGCTGTTGACAAAATTTGAAACAGGCAAGTGTCCATCAGTCTTCTGCCAGGGATTCCCAGCTTCCTGGTACTGGGCTTCTAGAAGTGGCTTCACTCCTGCTGAAGAAAATGCCTCAAACATCTTAGCCATATTTGGAAGTAGTTCATTAAAGAGGTCCTACATGTCCATCAACACACAATCCTTTAGACACACAATCCTTTTAGCACAGAAGAAGCTTATTTTAGAAATACTTTGTCCCGCAATACAGCTTTACAGAAACACGGTTCAAAAAAGCCACAGATTTTGTTGGAAAGGAATGGGGTATGTAACTGGCAATTAATGAGGCAAAAACATAATGAAATATTGGTGTTGTTTTCCATTTTCAATAAGTTGGTAGTTATATATATATAATTATTGTAGTGTCTCTCTCTTGACACACTATGTTTACTACGTGCTAAATTTTACATGACAAATTGAAAATGTACTGACTTTTGTACATTTGTCAAATCCCCAACTGTTTCGGACAAAACTATAAAATCGCAGGATCTCAGGAGCCACTAACACAGAGAGTTCTGAGGACTGTGGCAACGTTGGCCCTGCTGCCTGAAAGCCCTGTCTCATAATTTCCGCTTGTTGTTAGCAACTGCATTTCAAAATGGCAGGGGTGAATGCAAACACATGGGTATTTTCTAACTGCAGATGGCAGACATATCACAACCATACTGAAGGTAGCTGCGTGGAAACAAACACACCACTGTCATGATTCCCAGTACCAGGCCGTGATGAGAAGGGTACAAGGGCTTTATTTGATCATTTAATATTAAAATTTAAAATATGATGTGTGAATTGGTTATTACAGCACAAAGAGAATAAACAAAGCGTTCGTTATGCTCAAAAAAAAAAAAAAGAAAAGAAATACTTTGTGGTAGTGGTGCACACTTTTAATGCCAGAACTTGGGAGGCAGAGGCAGGTAGATCTCTGAGTTCCAGGACAGCCAGGGCTACACAGTGAAACCTGCCTCAAAAAACAAAAAACCAAACCAAAATAAACAATTAAAAATAAAAAAGAGTACTTTGCTAACAATATATAGAAGATATTTTTTTCAAATTAATTCCTCATGCTTTATCTGTTGCTTCTGAGAGTTTTGTGTGTTTTTGGTATAATTTTGTGGTGTTAAAAGACACACTCATCATTTTATTAAAAGATTAGGTTGTAGTTTTTTTTAAAGAAGCATTAAAAGATATTCAATTTCACTTTTAATCTAGGAAACACAAAACAACTGTGGAAAAAATTTAAAGGCTGATAATATTGAATACAGTATTTAGGCAAATGTATAACCCTTGGTTTCAAACTTTTAGAAAGAAATGTGTTAAACTAAGTGAAATTGTTTATGTCTTAGATTAGGTTCTCACTTCCAGATATAAGCCTAAAAAGACAGAGCCAAGAAAAATAAAAGGAACGTTTGTTACAGAGAACTTTACTACAGAAAAGGGAAAACATTTTATTCCTTTTAATATGGGGATACTTTAAGCAAGAAAATATTTATACAATGAATATATGCCACTGTTGGAGGTACGTGTTTAACAAAACAGATGAATTTTAAAAATTGCTGCTGACATTAAAATGGCTAGTTGTAAACAGATAACTGGTATTTTATTATTACTTAGATAAAATTATTTAGTGTCAGGGATGAATTCAGGCCTTCCGATGTTCTAGGCAAGTGCCTGATAGTTATCCAGATCCCTAGCCCTAATGAATAGAAAGTCAATGGCAGGGACCAGAGAGATGACTCAGCAATTGAGAGCATACTGCAGTACCCAAGTCAGTACCCAAGTCAGATACTGGCAACCACGGTCCTCCAGTTCCAAGATCCAACACCCTCTTCTTGTGTCCACGGACATGCGCGCACACCCTTCTTCTCCCTCATTCACACATATGCACATGCATATACACATAAAATTAAAAATAAACACACACACATCATCAGGCATAGGTCTAGGAAGAAAGCTCAGTCAGTAAAATGCTTGCAATGCAAACATGGAGACCTCAGTTTGACTGCAGGTCAATTCAGAAATTGTTTTAAAAAATGCTTTGAGTTTGAGGCCAGCCTGATCTACAGATCGAGTACAGGACAGCAGTACACAGAGTACACAGTACACAGAGAAAGCCTGTCTCTGGGAGAACAAAACAAAACAAAACAAAACTAGAAAGAGTGGAGCACACCTGCAATCCCAATCCTAGGAAAGCAGAGATGGGGGTCCCAGAGCCTGCGGCTAGCCAGGCCAGCCGAACTGTCAAGCTCCAGATTCACCGAGAGACCCTATCTCAAAATATAAGTAAGGTAGAAAACGACTGAGGAAGATGACAGATGTCAACGTCAGTCTCTGTAGATGCATGCCACCCACATGACATATGCACACATGCACACATATACAAAACTGACCGGAAAAGAGAAACTATAAAGCATTGGTGGATGAGCAATGCACAGGCGTGTGAACTCATGAAAAGGAGCCAGAACAATGTGAAAGCTGTATGTACCCAACATGTGGGTGAGAAGTTACAGTTCCTTAAAAGATTTATTTATTTATTTAGGTTAGATAAAACACCTATATATAAGGTGTTTATATATAAGATGCATGTACACCTGCCATTGCACACCAGAAAGGTGTGGGATCCCATGGGAGTACAGCTGCCATGTGGTTGCTGGGAATTGAACTCAGGACCTCTGGAAGCACAGCCAGTACTCTTAACTGCTGAGCCATCTTTCCAGCCTGAGAAGCTGTAGTTTTAATGTTTGGTTTTATTTAATTTAATATATTTATTTTGTGTGTGTGTGTGTGTGTGAGCATGTGTGCGTGCACTATGTGATGCTGGTATCCACAGAGACCAGAAGAGGGAGTCAGTCTACTGGAGCTGGCATTGTGGGTGGTCTGAGCCACACCTTGTGGCTGGGAATAGAACTCAGGTCCTCTGGAAGATCAGCAAGAACTCTTAACCACAGAGCCATTGCTCCTGACTCTGTTTTGTTTCTTTAAGCAAAAATATATGTGGCAACACACTAAAGTTCTTACATCATAGGATAGGAATAGAGCTGATTTATTATATTAAAAATTTTTTGAAACATTTCCCAATTTAAGAAAAAAAAAGTTGATGATTATTCTGGTTGTGTGTATCTAAAAGCACCAAGATGGATAAGAGACTAATTAAGAGGCTGTAATTTACAGTGCATTTATATAATTTAACTGTTTGTCAATACATTAAATCTATGAAAAGCCAAGAAAAGCTCACTTAAATATGATACAAGATGTACTGTAAACACAAATCTACAAGCGTACCTGCTCAACCTCTCTGTTAAGGGCATCAACTTTTTCTTTCAATCTGTTGGCCTCTGCTTCAGCAGTGAGAAGTTCCAATTTGAGGGTGTTGTTATCTGCCTCTAATTGGCGGGCCTTGTTTTCCCAGTTTTCAGCATCTTCATTGGCTTTTCGGAGTTGATCCATTATTTGCCGATTCTCAGATTCCTAAAAAGCAAGTGTTGTGTTATTGCTTCATGGAGCAGTGTTATCTGGGAAATCACTTGCAACATAACCTTGAAGAGACCCTAGCTCCTTTCTTAACCTGGAAAGATGGCCATCCTGTAAGAAACAGAAAGAAGCAGGATCCAACCTGCTGAGCCGGTTACCCTCTCCAGAGATTACATCTGTCTTCAGGACCTGGACTGGTACATTCTTTGTTTCTTTTTAAGAGAGTCTTTCTCCTGTGACTATGTACTGGCCCTGCTGGCCTGAGCTGCTAACCTTCTCATTAGCATTCCCTGTTCCCAACCATTTTACTGAGCTGCACTGTCCACAGAGTTTCTGCATTCTTTCATACCATGTGTCATTTTCTGATAAGATTTATTTTATTATTTTTGTCTGGGGGTGTGTGTGTGTGCACGTTGAGTGCTGGTGCCCTTAGAGACCAGAGGTTTGGGGTTCCCTAGAGTTGACTTGGGTTCTGAACGATGAACTTGAGAGTCCTCTGTAGGAGTGCTCTTTACCACTAAGCCAAGTCTCCAGACTCTGAGGTTTAATTTTATTGGTCACAGACTATAATCTCTTCTGGGCTTTCTTCTACTACGTTGCCAGAAACTGCTTAAAAGCAAAATATCAAATGTATGCTAATAATATGTACTTATATATAAGCTGTCCATACAATCCAGAAGCAGATTTATTTTGGGCAGTGCAGGGGATTGAACCCAGGACCTTGTACATACTAGGCAAGTACCTTACCACTGAGCTGAATGCAACACCTATGGGAACCACATTTTTCAAATCTTCAAAGTAATACCATACATGGATTAGTTTAAGTGGGACCTGATTTCTATAGGGAAAATTCAGTTCCATAAATAATATACTACATTAAATAACCATTGCTAGCTATTTCAAAATCACATTTTATCTTAGTGGCTGGAGAGATGGCTCAGCAGTTAAATACTCATAGCTGTATTCTTGTAAAAGACCCAAGCTTGGGTCCCAGCAACTCTGTTGGGCAGCTCATTTCCTGTAGCTCCGGCTCCAGGGGCATCTAGCTTCTGCAGACATCTGCACTCACATGCAGATAGACAGACACATTCACACAGAACACACATGCACAGAAAGAAAGAAGCCTTAGTACAGTCATCTGCCCAACTTGTTCTTTAAACTTCAGTTATGATTTCAGTAATGTCAGGAACACTTTCCTTCCTGATAACAGCACATTTCTCTATCAGAAATCCTAAGCTAAAAAACACAACCAAAATACAACAAATTAATACCCCATCCTTTCTAATCAAATGCATGTTCTCCCAGTTAAAATTACTGCTAATATTGCCATCTTGTGGCTTCAGATGTAGATCTTTACTCTGTCTATTAAACTCCGCACACGCGCAAGCGTTGCTTCTCAAGACTTGGAAGTTCCAAAGCTCCTGAAGGCAACAGGTATAATCTAGGAGTCCTAAGAATGCCTTACCTTTCCAAGCCCTTAAAAATGTTATTTATGTACACTATAAACAAATGTTCAAAATATGTTTGTATAAGGATATCAAATGATATGTTAAATAAAATACACAGCTGAGGGAGGTAAAGTTCCCACTGCTGCTATGAGTCTTATGTAGGTAACACAATACCTATGATAATGATCTCTTACTCTATTTTAGATATTTTACCGAAGTACACCTCTATTGTCCTGAGATAAGCTGTATATTACATAACTGACACACATTCACAATCAGAAACCTCTGAAGGCTCAACACGCATGCACACACACACACACACACACACACACACAGGACTGGTCAAATGGTGGCTAACAGAGATGTGCAAATGACAATAACCTACTAGTTCTTAGAAACAGATGGTCTAATAACAGTGAAATCCATCCTGCCCTTCTCAACAATCAGGAAGAGCCACTTTACAACCTTATAACAGAAAACGTAAGATTGTATGCACCTTATTCTTCAGTTAGGAAGAACCTACTTGCTTAGGATGTTCTCTCTGAATTTAGCAAACTGAAAGAAAACACAAAAACATGCTCTTGGGCTATCTTTTAGGGCACTGGTGAGTTTAAATGCATATAATCTGCCACAGTCAAAACTGCAATATCTGATTAAAGAAAGGCTTGATTCACTATTCTGGTGAGTATAATAGATCACTAAATTGTTTTGTGAAATCCTGTAGTATCATGAGCAAGGAAAAAATGTATATATGTACCTCAGCCTTTAATATATTCTTCAGCTTGTTAACTTCCAAATTCGTATCCTGGACCTTCTGTTTTATATCATTAAGTTCATTATGAGTATCATTCAATTTTTTGGACAGTACCTATGGAAAAAAATAGCTAGATTTGACTGTAATAAATAAAAATCCCTATATGTGAAAACATCTAAAGTAAACTGTAAATATCTCAAGCAGATGATTATATAAAATAGAAAAACCATATAAAAACCCATGTGAAAGTGATAAAGAAACAAGCCCAACAGAAAACAGCAAAGGACCCACACATACAAGTCATCATGAAGGGTGGCTTAATTTAGTGTTGGTGACACTAAATTAAACTTTACTAGTAACCAAACATATGCTAATTAAGACAACATAAGTGTTCTGCCTACCAAATTAGTGAGGAGAGTTTCAACTGTGGTAAAGAATGGGCATTTCCATGTGTTATTTACTGCAAACAAAATTTTTCACAAAGAAATTCTGTGAACCATTATCAGAGAGATAGACTGAGACATTTTCAAATGCTTATCAAGAAGAAAGACATTCTCCATATGTGAAATATAAAATACTGTTTAAAATCTTTAAAATTGTAAACTGCTATGAAATCAGTAAAACCACATGCTAAAGGCTAACATGACAGTAACCAGATGGTAAAGACATCAGGAGATAATTCTTTTTTCTTTCCTTCTTTAGAAAAGAAAAGTTCTATAATAAACTTAGGTTTCTGTCCAAAGGTATGATATTAAGGATAAAACTTTCTAAGGTTTCCACTTTCCAAAATTTTTACAGTATTGTTTCTAAGCCTGTGGTTTAAGAAATGCCGCTCTTATATGATGTAAGGGAAGAAGAACACTACCCTGGTACATATGTAAACTCTTACAATGTCAGTTTTCTTTGAATATGCAGTTCAAGGAGAAGGAGAAATTCATATCGTGGTAAACTAGTAAGTAGCAACATGGATAGTAAAGGTTTCATTTTTTATCCATGTTTATATATTACGAGATTCTTAGAATTTAAAATACATGATGACAAAGCGTAGCAATGACAGCCACCTCTGCCAGCCTTAAAGAAGTGGCTCTACTGTCTCACATAGAAAAGGCAGTTTCTAGTCCACCTACATTTGGGAAGTGTGTGAAAGCAACGTGGCGGCTCAGAAGAGCACGCCCGCCATGGGTCATGTGTTTCGAGTACACCCGCCATGGGTCATGTGTGTGAACGCTCGGTCCCCAGCTAGTGAAACTGTCTGGGAAGAGTTAGGAGGCGTGGCTTTGCTGAAGAAGGTGTGTAAGTGGGGATGAGGTGTTAGGCTTCACAAGCCCCTGCCAGGTCCAGGATCTTTTCTCTCTGCCTGCTACGATCAGGATGGAGGCCCTTACTAGTGCTACAGGACCATGCCATCTGGTTGGAGCCATGCCCTCCACCACGATAGCCAGGAACTAACCCTCTGAAGCTGTGAGCAAGGCCCCATTAAACAGTTCCTTCTGTAAGCTGCCTTGGCCGCAGCATTTGTCACAGCGATAAAGTAACAGTATAAACAATCTGAATCTATGAAATAAGCAGAAATATATGCTAAATATCAATAGTAGCCATTCCCTCAACTATCCCAGAATGTCCTCAAACTGATTTGTAGCCAAGGATGACCTTGACCTCCTGGTCCTCCTGACTGCTGGGACTAGGATCTCAAGCACCACACCTGCTTTATGTGGTTCTGGGTTTCAGACTCAGGGATTCACACCTGCTTAACAAGCACCTCCTGACTGAGATATATCATCAGCTTCTTTTGTTTGTTTTACTTTTTTTTCAAAAATTAGAATGTTTTAACATTCAAATTTAAATAATGTTATTAGAACCAAACATTGCAAGACTGAAATATATTGGCTTATAGAGTAAATATTAGAATTTCCCTTAAAAAGTATCATAGTACTTAAAAAGGTCCAAAATGTGTGCCACGGTTCATACATAATATTTAAACACAGTAATATGTAGCCCTTCATAAATTCGGCCCTGCTTTAAATTTTCTCATAGCTTTTAATCCTCATTTGTTTTGTTCTTCAAACACTCACCCTTTGGTATGGCAGTTTTTCTAAGGTTTAAACCAAATCCATTATATCCCATTCCTTTCTCTTTAATAGCTAATACTTTATGTCTGAGAATTTCATCTAGAAATTATATGACATAATCTGTTATGAAAGTAAAAAACAAGAGTGTTGCTAGTTACAATGTCTGAGCTTTTCTACAAGATAAATGAGGGCTGTGCCTCTGAAGAAATCATTTTTTTCTCTGAGAAAGGGATGCTGGGAACAAGCATACCTGGTTTTCTTGTTTGGCTTTGTTAAACTGATCTTGAAGAGCGTCATTCTCGTGAGCCAAGATGTCTCTTTCCCTGGCAATCTGAGCCAGCTCATCATTTGTTTCATCCAACTGCCGGCGCATTCTGGAAATATCTTGTTCGCACATAATTAAGGCTTCAGTAGACTGTCTATTCCACAAATCAAATAGTACATAAGAAGAGATATTTTACTGAAATAGAACAACAAATTCTCACAAGATAGAAGATGGAACAGTTAGAATGAAAACAACTGAAGAGGTTTAAAACGTTTCAACTTAAAGGAACAAACACTGCAAAGACCACATTCACAGTTTCTCTAGCAGTCCCATCATTCAATATGAAGAATATTCTAAATAGACACAAGGCCATTCAGCCGCATCTCAAAACCTCCCCTGTGTACAGGAAGGCCCTCGCCACACTTCCAGCTGCCGTAGCTGGCTCTGCCTATGGAGCCCCTTCCTCTGCGCCCTTAACAGCTTCTCTTCAGGGCAGAGTATGCTCTGCCATATCCATCACTCCTCCAAGTCCTAATTTTCAACTTGACAGAGAATTAAATGATAGGAGACACACCCAACCCTCTGTCTGTGAGAGTGGCCCCAGAGACAGCCAGGTGACTGGGTAAGACTCAGTCTCAAAGCGGACGACACCTTCCCACTGGCTGCAGTGTCGCCTGAAGGAATGCCAGTGCGACACTCTGCTGCCCTTCTAGATGTGCATCCGTGCCCGCTGCCCCCGCTGGCACACTTGTTTCTGTGGCCGTCCAGCCAATATAATCTGATCACAAATGGCTCGACAGGGGGCTCCAGCCCTCCAGCACCAAACTTGGAACAGCTGAGGTATCCAGTTTCTTGGGATGGGGAGCCACCAAGCTCCATGCCTTTCTGATAAACATAGTCGCACTGCTGGATACCTAGCTCCTAGCCTGTGCGGCAAGTCCCCTTTAATATACATATATACATTCCACTGGTTATGTTCCCTAAAGAATCCTGCCTGATAAAGATTTTGCGCCAGAAGTGGGTGTAAAGAGATAGAACTATGACCATGAATTTCTTTAATTGGTTTGTTGATACCTGGAGCTGGCTCTTAATATGTTGTATCACATCAAAAAAAAGATCAGGACTGTGTCCTACTGGAATATATACGTATTCTGGTTATAGATTTGCTTCTCTGCACATAATGCTTACAAAATACCATATCCTCTGTCATGGTATTACACAGCAATTCTTCTGACCAGAAAACTTATTTCCTAGCCAAAGAAATCCAACAGTGAGCTTATGCTCATGGAATCCACTGGTCTTACCTTGTTCTCAACTATCCCGAAGTAGCTGATTGACAGAACAGGGGAACAGCCTTTTAAAGATGAAGTTACAGCACCAAATGTGTAGCAACAGCCCAGAGGGTTAGGGCAGGATTTTTCAAAAGGCGGTATATGTTCTGAATCAATGTCCAATATATGGTACTATTTCCCTCTAGGGAGCATTCATGGTCCAAGAATTAAGACATGTAAATGAGAATGGCACCACTCACCATCAGCCCTAACAACTCACTGAAGGATGTTTACTTCCTATTCCCACAACAATTATGCTCGGTTGCCCTACAAGCTTTGGGTTGTGGGAGGGGAGAGTGTTTCTAACAGGAGATACAAGAGCCATTCCACTGATCTGAAAGCTAAGGCAACTCCCTGGTCACTTTGGGTTCCTGAGTCAACATGCTAAGAAAGGAATTAAAGTATTAGGAGTGACTGATTAAGACTACCAGGGGGAGATTGACTAGACTGACTAGTACCCTACAATGAAGGAAAATAACAGTATGGAGATCCTTTAGGGCATCTCCTAGTGTTACAATGCCCTCTGATTAAGGTAAAGGGGAAAGAAACTACAACTCAATCTAGGTAGGATGATAAAAACCCTACATCCTTCAGGAGTGAAGGCATAGGTCATGACTTGAATGTAAAGAACCCGAATTTACTGAGGTGGGTTTTTTTTTTGAAGGCAGAGGAAATATAGAATGAGTGGTACATTATCAGCTACAGCCACATTTCAGTGAAACCAGGATTATAATTGTCACACATATTTCCTGACTTTTGTGTGTGTGGTTGCACATGTGAGTGTGTACATACATATTCATTAAATAGATTTCTGGTTTTCTTTCTTGTCTTATAGCTTTTGCATATAATACATTGAGTTGCTCTCAGTACTTAAGTGCCATTATATCTATATTATCAAACTTTGCTCATGAGTTATCACAACAGCAAGTATTCCTCAAGGGACTTTGCCATTTTCCTGAAGGAAGAATTAGTGCATTTTCAGTTGGACATGGGATAGTTATTTCACATCACTTCAACTTGTGACCTTGTTACAATATTCATTTAAAATTAAGAAAGACATTAGATATGATTGTGTGTCAAGCTGTTAAGCGGTAGAGTGGTTACAGCCAGTCTTAAATACCCTAGGAAACACACCTCTGGAAAGTGTGTGACAGTGTTTCTGAGCTTAGCTGACTGGAGAAAGTTGATCCTCACAGTGGGCAGCACCCTCTAAGTGGCTCTTCCGGGAAGAGGCAGTGTTGTGTGGCCCCTTCCCTGAATGGACAGCTGCTGCTGCTGTCTTCCGATGCCAGCCTCTTCAGTGTAGACAGAACAGCAGGGCTCTCAAAGGAGCTCTGGGCCCCAGCACTGGCTTCAGGCTGCTGAGGCGCTCAGCTGAGTGGACTGGGCAGCTGTGGAGTTCTCTGCTCCTGTAGCATGCAGAAGGCTGCTAACAGAGCACTGTTCCTCTAGAGAACCTGACATAGCTCCCAGCCCCACGGAGTCACAGACTTGCTGTCTGCAGGACTACCTCCTTGTCAACACTGCAGACTCCTGCCTCCTGGGCATGTCTACAACAGCGCTCTCACAGGCTCCTTAAATTCAGAGGCAAGCCATCATTCTCCGCACACTCCTCCTGCCATGTGCAATGGGGACCTGGCAGCCTGACAGTTCCCTAAAATCTGTCATCATCAACAATTCTTTTCTTCCGTGCCTTTATCTCCCCTCGCTACTCTTACACTTGAGGGCCCAACAACACTTACCCACATGTAGTTCCAGGGGCTTTTGAACAAGCTGTGGTCCCTTCCTATTATTTCTGCCTTGGAAGCCCTGCCCTTTATTGCACTTGGTGAAAACCATCCTCTCCTTTACTCCCTGAGTCAGCCTAAGCCTCTGTTGGGCATCAGAGTTACTATCTGGTACATAAATAAGCCCCTTGATTTTCAGTCCCCTTGTATTAGACATAAATAGTGTTTTACCTCCAGTTAAGTGCTCAAATAGTCTTGAATGGTTTACCTTGATGCCTGTTCCATCTCAGCAATGATATTCTTCATGCCTGAAATGGTCTTTTCCTTAAAATTAATACAAATAATAAGTTAAAATTGTTTAAGACTCATTTCTACCAAAGCTGAACAAATGAAAAGAAACTGCCCCATAATATTCATTTGGTTTTAAACATTTATGCCATATTTTTCCCACACTTCAGAGCCTATAATCAATGTGCAATTTGTACTGGGTGAGGTTAATATATTCATGAGATCACATAACTAATAATGTCTTAAAGATTCGTGTGATCATCCAGCTATGTAAAACTTCCGTAATTGCCATGGGTTCGCAATGAAATATTCTATAGTAAATTGTACTAATTTACCTCCACAGGTTCCTCATGTTATAAAACTTGGTAAAATGAATATGTAACTAAATTCATTTCTTTTTAATTATTTTTTGAGATTATAATACAATATAATTGTGGCGTTTTCCCTCACCTGTCCTCCCTCCAAACTTTCCCATGGCTCTCTTTCAAATTCCTTGACTTCTTTTTAAAATTTTTGTCACATACATGTACGTATGTGTATACACACATATACACGTGAATAATAACTGCTCAGTCTGTACAATGTTATCTGCATGTATGTTTTCAAGGCTGACATTTGGTATTGGATAACCTCTTGCCTCAATCTTACATAGAGAACTGTAGGGAACTAAGTTTATTTCTTAGAAAAAAATAACTGAGTGTATTTATATTAGCAATATAAACTTCAAACATCTGTCCCAATATATTTCAGAGCTCTTGTGAAAAAAATAGTGGAATCAGTTGAGGCTGAAATGTATTTGAATATATTGCCTTTGATACTATTATCATACTTTTAAAACTCTCAGTGGGCACGCACTATCTTTTATATATGTGCCCCCACTCTAGGGTATTTTCAGCTTCTGCTCTTTGTTAGAATGATGAAGACTATATGTGACAGTGTGACCAAACATACTTGGACAGAGCATGATTAAAATACCCATTAACAAAACAGTTCATCCCTTAAAGAACAAAGTCATTGAAGAAACACACACACACACACACACACGCACGCATGCACGCACTTGAAATGGGGATCTGGAGATCTGGGAAGGTAGCTCACTCTGTAAAGCGCCTGCTGCATGTGCATGAGGACCATGGTTGTGGACCAGCAGCCATGTCAAGTGCACACCTGTGACCCCAGCTCTGTGGTGTGAAGACAGGGCAATCCCTAAGGCTGGACAACCAACCAGTCTAGCCAAATCTGTTGCTCTGAGTTCAGTGAGAAAATCAAAACCTAAGGTGTACACATACCATACAAATACACACAATTTTAATTTTTAAAAAGTAAAATAAAGCAGTTTCTACAGGCTTTTAATTAATGAATGATGTCATACATTTAGAAATGGATTTGGGGGCTGGAGAGATGGCTCAGTAGTTAAGAGCACTGCCTGCACTCCCAGACATCCTGAGTTCAATTTCCAGCAACTACAGGGTGGCTCACAACCATCTATAATGTGATCTGATACCCTCTTCTGGCATGCAGGTGTACATGCAGATAGAACACTCATATACATAAAAAAAATAAATCTTTAAAAAAATTTTTAAAAAAGGATTTTGAAAGCTTCCCTGTTTAATGACTTAAAAGTCATTATATGGTTAAGCATGGAATATACTTTATAATCCTAAACAGGGCTTTTTTTAATCAAAGGGATAAAAATGTGAGATGCTGTATGAACATTATAAAATATTCAGGGCAAAAATTATTGGCTAGAACTCAGTAATATATCCTCTCAGACAATTTTTCTTTTAGTAGAATCCTAATACCACCAATTTTCAAACCTACTAACATTAGAAATTTTAGTATTTTTAAAAAGAAAATTTAATAGTCCTTGTACAACATGAATATGTTTTTCCAGTGAGGGACATATATTCATGTGAACTGTTAAAACAGAGTTATTTTTTTTAATATACTACAACAACAACAAAAACCTAAGCTAGACATGGTAGCACATGCCTTTAGTTCCAGCATTCAGGGAGGCAGAAGCAGATGGATCATTGTAAGTCTGAAGCCAGGCTGATCTACAAAGGGAGTCCAAGACAGCCAAGGCCACTATACAAAGAAATCCTGTCTCAAAAACCAACCAAACAAAAAAACGCTAAAACCTTCCAATTCTACCTTTTGTATATGTGTGTGTATACATACATACATACATACATACATACATACATACATTACAGTTTATTCACTTTGTATCTGCTGTAGTCCCCTCCCTCATTCTCTCCCAATCACACCCTCCCTCCTGTATCTCCTCTCATGCCCCTCCCCAAGTCCACTGATAGGGGTGGTCCTCTTCCCCTTCCCTCTGACTCTAGCCTATCAGGTCTCATCAGGACTGGCTGAATTGTCTTCCTCTGTGGCCTGGTATGGCTGCTCCCCCATTAGGGGGAGGTGATTAAAGAGCCAGCCACTGAGTTCATGTCAAGGGGAACCTGTTCCCCTTACTAGGGAATCCACTTGGACACCGAGCTGCCATGGGGTACATCTGTGCAGGGGTTTTCTCCATGAATGGTCCTTGGAATCTCAAGTCTCAGAAATGACCCCTGTGCCCAAATTTTTTGGTTCTGTTGTTGTCCTTGGCACTCAAGAATCTATAATCTTGCTACAATTTTCTAACATTAATTGACACCAAGTAGCAAAACATTTTTTTAAACTAGGATTACCAGGGCTGGAGATTTGGCTCAACAGTTAAGAGCACTTGCTATTCTTCCAGAGGACCAGAGTTTGATTCCCAGCATGTATGTCAAATGGCTCACAACTAACTGTGTAACTCCAGTTCTAGAGGAGTTCTGGCCTCCTTAGGCCATACAACATACATAAATAAAAATAAAATAAAACCTTTAAAATAATAACTAAAGTTACCAGAGGAAAAAACGACCGTATTCACTCTCATGCAGAGCTCTCCAGCTTAGCATACTCCTGTATCTCCACCTTAGACCAATGTCTTGTTTTCCACTTGTGGACACTTCTTTACTCCAGTTCTAAAATGTCACTACAGAGAACATTATCTCTTTTGTTCCTCTGGAGTTTTTTGAGACAGAGTATACGTTTCTCTAGCTAGCCTGTAGCTTGCTATGTAGAACAGGCTGCCCTTAAGCTCATAGAGATCTTCCTACCTCTGCCTCTCCAGGATTACAGGCAGGTGCCAGCATGCCTGGCAATCATTTCTAGCTCTCCAGTGCTGTCTTACAAACTACTCCCTTCAGAGAACAGACATTTCATAAAACTAACTTAAAGTTCCTGGTTTTGAAATGCACTTGCATCTGTCTTCCTTGTAAGAGAAGCAATGCAGTTCACAGAAGAAGAGGAATTTGAAATGGTGTATATGGCAGGAAAAATAAGATTCTGAAAGAGGCAAAAAGTTATTTCTAAATGTTAAGTGTTTTAAAATAAAATCATGCTATTGTTTTGAATATAAGGATAATCAAAACCATGCCTAAGAAGTCATACATTTTTAAAAGATAATTTTTCAGAAAGCAAACGCACACATGCACACACATTTCCTGATATGACTTCAACTATGCTCACGATTTCACATTAATTTCAATTTTCTCTCCAAACCTAAAATTCCAGCAGCCTATGAATATTACATTTACACTGTCCCAAAGCCGATCCCGCTCAGCTGGTAAATGATCAACCTTCCCAGGAGTGTTCTGTTGCCTACCTAGGTTTCTTCTTCATGCGCACGAATACTGATGAGGCAGAAAGCACATTTCAGTCCTGCTTCCTTAGCAGACCTGTTTCTCTCACGGCTCTGCAGCCTCTGAAGACAGATCTCATCATTTGACTCCTTACCAGTCCTTATCTCTAGTCTTGGTTCCTTACAGTCCATCTTTCCTGCAGATTTTAATTGCTAGTCCAAAAGAGATACTGCTGCAGCCTTTCAGAACTCATATTATCACAGCATCAACCCCACGTGTATCTTTGTGATTGTTTCTTTGTCCTTACGCAGCTCTTTGCAGCCTGTGCTCTGACGGCAACTATCTGGAGCTTCTCCCAGTGGACTCCAGTGTACGCTGCTCTGCTTGTCTACTCCTTCCCTACTGTCTTCTTCCTGTAAGTCCTTCTCTGGCATTTAGAGTTGTTTTTTTTTTTTTAATGAAAACTTAAGACATGTCACTCCCTGAAAGGCTTCCTAGATCTTTCTCCTCCCTTGGCCCAACTCCCAGGCTAAATTAGATGTGCTTTTGCCAAACTCCAGTTAACACATGGGACCTACGTCCTTATGGTGCTTACCTTTCCTATCAGTCCATGGCCCCACTCACCTCAGCCTTTAATACAACACCGAGTGCATGTCAGTAAATACTTGCTGAAAAGCTGCATGGACAGGTGGTTATACTAATGAATTAGTTCTCTTAGAAGAGAGAAAGACCTTACTCCAATGATACAATCTTTGCTTAAAACATTAGTAAGGAACAGACTAGACTTGCCTTCACAATCAGTTTATGGGCTAAAGGGGGATTTTGTTTTTTTCTGTTTTCCTTGTGAAATCTTTTATTATTGTTTAACAAGAAAAAAAAAACTCATGGGTGCCATTATCACCCAGCTTTTTCAAGGAGCAACACATGTCCCATTCTCAAAGACTGATGATGACATTAAAACATGTACCAAAATACCTTAAATAAGCTGG
>CM053756.1:5321927-5345898 GCA_028658305.1 Pachyuromys duprasi
CATGCTTGCCTTGAACTTGCTGTAGCCTTGAATTCCCTTCCATGTGCGCATGGAACATTGACCAAGCCTAGACAAATACTCTCCCACTGATGCATCCCCTAGTCTTTCTCTTTCTTTTTCTTTTGAAAGAGCCTCGTGAAGTTGTGCAGGCAAGCCCTCAACTTTGGACCTTTCTGCCCTTGGAGTACCTGGGATTACAGGCCTGTATTACCAAGTACAGTTTAACTGATTTTTTTAATTAAAAATCTCTAATATCTTTCTATGAACTGACAAGTTTTTACTTCACTGGCAAATTTGGCTTCACTGTTGCTTGTTTCATGCTTTGTGTTTGTCCTGATTATGTTGTTTCTTTCTGTTTCTCCATCTTACACATTTTTGTTTTCTTTACACGTTTCTGGCTGCCACTGCTCATCAGTATGGAGATTCCACATTCTACATCTTCTCCTTAGATGTTAACACCAGGAACTCCCTCAGGACATTTGGCTAATGAGCACCACACCCTGCTCACTTCTCTGTCACACTCCACACTTCATTTTCTTCTCAGGCACTGCTGTAGCTCACACTGTCGATATGTGCCCTCGGAGGTAATTATGGTTGTTCTTGCGATCAGTACTATTAGTATTTACCTATGGGCTTATAAAGCCTTTGCTCACTGGCTTCTTATGTTCTGTTTCTTCCTTACTCAGCTTTCTTTTCTGCCCTTCTTCTTGCAGAAACCAGTATTTTCATTTGTTCCGTCTCTTTGAAAATGACTAGCATACCCTTAGTCTTGAGAATTAGTTTAGCTGAGTGTGGAATTCTACATTGAGAATATTTCTTTTGCTAACTTTAAAAATAACCTGGTAGGGATTGGTGAGTTGACTCAGTGGTTAAGAATGTGTACTACTTTTGCAGAGCACCTGAGCTCTGTTCCCCTACCCACATTTGGCAGCTCACAATGGCCTGTAATGCTCTTTCCAGAGTATTTGATGCCACCTTCCACCTTCCAGGGGTACCTGCATACTCATAGTGTACACATACACACACATACATAAACAAAAACAGAAGCAAATCTTTAAAACAGTAACCCCTGTCTTATTTGTTGGAAGATCAGTTTTCTGTCTAGTGACTCCTTGGTCATCTGCCTTTGTCATTGGTTCATATTATGGTCTTTCTCATTGTTTGAATTCTACTGCCATGTGCCTACATTTGTGTTCTTTACATTTTTCTTTCTCTGTTTCCTTCAGAGTACATGTACCTTTTATTAGTTCTGGAAATTTTTCACATATTACTTCCAGAACATTACTGCTTTCAATTCAGCCTACTGTCTCCGCAACTTAAGTATTTTGAATCATTTCCCCTATTGACTGGTGTTTGTCATAGTTTCTGCATGTTTGTGTCCTATGCTTTGTCTTCCAGTTCCCTCTTCCCTCTTCATTGCTGTAGTCTGTTCTTGATATATTTGTTAAGGCTTCCATTACAGAGAGTACTTTTCTTTCTAGAAGTTCTACTCAATTATTTTTCAAATGTGCCTTTCTTTATGTGTTACCCTTTTCTTTTCAGATTTTTTTCCTTAATGTCTTTGTACTTTCCAGCATATTTTGCCATGGCAATGAAAATGTTTTGCTCAGTAATGTGGATTTCTGGAAGTGAGGTCTTGCTCTGTTACTCTGACTCTCCTTCAAGGTGGATTTCGACCTCCTACACTCACAAGTTTTTCTTAAGCAGAATCCTCCATCTCATAGAATCGTGTGTGGTCTTGGTATGGTGCTGTCCCTTCAGGAAGGTGGGTTTGCTCTTGTAAAGTGGCTCTAAGTTATTACCAATAGGGGACAAGCCTTACATTAACATTTAAAAATAGAGATGAGGAAAGTAGCATTCCAAAATTAAGTTAACGTTTATGTTTATCATGAAAGAAATTGTGTTCCTATCCAGTTATCAGGTCCAGATCAGCTTTTAGTGGTTTCTATATGGCTAAATAGACTTCCTTATTTCATTTATAGCACATCATTCAAGAATCCCAGGCTATGTAGAAGTCGTGGTTCTTTTTATTTGGTGTTTATATGTATGTAGTTTGTGTGGTTCTTTTTATTTGGTGTTTGTGTGCGTGTGTGTCGGGAGGGGGTGTATGTGTGTGTTTTACTGGCAATTAAACCCAGTATCTCATGTTTGCTAGGCATGGTGCTGTATCCCTGACCTGCAAATACTAAATCCTTCTCTTGCTTTGCTTCCTCAAGGAAATGGGAATTCCTTTCTTTTCTGTAAGCTAAGATGTGAAATTAATACAAATATCTTGTTGCAGGGCATGGTGGCATTTGAGAAGCAGAGTCAGGAGGAACTCTCTGATTTCAAGGCCAGCTTGGTCTATGTCTGGTCTACATAGTGAGTTCCAAGCCAGCCAGGGCTACACAGTGAAACCCTGTATCAAAACAAAATGTTTTCTTGCTCAGTTTTATCTTGAGACTTTCCTGCTTAGCTTATTTAGTCATTTTAGTAGAGCCTACAACCTCTAGACTGATCTTTCAAAATGCAAGAAGTCTGACCACTTCACCTCACCCTTGAAGATCACAGCCTTACTAGGTTTTGTGCATCTACTGTTATTTTTCTGTGAGCGCTAAGCTGTACTCACAGCAGCTTTTTCTCCGTTCTTGGACTGTGTTATTCTTATTGCATCCAAATGGAGCTATGGTACTTTGCATTTTTTTTTTCAGCTTGAAATGCTTCTTCCTGATGTTTGTCTATTCACTGTTCAGTTGTTTACTTTGGAAAACCTTTCCTGACTTTCTGAGTCTTTTAGCATGGGTCAGTTGGTCTGTTTTTTGTTTTTTTGTTTTGATTGCCAACTTTTCCCAGAAATATGTTCTTAGTATGTTTATGCATTCATCTGTAATATGTTTGATTGATAGAGGACTCCCTCTGTAGCAGAATTTTGTGAGAGCAGAGATAATTTTGCTTCCCTGTGAACTGGTCTCTAGGCACAGTAATTGTAGCATACACAGTATTCTTGACGATGTGCTGGGTAGGTAGGTGGATGGCTAGCAGGTGATGTGAAGAGTAAGAATGGCTGCAGAAGGGAGATGGAGAGGGCAAAGGGGACATTGAACTATGCCCAAATAGCATGTGCCAGGAACACTTTTTAGTGCTTTATACTTGCAAAGGCACAGTCTTTGTTTCCCAGTTGCTACCGCACGTTTATAGCAAACAAATACTTCTCTGCAGGGGGCAGTGCACTCGCATAAGCGTCGTGCTGGGAGGGGAAAGGTGTGGAGAGTGGAATTATATTGAACAGTTGAAAGCGTTTATGTAACTTGAATCTCATGGCTTTTAAAATATGCATTTTCCATAATTGGTTGTGCTTAATTTGTACTTGATCAGAGCTTTTTTTCTCAGAAGTATTGGTATTAGAAAATTATCAATCCTTGGGTTGGGGATTTAACTCAGTGGTAGAGCCTAGCAAACACAAGGATTTGGTCCTCAGCTCTGGAAAAAAAAAATTATCAATCCTCATTTTATAATAGTTTGACTGATATAAACATGTCAGGCAAGAATTGAAGGATTCTCTGGATGAAGCAGTGGCTAGCAATTGTAGACCATGTAAACTGTGCAAATACAGATACAACTAAAAACCAAACTGAATATATTACACTGCCATTTAACCTGCAGGTATTTTAAGAGGAAACAGATTTTTCCTAGTTGCATATTTTAAACTAGTCAGAGGATTTGTTTAAAGGAACCTGACACCTCAGCTTATCTCCCTCAGAATGTTCTGTGTATCCCAGCAGCACCTCGAGCACAGAAGGTTTGCCCCAGTTTGTTATCCACACCGACTGTCTTACAGCTAAAACCTTTCCATCTGTGTAAACGGTCATCTCATCCTTGCAGCACTTGAATGCAGAGCGCTCGTACAAATCCCAGATCGCAACTTTACACAAGTCTCTTGTGAAGATGGAAGAGGAGCTTCAGAAGGTTCAGTTTGAAAAGGTGTCTGCACTTGCCGATTTGTCTTCCACAAGGGAACTCTGTATTAAACTCGACTCGAGCAAAGAACTGCTTAATCGACAGCTGGTTGCGAAAGATCAGGAAATAGAAATGGTATGTAACATGTTTAGAATTGCTGTTAGACCTTTTTGCTTTAAGTTTTGTTTTTATTATACTTTTTAAATTTTATTTTTAAAGTTTTTAATTTATGACAGCTGTGTTTTAAAGAATTCAAGAACATTCAAAGAAAAAACCAAAATCTTCCTTTGAACTTGTAATTTGCAGTTATGTTTAGCTAGAATTATAAAACACATTGACAGAGCCTTGAGTGAAGCACCACATTTAAATTATAACCTTAGTGATATTCTTACAGCTAAATTTATCTAATAATTAGATGAGTTCTTTTTTTTTAATTTATTTAATTTTTTTATGTATATTGGTGTTCTGCCTGAATGTATGTCTGTGTAAGCATGCCAGATGCTCAGGAACTAGAGTTACAGACAGTTGTGAGCTGCCATGTGGGTGCTGGGAATTGAACCCGGGGCCTTCTGGAAGAATAGCCAGTGCTCTTAAGCACTGAGCCATCTCTCCAGCCCCGGATGAGTTCTTTTAAGTTGTAATGCATTTTATTGTGTCTACTTTTTGCCTACACTATGGACATAATATTCAAACTACACAGGCTCACGCTCTCCAGGCATCTAAATAATTTGAGATGAATAGAGAAATAGGAGGAGTAGAGAATTACTGCTGGACGAGGGCAGACATTCCACACAGGCAGTCGCGAAGAAGTCCGTGTGGGTTCTTGAATGAAAATAAGTTCTTTTTAGTGGCCAGTGTGATGTGTTTGGGAAGAACTAAATGGGAGTAAATCTGGAGAGATGGAACCCAGTTCTTAAGAGTATAGATATTTTACAGTGCAACTGAAATAGCAGCACATTTTGATCACCATGGTTATTATTGTTAAACTTTATTGAACTTTTTATTTTGATTATCCACCCTTTATGTTGCATTTGAGAATCACGTGTCTAGTTTACTTTATAAGAATCTACTATTAATCTTTTAACGAATTACCATCTGCCCAAATCACCACTCTTTTCTTATTTTTTAAATTTCATCATGAACTTTTTAAAGATTAATTTGCTATTGTAAAAATTTGAAAACTATTTTATTAAAATTTTATTTGATGTTTGTTTATTTATTTACTTTATATGGCAACCATCTTCCTTGTCTCCTCCCAATCCTACCCTTCCTCCCTTTTCCCCCTGTCCTCCTTTCCCTCCCCCTCAGATAAGGGGAGCCCCCACCAACTCACACCAGCACAGTGATGTTTTCTGGTTGGAAAAGTCTTAGCATGTTACTGTAACAACTGAAATGATGTAAAATCAAAGAATCAGTAGTTATAATCTCATAGTTTATAAAAATTAGCATGCCACTTGCAAGTAGAGTACAGTCTTAAAGTAATCTTAAACTTTCAAATCATAGTCCTCAGCAGTATATAAGGTTTTGAAACAATTTAATTGAAAAACATTTACTGTAAGTTTCGTACTCCCTCTTCTCGCGGCTTTTCAGAATTACTTCCGACACTAAGCTCTTTATGTTTGTGTCTTAATTTCTTTTGTAAGCTGCGACATCAAATGCCAGGATTATTCTTTTATTTTTTTTTCTACCTCTTCAGTTATTGAAGACATTGAGATTAAAAAAAAAATCATTGGTAGTTTAAATGAGAGTGGGTACCATAGACTCATGTGTTTAAATGCTCTCAAGCACTGTTTGCGAAGGTTGAGGAGGTGTGGCCGTGCTGTGGGGCTGGGCTTTGGGGTGTCAAAAGCCCAAACCGTTCCGTTCCTGGTTAGCAGTCTCTCTGGCCCCTGCTTGTGAATGTGGAGGTGAGCTCTCAGCTCCCTCAGCACCATGCTGTCCCCCTGGTGGCATGCTCCCTGCCAGCTCACCTTCTGAGACTGTGAGCCCCAGTAAATATTTTCTTTTTTATGCTGCCGTGATCATGGTATTTTATCACAACAACAAAAAGGTAACTGAGACAGCTTATGGTTTTTAAGTAATAGACTAGCATCTAATAAATTATATGAGGAGTACCTCTTCCCCAGTTTCCATTAATGATTACACTTTGCAAAACTATAGTCTGATATAATTATAGTATTAACATTGATCCAGGCAAATAAGAGAGTTTCCACTGCAGAGTTTATCAAGTTTGCCTTTTGCAGAGTTATGTTTTTCTACTATATCCTATCTGCATGCTCCTTAACGTCTGCCAACCATTAACCTGTTCCCCACTTATGTGATTTTGTCATTTTAAGAACCAGCAAGAATAAGGAAGGACAATGAAAGAGGACAGTCAGGGGCATAAATAACAACAAAGGATCTATCTGTCTGCCTGCCTGCCTGTCTATCTATCTATCTATTTACCTATCTCTCTCTCTCTATCTACCGCTCTATCTACTTACCTATCTACCTACCTATCTATCTACCTACCTATCTATCTATCTATCTATCTATCTATCTATCTATCTATCTATCTATCTATCTATCTATCTAAATACTCTACTTTGTATGCCAACTAAAATTAATTTAAAAGAATGTTAATATATATGAAATCACATGATACATATTTTTGAGGACTTTTTTTTTCCTTCTTAGCCTAAATCTCTCACTTTTTACTGTTGAATTTCTGTGCTGTTGGTGAAACAGTTTAGCTGTTCACCCACTGGAGATCATCTGGGTTGATTTTAGATTGGAACTTTTGAAAATAAAGCTACCATAAACATCTGTAAGCAGTTTCTGTTGTTTTATTTGCTTTTTGAGGCAAGGTGTCACTGTGTAATTTGGTTGTATGAGTATAAGTCTTCATTTCTGTGCACATGCTCACAAATGCTATTTTTAAGTGATATGTTAATTTTATGATTACTTTTTCAGGAGAGTTCCAAGCAGGTTTCTTAAGTATTTGTATTATTTTTCTTGTCTCTTAATGATGGAGTGATCTAGTGTCTCCAAATTTCTTGTTGTGACTTAAAATTTTTTCTTGAGCATTCTTATGTATATACAGTACTGTTTAAGGGTGATTTAAATATGCATTTACCTACTGGATTGCAAAGGTGAACTTTTATTCATGTTGTTGTTTGCCACCTGTATGTCTTTGTTTGCTGTGTCATGTCTCCTGTTATTTGCCCATATTCTCATTGGATTGTTTGCTTTAAAGTGACTTAAGTAAAAGCAGAAAACCTGGATAAACCTCTAAACAAATATAGAACTTGAAATAGTAATTTGAAAACTTCCAGAAAGCAAATTGAGGCCTCATGTTGATGAAGGAGGAGCTGAGAGTTCTGTGCCTTGATCTGCAGGTAGCCGAAGGGACTGTAAGCCACTCTGAGCATAGCTTGAGCATATGAGACCTCAACGCCCACCCCATAGTGACACGCTTCCTCCAGCAAGGCTATACCTCCTAATAGTGCTTCTCCCTATGGACTAAGCATTCACACACGTGAGTCTGTGGGGGCTATACCTATTCAAAGCACCACAGTGAGGAACCCTGTCTCCAAAAAGTAAGGTAGAAGACACCCAAGATGACCTGTGACCTCTACACATGTACAGGCACACCCCTGTACATATGAACATACATGCATACCTCTCTCTTTTTCTGAACTCAACAGTCCAGAAAATAAATTTGCATACTAATCAAATGGGAGTTGTCCTATGAATATAGGATTGGTTTGTACCTGAAACCAATCAATGTAAAACATATGAATAGAAAAAGAATTTGACAAAATCAATACCTTTATTTAAGAAAGGATAACTATAATCTGGGAATACAAGGAAACTTTTTCAATTCTATAAAAAGCATCAATGAAAAACCTGAGTGACCACTATAGTTGATGATGAACAGCAATGTTTCCTCCATAATGACAGGTATGCCTAGCATGCCTTTTTGAGCATTCTAATGGAGGCTCCAGCCAGAGTAGCAAAGAAAGACAGAGAAGCAACAAGCATTCAAATTGAAAAAAACATAAAGCCATCTCTGCAGGTGATATGGTTGTCTATATAGAAAAAAGAAAATAACTTTTCTGAACCATCTTGTCAACTCAGGAGTCAAATATGGTTATAAGCCACCGTGTGGGTTCTGGGAGTTGAACCCAGGTCCTCTATAGGAATAACAAATACTCTAAACACTGGGCCATCTCTCCAGACCTTCTAATATATTTTTAATTAATTTTGGGGAATTTCATATGTAAATATTATATTTACATCAGTTTTCTTTTTTCTTTTCTCCCTCTAACTCTTTTCATGTTTTTCCTACACCCTCAAATTCATGACTTTTTATTCTTTAATTATCATTGTTTTATATATATAAATACAATGTGCAGGACCTGTTTAGTGTTTCTGATATCTACACATGCGTATGGATGGCCACTTGAACTGGGATGACCTATCAGTGGCCTGTCCCTTGGAGAAACAGGTTCTACTTCACTGGGAACCACATTTCTTCATCTACGGACAGGGCCTTGTGAGATTTTCCCCATCCACATTGGCATGGCAGCTAATGTTGTGATTATGTAAATCCTGTTAAAGAACTGTACTTCTGTGGGATTTTTTTGTTTTGTTTTTGTTGTTTTTTTTTAAGGATAAAAGTTTTCTTACAGATTTTAGCAATGACTAATATTTGGTAATACTAATATGTTAGAAGTTACTGGATACTTTAATTGCATGAGTTACATGCCATATTAATTATACCCCAATAAATATTGCTGCTGTCAAGGAAAGTGCTGTCTCATTTTGTAGTCCTGCCAACAGAACATAGGAGATTGTCCTTGTCCTTTTTGTGTTTGTTAACACACACTAACATAGTCACCAGTTTGACAGACGAGAACAATGTCTGGTTGGCTTTAAGCTCAGCTGAAGAACACTTAGTAATATCTGGATGCATTTTTGCATTAGTAATAACTAGATACATTTTCGAATTGTTCTAACCTATGTGGAGGAATGCTGTTGGCATCTATTGAGTAGCAGTCAGGGATAGTCTGCATCCTGTAGAGCTGGGGCATCTCTATGATCCAAGAGTGTGACTACAGGGTAAGGAACTCTGGGCTAGAAGGAGCACCTTGTCTTAGTTCATGTCTGTCCAGTTACTAACAAGGCATCCTGCTTTGCTGCCGCTGTACCAAATACCATGACCAAAAGCAATTTAGAGGAGGAAAAAAGTTTTTTGTTTGTCTGTTTGTTTTTTTACACTTCCAAGTTACAATCCATCATAGAGGGAAGTCAGAAAGGAACTCAAGGCAGGAACCTGGACTAGAAACTATGAGGGAACACTGCTTACTGGATTGTTTTGTTTTGGTTTTTGGTTTTCTGCTCATTCTCAGCTAGCTTGCTTTCTTTCATTCTTTTTTTAAATTGTTTTTATTTTGTGTGTATTTGTGTTGTGATTTGAATGAGAATAGCCCCCCCTATAGGCCCATAAAGTTCAGCATTTGGTTCCTGGTTGGTGGAATGTTTAGGAGGAAGTGTGTCGCTGGGGTTGGGCCTTGGCATTTCCAAAGCCCACAGCAGGCCCAGAGCACCCTGCCACTAACTTGTGGATCAGAATACGCGCTCTGCTGCTGCTTTAGTGCCATGCCTGCCTTCCTGCCACCATACTCCCCAACAAGATGGTCACAAACTAATCCTCTGAAGCGGTGAGCAACTCTCCAGTTTTATTAATTAAGTGCTTTTAATTAAACGCTTTCTTTTATAAATTGCCTTGGTCATGGTATCTCTTCACAGCAATACAACAGTAACTTAGACAGGTATTTTGCCTACATGTATGTCTGTGTACCCCTTTCATGCCTGATGCTTATAGAGGTCAGAGGAAGGTACTGGATCCCCTGGAATTGGAGTTACAGATAGTGTGAGCTGCCATGTGGGTGCTGGGAATCAAATCCAGGTCCTCTGGAAGAGCAGCCCCTGCGCTTAACTGCTGAGCCATCTCCTCAGCTAGCTTTCTAATACATTAAAGTCCACCTACCTAAGCAATGGTGCTACCTACAACGGGAAGGGCCCTTGCATATCAATCATTAGTCAATGTGATTGTTCATAGATCAGTCTGATTGAGACAGTTCTTAAATTGATGTTCCTTCTTGCCAGTTAGTGCTAGGTTGGGCAAAGTTGGCAATAAAAACTAATCAGCACAATCTATGCTAAGCATAGACACGTCACTGTTTAACTGTAACCTTTCCTTGCTTTGTCTTCAGGATTGCATGATATTAGTAGCATAAGACAAAACAGAGTCCAACTTTTAGAAGTCCCATGGTCTTTAAATTTTTCAGTACTTTTAAAGCCTAAGGTCTTTTTAAGAATCCAAAGAATCTTGTTTATGGGCAGCCGTAAAAAAAAATAAACATGTTAAATACTTATTGTTCCAAAAGAGAAGAGTCAGGCCTTAGAAACAGATTAAAGCCCCAAGTCACCAACGTAAATAAAATCCTGTAGCCTTGTTGTTCAGCATCCTGGGATTTTCTGGGCTCTGGAGAGCTTGGACAGGCAGTGTCTCCAACTTGATCACCCTCAAGACAAACAGTTATCTCCAAGGCTCAAAATGGTTCTAGTGCACAGTTGACACTCTCCTTGGCAGATGCTCCGTGATTCTGGTCTCCATGGCCACTTAGGCTTCACCCTTCACCAGTGACCTCTTCGGGCACTGTGATGCCAGCACACTGTTTGAAGACTTAGTTTCTCTTTGTGACCCTTGCAAGTCTGGGTTTTTTTGTTGGAACTGAAGCTACACCTTCACCAATGGTTTTTTCTAGCCTCTCTGAATGGAGAATCCAACCCCGTCACACAATGCCAAACCCCAGCTGCTGTTCATGACACTTTCACACCTACAAAAATGGTACCATATGAGTGACTCTTGCATATTGCCAAGATAAGCTGCCATCTTGAGATGTGTCCTTGATATCCTTAGACTGCAGTTTATGTTTGTTGACTCTGAGGAAATATATTTCTCTTTGCAGGAGGTGCCACCTTGATGATGCTGATCTGTTATTGAGCACAGATATTCTTCAGCCCCAGATCACCAGCATCCATTGTCCTAGTAAAGCACAGGTTTCCCTTGCACAGACTCCTAGTTTCAAACCATCACATCACTGGCCCACATAGGGTCTTCCCTCTGAAACGTCACAACCCAGACACTCTGGTTAGTGTTGATTGTCACCTTGGAGCAACCTACAGTCTCCTGGGAGGAGGGCACTTCAACTGAAGAATTGGCCTGGAGTAGCCTGGCCTGCCTGTAAGACGCCGTCTTGGTTAGTTAGTGATGCAGGAGGGCCCAGCCTGCTGTAGGTAGTGATGCTCCTCGCTCAGCCTGTGGTCCTGGACTGTGTAAGAACGCTGGCTGAGCGTGAGCAGGACAGAGCCAGTAAACCGCTCTCCTCCATGGTTTCTGTGCTCACCTCCCTCAGTAACAGACTGTCACCTACCACAGCAGCCAGATGAATCCTCTCTGGGTTGTCTCTGGCCCTGGTGCTTATCACAGCGACAGAAAGAAAGCCAGAGCAGAGGTTACCCCACTCCCAATGTCTGCTATTTGATTATATTTCTTCTTTTGAAAAATTTGCGATCACAGCATTGTTTTTATTTCTTCTTGATGTATGTGAATTCATTTATCTAGCTCAGAAAGTTCTTTTCTGTCCTCTGTGTTACCTGCCCCTCTCCTAGTAATTTCATTTTTATTCGTTTCTTTATTACTAACTTTAAAGTTTATCTTTCATAAGTAGCTTTTTAAACACATATTTAAAGTTGTTATAACCTGTATTACAGGATAAGAAATCATGCTTTTGACTGATAATCCTCCTTTTGAAGAATTATTTAGCTTCCTGAGAACGTTTTGAGCTCAGAATACCTTCAAAATGGCAAGTTTTCCTTAGGTTTCTGTGAGTGAGGGAGTGTATGTCCACCCCTCACTGTGGCCTGTCGAGTGCAATGCTAAGGCATTTAGATGCAACTCAGCCAGTTCAAGACAGTGACAGGGTCACAGGCCCCGTGCTGTCAGTTATGCAGAGCTGTATAAAAGGTATCAAAGTTGGAGGCAGAAAGTAGTTACAGTTTGAGACTGCTAGAAAATTAGTGAATTCTCTGATCTGGCTGAGGAGCGGGGAAGGCGGCACCTCGTGTGCATTGTGGCATGTGCACTGTTAACAGGGACAACTTCATAGCGCGCTCCACTAAAACCCCTGAGCTCCTGACAGCATGTCGGCTCAGTGAGCGGATGGGAGTAAGTCTGGCTGTCTTCCTGTCACACAGATGGAGAACGAGCTGGACTCCGCACGCTCCGAGATAGAACTGCTCAGAAGCCAGATGACCAACGAGAGGATCTCCATGCAGAACCTCGAGGCTCTGCTGGTGGCCAACCGGGACAAGGAGTACCAGTCCCAGATAGCGCTGCAGGAGAAGGAGTCCGAGATCCAGCTGCTGAAGGAGCACCTCTGCCTGGCTGAGAACAAGATGTGAGCCGCCTAGCGCTGGGGCCACCTGCAGCGTGCCCTTAACTGAACTCAGAATCGGGAATGTTATGATTTGCCTAAGATTTAACCCCACAGGCTAGGTTTTCTAATCTAAGATTTTTAAGTATAACAGTCTCTGATGATTGTTTTGAACCCACAGTTTTGAATATAGTGAGAGCCTGATTTAAGACACCACCATTAGGATATGTAAAGCAAGCACCGTGAAACCACAAGAACTTTTACCTTTACGGGCCACCTCCTATTGCTGTCTGTCTGCCTATTTGCTACATATTAGTTCCCTGTGTCTGTAGGAGTAGATACTGGATGCCCAGAAGAACCGAGTCCCCAAACACTAAGCACACCCTCAAAATTTTCATCTTAACCCCAGTAACACTAACCTTTAATTTGAAGACCCTTAGTTTGCTATTTGAGTTGAACTTAGTGCCTGGGTAGTGAAAGCTTATTAAAATTGGCCGCTAATGGCCTCTTCTCCCCTGTGACCCATCCATAGGACTTCTCCTTCTGCCCCTTCTCACAGCTGAACCTGGCCCCTGGACAGGCATGGTGAGCACTTCCTCAACAGTCAGCCACTCCTAGAAGCCCTTGGCCATCAAGGAGCCCCAAGCCATGGCCAGTTTCCTTGACAGTTCTCTTGGTTGCAACTAAGTCATTTTTGTCCAGTGAGGCTGCTGTGAACCTTCAGCTGGTCCCTCAGGGTCCCTTTCTCAGACAGGTGGGAGGAAGTCCACCTTAGTAAAGAAGCAGAACTCCTACCATGAGGGTATACTCTGTTTCAGACTGCTGCTAAGTACTGTGATACTGAGCTGGCAACATTTTTATAAAAAGTATATTTATAAAGAACATTTGCATAAATGAATAATATTTTGATGATATATAGTATTGCCCCGTGGGTATGTACAGACTCGGAGACAAGAAGGGTTGATTGAGTGAACAATGCTAGGGTTGCTGAGGCTTTGCAAGTAATCAAGTTTGTATTTGAATAGATCTAAAATATGCCAGGAAACTTGCGAACAAAAATCAGTGTGTGACTGAGGACACAGCTCAGTCAGTAAGGTGTCTGCCGTGCAAACATAAGGATCCAAGTTCTCTGATCTCCAGAATCCATGTTGAAGCTGAGAGCAGCAGCATGTGACTGCAACCCCAGGACTGGGGGTGGGGGTGGGGGGCAAACAGCATAGCCAGATGGATGAATTCCAGGTTCAGTTGGAGACCCTCTAAAAAACAGTGGAGAGTGAGTGAGCAAAATACCTAAGTCAGCCTCTGACCTCCGCACACCCGTGTGCATGCGCACAGACAGGAGCGCATGTGCGCACACAAAGGCGCACACACTAATGAAATAGCAAAAATCACAGTGTAGCTCGGATCTAGCTGAGATGCCATTGCCAGTTTGGCTTAGTATAGTCTTAGAGTTACAGGCATGTTTAGAGTTTAATCGATGTCACTCTTGTCTTTTGCACAGGGCCATCCAAAGTAGAGATGTGGCCCAGTTCAGAAATGTTGTGACACAGCTGGAAGCCGATTTGGACATTACTAAAAGACAACTGGGGACGGAGCGATTTGAAAGGTGAGTTAGTCTCTGTGGAGCATGCAGGCTGCACGGGCTGCTTCTCAGCTAACAGTAGGTTTTATTTTGGTGGATCTCTCTGTGCACATACGTGTTATTTGTTTTTTGTTTTTGTTTGAAATAAGGTCTCACTCTAAGATAGCCCGTGGTGGGTGGATTCTAAAGTTTGGGTTGAGCTACAATCCTGTGACAGGTTTAAGGATACCTTATTAAATGTAAACATTAAAAGCGTCACTATTTTGCTGTAGGGAAAGGGCTGTCCAGGAACTTCGCCGCCAGAATTACTCAAGTAATGCTTACCATTTGAGTTCAGTGAAGCCAAGTACAAAATGCCACTCACCAGAACGTTCTCTCCATCGATCTCCTGACCGAGGCCTTGACCGATCATTAGAAGAGTAAGTGTTCACAGTGACAGCTGAGGGAGCAAGAAACGATCTAAACTGATGACTTAAGACATGGTGCCGTAAGAGTAAAGGGGTTTCATCTACAACATGAATTTATACGAACGTTGTACTAAAGTGAAATAAGTCTAAGGTTTATCTAATATAAACATATGTACACAGTGTTTCATGCCTTTTCTTTTTTTGTAATACTCAGAACCAAAGCTAAGGGCTGCGTACATGCACGACAAGCACATTGACGCGCGGCGCCAGCCGGCTCGCTGTATGGTCAGAACCTGAATTCCTTTTTACTTCTGTACTGTTTTTCATGTACATTATTTCAAAATGTGGGCTCATTGCTATTGCACTGTAGAATATATATGCAGTAGGAGAGTATTTACTCTTTTTATTTTACTTACTGTTACATATCACAAATGTTTAAAAAATTTATTTGGGAATAATTTAAAATTGTATGAAGTCACAAAAGTAAAAATACCTCTCACTCAGTTCACTATTGTTAAAACTTTGTCCCATTTGTTTTATTGTATAAAGAAATATCTTGTGTACCCACACTACTTTAAATTTCCCTGTCACCTCTCTCCCTCTATGCCTCTGTCTGTCTGTCTGTCTCTTAAAAAGCAACAGTGCCTCCAACTCTAAAGTATCATCACAGGCTTCTATCTTGTCTCGCCCCATTTTGTATTTGTATATTTTTCTGTCCCCATGAGAGCCAAAGCTCAACACTGACAGTGAAATCACTGCCCCTGACTCACTCCATCACCCCAGAATGCGTCTGAAACAGTCTTTTGATTTCGGCAACATCATCAGTTCAGTAAATAGATTAAATGAAAAACTCAAGATGAGTTTGCAGGTCATCAATCCTGCCCTTGTATCCTATGTTTTCCAAGAGCATTTAGCCAAATTTCAAGTTCATGAATGGCTTAAATTCATTCTTTCACTCCTGCATGATCCACTGACATCTGTTTTATGATCAGTTATGGTCATAATGTGTTTTCTATAATAGCCAAAAATTCTAAAAATGAAATATTAAAAACTCTGATTTTAAAAGTATATTAATCCATATATTAAAAGTATATTATACACATATATAGACACATACATAGATATATACATACATATGGGTATTTTGCCTGTTGTATGTCTGCAGAAGTTGTGTGCCCGGTACCTGCAGTGTCCAGAAGGAGGGTCATCAGGCCCTGGAACTGGAAAAGGCTGGGAGCCACCACGTTGAATCAGACCCCAATCCTCTGGAAGAATACCCAGCAACCACTAATCACTGAGTTTTCTCTAGCTCTCCCAGCCTCACAAGTTTAATGTGCTAGTTTTGATTTATTTTTCTCTTATTAATTTCTGTTCTTTTTATTACTTCCCTGTGTTGTTTTTTTACTGTGTTGGAGATTTCTTCTAGCTTTCTGGTTGGGAATTAATGAACTTACTGATATTCTTTGTTTAATTGGCAGAGCTATTTAGAACTCTTTATTTTCCTCTGTTGCTGTTTTGAATGATCTCAAGGTATTCTTAAATTTTCCTTTTCTTTAAATTAGTTTGTAAAACGCTGTGATTTATTTTCACTTTTACCAATGGGTTGATGAGAAATCTTAAAGTTTCCACTTAGAAGAGTGCTTGTTTTCAGTTTTGGTTTTTATTTCTGCTCTTTGCATCATGACTAGAAAATACTATCTTTATCACTTCTGTTTCATGAGCTGTGTGGTCTGCACACCTTACACATGGCTAGTTGTTTACAAATGTATGCAGTTGAGCAGGTATGCTTCTTTTTACAGTGTAGTATTAGATTTATAAAGCACTGATCTTGTGTTTATGGTCTTCTTTTAAATAGATCTGATTACCTTTTGTACACTTGGCCTGGCTTGTATTGTGAGTAGTATTTTAAAGTCTCCTGTGTGTTTTCATTTCTTGCATCTCCTATGTTTTAAGGTGCACACTTTTCTGTTTCTTTTCAGACATAGAACAATACCCACTAACATCAATTCTCTTAAAAATCTATAGTGATATAATTAGGGGTTGAAATAAAATGAGTACTTCCACTAACAGGAACAAAGTATATTAGCACATATTAACAAGATTTTGGAATAAAAACTATCAGTAGCTAATATTAATCTACCCGACACACCAAACAAAACAAAATTTCAAAAGGCAAGTTTTCAGCATCATCAAATGCTGGGAATTTTAATCTAACATTCTTTCTAGGTAGTCATAAGACATCAGTGTGAGAAGTTGCACAAAGTCGCGGGAGCCAGCAGTACACGGCCAGAGCCTGCTTTTTTTAGAAGCCGTGGTTTCCTCTGCTTGCTTCTGGATTAAGAAGAGACTCTGGGTGTCAAAAGATCATTTTCTCTGTGTGTAGGGGCAGGCATGTGTATGTCTGTATAAATACAGAGGCCAGAGGTCAACCTTGGCTGTTCTTTCTCAGGCACTGTTCACCTTTTTTGTTTGTTTTGAGATAATATCTCTCACTTTCCTGGAACTCTCCGACTGGCCTAGGCGGGCTGTCTAGTCGGTCCTAGGAGCCCTGTCTTTGCCTACCACAATACTGGGGTTACCAGTATAAACCACCATGCCAGCCTTGTTTAAGTTCTAAGGGTTAAACTGGAGTCTTCATAATTACAAGGCAAGCACTTTACTGACTGGAACCATCTCCCCAGCCCTCATCTTCTTGACATCAGTGCCACCATGAAGCTTAGCATCACATCTGAATAGCCAGTTCCTGCTGATCCCCTTCCAGGTCAGGCTCCTGACTTGTAAGGTGCTCTTTCATCTTTCTTTTGGACAAATATAACATCTCTCTGCTGGGCAGTCACAGGTCCAGGCTGCTGAGCATGTCATTGGTTTTCTCTCTCCTCTCTGCTTTTGCTTCTTGTTCTAGCACCAGTATTTATATCTCACATTGGCACAATGCTAACACAGATGGCTTTTTATATTATTTTGTATTTCATATTGATTATTTCATGTATGGTTTGTTGTCATTTGCTGCAATGGCACTCTGAGCTCTCATCCTTCCTTATGTAACTCTTATGAAGTGTTCTTTTCTGAAACGTTTACATTCGTTGTTTTGATCTCATGTCTGGTACTGTTTATTCAAGTTGCTGACTCATTTTCCTGGTGCCTTTACTTAGCTGTTTGTGGATCTCTCTGTCTCGCCATATCTCTTTTATGCCATATTGATTTGAATTTTACTTTATATGCCATTAAAATTTTTTTTTTACTAAAGTTAAGAATAGTGGGGGCTGGAGAGATGGCCCAGTGGTAAAAAGCACTGGCTACTCTTCCAGAGGTCCCGAGTTCAATTCCCAGCAACTGCATGGTGGCTCACACCATAGTGAGATCTGGTGCCCTCTTCTGGCATACAGGTGTACATGCAGATAGAGCACTCATACAAAAATAAATAAATCTTTAAAAAATAGTTTAATAGAGGTAAATTTTTTTTACACTGTTGCTGTAACATTTACATTTGGTTTCAAATCTGATACAATATCTTATGTGTGCTGTTTGTATTATATTGTGTCCTGGATTGGTTTTCTTTCTTAAAAAAAGTCAAATTTCTTATAACATTTAGAAAGGTTTGTATTTTATCTGTTACTTTTGTTAATAATAAGCCCTTAGCTCCCTTTTAAACATCATCTTTCAGTGTCAACTTAAAATGTTATCCCTGAGGCTAGAGAGATGGCTAAGTAGTTAAAAGAGGAGCCAGGCTCAGTTGTGTTTCCTCTGTCTCTAGTCTTCTCTCTTCCGGGTTGTCAGAGAATTAGTACCCTGTAGCCTGTAGCCTCTGGCACTGGCTTAAGCTCAGCATAACGTATTTTGAGTCTTATCAAGTCTCATATACCTCCTCTAACTTCTGTTATATGTCCATTGTATTACTGCGTGAACCACAAGTATTTTAATGGCTAGTGTCTTAGCGGTAGTTGTAAAAGCAATGCAGAGGATCCAAGAGATCTTTTCCAGTTCCTAAAGCATCAACACCTTGCACAACAGGAAATCAGCACTGGTACAATTCAGTGCACAGGCTTTGTTAATATTTTCCTAACAGTTCACACACATTTATTTGCACGTGCAGTCTTTGTATATACCACTTACTAATAAATGAATTATCCCATCAGCACTGAAGAACTTAGGGGATGAACTGAAGAAAGGGTGTAATGGAACACACATGACTTGAAAGCAGAAAGGGCAATTATTATGGGATAGAGAGACCAGCAAGTGGGGGAAGAGGGGATGGGTAGAGCATTGAGACAGGGGTGCAAATAGAAAAATGTATAATAGCATATATGTATGAATGTGCCCATTACTAACCTAAAGACATTAATTGTAAAAGAAAATCCTCCCTTGTGGCACCCATCCCCTTAGAGTTAGAATCTATATCTCCTGTGTCACTACCGTATGGTCACTAACTATAGTTCTCTCTGAGGATCCTACGCAAATCCAGTCATACACAGAATACAACCTTTGAGACTGACTTTTTTCATTCATCATAATATTCATGACAACCATCGAAGTTATACATCTCAATATTTCATTCTTTTTAAGTTAAAGTAGTATTCCATGGCACGAATCCATGGTTTATGAACAAATTCACTGTATCATTTCCCTTCACAGAAGCAGAGGGGGAAAACCCCAAGGACTGCTAAAGTAATTCATAATATATCCTTTTTACACATGCTAAAGTTATTTCATTTAAAACCTTAATCTGTTTTTTTTTCTATTATAGGAATCTTTGCTATAGAGATTTCTGACATGTGAAAAGATTCTCCACAGCCTTGGAAAGGTCAAAGATACAAACGGATTTTTTTTTTTTTGCTATATGATTGCATTTATCTTTTGAATGCTTGACAGTGTTAAATGTATTTATTAACTTTGTGCCTCTGAGTCTGTTCTCGAGTGCCATATCACAGTGATCTGGGATGATGCATGCAGACAAACATGCAAATGGTTCTTTCTATCCACACAGTAATAGTGAGTGTAAAGTCTGCTTACTTCACTATTGGGCGCTGTTTTGTTAACTATCCGGAGTAAATAAAGAAGCTTAAAAAAGAGGGAAAAGCGTTTTTACAAAACTGATTTCCTTTCCTTTCTTGCTGTCTCAAATGACTGGTTGGTGACATTTTTTTCTTTGTGATTTATATTCTCGTGGCTGGAGAAGCTGTGCCATGATGGACACAGCCTGGGACCCAGCACTGGCCTGGGACCCAGTATCACATTTTGGAACCAACCTAACATAACTTCCATGCAACAGTAGGAGTGTGCTAAGGCTTTCATTGTACACTGTTGGAGCCCTCAGCCGGGCACCAGGCATTTGCACAGCTGTGTTTGCTCCTACTGTTCTTAGAAAGGTAGGCGATGTCCAAAATGTAAGATTTTTAATATGTATTTTTAATGACTTTTCTTCAAAACATTAAAGTACTGCAATGAACTTAATTGCCATTTTATTATTATTATTATTTTGCCTGTGGCAGCTGTCTGATGTTTCCCCTCACCTACAGCTCTTACGTCTCTTTTCTGTCCATAGGCTTTGGTTTAATGTTGATATTAGAGCTGGAATGCTACTGTATTTTACTGATATAAACTATTTGTATTCTTACATTTTAATAAAAAAGCAAGCCCTTCATTAATAGTACTCATATTATGGACAATTTCTCATTGTATCTAGTCATTATTTGATATGGCAGTAGTGACAAGGATAGTGGCCTTTTGAGATCTTATTTCATCATGATACAGTCACTAGTACTCTGAGACTTTATTATAAATTCATGTCATATGCTCACTTTAGTTTGGTCTTCCAAAACTTTCAGGCTTATTCATCCAGCGTTAGGTAATCATTACAGACTGCTAAAGGACGGATAAAATAAGGTACTGCTCACAAATGATTTAAAGGAGAATATGAAAAATAACCTTTCTCACTCATATAAAATAACGTAGTGATTTACATATTGCAGAATTAACTAGGTGACCCAGTGACCTTGGCACTAGATCATCAAAGCATTAATATTAATCTGTTCACCTACAAGACTAACGCGTGCTGAGTGTTACCTCTGGTAAACACTTGCCAGATCATATGTAGAGTGCAGGATATTAGAAGAGGGGCATGGGAAAAAAGAGTGTAAGAAAGCATTTTCATAGTCAATTAAAATTGTTTGGTACTTGACCTGTGCCATTAGTTATGAACTGTTTCAAAGGAAAATTATATGTTACATGCAAAGGGACCACTGGTATCTAAAGGCAAGAGAAACCTTGTCCATGTTCTATATCGAAACTTCAGAGATAAGATTTTTTAAATTAAGGTAATATTTAAGAATATTTGTTCGAAATGAGATTCTTAATGTTTGATATAAATACTTAGTAGCTGTTGATGTGACAGAGCCTGACATACCAAACATTCTTTCTTGGATAACAACAACAACAAATCTCCTGGAAAGGGTTCTTCTAAGTTCAGAATATTATGCTCAATACAAAGTACCTACTGCTCCCCCCCAAAAAAGTGTGCTTATAAAGAGAATCATTGATTCACTGGGTAATTTAAAAGAAATTTTGAGTTGGGCATGCCTATAATCCTAGGACTTGGAGGTAGAGGCAGGAGGATTGCCAAAGGTTTAAGACCAGCCAGTATTACGTGGTGACTTTTAGGCTAGTTGGAGCTACAAAGAACCTACCTCAAAAACACTGTTCCATAAAAAGCCCATTTTGAAATTCTAGGCACCCTCGGGATTCTTTGGTCTGTTTTAGTTAATATCAGCCATGGTCTATTTTCCTTAAGAATGAGAAGACATTACTGTAACAATCTGTGCTGAAATTCAAAAGATAGAGTCTCAGAGGGAATGGGTCTTACCCTTTTGAACTTTAGAATATAAATATTAGAGGTTTTCAATGTGGCTCAGTGGTAGAGCCTGCCTTGCATGTCCAAAGGCCCAGGTTCTACCCCCAGCTTTAAAAACCATCAAGGAGTTCATACTCCTTATTAGGGTTAACAATAAGATTGGTGTGTTAATCATTTTCAGACAGTATCAACTACATAACACATAGGCAGCAACTGACCAAAATGTTACTTAAGTCATGAAAATCCAATGCTTTCAGAGTCTTCTCAGTGTCTCTGTCTACTGCCTTCAGTGCATCGACCTGGACACTCTTGCTGCAGCTTTAATAGAGTCTCGGTGGCTCCCCAAATACTGTGCTCAAAGTTGCATTCCCTGTCTGTTCACCAATAGTTTATAGCCAAACTGATGAGGGCTCGTTATTACTTTAAGATCAGATGAGAACCAGCATTGAAAACAAGTCTCCGGGCCCATCCACCTGCAGTCCTGTACTCCCAGCAAACCAGAAGGTCATCTGGTGGCACAATACAAATCATGAAACTATCAGAATGTAACTTTTTAGACCTTTGTCTGGTCTGAGTTTCAAGATATGGGGAACATACTACAAAACACAAACACTTTGAGCTAACTGATCACTCTCTCAGATTCTACATATTATACTCCCTTGCCCTGCAAACGTTCAACAAAACCAGAGCGAGTTACACTATCTTTAAATTTTATGTGATTTTCCAATTGAATTGAAAACAAAATATTTTATAGGAAGATATTTATGTTAAATAGCTTCCAGAAGAATTTGTCTGAAGATAGGATTTTCACAAACTGCTCAGCCTTGCATCGTAATCAGTGTCCTTTAAATGAACACCATTCAAAATTTACAATTGACAAACTGATTCAGTGGGTCAGTTTGAACTTGCCTTCTTGTAATAAATTATTCAACTGAAAACAAATTTCTTGTCTATTTTTTAAGGGAAAGTATTCTACAAGGCTGTAGAACCTGAGTATGGCAATAGTCAGAGTACCAGACCACACTCCTGGGTCCTGGCTGGGTTTCCATTGTGAGCATGAATGGATGAGTGTAGAGACCAGGTATTTAGTGTATAGATCTACACTGGCCAAATCAGGCTACTTACTGTTCACAGCCACTCCTGATATTTTTATATCTTGTGCCCCCCCCTTTAATAACAATCTGATCCCTAGAAAGTTCTTATTTTTTATTCCTTATCAAAACCGTACTGGTTCATACAAAATCTTCCTTATACATTTGCTGAATATTTACTGAGTTCTGGTCAGCTGGAATACACAGATAAAAGCCAGAGTATTCACAGCCAAGTTTCAGAAATGTAAGTTAAGTAGAGAACAATAGAAGGATGTACCCCAGGATGACAGGCCAACTAGCCTGAGAGCAGCAAGTGATGGGCAGCCCGTTGTGAAGAACGGAGGAGGAGAGCTGTGTCATGGGAAGGAAGACCAACTTGGAGGAAGGCACCAAGGACTAAAGCTGAGGACTGGAGACTGTGTGAAAAATTGCATCGGGTGGAGTATCTCGCTTGAGTCTGTGCACTGGGCTTTAAAGGAAGACGGGTTATAAAGAGTCTTATTTACTGTACTACAGAGTTCCAACATTGCTGGAATGCCATTTGAAATCAAGGTGCTAATGAAGGATTTTAACTAGGGGAATGATTATTCCGGTTTGCATTTTTGAGAATTATTTGATATGGGGATGGTCTAGTTTACAAGCCCTAAAACTAAAACAGTGGGAATGGAGGCATTTGTCTGTTCTAAAAGCTGTTTCACAGATTACATCTAACTGAGGAAGGTGAGGAGGAGAGGGGCTTTTCCTTTGCTTTCAAGGTTGCTGGCATGGATGCCTGGGGATGTTCCATTTGCCACAACGGCACAGAAGGTAAGTAGTGGAAATAGGTGCACATTTGCAAGAGAACTGCGGTCACTGTGCTTTTCCTTCTGCCTCTGACTACTTTCAGATTCTTACATCTCTCTTGTAAGTGATAGCATTTTATAAGGGGCCTATTTTAGACATGCCTTCTTTATAAATTGTCTATGAGATCTCAGTCAGTTTCTTAGCTTTGATTGCCACCCGTATCCTGGTGACATCCTTATTTCTGTTTCCAGACTTGATCTCTCTCTTGAGACTATCTCAAAGTGCCTACTTAATATCTCCACTCAAATATTTAGGTTCAGGCCCAGCATGTCTAAAGAACTGCCAGCAGTACTTACTCCCAGCATCCTCTGTTCTTGACTTTTTTTTTAATAATTAGTTTATTCACTTTGTATCTATCCCAGCTGTAGCCCCTTCTCCCATCTCCTCCCAATCCCTCTCTCCCTCTTCTCCTGACCCCTCTCCAAGTCCAATGATAGAGGAGGTTCTCCTCCCCTTTCATTTGACCCTAGTCTATCAGGTCTCATCAGGACTGGCTTCATTGTCTTCCTCTGTGGACTAGTAAGGCTGCTCTTCCCTCAAGGGGAAGTGATCAAAGAGCCAGCCCCTGAGTTCATGTCAGAGACAGTCCCTGTTCCCATTACTAGGAAACCCTCTTGGACACTGAGCTGCCATGGGCTACATCTGTTCAGGGGTTTTAGGTTACCTCCATGCATGTTCTTGACTTTTTTTTTACGGGATTGTGTTTATATTTTTAAAATTTATTTATTTTTATATTAATCACAGGTTATGTACTTTGTATCCCAGCTGTAGCCCCCTTC